>CM052984.1:2656905-3856905 GCA_028554685.1 Agrotis ipsilon | reverse complement strand
TACACGTGTGTATTGATGATTACCGTCCTCGGCTCTCTTAAGACCCTCACCTAACGGCTCGGGTCTCAATGGCGCCTCAGCGGTAATCACCAACTTTACACACTTGTACCATAATGTACTATTAACACGGAAGACAGTAGCTAGACAAATATTTTAATATAAAATGCAAAAAATATATTAGTTTTTTTATTTAAATTGGGCCCACGTGTTGGTTTATGGCCCACTCCCTCTCACAGAGAGGAGGCCTGTGTCCCAGCAGTGGGAACATTATAGACTGATATTTAGCTTTTTAACGAATTGGCTTAAAAAACTGCTATAATATACATACCTCCACAATATCATCATCTATTTGAGTCTGTTGTGGCGGCGGGTGATGGATACCAAAGTTGGTGACCGGCGGGGAGACCGGCACTGACTCGGGACGTAGCGGGTTCGGTGCTGGAGGCATACAAAATGCATTATTATTAACAGGTCAAAGTCAAATCATTTATTCAATTGGGCCATCAAAGAGGCACTTTTAAACGTCGCATAAATTAAAATTAAGGAAATGGGATGGGATGGGATTGATTCTACACCCATTCGCAAAGGTAGGTTGTATGAAGAAGAATGGGCAAGAAACTCCATACTTACTCTTTTTAAAAATGTTTTACATCATTTGAAATAATAATGTGAAAGCAATGTACCTTGAAAATCTAGACTAAATATGATTAAAAAATAAAATACTAAGAAATAAAAAAAAATGCAAAAAGGTACATGGTGTTCAGGCTAGGCATAATCATAGACGTATAGAATGGACTGAGCAAAACCTGCATGAAATTAATGAAATTTTGTTTTTATAAGCCCGTTCGCATAATACCCTCTCTCTGGATGAATCCAGGCGTTGACAACTATGGGACTTTCTTTATGACGCGATTTACTAAAAATGATAATCGTCCTTGCTACTACGATATAATGATACAATTCGACTGACTTACGTCGTCGTGTCGATCGTGTTTTGTTTTTCATGTACTCGTAGATAACCGCACGTTTTATGTCATATGTCGTAGTGGTAAGGATGATTTTCACTTGTAGTTGGAATCGGTCGAATTGCGTCGCATCGCGTCGAGAGCAAGCTGGCTACAGGTGTGCAGATAATTATGTGTATGATACTCACGTGTGCTGGCGGGAGTGAGCTGCGCTCGCGCAGGTTTAACACGAACCGCGCGGAGGGAACTGCGACCTACTGGACGAGATGTCTTCTGTAACAACAACATTTTAACATTATTAATATATAATGCAGTCATTTATATGTTGGCGCCGACAGTTTCTTAAATAGCGGGCTTTATTTTCATTTAAAAAGTTACAAGGCAGATCCTGAGCGCAGCGAGGGAGGAAATATTAGAATCCTGAGAGCAGTGAATATAAGAATCCTGATGGTACGATTATCGCAGTGGCTGTGCGATTGGACTGCTGCGCTGCGTGTGGCGGGTTCGATTTCCGCACGCAACAAATATTTTTATGATCTACTAGTAGTTATTCCAGGCCTGGGTGTTCGTGTATGTGTGTTTGTAAACGCACCCACGACACAGGAGAAACTTATAGTATGGGAAAATGTTAAAAAAATATTTCAAAACGTAAACAACTTTAACAGGCCAAAGTTGTTTTGCAGTTAGAAATTATTAAGATAAAAAAAAATAGACTTCATTGATACTACACAACTGAATAACTAAATCATTTTAATTTTCAATATACGACTTTTAGTTATTTATAATTCATATTTATAACATGATGAACCTAACTAATTACTACATTTTAAAACTGAAAAATAAAGGTAAAATATTTACAAAAATGATTGAAATAAAACTAAAGATTACAGGGCGTTGAAAAATTCATCCACATCGCTGTCAATGGGGAAAGTGCCCAGAACGCTGGCGGCATTGCCTCGTTGGATCGCAATGCTGATCCTTTGACCAAGACTTTGGCGTCGACTATACGCTTGGCGATGTCTTTGATACACGACTAGTATTATTAAGATGAAAAATATAAATTATAATTAGTAAAGTCTCACCAGGTCTGCGGGCGCAGGCGCGGTGTGACCGTTGAGAGGAGTCGCTCGGGATCCTAGATCAGTTCCTGAAATTAATAACAGAATAATTATTACAAAAGAATTCAAGTGTCTATACATTGGATTTGTTTCTCAAAAATCATTTTTGTCTGTCTATCTGTTGGCGATAATATCCGAAACAGCTCAAAGGATTTGATTATGGTTTTCACTAATGCATTTTGCTAAGCTGGACACAATTTTTCGTATTTTTTATTTTACTTTTTTTCTAAGGATCAGTACCGTCAGCACGAGTTTTCGGTAAATGAGGCGTAAAGTAAACTGGAACTTTGATACATTCAAATTGACAATGTTCAAGGAAAAAATGGAACAGCGTCTCTGGTGTGCGAAGAAGGAACTATTTTTTTCCTTGAAAATTGTCAATTGTAAATTGTCAAATATCCGGTTTACTTTACGTCTCAAATACTGAAAACTCGTGCTAACGGTACTGAGCGTAAATGACAACTATCAAGGTTGTCGTCATTTAAAAAAAATCTGTTTTATGATTCTCGTTACATGGAACTTTTTGGCGCAGCTGTGAGACACACAAAATCTTTCTTTTATGTTGTCTTGTGTTAGATTAGGTTTTTATTTATTTATTTTTTAGTTTTTTTCTGTGTTATTTTTTATTTTGAATGTGTATATCGATCGTGGGCCATGGTATCATGTTTTTTCTTTCTTTTCACTACATAAAAAAACCGTATTATTATCAAAATTTTTGTTTAAAAATACAATATTAGCATGCTGAACAATAGTATGTGGAATATGTTGAACTTTTTAATTTAGATACCTATTGTACCATATTTCATGCTAATAAAGATTATTATTATTAATAAAAAATGACTCACCAACACCAAACTTCGCTCCATCCCCCAAAAAACTCTGACCAAACTCCTTCTCCTCCGTCCTCCCCTCCCCTCCTCCCTCCTCGACCCTCGCCGGCTCTATCAACTTCTCCACGGGCTTCACCTTACTCTCCTCCTTAGGAAGAGATTCTAAGAACTCTCTATTTAACTCCTCCGCATTCTTAATGACTATTTCATCTTTGGTGGTGGTCTCTCCGGTCTCGCAGTCGATGTCTGTCTTGGGAGGAGGGGAGGGGGTGCGGAGGACGTTGTCCTCCTCCCTCCGCGGGGAGTCTGTGACGTCTATAGTGGCGATGGTGCGAGGTTCCGGGTCGAGTTTCCCGTTTGGTTTAAAGGACGTGGTGCCGTTGCGTCGCTCGTGGTTCTCGAAGGGGAGGAGGAATCTGGAAGGAGAGAATTTATTAATAATAATATTCCAAAACTAACACACAACGCCATCTAGTCCCAAGCTACGCAGAGCTTGTGTTATGAGTACTAGACAACTGATAAACATACTTATATATTTGTAAATACATACATAATTATTATAGATAAATTACACCCAGACTCAGAACAAATGATCGTGCTCATCACACAAACATTTGTCCTGGGTGGGAATCGAACCCAGGACCCCCGGCATAGCAGTCAGGGTCACTAACTACTAGACCAACAGGCCTGTCTCCTCCTTACCTCTCATAGTGTCTCCTGGTCCTGGCGGGCTGGTCCCTGGCCAGTGCTCGCCACAGTTTGTTCCTTACCTCTCATAGTATCTCCTGGTCCTGGCGGGCTGGTCCCTGGCCAGTGCTCGCCACAGTTTGTTCCTTACCTCTCATAGTATCTCCTGGTCCTGGCGGGCTGGTCCCTGGCCAGTGCTCGCCACAGTTTGTTCCTTACCTCTCATAGTGTCTCCTGGTCCTGGCGGGCTGGTCCCTGGCCAGTGCTCGCCACAGTTTGTTCCTTACCTCTCATAGTATCTCCTGGTCCTGGCGGGCTGGTCCCTGGCCAGTGCTCGCCACAGTTTGTTCCTTACCTCTCATAGTATCTCCTGGTCCTGGCGGGCTGGTCCCTGGCCAGTGCTCGCCACAGTTTGTTCCTTACCTCTCATAGTGTCTCCTGGTCCTGGCGGGCTGGTCCCTGGCCAGTGCTCGCCACAGTTTGTTCCTTACCTCTCATAGTGTCTCCTGGTCCTGGCGGGCTGGTCCCTGGCCAGTGCTCGCCACAGTTTGTTCCTTACCTCTCATAGTGTCTCCTGGTCCTGGCGGGCTGGTCCCTGGCCAGTGCTCGCCACAGTTTGTTCCTTACCTCTCATAGTGTCTCCTGGTCCTGGCGGGCTGGTCCCTGGCCAGTGCTCGCCACAGTTTGTTCCTTACCTCTCATAGTGTCTCCTGGTCCTGGCGGGCTGGTCCCTGGCCAGTGCTCGTCACAGTTTGTTCCTTACCTCTCATAGTGTCTCCTGGTCCTGGCGGGCTGGTCCCTGGCCAGTGCTCGCCACAGTTTGTTCCTTACCTCTCATAGTGTCTCCTGGTCCTGGCGGGCTGGCCCCTGGCCAGTGCTCGCCACAGTTTGTTCCTTACCTCTCATAGTGTCTCCTGGCCTGGCCGTTTCCCCTGGTCCGGGGCTGGTCCCTGGCCAGTGCTCGCCACAGTTTGTTCCTTACCTCTCATAGTGTCTCCTGGTCCTGGCGGGCTGGTCCCTGGCCAGTGCTCGCCACAGTTTGTTCCTTACCTCTCATAGTATCTCCTGGTCCTGGCGGGCTGGTCCCTGGCCAGTGCTCGCCACAGTTTGTTCCTTACCTCTCATAGTATCTCCTGGTCCTGGCGGGCTGGTCCCTGGCCAGTGCTCGCCACAGTTTGTTCCTTACCTCTCATAGTGTCTCCTGGTCCTGGCGGGCTGGTCCCTGGCCAGTGCTCGCCACAGTTTGTTCCTTACCTCTCATAGTATCTCCTGGTCCTGGCGGGCTGGTCCCTGGCCAGTGCTCGCCACAGTTTGTTCCTTACCTCTCATAGTGTCTCCTGGTCCTGGCGGGCTGGTCCCTGGCCAGTGCTCGCCACAGTTTGTTCCTTACCTCTCATAGTGTCTCCTGGTCCTGGCGGGCTGGTCCCTGGCCAGTGCTCGCCACAGTTTGTGTCTGCAGACCGCCTCGTACCCGCCGCGAGACAGGACTGACAGGTACAGCGCGCGGAGGGACACTGGAACAACAAACACTATTTAATATTTATGTTCTAAGAGTGGTACCAGTTTGTGGCCGAAAATTGTGCTACGGGGTAGAAATATTGGGATAAAAGTTATCCAAAGTGTTACACATAGAATAACTTTTTATATAAATGAGTTAGCCACGCACACATTTAAATCATTTGAGTAAACAAATTATAAAAGCTCATTTTTAGAATGTTCGGGAATCATGTTAAGAATCCTTAGTGTAGCGAGGGATTCAAGTCAGCCCAAGACAAGGCAGCTTTACTCCCGAGGAGCGTACTCTGCTTTTCACACCTACTGCGAGGAAATAAATTCGAATTTTGAAATTTGATGTGGTACGACAACCTTCGAACGTGAAGTTGGCACCACTGTAAGCGATCAGCTGTTGCGACCAGCGGCCGCCATGATTGATACAACTCCTTGGTGAAAGTTTTCATACGGTTTTATTTGAGGTTCCAAATTCAAATCACATTATTCCCACGGGAATAATGAAATTCAGTACATATATTATTCCCGGCTCGAGCGAGGGGGAATAATGTCATGCTTTACAGTAGGTTTGCCTGACGTATAATATGACATTTACGAGCAAGTAGTGTGAAAACATACTTATATATTATAGATAAATTACACCCAGACACAGAACAAATGATCATGCTCAACACACAAACATTTGTCCTGGATGGTAATCGAACCCACGACCCCCGGCATAGCAGTCAGGGTCACTAACCACTAGACCAACAGGCCAGTCAAAAGTAAACATTCTACTCACAATGCTTCAACGTATGTCCACTCTTGAAGGGCTCGCTCCTGTTCTTATAGAAACACTTGAGCTGCTGCAGGAAGGCGCGGTCCTCCGGCGTCTGCTCGGCCCTCTTGTACTCCTCGTCCTCCTCGTCGCTCGGAGGGGGAGGGCCGTTGCGGAGGGAGAGGCGGCGGGGAGTCTGTGGGAGGTACGAGATTATATATTTTGAAACTTGACTTACGGTTTATTTTAATGTACTTCAACTCGCTAATTCGTTAAGCTATGTCGGCAGCGGGCATGCGGACAGCGAGTAAAGGGCAGCTCGCTGTCCGACCATGGACCATGCCCGGGTTGACGGCGCGTCGTGCTCCACGCGCGCCTTAAAGAGCGTCGACAAAAATGACGGCGCGGTCCAAAGCCAAAGCCTGACGGGGTCGCGGGACTTATTTCCATTACCGTGACCCCGGAACATAAAGGGCTACTGAAGGACACCGTGGATTTTAGTCAGTACAAGTCTGACAGTCTCTCCCGCCCTGCCCGGGGAAGGAGGACTCATTTGATGATTAGACCACATGAAAAAAAAATGTCTACCGGGGTCACGGGGCTGTCTCATCACGTAACGTTTACCCTGGAACGTAAAGGGCTATTGAAGGATCACCGACTTTAATCAATACAAATCTATGCCCTAGATGGGAGGACTCATTTGATGAAGAGAAAGATGAAGGTCGTCCTGAATGGTTAATTTTGTTTACTCACCGGCGGATCACTACTAGCAGGCCCCGACGCCGGCGGGTCATCCGAGTCAGACCGGTCAGATCCTCTCTCGTCATGATGCGTGAGGTCCGGCGAGTGTGCCCGACGCCGGCGTCCCCGTGGCCTTCCTTTCAGTCTGGGCGCCAGGTGGTTACACACGAACTCGTGGCCCTCCAGTTCCGGGTATTCAAATGTGTCCTGGAATAATAATAATATAATATTCCACAACTATCACACAACGCCATCTAGTCCCAAGCTAAGCAGAGCTTGTGATGGGTACTAGACAACTGATAAACATACTTATATATTTTTAAATACATACATATTATATACAGGGTGAATTTTTCAACTGGGCGTGGATGGCTACTTTCGAAACTATGAGGAATATCGAAAAACGTTGAAAGGAGTCTCTAGGCCGATTTTGACGAAAACTAAAACTGCATCATTGGATTTTAGAAAAATCAAAAATCCTGGTCAGGAATCAAACCCGCTGATTTTGGAAAAAAAAATCACACCTTGTCTTATTATACCGTTCGATAGTGTTGCTAATAAGGATCAAATTCTGGGAAGTAATCATATACGGCAAACTTAAGGAAATGGCTGATTTTAATGTAATTGCTATTTTTCCATGTTACTTTACATCTACTGAGCCATAATTTATTCGATGAAAACTAAAACTGGTTTTCATCAAAATCGGCCTCGAGACTCCTTTCAACGTTTTTATGATATTCCTCATAGTTTCGAAAATAGCCATACACGCCCAGTTGAAAAATTCACCCTGTATAAATTACACCCAGACACAGAACAAATGATCATGTTCATCACACAAACATTTGTCCTGGGTGGGAATCGAACCCACGACCCCCGGCATAGCAGTCAGGGTCACTAACCACTAGACCAACAGGCCAGTCAATGGCAACAGTCAGGAATGACAAGGAAGAATATTAAACGTATACAGTCTTACTACGAAAAGTTAAACACCTGTTCGACATCATCTGCCTGCCTTTTCCCAACTATATTGTGGTCTGCTTCCAGTCGAACCAGATGCAGCTGAATATCAGTATTTTACACGGAGCGACTGACTATCAGACCTCCACAACACTGTAACTAGGTAATACAATACCCCATGGTAAGACTGGTTGTCAGACTTTTACAGCTTCTGACTGTGATTAACGACTGTCAAAGATCTAATAACAGCCGGGACAACGACGATAAATTACTAGACTCCTAATAACAAGCGACCGATGTCTGTCAACACATTAGGCAAACAAGTCTTATATCCGTCTTATTTCGAGCACTCCTGTGAGCCGTAAACAAACCTTGAGACAGAACAGACCTTGAGTTAGCCAATCACAACGCAGTACCTCGTCCCCCTCGCTTACATAGTACCTCAGCGAGTTGACAGAATAGTTTTTGTTCCTTAGATCCTGTATGCGGAGTCTAGTAATATATCGTCATTGAGCCGGGACCAACGGCTTTACGTGCTTTCCGAGACACGGAGGAAACTCTCTATGACAGATGGTCACCAATCCTCAGATCAACCAACCCGCAAGGTCGGTCTATGCGGGTGTACCATCTGATATTTATACCATGCTAAAAATAGAAACCAGTACATCATCAGAACAACTCCTCACCTTGCAATACAATATCCTGGTGTTATTCGTGGGCGCCGCGTACCCTCCCAGAGCCGCGACCAGCGAGTCTCTTAGCCAGGAGGCCTGGATCCCCTCAAGCCTGGCTATGAGCGCTCTGTAGCGGCAGTACCGAGGGTAGGAGAAGACCACCACGCCTGGAGCGTCTGCGTCTACCACTGGAACAATAGAAAGGTTTATGAGCAAAAGAATAACAATGCCTTATTGCGGTTTTTTTTTTTATCGTGGTAAAATCATCAAATGAGTCCTCCCACGCTGGGCAGGGCGGGAGGGACTGTCAGACTTGTACTGACTAAAATCCACGGTGTCCTTCGATAGCCCTTTACGTTCCGGGGACACGGTGATAGAAATAAGTCCCGCGACCCCGGCAGGCTTTGGCCCTCTGTGAGGGGGCCCCGTCATTTGCTGACAGCTCTTTGAGCCGCGCGTGGAACACGACGCGCCTTCGACCCGGGCTGCGTCCAAGGTCGGACAGCGAGTTGCCCTTTACTCGCTGTCCGCATGCCCGCGCCTACGGTGGCCGCAGATCATCTGCCGACGTTCGACGCCATGGGCGTGTACCACTGCGGTTGGGGCGGCGGGAGGACGCTGTCCTCTCTCTCTCGCGGCCCGCCACCTCCTCGCCTAATGGTTTAGCGAAGGTGTGGCCAACGGTGAAATAACTTTGACTAACTTTTTTCTATGTGAGATGGTTATCCTCTTGACTCTAGTCTATGTCAGAGGTGACAGAGACAAAGTCTACGATGTAGTGATCTTACACAGAAGAAGACTGTTCACTATAACTTTGAAGAGATTCAGGTTTTTTTTCGAAGTTTTTATTTTACCCCTTGTAGTCAAATATTTAACCAAAATTCTTATCAAATACTTATTCCATATACTTGTTCCATAGTACCGGTAATAAGATCGCCCAAGTACACAATAATTGCAAATAGTGTTGAACCAAACTGATCGAAAGTTTTATGGGACCAAACGGCAGATAATTATGCTGCATCGAACAAAAAAGAGAATTATGAAAATCGGTTCACCAAGTCGAACGAACATAGAAACACACAAACACGCAGACCCACAAACAAACAACTTCTTGTAGATCATACAAATATTTATTCCGTGCGGGGATCGAACCAGCGCAACAGTCCAATTGCTCAGCCACTGCGTCAAGCATGTCGTCAGATGTCGCTAGTATACTTTTTGCTGACGATTGTGTGCGCTACAGGTTAAAAATAAAAAAATATCTTCAACTCACCAATAGAACTCTTCTCCGTATCAACATCACTGAAATCCAACTTGGTATGTGTCAACGGCGCGTGTCGCGGCATGTCAGCAGGCGGGGCGCAGGCCCCTCGCCACACAGCCCGGAGCCCCCAGCGCCACTCCGTGCCCACACACATCCACGACAGGAGATCATCTGCTCTGAGGACCACCTTGTCGTTGATGGCTAGGACTTCATCCTGGAAAAGAGAGAGAGAGGTTAAAAATGTGTTTCTGAGGGTTATAGTCAATCGTGGTTTTTCGATATCCTACTATATAAGTATTATTATAAGTTTGTTTGTGTAGATGTATGTTTGTTTGTTACTCTTTCACGCAAAAACTATTGAACGGATGTGAATGAAAATTGGTACACAGATAGCTTATAACCTGGATTAACACATAGGATAGTTTTTATCCCAATTTATGTTCCCGTGGGATAATTATCGAGTTGTAGCGGGTGAAGCCGCTGGCAGTGGCTAGTTCCTCATGGATTTGGATAAAGCCAACCACGCCCACTTGAAACATTCATCCTATATTGCTTATTGGCTATTTTCCATTTTTAGGGTTCCGTAGTCAACAAGGAACCCTTATAGTTTCGCCTTGTTACCGCCACATTAAAATTAAATTCAGCGAATCAATATAGTTAGTTCGCATAAGTATTTTGGTGGGCAACTACGGAACTCTACACTGTGCGTGGCCCGACACGCACTTGGCCGATTTTTACTTTTTTTTTTTACGTGGTAAAATCACCAGACGAGTCCTCTCACCCCGGGCAGGGCGGGAAGGACTGTCAGACTTGTACTGACTAAAATCCACGGTTTCCTTCATTAGCCCTTTATGTTCCGGGGTCACGGTCATGGTATAAGTCCCGTGACCCAAGCAGGCTTTAGCCCTCTGAGAGGGGGCCTCGTCATAGAGGGGGCCGTCATGGCCTGTTTTTACTTAGTATAAAGGCCTTAATTTTGATATATAAGTCCTTTAAAACCTTACGAAGTTGTAACTCATAATACCGTTTATTTAACTAATGGTTTAATATCCGTTCGAAAACGTTTGCAGAATAAACTGGTACTTAACGAGTTATTTTAAAACTGGTTAAATTGTAGATCGAGTTAAAAAAAGAAGGTAATTGATAGAAAGCCAAGGTCGTTGGTTTTACGAAATGTAAATTAAATAGTAATTAATTTGGTTAAGTGACTAGCTTTTGCCCGTGGTTCCGCTCGCGTTAATTCAGATTTAAAAATTAACATTAGCGCCATCTATTATCATAAAATGAACGTTATTCGTATGTTTTTCCCGGGACCTGACACGTTTAGGGCAATTACGAAAAAACAGTAGCTCCACCAATGATTTATAAGTAAAAAGGTAATACGCGCTCAGAAAGTGACGCACTCAAATGTGGTCAATTGACAAACTTTGACTATATTTGTCTCTTTTTCACTTGCGATGTCATAGGATGACATCGCAAGCGACTAATCGTGATGTAGTGTGCTATTGCAATATTTAGTTATTCATGTGTGCGTTAGTGTGCCGTTTTTGAAGATAGAATGTCGTGTAGGTAACGTATCGATCTATTCAGTTATAATATCATTGTTTGTAGGTACTTTTATAACTCAAGAACGGGCTCACCTATCCAAACTAAATGTTTAGTCTTTGTTCGGACTATTTAGTAGATTATTTATGTGAAGTTTGCACAAAATCGGTCGAGCGGTTCTTCATTTATCAGATTTTTTGTAACAAATGAATAGGCCACCCGTGCGAAGCCGGGACGGGCCGCTAGTATCAGTATAGATTTAATGTTTTTACCGACATTTCTGCCTACCCCAAAAAGTCACTTGACGCTGCTGACGCTACGCTAGACATGCTGACTCTACACGGTATGTGTACATAATTAAAAGGGGCACAAATAAATCGGAGCGGGGGGGCGACCCGGGTTACCGGACGGGCGGGGTGGAGCCCAGGGACGGACTTGGGACTTGGGAGTGAGGGGTGTTTTCAAATAGGGTTATTCGTCGCTGTGTACGTTTTTTGACTATAATATAATATTCCACAACTATCACAACGCCATCTAGTCCCAAGCTAAGCAGAGCTTGTGTTATGGGTACTAGACAACTGATAAACAAACTTATATATTTCTAAATACATACATATATTACCTAGATAAATTACACCCAGACACAGAACAAATGATCGTGCTCATCACACAAACATTTGTCCAGCACGCGTAGCATGGCGATTCTGTCTATATTATACCAAGAAAAGTCAAAGTCATTTCATCGTTATTTCTATCCAAATTGACTGTTTTTTTGCACAAATATGACACGATTCGTTCACTATTGAAGAAAAGAATATTTTTCTTATAAAAAAATTAGATTACCATGCTTAAAAAAAACTAAAAATATTTCTACGATCTGGAATCTTGTATTTTCTTCCGTCGACAAAACCCCTTCCTACGGCGCCATGCTACGCCTCCTGGGTGGGAATCGTAACCACGACCTCCAGCATAGCAGTCAGGGTCACTAACTACTAGACCAACAGGCCTGTGAATTACGTACGTAACACAAATACCTTTTTCCCAAGTCCGTCCCTGTGCCATTCTAAATGAAGGGAGGTGGGGTTCAACTAAAATTGCTTTCAAATAAGTAACCTACCCCCGGATATTTCGAGAGGGGCGCGCGATCTCGTTGCTATGTCGTCACGGTTTCGCGCTTTATAGATTTAAAAACAGCTGATTTTGACAGTCAGCTGGCTTAGAAAGAGATGGGGAGATGATGTCTTCTCTTTCATTTAATAGGGCTAGTTTCTGTGACCATTGTTTACTTGCCATTTGGTTCCATAAAAAAATCATCCAATTTGGTTCAATACTTTTTATTTTATGAGCATTTTTTTGATTTCCGCTTCCGCTATGTCGATGATATGATGATCTTTATTTTTTGTGTTTTTTTTTTTGAATATTCCACAACTATCACACAACGCCATCTAGTACCAAGCTAAGCAGAGCTTGTGTTATGGATACTAGACAACTGATAAACATACTTATATATTTCTAAATACATACATATTATAGATAAATTACACCCAGACACAGAACAAATGATCGTGCTCATCACACAAACATTTGTCCTGGGTGGGAATCAATCCACGACCTCCGGCATAGCAGTCAGGGTCACTAACCACTAGACCAGCTCAGGTCAGTTTCTCTGACTATTGTTTTGTTCGATGCAGTATACTTGCCATTTGATCTCATAAAAATTTCATCTAATTTGGTTCAGTACTTTTTATTTTGTGAGCATTTTTTTGATTTCCGCTATGTAGATGATGTGATGATCTTTATTTTTTGTGTGTTTATTACGCGATTACTCCGCCAATTGTAAGCCGATTTTCAAAATTCTTTTTTTGTTATACTAGGGATTGTTCACCTTAGGGAATACTGCAAGTTTAATTGTAATATGTTCAGCAGTTATTATGTAATAATTCTTTAAGGTTGTCCAAAGGGTAAAACATAACCTTACCTAAGACTTCGCTGTCTGTCCGTAAGTATAATGCTGTATATCTAATTAACCGTGATAGACACAGTTAACATTTTCACAGATGGTGGTCAGACTATCGAGCTTCTGACTAATAGTAATGACTGTCAAAGATCTACAAATGATAGCCGGGACCAACGACTTTACGTGCTTTCCGAGGTACGGAGGAAACTCGCTATGACAGATGGTCACACATCCACAGGCCAAACTCGGCAAGCGCGGTTTAACCCGGAAGATCGGCCTGTGCGGCTGTAATTATTTAGCCACGAGATCCTCTTAACTTAATACATATAATCGAATCAATGATATTATAAATGAATAGATACGTTACCTACACGACATTCTATCTTCAAAAACGACACACTTACGCACACATGAATAACTAAATATTGCAATAGCACACTACATCACGATTAGTCGCTAAAGTAGAATGGCATCGCACGTGAAATAGAGACAAAATATAGTCAAGGTTTGTCAATTGACCACATTTGAGCGCGTCACCTTCTGAGCGTCTATAACGTATCTATGTTGCAGTCAATACTCTTAACCAGTCAAAAGTACTATTGACTTGCAAAATCAGTCAAAAGTACTTTTGACCGTATGCTTTAGTCAATAGTACTTATGACTAAAATAACAGTTAAAACTACTTTTGCCCAATGGAGCTGGTTAAAAGTACTTTTGACTAAGTGATTCCGTCAAAAGTGGTTTTGACTGGTTGTATCAGTCAAAACCACTTTTGATGGATTGCTTTTGCTATGTGATTCAAAGTGCCATAATAGTTTGAGTTGCATGAATAAATAATTCTTCATTGTAGAGTGTTTTTTTTTTTAAAGCGGAGCGCTCGTTTTATTTCTAAAGCGGAGGAAGAGGGCTTTCGAAGAAAGGTCGACGGAGCCCCGCTACGCGGGGCTCCTTTTTCTGTCTACAAGGTTTAAAGGAACCTAACCAAACCGAACCTCGAGGTGCCCCTGAAGTCGACCGTCTTCTTCTCGTTCAAAAGCATAAAGTTGTTCAGCTGGTATTTAGATAGGAGTGTATGTAATGGGGCACTGAGAAAAAAAATATTGGTAAAAACGACTTGGGTCACCCCGACACGGACAGGTTAGGTTAGAATTGTTTTAAATCACCCAAAAGTAGGAGCAGTGGAGTGGAGTGGTTTTGACTGATGCTTTATTGCAGTTAAAACTACTTTTGACGAAGAGCGTCAGTCAATAGTACTTTTAACTGCAAATTTGCAGTCAAAAGTACTAATAACCAATAATTTTCAGTCAAAACCACTTTTGACCAACCTGTTCAGTCAAAAGTGCTTTTGACTGATTTTGCTAGTCAATAGTACTTTTGACTAGTTAAGAGTTTTGACTGTGACATCTACACCTTTTTACTTATAATATCATTGAATCGAATATGTAGAGATCCAACGACGATATATTACAAGACTCCGCATGCACGATCTAAGGAACAAAAACTATTCTGTCAACTCGCTGAGGTACTACGTAAGCGAGGGGGACGGGGTACTGTGTTGTGATTGGCTAACTCAAGGTCTGTTCTGTCTCAAGGTATGTTTACGGCTCACAGGAGTGGTCGAAATAAGACGGACATAACACTTTTTTGTCTAATGTGTTGACAGACATCGGTCGCCTGTTATTAGGAGTCTAGTAATATATCGTCGTTGTAGAGATCTTTTCAGAATAAGCCTGTGAGTTATTTCAGCTCCTCCATAAGAATGTTTCATAGTTACGCAATTTAGATTATAACGTTTTTTCCTGCGGTTTTGCTTGCTCTGATGGTAAATTTTATGAGGCCAGTGGTCAACTTGCTTGACTAATAAACGATTTAGCCGAGTTTCAGAAATGTTCTAATGTGTCACCGCAGACCTGGAAAGCAAAGGGCAATTGAAAGGACAGTGTGGGCTTTATTCCAATAACAGGATTATGTTAAAATGCGGGCCTTGGAATGAAAGAAAGAAAATCATTTATTTTGGCATGAGACATGCAAAGAGTAATTGGACAGGCATGGTTGAGTAAGAGCTTTGCCAGGGCCGCTGCACTGTCTTAAAAGGGCACCGCGATCCTGGAATGCAAATTTTTAGTAACTATGAGAAAATTTCTGTATTAGTTTACTTGTGTTACGTGTTGTTTTTTTTTTTTTTTAGCGTGGTCAAATCATCAAATGAGTCCTCCAACCCCGGGCAGGGCTGGAGGGACTGTCAGACTTGTACTGACTAAAATCCACGGTGTCCTTCAATAGCCCTTTATGTTTCGGGGTCACGGTGATAGAAATAAGTCCCCGGCAGGCTTTGGCCCTCTGAGAGGGGGCCCCGTCATTTTGCTGACAGCTCTTTGAGGCGCGCGTGGAACACGACGCGCCGTCGACCCGGGCATGGTCCATGGTCGGACAGCGAGTTGCCCTTTAATCGCTGTCCGCATGCCCGTTACGTGTTGCTAGGTTGCTACGTGCTTTAATGAACAAAAGATTTTAGTTCGAAGGAATTGAAACGAAATGGCGACCTATGCATTTACCTCAATATCTCTATACCTGTACAAGTTTATATCAAAAGTTATCAGATACAAAATTACAAACACACGATATTTTTCCTTAACCGCGGAACCCTAATTTTCCTTATTGTAATGTGTACAGAACCCAATTTCATGCGAGAACACAGTGCGGTGTATGTTTACAATTAAATTTAACATAAATATGTGTGTGTGTGTGTGGGAATGTGTGTGTGTAAATGTACAGGTTGTTGTATTTTTTCTCGATAAGTTTTTATTTGTTTTTTCCTTAATTTTGAGTTAAAAACTGAAAATATATTTAGTCTGTTGGTTTTTAATTAGTTCTCTTTAGTTTCGAATCAAAATTTGCTGAAAATTTGTCTATTTCGTGACATTTTCTTGCAAAAGCAATTTTAGGAGATATTTATAATGATTTAATAAAAATGACTTCTATAACAAAAGCAATATATTACTAGTAGGTTTTTATGAATAGTTTGTAAATTAAGTATTTAGCATTGCTTATAAGCGATTTAATAACAAAAGCAATATTAGGATATTTTCTATACAGCCTAATAAAAAACAAGCCACGAATTTTGATACCAAGTACAATTTAAAACAGTTCCGCCAATGATTTTGAAAAACGTGATATCATTTATACGTGATAGCATATATAAAATGCATTACTTACTTACATAAATAACAATAAGATACAAATTATCTAAGTACAGCTAAAAAAAATATACATATAAATAGTTGAACCCGATCCCCCAAACACAAAAGCCGTCCATTTTGTCACCATACCATTACCGATTTATCACCCCTCACAAACTATTGAACCGTACAAAAAAAAAAAAAAAAACGTACAAAGGAAATAAAAAAACCTACACAACTTACTTCTACAAGTCAGAATACAATGGAAATTCAATCCTTTATCAACGTACTAAGGTTTATATTTACTCAACAATGAAAAAATCTAAATATAGCGCGAAGGCCACTGTTTGATACTTTATGAATTTTATTATTTCGTAATGAATTTGTATATTCTTTGTTAACGAAGTGAAATATCATAAGAGTTAGAGTTTGTATGTTTGTCAGTCTATCACGCAAAAACGGCTGGACTGATTTGGATGAAATTTGGTAATCTAATATATAAAATTCTCGTGTTACAGTTTTCGTTGCCATATTCCTCCGAAACGGCTTGACCGGTTTTGATGAAGTTTTTTGTGCTTATCCGGTATCTATGATAATCGGCCAACATCTAATTTTCATACCCCTAAGTGTAAAAATAATTTATGTGGCAAAACAACGTTTGCCGGGTCAGCTAGTAATCTATATAAATTAATTACACATTTAAGGATATTTTAAATCCCGTGGGACATTTATCGAATTCATAAACTAGTGTAAATATAAAAGTGACTGTCAAAAAATACTAAGATTTATGAAAAAAAATGAAAAAGTATTGTATCTCGGGGTCGCGAGACCGTCTTAACAGGTAACCGTGACCCCGGAACGTAAATGGCTATTGAAGGACACCGTGTGTTTTAGTCAGTACAAGTCTGACAGTCAGTCCTGGCCAGCCCTGGGTGGAAGGAATCATTTGATGATTTGAGAAAAAAAAGGGCGACTGTCGTTTGAAAAGAACCCAAAAATGTCAAAGTCATGAACATTATCAATTTATCAGTCATATCTGTTATCATATCTATAACATAACAACATATTTCGATCACATATTTGTGTCTGGGTATTTTTAATGTATAAAACGTTATTAATTCGGTTATAGACGTTATAGATAAAATTAACATTAGTAATTATTCTATTTGTTTCAAATTTTAATATTGATGTAAGTACCCTATGGGCCACGATGCCTGAGAATAAAGATATTATAATTTAATTAATGGGCCGGAAACGAAAAAAAAAACTAATTAAAAAAACTTTACTTAATGTTCTAAATGTGAAAAATGGAACAACCACATGTTCCGTTTTTACAGCAAAACGTCTGAACTGATTTTGACAAATTTTAGTGTCGAGAAAAATAGAAATGGGAGTCTGCGTGATGGTCAGCTATTGTCCCAATATATCTAAGTAGCAAACACTCATCATCTGCCTGCCTTTTCCCAACTATATTGTGGTCTGCTTCCAGTGATCCAGTCGAACTAGATGCAGCTGAATATCAGTATTTTACATGGAGCGACTGACTATCAGACCTCCACAACTCAGTAACTGTATAATACGATACCCAATGGTAAGACTGGTTGTCAGACTTTAGACCTTCTGACTAACAGTAACGACTGACAAAGATCTACATTGACAGTTAAAAACTATAATTTAATTTTCTGGGTAAATATTTATAGATAAATTGAGCATATGTACTTGAAAGTAAATTTCCTAAAATCTAACTAAAATAAAGTATGACTGCAGTAAAATCCAATATTTCGGACTAAACTACGACTCGATATTGTACACACACACACACACATACATACACTTATAATACCAAGATTATGCGTGTGTGGAAACAAGGTGAACGTATACAGCGTGTTGCTTTACTGTTGGTTTGTTTTTGTTTAAGTTTCAAGGAAGTTTACGATAATGTTGTGGTTTTAGATGCATTAAGGAAATTAAGTAGTGGAATATTATGTGTGGAAAAAATCCTATAGTGAAGCAGTGTTTTTGTAATGAAAATAAATAATAATAATATTCCACAACTATCACTACTATCTAGTCTCGAGCTAAGCAGAGCTTGTGTTATAGGTACTAGACAACTAATAAACATACTTATATGTTGATAAACATACTTATATGTTCATAGCAGTCAGGGTCACTAACCACTAGACCAACAGGCCAGTCGAAGTCGAAATACATACATATTATAGGTAAATTACACCCAGACACAGCACAAATTATCATGCTTATCATACAGATACAAACATTCGTCCTGGGTGGGAATCGTACCTGACCTGCGGCATAGCAGTCAGGGTCACTAACCACTAGACCAACAGGCCAAACTAGTAAATGCGTTTTGTCTTAGATTCACCACTCTTTCAATTGAATATAGTAATTACATAATTATGTTACATTTACATACACTATATTACAAAGAAAACTGGAGAATTTTCATAAATATTATTTTAAACATTATGATTTAAATTATGTAATGACAGTTTTTTTTACTGAATAAGCGATATGTTGATATAACAAATACTTAGTGCTGTTATTCAAAATTATTGAACTAAAATTATGTATAAACTATAAATAAATATGAACTAAAGAACGATTATTAATTCGAGTCAGTAAAATGACATTTGTCCACTAAAGAAATGTACTAAATTTCATTGTTTATGTGACAGTTGTACTTGTCATTTTACTGACTGGAATTAATAAATGTACTTTAGAAATATGTACAAAAAATAAGATAAGATTATATAATTTTAAATAAAAATTGACTTTATCTTAATGAATGCACAAAACATTTTTTTCCACACATTTTTTTCTTTTAACTGAAATTTCAAGCCAATATATCTCCTCATTACTTCCAAACAGTCAAGACGCAATAATCTTCAAAAAAAAACTAAATTAAAAAAAAAATCCCTTCATCAAAATCAAACCCACTGTATAAGGCACATGTGACACACACATACACACACACCACCACACGTACAATTGATAGCGCTCGTCGGATCTATTCGGTGCAACGCCCCGGCATTAGGCAGCGTACACACTACACAAGGACCTTTTTTTGTGCGAATTATGCTACTTTTGTTTTTTTTTAATATACATATTTTTGATGGTAAAACGAAGAGATTTCTGGGAAACATTTTCATCTAACTTAAATATTTATATTTATTTTTCCTTATTTATGATTTTGACAGGATATAATATTGACATACCTATTCCTCCTGTGAAACACAAAAACTTTACATGCTCAGATCCTGACATGCTTTAGTCTTGTCAAATTTTTAAGATTATGACTTTTTTTTTGTTAAAAGTAGATTTATTATTATTATTTTTCTTAGATTACAGTGGTAGTACTCTATAGTGTAAGTAAAAATGTTTTAGTAATAATTTATAACCCTTGTTAAACAAATAAATACTGTTTAAAATGTCACTTACGGGACATCTTCCGTGATTATTAATTATTTTGAGTTCCCGATATTACATACATGAATGATGTCATCCCGCGATCATGGCGCTTGCAACAGCGTCGAAATATCGGGAACTCAAAACAATTAATAATCACGGAAGATATCCCGTAAGTGACATTTTAAATTGTGAAATAAACCGTGATAGCCTAAAACAGTGTTGAAATAAATACTGTTTTATAATTATTAATCAAGTTAAATTAATCAAGTATTTCTTCTAAAACTGATTAAAACTCGTATTTAATGTTTATTTATAAGTTACTTCTTAAATAAATATTAGTCCAGTATTTGTGAATGATTAATTATTATTATAATTCCAACCTTGATTTTATTTAAGTTCTGTTTCTGTCCTACAAACGAAGTAGGCCTAAAAAAACTAAAATCAACATAAATAACTGACGATCTTTAGTAAATAAACAAGTTTTTAAGGTCGAACTGATAAAAAACAATGTCGGGGTCAAAAACTAGTTTGAATCCGTGTAAAATTTGCATTTTTAAGTCATTCAATTTTTTTTTTTCAAAATATATTTTTTTTCACGGGCCGGAATAGTTCTTTAAAATTCTTATTTATGGGGATAGACGAATGCTTGATAGTTAAAACTTAGATTACCATAACGATTTTATTAATAGAAATGTTCGCACGGTCGAAATGGTCCAAGTGGTCAAAATATAAGTAAGGTTGACTGGCCTGTTGGTCTAGTGGTTAGTGACCCTGACTGCTATGCCGGGGGTCGTGGTTTCGATTCCCACCCAGGACAAATATTTGTGTGATGAGCATGGTCGTTTGTTGTGTGTCTGGGTGTAATTTATCTATAATATGTATGTATTTAGAAATTTATAAGTATGTTTATCAGTTGTCTAGTACACATAACACAAGCTCTGCTTAGCTTGGACTAGATGGCGTTGGTTGATAGTTGTGGAATATTATTATTATATTATTAAGGTTCCGGAAAAACAATAATAACTTTCATTTGATAATAGCTGGCGCTACATGTACGATCCAAATGCATTGGTAATTGCTAAATAAATACAAAATTAACAATAATCATACATTTTTTTAAATAGTATACTTTTAAAATACTTTAGACAAAAAAAAACGCTAGTTTTCACAAAGTATATGATAATTAAAATATTACTCAGTTGTCAAAAAGTTTAAAGCTTATCACGGTTGGCATGCAAGCATCCTAAGCGACATAAATTCTCAATAACACGAAATGGCGGCGCGGGGCGCGGGGCGGGAGGTGACACAGGGACGTACTCGAATCATATTAGTATTATTATTTAAGAAGCCATTGTTGTATTTTTATTTCTTTGTTGTTTTTTTTTTATTTATTAATGGCGCAGGTAGTAAAATAATTGTTGGCATGGTATGGTAGAGTTATTTTTTACGGGTTTTGATCGTCATTATAATTATTTTACGGATTTTATGATAATTATTTATCTTAATTTTGTCTTAAAAAACATGAGTTCATTATTAACTTCCACACATTCAATTAGTATTACTATTTAAGAAGCTATTGTTATTTTTTTTATTTCTTTGTTGTTTTTATTTATTTATTTATAGCGTAGGTAGTAGTTGTGGGCATAGTTTGTTACAGTTGTTTTTTTGAGGGGATTGTTATTATAATTATTTTATGTTATTTATCTTAACTTTGTCTTAAAAAACATGAGTTACCTATTAATTTCCACACATTTAATAAGTACTATGAAGGCATTACTTATTTTTTTTATTTCTTTGTTGTTTTTGTTTATTTATTTATGGCAAGGGTTGTAAAATAATTGTTGGCATAGTATGGTAAAATTATTTTTTTGAGGAGAATTCATTGTCATTATAATATATTTTGCGGATTTTATTATTTTTATCTTTATTTTGTCTTAAAAATTATGAGTTAATAGTTTCTAAACATTCATTTATACTTTACTACTATTATATATTTGTACTTTGAATACATTCCTTATATTAATTTGATATTTAATTATTCTACCGTGTTTTTCTTTAGATTTTGTATTGGCACAGATAAAATAGCAAAACCAAAGTCATTTAATTATCATTATTTAATTTTAGTTTAAGAAAGTTCCAAAGTTTTTTCAGACTTAAAAGAAAGAAAATATTCAAGTAATGATGTAATTCGCCATTTTTACCTATTTTTTTATCGTGGTAAAATCATCAAATGAGTCCTCCCACCCCGAGCAGGGCGGGAGCTATCAAACTTGTACTGACTAAAGTCCACGGTGTCCTTCAATAGCCTTTATGTTCCAGGGTCGCGGTAAAGAAATAAATCCCGCGACCCCGGCAGGCTTTTGCCCTCTATAGGCCCCGTCATCATGCTGGCCATTTTACCTACGGAAAAATCAAGTGCCAGTGTAATGCAAATGCCCTCTATGTAAGGTTAATCAAATTCGTTAATTGAACTACAATTTTTTATTGTATTTAATTTAAATGATAATTAGCATGAACTGGGATCTACACTCGGCTTCGCCCGCGTATATTGATTATTAATATTTATATAATGTATTTACTAATTGTGTACAGTAGAATCCGTTTATTATGACTCCGTTTATAATGACCAACCGCTTATTATGACGTATTACACAGCGAAGTTTGGTTTTTATACAAAATTCTTTAAACAAAGTCGGATATAATGACTTTGCTTTAAGTGACATGCCGCTTATTATGACCCATTTTCAATAAATTGTGTCCTGTTTAAGTAGGTACCGACGTGATTCATAACACCTTCGACAAATGTTCGGAAGCGTCACGTGATACTCGATGATGTTCGGCGCATGCATGGTTGTTTTGAGTCTCAGTGGGTAATATAATTAATATTATTGACTTAGTTCTATATTGTCTCTCCGTTAAAATAAATTTATTCTGAAAAAAAACAGGAGGTTGTTTATTTTGTACAAAATGCTTTGTATGACGTCCGCTTAGAATGACCTGTTTATTATATCCCTTCAATGTCATAATAAACGGATTCAACTGTATTTTATTAATCGTGTCGTGACATTACGCGTATTTTTTTTCAATTGGATACAGTAGTTTCTGAGATTAGCGCGTTGATACAAACAAACACTTCAGCTTTATAATATTAGTATTAATTGGCGCAAAATTGACGAAATAATATAATTATCGCAATCGATTGTATGTCCACCAACAAGGTGGACAGACGACCTTATGACGGTCGACGGAAGACGCTGGATGCAGGTCGCTTACAACCGGTACATGTTTAGATAAAAAGGGGAGGCCTATGTACAGCAGTGGACGTCTTATGGCTGAGATGATGATGATGAATCGATTGTAAGGCATTGCATAAAATACATATAAACAAACAATATATTTGTTTCATATATTAGAAGATGATTAGCATAGACATTAAAATACGAGTTATATTTTTTTTATTTGATCTACAAACCGTATAAGTTAACATTCACGTATAGAGATGTGCGTTGTCATTATTTCATAAATTATGTATGAACTTAAACTGGTTCTCACAAGGTCAAACAAAGCATATCATTTTATAGACAAGTTTAATCTTTTAATTAACTGTGATACATCTGTTTTATTTTATTATATGACTAGTTGTTGGCTGCGGCTTCGCCCGTTACCACTCGAAAATTATGCAACGGGAAGATAAAATCAGGATTGAAACAATTATAAGTATGTGTTGGTCCAGGTTTTCAATATTTTTTTTTATGGTATATTATAAAAAAAAATACCGACAGAATTGGGAACCTCCTCCTTTATTTGGAGATGAGTAAAATTTTTTTTTAAACAAATAGTGTTTTTGTGTCTAGCGAACACAAAAACGATTAATTTTATTTTTATGTGTGTTATCATCATCTTCCTGCCCTTATCCCATTTTACTTGGGGTTATGTATATGTAATTATGTATAGGATACTAGCGGCTTCAACTACAACTTCAAAATTAACCCATGGGAAGTTAAAATCAGGATTAAAACTATCCTATGTGGTAATCCAGGATAGAAACTATCTGTGTACCAAATTCTATCCAAATCCGTTTAGTAGTTTATGAATGAAAGAGTTACAAACATTCATCCGTCCATCCTTAGACTTCACATCCCGGTACGCCGATTCCGTAGGATAATTACCAAACTTCAGCCAATGTCAGGGGTATATGTTAGTCCGGACATAATCGTGAACGATTAGGTATTAAATTAATGACGTCAGAAAGGAAAGATAAAATAGATAAATAAATATAATCTGCAAGCGCATGGTAACAATAAAAAAAAACATAACATACTTTTTACGACTGTGTTTTATTTGCATTGATTTATTTAATTTAAATAAAAGCTAAAGAGCTCCAGTTTTTATTGTATTTTAAGAAACTGTAATGATTCAAGATTTGAATTTGTTAAAAATGTCATAAAAAACAGTAAAAGAAATTTCTTTTAGTCATTTATACAATAACACCAGTACAAACTGACCGTTGTTTTTCCTATATTTTCTTTAATAATTCTGAAATAAAATATTTTAGATTTACAGAAAGTGCACTACTGTTTTCGGGTCATATGCACATATTACTCATAGAATTTGAAATGATTTACGTTTCAACTAGATCGGTCAAGTAGGTACGGAGAAAATTGACTGTGAATGGCGTACACACAGACAAACGAGTGATCTTACAAGGGTTCCGTTTTTAATTCGGACGTACGGACCTCTAGAAATAAAAGAATGCAATTATTTATTGCAAAATATTTTAGAAAAAATTCAAACAAAAACAACACAATATAAAGCAGTTCCCTAAATCCGTCCCCTAAGGAAAGCAGTGAAAGATGAGAGTCGGGTCGCAAACTGCGACGTTACAATCTTGATACTTATCCCTATTATGTAACTCTTTCATTGGTAGGCATTAGGTGTGAAGTGCTCAAGTATATTACACTTATTTGATAAGCACAAGTCGCCGACCATCGCTGGACTGTCTCATCTGGAACGTAAAGGCCTATTGCAGGATCACCGTTAATTTTAGTCAGTATAAGTCTGACAGTCACCAGTTCCTCTCCTTCCACCTGGTGTGGAAACCGCGTATCGTGTCGGACGTCACCTAGCTAGATGGACTGACGTCAAAAAAGTGGCTGGGACAGACTGGAGAAGGCAAAGGACAGGGTGATGTGGTGCAACCTAGGAGAGGCCTAGGATCAGCAATGCTGAGTTGATTGAAGTGTGAAATGCCGATTTACATTCCACATATTTGATTAATACAAGGCATTAAAAAATACGTCGATATCGCTGTAGAGATGAGCAAGACCAAAGAGAAGATGGATGGATTGTAAGGAATGATATGAAAGAAAAAGTAGTAAATGATACTGTGACGTCTGATAGGAGAGAATGGAAGAAGAAAACGTGTTGCGACGAACTTAAACAAATGGGATAAGGACAGGACGTTGATGAAAATAATTTCCAACCATAACGCAAGCAAGACTGCGAGCAAAAACTAGTATTTAATATTATAATCTTGTAGTTAGACTCGTATTTAACCTACTTGGAATGATTTTATATCTATCCACAAAGATAATAAAGAAATTAACGATTATTCATGGTGAACACGCGAAGATAATTATTTTTAATTAAAAATTCAGATGTTTTGTTAAGATTTTTTCAAGTTGGTATTCAAAGTTAGCATTTATAAATAGTTGTTTCTTTTTTGCTGATTTTGTGAACATAGCATTCATGAAAGTATAAAGAAAGATTGAAAAAACGTTTATTAGCACACGCCCGGTTGCAGCACTAAGCAATAACCTGACCTCGGAACGTAAAGGGCTTTCAAGGGCACCCTGGATTTTAGTCAGTACAAGAGTGACAGTCCCTCCTGCCCTCATTTGATGATTTTACCACGCTAAAAAAAGGACACGCCACTCGGGTGGGTTTTTTAATGATTTTTTTTTTATTATTTATAAAGGAGTTCAGTGGTAATGACCACAACTTTCGAGGTCAAAGTACCCGCATTTTTTTTGTCCACCACTCCTCTCAAAACCGTGAAGTAAAACATCGTGAGGATACAAACATGACTTAGAACCAAAAAATCCAAGATATATGACATCTACCAACCCGCACTGTGTCCGCGTGGTATATTACAACCCACTCCTTTTCATAGAAAGAAAACTCCTAAGGCCCAACAGCGTGAACTCTTTACCAGATAGTGAGTTTATAGGTAAGATTACTCCAAATTATAAACTATCAGCATGCCAAAATTTATCCAAATCCGTCGTTTGTCGTTTATCTGTGAAATACTAACATCCATCCGTATAAACTTTCACATACTTACTACACTCGCGGGCAAAACTATGGAATCACTTACTCGTATTCCGTGTGATCTTAAGTACTTAATAACTAGTTAAGAATAATAAAAATGGTACCATTTTAAAGGTTTAACTGTTAACTTTAAATGGATATCAAATTCATTAAAAATATGCCATTATTTAAGGAGCTATCCTAGATCCATTCTACGTAAGTGATTCTATACTTTTGCTCGTTAGTGTAATCCGCTAGGTTTTAGTCCCAAGCTAAGCAGAGCTTGTGTTATGGGTACTAGATAACTGATACACGTAGTGTTATGTATATTTCTAAATATATACATATTATAGATAAATTACACCCAGACACAGAACAAATGATCATGCTCGTCACACAAACAATCAGGGTCACTACTCACTAACCACTAGACCAACAGGCCTGTCAAAAGATGATTATAAATAAATAATAAAATGAATTAATTTCAGGCAAAATACCCATACAAACAAAAATTACAAACAAAAATTAACAGAATTACAAAAGATTGGATCGTTACAATGCCATAAATAATACTTAAGATGATGAAAAAGTATTACTACAACAATACAAGTAAGTCAGAATACCAAAAAAATAACTAAATTATCAAGAAAATAATTCCAACTAGCAAACACAAATATTTACTCCATTTTCATAATAATAAAAATAAAAAAGTATCAAAACTCCTCAAGCGCAGTAAATAACCGCTCACGAAGTTTTAATCGCAGCACAAAATGGCGTATGTACTGGATACTACATTAATTGCCAATTGATTTTCAACCTTAACTTCAAGACAATTAAGTCTTAATTACTTAAGTTGTTTGTCTAACTTATTAATAAAGGCTAGCTTACATAGAATTTGGAGATTAGGAAACGTATTTTTTGTTCTGTGTTTTTTTTCTGTATGTGAGTGATTTTGAGTTCGCAAAATAATGTCACTGGTTAGTAATAGGTTTTTAGCAACGACGATAAATTACTACGATCTAAGGAACAAAAACTATTCTGTCAACTCGCTGAGGTACTACGTAAGCGAGGAGGACGGGCTGTGATTGGCTAACTCAAGGTCTGTTCTGTCTCAAGGTATGTTTACGGCTCACAGGAGTGCTCGAAATAAGACGGATATAAGACTTTTTTGCCTAATGTGTTGACAGACATCGGTCGCCTGTTATTAGGAGTCTAGTAATATATCGTCGTTGGTTTTTAGTTTATTGTTCTTTGTGTTTGAACTAAGAATAGGACTGGTAAGGCGCCATATTGTGTAGTTTGTGATCTACCTCGCGACATCTATACTAGCAGAAGAGCTGTGTTTGTTTGAACGTGGTAATCTCAGAAACTACTGCATTTACATTGAAATAGTACATTATTATCCAAGGGATGAAAGTTGGGCATGCGGGCGGCGAGTAAAGGGCAACTCGCCGTCCATCCAAGGACCATGCCCGGGTCGACGGCGCGTCGTGTTCCTCGCGCGCCGCAAAGAGCGTCAGCATAATGACGAGGCCCCCTCTCAGAGGGCTAAGGCCTGCCGGGGTCGCGGGACTTATACCATCATCGTGACAAGGAACATAGAGGGCTACTGAAGGACACCGTGGATTTTAGTCAGTACAAGTCTGACAGTCCCTCCCGCCCTGCCCGGGGTGGGAGTACTCATTTGATGATTTTACCAGGCAAAAAAAAAAAGTGGTGAATGTTACTTATTTAGTCCCATCATCTTCCTGCCCTTATTCCATCTTACTTGTGGTCCCGGTGGTTACAAACACAACAAAAAAATAATTTTCCGAATCGGTCCAGCCGTTTTCGAGTTATGAGCTTAGCAACACATTTAGCGATCCATTTTTATATTATAGAAGATTGTAAAGAGTAAGTAACAATAATAAAAAAGGAGTAATAATAAGACCGCTCCGCTCCGCTCCGCTCATGACTTGCTCCACTCCGCTACCGACTTCTATTATTAGTGTCCAATCGATACACGAGTTTAAAACTGACAGGGAACGTACTTGTGCACAGCAGGTTAACCGACTTAGAAGAGGAAGGGTTATGTGTTTTATCATCATCATTATTAGCCATAGGACGTCCACTTCTGAACTTAGGTCTTACTAACGTTACTAGCGCTACCGTAGGCGAGTTTGACTGGCCTGTTGGTCTAGTGGTTAGTGACCCTGACTGCTATGCCGAAGGTCGTGGGTTCGATTCCCACCCAGGACAAATATTTGTGTGATGAGCATGATCATTTGTTCTGCGTCTGGGTGTAATATACTATTATGTATGTATTTAGAAATATTTAAGTATGTTTATCAGTTGTCTAGTACCCATAACACAAGCTCTGCTTAGCTTGGGACTAGTTGGCGTTGTGTGATAGTTGTGGAATAATATTATTATTATATTAATGACTCCTCGCGGGCCAAGTCGGAGGTATAAGCTAGTTTCATATTTAACAACGACTCGACTGCGTAATTTTTGCAGGAAATTGTGAAAAGTTGTTATTTTGTTTCGATTTCAACAAAATATTACTTTGTTTTGTACATTGTATTGATGAGTATAGGATGTTGTTTTTTTTTATGTCACGTTGAATAGCAATGCCTTGACCAAAGAAAGAGCCATACCTTTGAATCAACGACGATATATTACTAGACTCCTAATAACAGGCGACCGATGTCTGTCAACACATTAGGCAAAAAAGTCTTATATATCCGTCTTATTTCGAGCACTCCTGTAAGCCGTAAACATACCTTGAGACAGAACAGACCTTGAGTTAGCCAATCACAACGCAGTACCCCGTCCCCCTCACTTACGTAGTACCTCAGCGAGTTGACAGAATAGTTTTTGTTCCTTAGATCGTGCATGCGGAGTCTAGTAATATATCGTCGTTGTGTAGCCATGTGTACATCCCGGTAAAATGTTCAGTTCCTGGAGCGAAGACGGAGGTAAAACCTAGTTTGTGGAACGTGGAATTCATTTTAAACCGGTTGATTTTCAGTGGTTAGCTGTAACACTCATGACACAGTCAATTCTTATACAGTATTACAACTCTGGAATATTTTATCCTAGTTGTTGTCCGCTACTCACTCCCTATGGGTAAAGGTAGGATATTATATGTCTAGCCTTTAGCTTTCTTCGATAGATAAGACTATAAGATACAAACAGTTTTTTTCAATTTCTAACAGTAGTTCCTGAGATTAGCGCCATACACGACCAACCCGATGGCCGATGGTCGAAAAGTGCTAAAGAGGAGACCACGGACTAGCAAGCGCAGCGTAGGACGTCCACCAACAAGGTGGACAGACGACCTTATGAAGGTCGCCGGAGGACGCTGGATGCCGGAGGAGGAGGGAGGAGTCATATTTTGATGATTTTACCACGATAAAAAAAAGTGTAGTAAAGTTGGAATACTTGGACTACATTGCACTGTGTCCATGATTTATTGGGCGGTGGGGGATGGCGGCGGCAAAGGGGGGTGTTTTCAGTGTATTGCCTACAATTTCATAGGCTCAGTTGTAACAGCTAAATTTGCAATATAATGCCATGATGGAATACTCTTATTGCTATCTAGTTTTATTGATTTTATTTGTATAAACTAGTTTCTACCCGCGACAGCGTTTGCGAAGATTTGACTGCCGACCTAGCGCGTCTTGACGTCAAGATCACGGGCGTACTAACATCCTACTTCCTACTAATATTATAAATGTGAAAGTTTGTATGTGTGGATGGATGTTTGTTACTCTTTCACGCAATAACTACTGAACGTATTTGGATGAAATTTGGTACGCAGATAGTTTATAACCTGGATTAACACATAGGATAGATTTTATCCCGATTTTATGTTCCCGTGGGATAATTTTCGAGTTATAATGGGCAGAGCCGGTGGCAACAGCTAGTATTTAATCATTACCGCTTTAACACGAGGTGGGATCTTTATTTGAGCATAATATTCCAATTGTATTCGACACAAACTAGTGCACATCCCACGCGATCCTCAAATGGTCAATTTCCTTTAATTATGAGCTAGAGATGGGACAACTATGATTTTAGCCGACTTGCTGAATAGTCGGCCAGAGCAACTTTTTTTTTTACGTGGTAAAATCATTAAATGAGTCCTAACCCACCCAGGGCAGGGCGGGAGGGACTATCAGACTCGTACTGACTAACACCCACAGTGTCCTTCAATAGCCCTTTACATTCCGGTCACGGTAATTCGATAAATCCCGCGATCCCGGCAGGCTTTGGCGCTCTAGACGGGGCCCCGACACATTGCTGACACTCTTTGAGGCGCGCGTGGAACACAACGCGCCGTCGACCCGGGTATGGTCCATGGTCGGACAGCGAGTCGCCCATTACTCGCCGCCCGCATGCTCGCGCCTACGGACCGATAATCTGGTACTTTACTGCATACATAAATTAATAATCTGTTTAGTCCATCAGTTAGAGTATTGAAAAATAATAAACAAGTATTTTTTGTTTTTTGACATCAATGAATATTGACAAAGATAAAACGCTTCGATATTCGGGAGTGAGGACTTTAGACGTCATAACACTTGTAAAATTATACCGACCGAGTGACGTTTTGTGATTTTTAGATACGTTGTATCTCCGTTGTTTTTGGTTTACGTAACAAAAGAGAAAATCATCATCAGCCTATAATGTTCCCAATGCTGGGACACAGGCCTCCTCTCTGAGAGAAGGAGTGGGCTATAATCCACCACGAGGGCGCAGTGCGGATTGGTAGATGTCACATGTCTTCGAATTTTTGGTTCTAGGACATGTCGGTTTCCTCTCGATGTTTTCCTTCACCGTTTTGAGAGCAGTGGTGATGAAATAAATTACACAAAGTAATGCGCCTGGCGGGGTTCGAACCCACGACCTACAACTCGTAAGTCGGGACCGATACCACGGGGCCACTGCTCCTCAAAAGAGAAAATACGTGTCAAATATTTTTTGACAATGCAACTGACTTTTTAGATTTTTTAGTAAGACTTGTCGGCAACTGTTGGCCGACTGGTGTCTGGTAGGAACATCACTAAAATTATGACGTAACGATGCTCTAAGACAACTTATAGTAAGTGGTTTAAATCAGACTATTCTTATTAGTACTGAGGGCTAAATAATAACAGTCGCACTGGTCATTGAGGTTAAGCAACTGTTGCCGAGGTCGATCTGTGGATGGGTGACCAGCAAAAGGGTTTGTTTTACGTGGTAAAATTATTCAAATGACTCCTCAGCTAGGGCAGGCCGTGAGGGAACTGTGAGACTTGTACTGACTAGAATCCACGGTGTCCTTCAATAGCCCTTTACGTTCCGGAGCCACGGTTACTCGTTGGTTCCGTGACCACGGCATTTATTTCAAGTAGGCCAATTAAACGCACTTTTAATTTAAGTACGATTATTAATTCGAGTCAGTAAAAACGAATTAGCATTGCCATACAACGTGGCAATGCTGCCAGCGTTCTGGGCACTGTTCCCGTTGACAGCGATGTGGACGTATTCTTTGACGCCCTATGAATGTTTTCTCTTTTATTTATTTACTAGCTTCTGCCCGCGACTTCGTACGCGGATCCTGTTCTTTTATGGATAAAAAGTATCTTATGTCCGCCTCCTGGCTCTAAGCTACCTCCCTACCAATTTTCAGCCAAATCTGTTCTGCCGTTCTTGACTTAAGTGGTGTAACTAACACGACTTTCTTTTAAGTATATATATAGATTTATTATTATTTTTCCTGTATATATTACTAGTTGGTTTTTAAATATAAAAAAGTCAGTAAAAAGACATTTATCCACTAAAGAAATGTACTAAATTTCATTGTATCAGTGACAGTTGCACTTGTCATTTTACTGACTGGAATTAATAATCGTACTTTAGTAAAAACACAAAAAATAAAAAGTATCAAAACTGCGTGGTCGTAGTACAATTGATGTAATGCCGTGTCGAGGTTGCTGCGAAGGACGTAACTGCACATTTTATATGCTAACTAACATTCCGAGTTTTGTTTTAAACTTGTAAGTTATTTTGCTGTAAAACGTGTTTTAGTATTTTTTTGGTATTTAAGAAAAGCTAGAAGCTATTATTATTATTAGGATTATATTCTATCTAGCTTAGACGACATCGTGAGAGTCGCGGGCAACCGAGCGATGGATGCAAGTGGCAAATTGTCGTTCGTCGTGGCGGTCTAAGGGGGAGGCCTATGTTCAGCAGTGGACGTCTTCCGGCTGATGATGATGATGATGAAGAAAAGCTAGATTTGTTTTTTGAAAACTTTTTTTTTTTCATCAAACTCATACGGTATCTATATGGATAGGTCTCCAAAAATGATGTTACTAATATTTTGTTTTGCCTGCCGGGGTCGCGGGACTTATCTCATCACCGTGACACTGGAACGAAAGGAGCTATTGAAGGACACCGTGAATTTTAGTCGGTACAAGTCTGACAGTCCCTCCCGCCCTGCCCTGGGTGGGAGGACTTATTTGATGATTTTTGACCACAAAAAAAAAAGGTTTTGTGAGAGAGACATTTTCAAAGTGGTAAAATGGGTAATCCCCACGTAACTTTTAAACAAAAGTATGATAAAACTAAAAAAAAGTATACATATCATGTACATTACCATTCAAACTTCCAACTTCATCTTTATTTTATTTATTTGCTTCAGACACAAGTATCCATAACTGTGTTAGTACTAAATGCTTATAAAATAATGTTAGTAAGGCAGCAAGTCAATTTCAAAAGTCAGCCACTACAAATTTTAGATAAATATAAAATAACAATAATTCGGAAAAAATAATAATGTAAAATTGAAATAAAAATTCCAATGAAACTTGGTTTCGAACGAGATCTATTACCTACGTAGTTTTTTTTTAAATTATGTTTTAAATCGTAAACAGCAATTTACCTTTCAAAGTTACAACCAACTACATGAACTTTTATATTATGTTACTTGCTGCTACGGAATCGTTCATGGCCGAGTTCGACTCGCACTTGGCCGGTTTTTCATCGTGGTTAAATTATCAAATGAGTCCTCCCTTGCATACTATCAGACTTTTACTGGCTAAAATCCAAGGTGATCTTGCTGGTTGTTATAAATAATTAGATTTAAAACAATAGTTACTTATTGCTACTCTTTTTTTTAGCAGGGTAAAATCATCAGATGAGTCCTCCCACCCCGAGCAGGGCGGGAGGGACTGTCAGACTTGTACTGACTAAAATCCACGGTGTCCTTCAATAGCCCTTTATATTCCGGGGTCACGGTGATGGTATAAGTCCCGCGACCCCGGCAGGCTTTAGCCCTCTGAGAGGGGGCGTCGTCATTATGCTGACGCTCTTTGAGGCGCGCGCGGAACACGACGCGGCGTACACTTTTTGCTACCCTAAAATAGTAATTTCAGTGTAATAATAATGCAAGTATCAACAGCACTCGCAGTACACAGGAATGTGACGTCGCGGGGCTTACGAAACGTTTGCAGCGGAAGTGAGGAACCACGTAACGGCAAAATTTATATTTAGACCAGACTATTTTATGTTTCGAGTATGACATTTCATTTTTTATGTCCATGTTTGAGATGACAAGTTTCATATGTTTTTTACTACGTTTTATAAAACAAAGTCTACTGCGGTTGTTTACTTTTTCACAATAATTCCAAAAAATGTTGTATAAATTTTAGATAGATGATCCGTGTGAAAGTATTAAGGGTGTAATTTGATAAGTTTTTTATGTAAATTGCCTGAAATACGACGATTTTCTTCAAAATTTCAATTACAAGCTCTCTGGTAATTTCCATTGAAAAACAATTTATGGTTGCACATAACTCTACTACTCATGTTTTTTTTGTTAGCTTATGCTGTCCCACTACTGGGCAAAAGACTCTCCCAATTCCTTCCATGAAGTCTTTTTGTAATCGTGCTAGATGTTATTGTTTCGAAAAAAAAAAAAAAAAACTTTACACTTTTTTCTCCCCAATTTTCCTTAAAAATCAATATTTTTCCTCAACTGTACACAAAACACAAATACGAACTGTACACAAAACACAAATACACCACACCTAATTAACGCAGAGCATAAAAACAGAAAATAATATTCAACCAATTAAGTACATTTCAAATACAGGTTTCACTAAAACTTCAAATGGAACAAAAATAATGAAAAAAGTATAAAAATTAACGTAACACAAATATGCATTAGCGTAGTTTTGCGGCGGGAGCGCTCGGTAGCAAGCGAACATTTGAAAACGTAGGGTTGCTACATTTCTAAACGATTTCGAAATATGTATTTTCTTTTTAAATATTCTGACTATGTTTGAAGGAGGGTTATAATTTTTGAGGAAATAAATGGTATCACGTTAACTTAACTCAACCATAACTACTTGGTCTATTTTTTTTCGTTTAAGTTTTAAGTTTATTGTCGGTAATCCTACTAATATTATAAACGTGAAAGTTTGTATGTGTGGATGGATGGATATTTGTTACTCTTTCACGCAAAAACTACTGAACGGATTTTGTTTATTTTTGGTACACAGATAGCTTATAACCTGGATTAACACATAGGATAGTTACCTACTAATATTATTAACGTGAAAGTTTGTATGTGTGGATGGATGTTTGTTACTCTTTCACGCAAAAACTACTGAACAGATTTTGTTTATTTTTGGTACACAGATAGATTATAACCTGGATTAACACATAGGATAGTTATTATCCCGATTTAATGTACCCAAGGGTAGTTGTAGCAGGTCAAACCGCGGGCAACAGCTAGTTCATTATAACTGGTGGTTAATTAGAATAACAGTCGGACAGAACGCTGGAGATTAATTTGGCTGTCGAATATTTTTCTTTTTAGTTATTTGTGCAAATTTTATGTGACCAAATGACAGGTATACTGCATCAAACAAAAAAATAAAACACATTGAACCAGAAATTTCTGACTAAACGGTTTACATCAGGGTTTTTTAACCTGTGAGGCAAATATTTGTCAAAAAATAAAATACATGTAAAAAATCCAACGGTCGCGAAATATTTCTTCATAATAAAGGGGTCGTGCTATGAAAAAGGTTGAAAAACACTGGTTTACATAAATAAAATTTAAATAAAATACCAACCAAATTGACAAACCTCCTTTTGAAGTCGGAAAAACGTACCTCTGCGTAAACAAGCACTAACTTTGACGCTGCTTACGATTATGTACTATATAACACTTCTGTCATTCTTTACCTTAGATTACAGGCTTGTCGATATAACGATTACGTAGTGATAAAGAAAATCGGAATTTGAAATCATTATGAAATAAATGCGTAACGTGTTATTGGTATTAAAAATATTGGACGATGCAAGTCATCGTATGGTGAGGTCTTGTGTTTCTGCATATTAAGCTTATTAAAAAGAAAAAACATACAGATAAAAGAGTACCAAGGTACTGTCTCATTTTGAAAAAGAGTGTCCATGGAGTTTCTCGCCCATTCTTCTCCATATAGATCTAGTCCTGATAATGTTCATACCCAGTACTTTCACAGTTTTTATGTCTTGTGACCGGGACTGTAGCAACATCTGGGGGCTAACTACTTTTATACTAGTTTTATTTTATGTTTTTGATAATTCAAAAGGGCCTGTAATTGGCTGAGTTAAATATAAATGATTTAATTTGATAAATATTAGTTGCCTGTCGAAAAAAAATCCACGAAAACATTAAAAAAAACTGAATGAAAATCATTGAGCTATTACTACTATGTATAGAGACGACACCACGTATCACAACTATGTCCCATCCAGGATGAGTGCACGCGCACATGTTAATTCAGTTGTTTGACAGCTCTGTGGCGTGCTCTAGGCGCGCGCACTCATCCTGTATGGGACACAGTGGTGATGCGTGGTGTCGTCTCTATACGTAGTAGTAATAGCTCAATGATGAAAATTGGTACATTCATTTTTCATGGAAACACTAAATGCAAAGTCGCCTCGAAATCATAAAACTTCCTTAATAAAATCTCCAAATGTCCCGTGATCACCGTAATCACGCGAGATTTTTTATTTTTTTCTTATAATCCACCGGGGGATCCTAAGGACGTTTGCTAGCCTACGTAAGAAATCATGATGTACCTAACTGACAGTGAAGGAGGCTTGCCTGTGTTAAAATCATCAAAGGAGTCCTCCCACCCCGGGCAGGGCGGGAGGGACTGTCAGACTTGTACTGACTAAAATCCACGGTGTCTTTCAATAGCCCTTTATGTTCCGCGGTCACGGTGATGATATAAGTCCCGCGACCTGCCTAGAACCCTAGAAGTAACCTATTCAGTCTTGGATCAAAAATCTCAAGGTTTGTAGCCAGGATTTAGAAGCAACGATGTACACGACACATCAAACCTAACAATAACACCCTCTTTTTTGCTTCAGAGGCTAAACATATGCTTCTCATAATCGACAGTACCCCTAAAACTGATTGCAATGACATGTTTTTCGTTTTGTCATCGGTTATTAAGCATAATTTACGTTATCTCTGTTATCTATTTGACAGGCCTGTTGGTCTTGTGGTTAGTGACCCTGACTGCTATGCCGGGGGCCGTGGGTTCGATTCCCACCCAGAACAAATGTTTGTGTGATGAGCACGATCATTTGTTCTGTGTCTGGGTGTAATTTATCTATAATACGTATGGATTTAGAAATATATAAGTATGTTTATCAGTTGTCTAGTACTCATAACACAAGCTCTGTTTAGCTTGGGACTAGATGGCGTTGTGTGATGGTTGTTGAATATTATTATAGTCAACAGTACCCCTAAAACTGATTACAATGACATATTTTTCGTTTTGTCATTGGTTATTAAGCATAATTTACGTTATCTCCGTTATGATGTGACTGTCTTATCACTCGTTTAATGATGACTCGATGACGTGTACTTTAGATTATGTGATGTATTGTTTTTTATTATTTTTTTGCTGAGTTACATATGCCTAAAAAAATAAATCCGGAACACGGATATTCGGCGTAGAGAGAGTCACCGACATAGCTCTTAAAATTTGCAAGTTGACGTGGCAAAGGGCACACCTAAATCACACACCTAAATCGGGGCTCTTTACCACTGCACCTCCGAAATTACATACTATACTTTATAAAACGAATACAATAACATGTTTTTTTCTATCCAAAGTTAGTGTAAAAACGTACAGAGCCGCTTTAATTAAAACGGAACTATCTCACAGCACAACAAATAAATATTTAGATTAAATATCTAAATATTTATCTTAATATATAAATCTCGTGTCACAATGTTTATCCTCAATGGACTCCTAAACCACTTAACCGATTATAATAAAATACGCACACCATGTGCAGTTCGATCCAACTTGAGAGATAGGATAGTTTAAATCTCAAATTATAGTCGCAATTTTAAAACTTTAGCCACAGCAACGCGTGGCCGGGTCAACTAGTTTGTTTATAATTTTAAGAGAGAAAAGAGTATTACTAAAAACTGATAAATAAATAAATAGTAATAATAATAATAACGAACATGTGACACCCCTGACGCCACAGCAAGTATGCGCCCGATATTTTTTCATTGCTAGAACAAACGCTCAATGGAGTCGATTTAGCAGTTTTAGTTTTTGTTATTTTTTTATTAGATGCTTAGAAGTGCTTGTTGTATTTTAAATTAACAACTAATAAATTGGGTTTTCAGTTTTTTAACAGGTTTATTAATATTCATTCATGCTTGATTGTTTGCTTTAACGTGCCCTAGCTTAAAAACATGTAGTCCGTAGTACCGGTAATAACATCGTCCAAGATCAAAATTAGCGAAAACTACTCATAAAATAAAAACTACTGAACCTAAGTGAAAGAAACTTTTATAGTACCTAATGACAGATATCGAACAAAAAACGAATCATCAAAATCGGATAAATGATATTAATTTTGTAAGTTGGTTATAAAAAAACACTTTTACACGTCGTATCCAATATTGTTAAATATAGATGAGGCCGGTGTTTCGTACCTGACTACTCTGAGAAGAAACAGCCGAAACAAACTCAGAGGTCACAGTCTCTTTTAAAGTCTAGACATTGTTCAGGTCATACGAAGACCATGCAAGATGGTCTTTTGAAGAAAGAACCACACAGATTTGAGTGGACCTGTCCAGTCAGTGCAAGCATTTGTCGGTGATCGTGTAGCTCGACTCAGACCTCATGGAGCTCAACCCAGGTTAACCCAGTCGTAAGTTAAAGCAATAAACAAAAATTATAATTATACAGTCGAATTAGAACCTCCTTCTTTTTATGAAAGTTGGTTAAAGATAAATTAATGCAAGATTTACACTGTTGAAACGAAAAATAATACCTTTTCGGGCTGTCATTTAAAAATAAGATCATATCTATTATTCTCTATGAACTTGCCTTGATAAATTATCACCGTTTTTAACCATATAAAGGTTTTGACGAGGACAAGAAATGATGCAATAATAATAATCTGTAGAACACTTTCACAAAAACTTAACAATAACTTATTTTTCTGCATTAATATAATGTATTGAACGAAATCTGTTTAGAACGTCGTCAGTTACAATATTGAAAAATAATGAGCACGTATTTTTGTGTTTTTTTAATTAATGAATATTGACAAAGGTAAAACGCTTCCAAAGTGGGGCTTGTTATGTCAAAATACTTTTAATAAATAATACCGACCGACTGACGTTTTTTGATTTTCAGAAGTGTCGTATCTTCGTTAATTTTGGTTTACGTAACAAAAGACAAAACACGGGTCAAATATTTATTGATAATCTATTTTTCAGAGTTCTCGGATTAATATTTTTTTTGAATTTTAGAACTATGTTAAAAATATTGTAAAACATTTTTTTAAAAGAGTAAGTATGGAGTCTCTTACCCATTCTTCTTCATACAACCTATCTTTGCGAATGGGTGTAGAATCAATCCCATCCCATCCCAATTCCTTAATTTTTATTATTTGACGTTAAAAAGTGCCTCTTTGATGGCCTAATTGAAATAAATGATTTGATTTTGAATTTGACTTTGAAGTAAAATATCCAACGACGATATATTACTAGACTCCTAATAACAGGCGACCGATGTCTGTCAACACATTACACAAAAAAGTCTTATATCCATCTTATTTCTCTCACTCCTGTGAGCCGTAAACATACCTTGAGACAGAACAGACCTTCAGTTAGCCAATCACAACGCAGTACCCCGTCCCTCTAGCTTACGTAGTACCTCAGCGAGTTGACAGAATAGTTTTTGTTCCTTAGATCGTGCATGCGGAGTCTAGTAATATATCGTCGTTGAAAATATCCTTCTGTCAAACATCCGTTGACTCCACTCCTTTGCTAGAACATCTTCTGCCTCACTCGGACACTCGCGAAGGGTTTAAAGTTGCGTTAATGTAAGTAGCTGGCATCGAGTATTTTATTTTTATTATTATTTTCATAAATTGTCAATTGATGCTTTTTTGTTGTAGACGTCATCGATTATTTGGAAAATTAGGGGATTTCGTGATATTACTGCTATTATAAACGCGACAGATATTTTTCAAAGATCGTTATTACTCAATAATGTCAAAATGGCTGAATAGATCTTGTGATTGTTTTGTTTTTTTTTTTTTACGTGGTAAAATCATTGATTGAGACTCGATCCCAAAACAGGGCGGGAGGGACTGTCAGACTTCTACTGACTAAAATCCACAGTGTCCTTCAATACCACTTTATTTTCCAGGGTCACGATGATTCTATAAGTCCCGTGATCTTGTCAAGCTTTAGCCCTCTTAAGGGGGGGCCATCATCATGCTGAGACTCTTTGAGGCACTCGTGGAACGCAACGCACCGTCGACCCGGGCATGGTCGGTGGTCGGACAGCGAGTCGACCATTACTCGCCGCCCGCATGCCCGTGCGGCACGGCCCCATTGCACAATAACCTACTACATTCTGTCGAAGCCACGTATAGAACTTATTAAATGTATTATTCGTATATGAATGTTTCCTTTAAATAATGCTTGTATATAAATAAACAGCTTTATTTGCAATAATAAGCTCGTTGGTATTCTATCTGCGTCTGCGCAGAGTTCAATGTATCAAGCAGTGTCCTTTGGGGTACTAGCAGATATACAGGGTGAATTTTTCAACTGGGCGTGGATGGCTAGTTTCGAAACTATGAGGAATATCGAAAAACGTTGAAAGGAGTCTCGAGGCCGATTTTGACGAAAACTAAAACTGCATTATTGGATTTTAGAAAAATCAAAAATCCTGGCCAGGAATCGAACCCGCCGATTTTGGAAAAAAAATCACATCCTGTATTATTACACCGTTCGATAGTGTTACTAACAAGGATCAAATTCTGGGAAGTAATCATATACGGCAAACTTAAGGAAATGGCTGATTTTTATGAAATTGCTATTTTTCCATGTTACTTTACATCTACTGAGCTATAATTTATTCGAAATTATAAAATTTCATTGTTTTCAATGTCTCACTAGATTTGACATTTCAACAATCCCACTGTACTTAGCAATACGACATTATTGAGTTGAACTAAAAACAGCATTATTTTAAAGAAGAAACGGTAACATAAGTTTTAAATACAGTCTTTGCCTTGAAGATTAATCAGTTTTTTTTTGTAATTATACGTTTTCCTTAAGTTTGCCGTATATGATTACTTCCCAGAATTTGATCCTTATTAGCAATTCTATCGAACGGTATAATAATACAGGTTGTGATTTTTTTTTCAAAATCAGCGGGTTCGATTCCTGACCAGGATTTTTGATTTTTCTAAAATCGAATGATGCAGTTTTAGTTTTCGTCAAAATCGGCCTCGAGACTCCTTTCAACGTTTTTCGATATTCCTCATAGTTTCGAAAGTAGCCATCCACGCCCAGTTGAAAAATTCACCCTGTATAAGTACTGAGTTTTATTTAATCAGAATAGGGGACACCTAAAAGTCTACCCCAAATGTAGGTTTGTGTAATAAAAATATGTAATTAGTCCAGCAGCTCATCATCTGCCTGCCTTTTCCCAACTATATTGTGGTCTGCTTCCATTCAAACCAGATGCATCTGAATATCAGTATTTTACATGGAGCGACTGCCTATTGGACCTCCACAACACAGTAACTGGGTAATACGATACCACATGGTAAGACTGGTTGTCAGACTTTTAGAGCTTCTGACTAACAGTAACGACTGTCAAAGATCTACAAATGACAGCCGGGACCAACGGATTTACGTGGTTTCCGAGGCACGGGGGAAACTCGGAATCGGAATCGTAGTAGGTACATTGACCACATAAGTTTGAGACAATAAGTACATACGGCTGTTATCAGGACTCGAATATAAAACCTTATCAATGAGGTTAGCGCGCGTATAGTATGTGGTGCGAGAGGTATGTGGTGTACTACTAGAAGTAGGTAGAAGATATATATATCGCATTAACATCAATGTGTGGACTAAGAATAGGATGATTTTGGAGCCATATTCCTCTACGAACGGCGAAGGCATTTCTTTCAGACTTAATACCGAATGATTAGATAAAATATTATGACATCTTAACACTAGGTATTACAAAAATAAATAAATTACACCTAATTAATTTAAAAAAACAAGAAAAGAAAAAAAAAGAAAAATAAATAAATACACTGTACATAAACCAAAAACTAAATTAAAATATTACAAAGCATCGAAATAGTAGATTATTAACCAAGGGGATAAATCAGGGTCTTCTGTCGCGGGTGGCGAATTAAATCGCGAGCGTAACGAAGGACTCGAGGTTTACTCCCGAGCGTAGCGAGGGTGTTAAAAACTTAAATCACGAGCGAAGCGAGGGATTTAAGACGAGTCCTGAGTGTAACGAGGGATTTAAGTTCACCCAAGACTAAGACAGCTTTATCACCGAGGAAAATACTCTACTTTTCGTACCATTTGCGAAAAAAACACAGTAATAATATGAGATACGCATTTTAAACATTAATATTTAACATTAACTTATTTATAAAAATAAACTCAACGTTTATGTATTTGAAGAATACAAAAACGCGGCAAATTAAAAAAGCAAAGGCATCAAGCTCATACGGCCTCGTCGGTTTTCGTAATTTTATTTAACTAGATGAAAATCCGGCTTCGCTCGGGTGAAACGTGTCCCAAATACAAGGTACTAAATGTAGGTGTCACGGTAAGTCATAGGCCGAAAATAAAGAAAGAAAATAGTAGATTACGCACCAAGGGAGTAAAGCATTGCCTTACGTCACGGGCGTATTGAATCCCGAAACTACACTAAGGATTCTGGGGTGAACCTCCGTAGCGCAGCGAGGAGGTTCAAGTGTTAATTCCCGAGTGAAACGAGGGAAATAAGTTAAGAATCCTTAGTGTAGCGAGGGATTCAAGTCAGCCCAAGACAATGCAGCTTTACTCCCGAGGAGCGTACTCTGCTTTTCACACCTACTGCGAGGAAATAAATTCGAATTTTGAAATTTTATTTGGTACGACAACCTTCGAACGTGAAGTTGGCACCACTGTAAGCGATCAGCTGCTGCTGCCAGCGGCCGCCATTACTGATACGACTCCTTGGTGAAAGTTTTCATACGGTTTTCTTTGAGTTTCCAAATTCAAATCACATTATTCCCACGGGAATAATGAAATTCAGTACATATATTATTCCCGGCTCGAGCGAGGGGGAATAATGTCATGCTTTACAGTAGGTTTGCCTGACGTATAATATGACATTTACGAGCAAGTAGTGTGAAAAAAAACTTAACATGATAACCGATGTCAATAATGGCGGCTGCGATCTGCCTGGTCAGAAAATCATTAGAAATTTACAAAATACTCGACAATCCGAATTTTGCGGATATATGTTGTCGACTCGAAATCTTTATTTTTTAATGTTTTATTATTCTGGTTAGCTTTCGATCGAGTCTACCGTAATCTAAGTATTCCAAATTTAAATCACATTTTCTCCCTAGAGAGAGAATGAAATTCAGTACAACATTCTTTCCCTGTTTTTCACAGATTAAAAATGACTATTGTTATGTTCGCTTTTTGTGGCATAGAATGTCACTTTTTTGAGCAAGTGGTACGAAAAATTAATTATTATGATTAGATTGATTCTAATGTTATTTTATATGCAGAAACCACGTTTACAATAAAAAATATACTTTGTTTCTATGCAAAAAATTAAAATTGGTCTAATGAGGGATTTTATTTTTATGTTTACCCTAGTCGATGGATAGATGGCGCTGAACTTGGTATGTTACTGCAATGAGCGGAACGTCACGTCATTTTTTAATTTTTTCACTTGGATGTAATTTTGAGATCGTAAAACGTTACGTACATGTCATGTCATTGTCAGTCACATCACACCATTGTCATCTATACATATAATAAAAGCAAAAAGAAAAAAAAAACATTTACCGGTCTTTTTAATCTATGAGTTTTCCACGCCTTATAGAAAATGTCCCAAGAGAAAAAGAAGAGAAGTCTGTGCCTCGCGGATTTGTGCATAAGTGAAGGCATACATCTAGTAACGTAGTCAGTTCAACGCCATCTACAGAGTTCTTGGAAATTACTTTTTTTTTAATACAAAAAGAAACTTCTCTACCAACTGTTACAATTAATCCGATTCTTTTCGAAAAAAAAAAACCGATAACTTTTTGCCCTATTTTATGTACTTAATGTTTTATTAAAATGATTTTATTCAGTTATTTCGAAAATATAGACATGAAACACCGTACAAGAAAAAAGTGTAAGTCACTTAACTTTTTTAAACGGTTGTATAAAAGAAGACATTTTTGTAGATTTTTAAGTTATTTTCTTTTTTTAAGCAGCCGCGCCTCTGAAACGTAGTGTGTCTGAAGGGATAGGTTGGATTTTAAGACAGGTTTCAATCAGTACGAGTCTCACAGTCCCCCCCACTCCACCTAGAGTAGGAGAAGTCATTTGATGGAATAACAAATAAAAATAAAATGTGTCAATACGACTTAGCCCCATTGCGTCACTAAGTCGTTATGATAATTATGTCAGAAAAAATACTTATTCACGGTCATACCGACCTTCTTAAACTTTGAACTTAGTAAAGGGCTTAAAATCTCAGAAAAAAAATCATTTTTATAAGAAAATACTTACAGTCTTACAAAATCTTATAAACTTCTTATTACTGTTATATTATAACTGTGAAAATTAGTGAGTACGGAATGGATGTTTGTTACTCTTTCACGCAAAAACTACTGAACGGATTTATAGTTTATTACCAAGGGTGTTTAACCAGTGTGTGTTGCCAGTGATTACATATGGCTCTGAAACGTGGTCTTTGACTGCTGGCCTTTTAGAGAGACTAAGAGTCACTCAACGAGCAATGGAAAGAGCTATGCTCGGAGTTTCTTTACGGGATAAAATCCGGAACACGGATATTCGGCGAAGAACCAGAGTCACCGACATAGCTCGTAAAATTTGCAAGTTGAAGTGGCAATGGGCAGGCCACATCGCTCGTAGAACTGAAAACCGATGGGGAAGAAAGGTTCTCGAGTGGCGACCACGGACTGGAAGACCCAGCGTAGGTAGGCGACCACTAGGTGGACCGACGACATCGTGAGAGTCGCGGGCAACCGATGGATGCAAGTGGCGAATTGTCGTTCGTCGTGGCGGTCTAAGGGGGAGGCCTATGTTCAGCAGTGGTCGTCTTCCGGCTGATGATGATGAGTTTATTTCCTGAATTAACACATAGGATAGGTTCCGACCGCCACTAGAACCGGGTATGTTGTTCATTCTAGAACAGGACCCGGTTCTGCATGCCCTAATTTACAAGTTTAACTCGTTGACGTTGGTTTTGATCTCACAACCAACAGCATAACAGGCAATGTGTTAACATCTGTGCCAACTTTCGTTCGTTATGTGCAACGGCGATATATTACTAGACTCCTAATAACAGGCGACCGATGTCTGTCAACACATTAGGCAAAAAAGTCTTATATCCGTCTTATTTCTCTCACTCCTGTGAGCCGTAAACATACCTTGAGACAGAACAGACCTTGAGTTAGCCAATCACAACGCAGTACCTCGTCCCCCTCGCTTACGTAGTACCTCAGCGAGTTGACAGTTTAGTTTTTGTTCCTTAGATCGTGCATGCGGAGTCTAGTAATATATCGTCGTTGGTTGTGTGTTACCCCGTTGCCATGACAACCAGCAAGAGGGGGTAATGTTATATTTAGAAATGAATCTCCTCTGAGACGACCTCCTTAACTGAAATGCTAATGGATATGCGAATTCGCTATGTGCTCAGTCGATGGTGTGCTTAGACAGGAAACCTCCACGTGCGTTCTTGGACTGGAGTTTCCTCTCGGATATGTCTGGGGGGAAGACCAGTTTTTCGCGCCGGTGCACCCTGGGATGCAATCACTCTTCCTTAGACACTGTGTGCCTAAGGGGTCTCTTTGCCCGTATGCGAATAGCCTGTCACGTGGACGCTACAACGCCTGCCCCTCTGATCAGCAGAGGGCACAGCGGCGGAGCGGGCTTGCGGACGGTGAGTAATGGGTAGCTCGCCGTCCGACCGAGGACCAAGCCCAGGACGGTGGCATGTCGTTTTTCGCGCCAAATGCCTGCTGGGGTCGCGGGTTTTTTCTTAACCCAGGATACCGCGGCCCTAGAAAGTAGAGGGCATCCGAAGGAACACGGGTAGATTTTAGTCAGTAAGAGTCTGACAGTCCCTTCCGCCCCACCCAGGGCGGGAGGATTCATTTGATGATTTTACCACCTAAAAAAAAAAGCATCTATTTGAAGAAAGAAAAGAAAAAATTGAAAAAACTATGCCCCAAAATAATGTAGTTCCTAAGAGGCGCTGTGTGTTGCGAATTCGCTATGATTTTACCAACTAAAAAAAAAAATGTGCTCAGTCGATGGTGGTGAGTATCAAATAGATCGCAGCGTGCGACGTAACAGGGCAACTCGCTGTCTGACCATGGACCACGCCCGGGTCGACGGCGCGTTGTGTTCCACGCGCGCCTCAAAGAGCGTCAGCATGATGACGAGGTCTCTAGAGGGCCAAAGCCTGCCGGGGTCGCGGGATTTACCTCATTACTGTGACCCCGGAATATGAAGGGCTATTGAAGGACACCGTAGATTTTAGTCAGTACAAGTCTGACAGTCCCTTCCGCCCTGCCCTGGGTGGGAGGACTTATTTGATGATTTTAACTCGAAAAAAAAAAGCATGAGATGTAACAGAGATGTGAGTCAATGAACGACACAACGAGTGAAGTACGTGGCTAGATTAATATAGTAACACTAGCTTTTTAAGTATTTTTTTTGGTTGTATTAAATAATGTTAATTAGGTATACATTTTCAGAGAGCTATGTCCGACCCGGGACTCAAATCTAGGACATTACACACAGCAGTACCGCTAACGATATAAAAATATATAATAATATCATCATCATCTGCCTAGCCTATTCCCCACTATATTGTGGTCTGCTTCCAGTCGAACCAGATGCAGCTGAATATCAGTATTTTACATGGAGCGACTGTCTATCAGACCTCCACAACACAGTAACTGGGTAATACGATACCCCATGGTAAGACTGGTTGCCAGACTTTAGAGCTTCTGACTAATAATAACGACTGTCAAAGATCTACAAATGCCAGCCGGGACCAGCGGCTTTACGTGCTTTCCGAGGCACGGAGGAAACTCGCTATGAAATGTTCACCCATCCACAGACCAATTTTTTTTTTTGCTTTTTTCTAAAAGTCTTAGAACAAACATTGTTCAGTAACATGGGCTGAGTAACCCCACGAGAGATTGTGCGATGTTAATGTTACACTATATCAAAAATATTTTTTAAAACAATTAAATATAAAACGTGGGTGAACCCTGACTCCAAACATATAGCAGAGTAGAGAAATTACCTCGATTGTACATTGATATTTATGCGGCTGACTGCCCAAGAGTTGTAACTCTGATAGCTAAAGATAATAATATAATCGAAGATTATTTTTCATTTGCGTTTTTTTGTTTAGATATCATTATATTCTTTACCGTAATGCTGGTCGTTTATCGATTTCAAAAGTAATTTGAAGTAATTAAAACGGAATGTGTTAAATTTGTAGAATTACTGAACCAAAGAAGAAGTCTAAATATGGTTTGGATTTCATAACAAGTAATAATATAACGCAATATGTATAGACACTTTTTTTTTGCGTGGTATAATCAATAAAAATTTCTCCTCCCACCCAGTACAAAATATGGCGCAGACATAGTTCCTAAAATTATAGTTAAATCTATGCGATTTGATTTTCATCCGTATCTATTTTTTGATTTGTTGCATGAAATTTTATTTTTATAATAATGTATAAATCAAAAGTTACTGTTACATTTCACTAGTACGAAACAGTTATTAATTTATTATTATCATAGTAATGTAGTATGTGATATAAAATCGAAAAAGAAAATAATTTAATAAAACAAACGACCAGTCGATACGGCAATAAACAGATACAATAATATGTAAATCACATAAATAACGACATTTAATCAGACAGTTAATTTATAACTATTGTTTATAAATACTCTATGAGTCACGGTGCCACTAATAAATGTACATATTATGCCCTTACATAATACACAATAAACTTAACTGTAATACTTGTGGAATTCCGGAGCTATTTACATACATGTACATAAAATTAAGCATTTTACCCATTTTCTGCGTTTTTAATCAAGTATTTTATAACTAGCTGTCGCCCGTGGTTTCGTTCGTCTTCCACTCGCCTATAAAATTAAGTCTTTCACCCTTTCTAGGTATCTGTATCTCTGGGATCGCGGGATAACAAGTAACCGTGACCCTGGAACGTAAAGGGCTATTGAAAGATCATCGTGGATTTTAGTCGTAGTAGTACAAATCTGACATTCCATCCCGTCCCACAATGTAGGGGAGGACTTATTTGATGACTATACCACAATAAAAAAACTGCAGGTACAGGATAAAATTTTAAGTCAAAAAGAGTGTTATAGTCCCTTCCACTCCACCCAGAGAGGACTCAGTTACTGTTCTTTTAAAACCGTTAATAAATAGGAAATAGGCAGAAACTTAAGAACGACCGAAGTCCTATCCTTTTTCCAATAGAATTGTAGTAGTTCTTTGCCTTTTGCGTTCTTGGGCCACGGTGTTCTTTTAATTTAGTTTCGCGACCAACCGACCCACATAAAGAAAACGCGTTTGGATATAAACGAAATACCAAACAAACAAAAATAAATTATTTAATAAAACAAAGCAAATCATTAACCAAAAATACAAACCGAGTTACAATCCTAGTCCGCTCAGCCTTCCATGTTTAATATACACACACATGGCCAGATCATTTTACGGTCACAACTACATTGACGACACTTACACGCGAATATCGACCTTATCACACAGATTTAAGGTTGATATTGCGTTGCATAACGAAATTGTTACGTCATAATGTTTTCGATAAGTCTTGTAGGGTTTACACACTTTTGGATGTTTTTGAGATTTTTAAATGTTAACTTTATTTTGTAGGTAAATAGAAAATACGTAATCAAATGGACTGTCGTGTCCTTTCTGTTAAAATAAAAAGTCGTAGAGTCTGTTTCCTGATAGCTACAACCTTGTGGTCTTCAAGTCAAGAGTGAATATGTTACTTCTAGACAAGCGTGCTTCACCGACGACCACATCATTGATTACTATCACGAGAGATAGTGGTCAAACAACCAGGAGTGAGCAAAGGCTTCCCTTTACTCCTTCCAACTTATTTTATTTATTTTCGTAATTAGGTGAACCTGATTTTGTGGGCTGTATCTGTCTGTATGCCTAACCACCACGCGAGTCCAGTGCTGGTTGGTAGATGTCACATATCTTCGAATGTTTGGTTCTAGGACATGCCGGTTTCCTCACGATGTTTTCCTTCACCGTTTTGAAAGCAGTGGTGATGAAATTAATTACATAAAGTAATGCGCCTGGCTAGGTCTGAACTGACCTACTTTGATCGGGGGTTGTCCCATCAGGTAACCGTAAGAACCCTGGAACGAAAGGGCTATTGAAGGATCACGGTGGATTTTAGTCAGTACAAGTCTGACAGTTCCTCTCGTCCGCTCTGGAAGAGCGGACCATTGGATAATTTTACCACAATAATAAAACAAAGACCTAGAACTCGTAAGTGAGGGCAGTTACCACTGAATAGATGTCATGTATCTTCGAATTTCTATTTGTAATGCAGGTTTCATCAACATGTTATCTTTCACTGTTTAGTGTTTAGAAAATCTAAATACCTACTCAAATTAGCAATACTAGTGAGTACTAAGTTTCATGCTAAAATCGATTATGTTGGCAATGTTTCCAATCACTGAAATTATGTATTAAAGGCTTCATTTTAGTTGTGATTAAATCTTAACAGTGTAATAAATGCAATATTTGCGTGGTAAAATTATCAAACAAGTCCTCCGGCCCCGGATGGAGCGGGATGGACTGTCAGACTCGTATTGACTACATCCACGGCGTTCCTTCTTTAACCCTTTACGTTCCAGGGTAAGGGTTACTTGTTTAAACAGTGCCGTGAACCGGGCAGGTTCTATAGGCTTCTCATGCTTTGGAAAGTAGTAGCAAGTTGTAAGCTTGTGTTGTCAAAAGCAAGTAAAAAATGTAGTTCCTTGTGACGTATTGGCAATTTTTATCTGTGTCTATTTTGGTTTACGTAAAGAAAAATATGTGTTACATATATTTTGATGGCTGAGTCGCGGTACAATTAAATTTTTCAGTGAAATAAATTAAATTAAAGGTTAAAAAACAACTTAGATGATTTAATATAATTTTCACTTTTCAACCAAAAAGAACCTATTTCAACTTAAGATTAAAATGAGATTAACACCGTCCTTGAAATGTCATACTTAGGTATATCGCGATGATAAGAAATCACTGTACATACCTATAACCAATCAAACATGAAAATTAATATGTTTGTTCGTTTATTTTTACGATTTCAGGAACTTAAACATTGATGAAATACAGTCCGAGTTTCTAATATTTTCAACTAGCTGTTGCCAGCGGCTTCACCCGCTACAACTCCAAAATTATCCCACGGGAACATAAACTCAGGATAAATCTATCTTATGTGTTAATCCAGGTTATAAACTATCTGTGTACCAAATTTCATCCAAATCCGTTCAGTAGTTTTTGCGTGAAAGAGTAACAAACATCCATCCACACATACAAACTTGCACGTTTATAATATTAGTAGGATAGTAGGATTACAGTTTTTTTTCAACTGAAGAAGTGTATGTAACTGCACATAATATGAATTGCAATAAAATATACAGGATAAATTTTTCAAACAGGCGTGAATGGCTATATCCGAAACCATGAGGAATATCGTAAAACATTGAAAGGAGTCTCGAGCCCGATATTGACGAAATGTAAAACTGCATCATTGAATTTCAGAAAATTTAATTATCATGGCCAGAAATCGAACCCACTGATTTTGGAAATAAATCACACCGTAAAGGTATTCTATAGTATTGCTAACATGGATCAAATTCTAAGAAGTTATGATATAATTATGGCAAATTTACGGCTTAAAAAACCAAAAATATCTTTTATTTATGAATAGGAAAGTCAGCAATCCACGTAGACAAAAGCACGGGCTATATGTACATATAATAGCTCGTGATTTTGTCTGTCCGACCTAGTATGCAAATACTTTTAGTATTATTTCTTGTGCAATAGACTTGTGTCCTTCAACAAGGTGGAATATTGATACAATCTAGACAACCTAGCAAAGTTATTGACAGGACATCGAACTCCCTTCCTAATAAATTGAGTTATCATATCAGTAACAACTTGCAATCTCACACGAACACATTTTATGGCGCGGATTATAATAATTTAATATTTATGCATTTTTTTTTTTTGGTATTGCTATACAATTTAATTTACAAACTATAAATAAAAACCTACTAATAATATTTACAAGGAAAAATAATAATAAGTATATAAAAATGATAGAAAAAAAAAAACTTGACGTAAAAATATTCGTTCCGCGCGGGAATCGATACCACGAGTTATTCCACTCTGATCCCCAAAAACTGATCCCCTTGAAGTAAAAATATTTGAAAGGGGAATAACTCGATACCGAGTTATTCCACTCTGATCCCCAAACGACACGCTGAGCACCAGTCGATCGCTCGGGCACTACACCAAATAACCTAACACGCTGAAAATTCTGTAGACAAACACGTTAGTAAAAAATAACGAAAAAAATATGTATAAGCGACGCAGTGGTATGTCAGGTTGGTCTGTGGATGGGTGACCATCTGTCACAGCGAGTTTCCTCCGTGCCTCGGAAAGCACGTAAAGCCGTTGGTCCCGGCTGTCATTTGTAGATCTATGACAGTCGTTATTGTTAGTCAGAAGCTCTAAAGTCTGACAACCAGTCTTACCACGGGGGGAATGGTATTACCCAGTTACTGAGGTGGAGGTTCGATAGTCAGTCGATCCATGTAAAATACTGATATTCAGCTGCATCTGGTTCGACTGAAAGCCGACCACAATATAGTTGGGAAAAGGCAGGCAGATGATGAATGAATTTTAATTTTTTAAGAAAATATATTCCCGGAATATTAAAACTCATGGTATCCCGACTAGCCAATGATAAAAACAGACAAACCATGATACGAACACAAACATTGCAGAATCAACTTTATTTCTAACAGAATACAGTGCAATTTACATTAACATGAACATTTGTGTTATGTGTTTTGAACTCTATTTGCTAAGTTTTAAGATTGAGAATCGTATGTAGAAATAATTTTTGATATAAGTACCCAATTAACATCTTTGGAACCATTTTGTTTTTTTCCTTTTTTTCTTTAATATCTACTATTATGTTTAACTGATCTTATTATAAGGTAGTTATCACTGTGAGGGACTTATTGAAGAGTTACCGCGGTTCTGGAACGCAAACGGCTATAGGGACAGGGTGGTTTTTGGTTTAGCCCTCTTTTAGCCGTAATTCATCAGGCACAGTTATACAGCCATTTCCTTAAGTTTGTCGTATATCATTACTTCCCAGGATTTGTTCCCTATTAGTAACACGATCGATTAGTGTAATAATACAGGGTATGTTTTTTTTTTCCAAAATCAGCGGGTTCGATTCCTGGACAGGATTATTGATTTTTCTAAAATCCAATGATGCAGTTTTAGTTTTCGTCAAAATCGGCCTCGAGACTCCTTTCAACGTTTTTCGATATTCCTCATAGTTTCGAAAATAGCCATCCACGCCCAGTTGAAAAATTCACCCTGTATACAAGCGACGCCGCGACGCATCGTTACCTTGACATCAATACATTAACATTATACATAAATATTACATGGCACTAAGTTTGTACTTTATTTACATATTTTTTTATATTTATTGTAGTACACAATGATATCATAAGTAAAAAGGTGTAGATACGTTATACGCGCTCAAATGTGGTCAATTGACAAACCTTGACTATATTTGTCTCTTTTTCACTTGCGATGCCATTCTACTTTAGCGACTAATCGTGATGTAGTGTGCTATTGCAATATTTAGTTATTCATGTGTGCGTTAGTGTGTCGTTTTTGAAGATAGAATGTCGTGTAGTTAACGTATCTATTCATTTATAATATCATTGGTACGTACACAATCAGTAATCTTTTAATTATCAAAGATAGATCTTCAATTAGGTGATGAACTACTAAGTATAGGGCGAACGGCGAGTAATAGGCAACTCGCTGGCCAACCATGGACCATGCCTGGGTCGCGTTGTGTTCCACGCGCACCTCAAAGAGTTTTAGCATAATGACGGGTCCCGTCTAGAGGACCAAAGCCAGCCGGGTTGCGGGTCTAACGAAAGACCCCGGAAAGTAAAGGGCTATTGAAGGACACCGTGTATTTCAGTCAGTTCAAGTCTGGCAGTCCCTCCCGCCCTGCTCTGGATCCTGTTCGGGGGTCACGGTAGCTCGTAAGTCCCGCGAAACCAGTAGGCTTTAGCCCTCTGAGCGGGGGGGGGGGGGGGGGGAGCGTCATCATGCTGACGCTCTTTGAGGCGCGCGTGGAACACGACGCACCGTCGACCCGGGCATGAGGTATCTCTGTTTACCTAATCCGTGAAAATAACCGTGAATTCACGTTAATTTAGATCGTATTCGCACTAAACACTTTCGTGCCCGAGCGTATAGCTTGAGTCAGCGAAGTTATTCTGATATACCTTGCAGAGTAGGACGGTAGTGATAGCAGAAAAAGCTGTGTTAAAATAATAGTTTTTATTTAATAAAAAGAACTACCTACTATTTAAAGAGTACTTTCTTTTTATATAGATTCTGTCATAGTCCTTGTTTGTGAGTGTGAGAACACTCTGTAGGTCGTGTGTATATCTATTTTTTTTTTCTTTTCTCTCTTTTTTTTTTGTAGTTCTAATTTTTGTAAGGACTTCCCCCTTGTTACCAGGCCTACGTAAGTAATTCAAAAATTGTAACAATCAGCTTGTAAACATACCATATTTTTAAAAGAGTAACCATGGAGTTTCTTGCCGGTTCTTCTCCATGGAATTGACCAACCTGAACTGAGCACGTTTTTGTCGACGTTTTATAAGTGCCCTCATGGGCCTATGTGAAATAAAAACATTTGACTTTGAGTAGTCAATTCTTAAACTGGTTTTCTTGTGAATAAGGTACAGTTCAGTTTATAAATAAATTTAAAATCTCTTTAGTCAATCAGCTAGAGTCCAGCTAGTCTAGTTTATTATTTTTTAATACTCCAGCTGCTAGAGGTATCAAAAAATAGTAAACACGTAATTTTAGTTTAATTTTAATCTCTGTATATTGACACAGATAAATCGCTTCGAAATTCGGGAATGGGGGCTTGTGACGTCATTACGCTTGTAAAATTATGCCGACCTAGTGACTCTTAGAGCTCTTACACACGAGCGGCATGTTCCCAACGGCAGAGGTAACTGCAGCCGTCGCTACAACTGCAAGTGTCGTTATAAGTCGACTGCTGCCGTCGACGCGTCGACGGTTGCCGCCGACGCGCGTTGACGGCTGCAATTACCTCTGCCGTTGAGAACATGCCGCTCGTGTGTAAGAGCTCTTAGTGATTTTTTAAAGGCAACGCTTTTAAAAATCACTAAAAGTCACTCGGTCGGTATCTTCGTCAATTTGGCTTGTGTAGCAAAATTAAAAATAATAATAATAAAACACGTGTATATTAGATAGTCTATCTTTCAGACTAACTAAATTTTTAATAGTGTAGTGTGATATTATTTGTTAAACTTTTCTGCTACCAGTACATCTACAAATACAGCTGACTTCGATTCGGATGTCTCACGAAGGCAAATAATACAAAAACTTGGTAGCGTCCTTGCCAGCAATGTTTCACAATATTAACTTATTTGTTTTTTTGTATATTTTATATATAACTAGCTGTGCCCGCGACTTCGTTCGCGTGGATGTCGGAACTTAACAATGTATTTTTTTTTCAAATTGGCAAAAATTCATACTAACATCACCCCCTATTTTATCCCCTTGGGGATAGAATTGATCAAAATCCTTTCTTAGAGGATGCCTACGTCATAACATCTACCTGCATGCCAAATTTCAGCCCGATCAGTCCAGTGGTTTGGGCTGTGCGTTGATAGATCACTATGTCAGTCAGTCACCTTTGAGTTATAAGATCTTCTATACATATAATAAAACTGTAGAAAAGTTATTTTTGTACATTAAAAAAAAACTCAAAAAATATAGCCAGGGTATTAAAGGACAACCAATAGAACCCATTTCTAGCATTTTTAGAATTTTTGTCTGTTTGTCTGTTTATCTGTTTGTCTGTTTGTATGTTTATTTGTCCAGGTATCACGTAAAATGTACGAAATAAATGTAGATAACTTTTATACACAACGATTAAGCGTAACTTGGAGAGGAATTTAGTTTTTGTTTCATTGGAATCGGTTCAGTCTATCAAAAGATATTTGAATTTAAAGTGTTTTAGAAGTAAAATTACGGGTGCACTTTGGTCTCAGTCTCACACATTGATTTCGTACGTCAGTCGCGCGATCTAACTTCGAATAGAAAAACCACATTATTCAAATAACTGGAATGGACTGGAATGGACTGGAATGGACTGGAATGGACTGGAATGGACTGGAATGGACTGGAATGGACTGGAATGGACTGGAATGGACTGGAATGGACTGGAATGGACTGGAATGGACTGGAATGGACTGGAATGGACTGGAATGGACTGGAATGGACTGGAATGGACTGGAATGGACTGGAATGGACTGGAATGGACTGGAATGGACTGGAATGGACTGGAGCGGAGCGGAGAGGAGTGGGGCGGAGGGAAGTGGAGTGGAGTGGAGTGCATAGAACGGGCATTAGGAAAAATAGTCCTACATAAACCTGGAATAGAAGTGTCAAATATTCTTGATAAATCTAAGAAAATTTTAAATACAGGGTTTGTATGAAAAACGTGGCCTGAATTAAGCCCTTCGTTCTAAAAAATACATTGTTCAATTCCGACATCCACGCGAACGAAGTCGCGGGCACAGCTAGTAGATAATAATATACTTAGTTATTTGTTATAAAATAAAATGTAACATGAAATGGACTGATGGATTGAAAAAATGAAGAAAAAAAATACTATGGAAAATCAGTTGGGAAAGTCCAGGAAATAAGATTACATAGTCACCCTAACCTAAGTGTCATTAAAAATATTTTTGTGATTTTTTAGAAGTTGCTTATTTTTTTATTTTATCTTGTACAGACGTCAGCAGGTCAACTTACCCGAATCTGTCAAAGTTTACCAATCGAAAATTCATCTTTCTCTCATTACCGTGACCCCGGAACTTAAAGGGCTATTAAAATGTATCTAGTCGTATCGTAGGGCTATTGAACGACACCGTGGATTTTAGTCAGTACAAGTCTGACAGTCCCTCTCGCCCTGCCCGGGGTGGGAGGACTCATTTGATGATTTTACCACGATCAAATCTCCTCTGATGTTAAAACGCGAAACTAAATCGTATATTTTTGTAAAATAACGCCAAAAGAGAAAGTGTTTGTTGTACGCGACGTTTTTTCTACTAAACTACTGAATCAAATAACGACAGCGTTCCATAGACACTTTCATACGTTACCTTCACGCTTCAATGGCCTGTTGGTCTAGTAGTTAGTGACCCTGACTGCTATGCGGGGGTTGTGGGTTCGATTCCCACCCAGGACAAATGTTTGTGTGATTAGCACGATCATTTGTTCTGTGTCTGGGTGTAATTTATCTATAATATGTATGTATTTAGAAATATATAAGTATGTTTATCAGTTGTCTAGTACCCATAACACAAGCTCTGCTTAGCTTGGGACTAGATGGCGTTGTGATAGTTGTGGAATATTATTATTATGATTCACAATCGATTTACTGTTTTTAGAGGAAGACATTTTAAATAAACAATGCTCAGTACATGGTAAAAGTCTATAGATACTGGTTCCTAAGATTTAGATGTAGAATAGTGTGTAAAATTAATGATATTATAAGTAAAAAGGCGTAGTAGATACGTTATACGCGCTCAAATGTGGTCAATTGACAAACCTTGATATAGGTATATTTGTCTTACTTCTTTTTCACTTGCGATGCCATCCTACTTTAGCGACTAATTGTGATGTAGTGTGCTCCTGCAATATTTAGTTATTCATGTGTGCGTTAGTGTGCCGTTTTTGAAGATAGAATGTCGTGTAGGTAACGTATCTATTCGTTTATATTATCATTGGGTAAAATCATCAAATGAGTCCTCCCACCCAGGGCTGGGCAGGAGGGACTGTCAGACTGAACCACACTGAACACTCACTGTACTGACAAAAATCCACGGTGTACCTTCAATCGCCCTTTAGTTACGTTCCGGGGCCACGGCTGCTGCTTAGTCCCGCAGCCCCGGCCAAAGTGGCACATACTACGTTATTCAAATGTTGGCATCATTAAAAAATATAATCTGTTGGTTGGCAGCCCTGGCGCACCGCGTCACTGGTAAATAATTGCTTAACTGAGAATCTGTTGAGACGACTTACGACTAAACATTTTTTTATAACAAAGGATTTTATAATCTATCTTTAATTTAAAAATGGATCGCAAAATGTGTTGCTAAGCTCATAACTCGAAAACGGCTTTACCGATTCGGATAATTCTTTTTTTGTTGTGTTTGTAACCATCAGGACCAGGTTATAGAGGACGAAAATCATCATGTCCACCCGTGCGAAGCCGGGACGGGCCGCTAGTATATTATATTTTTATTATAAGAACTTGAAAATTAAAAGAGCTGGTATAAAATGGTCACTTAGCAATCTATGAGTTTGTTTGGTTGAACGCGCTAATCTCTGAAACTACTGGTAGCGTTTCTTTTTTTATTTTAGCCAAAATTGACGAAGATACGACTACATTTATTTTAACATTATTTTATAAAACTCTAAACTTACTAAATTTCTTATTTATTAATGATGTCAGATTGCCTTTTACAAGCTTAGAAAAAACTAGTTTTTATTTTTCATTCCTCATTGTTCTGTGTCATGCAACCAATGATAAAATAAATGAATGGATACGTTACCTACACGACATTCTATCTTCAAAAACGGCTCGCTACCGCACACATGAATAACTTAATATTGCAATAGCACACTACATCACGATTAGTCGCTAAAGTAGGATGGCATCGCAAGTGAAAAAGAGACAAATATAGCCAAAGTTTGTCAATTGACCACATTTGAGCGCGTCACTTTCTTAGCACGTATAACGTATCTACACCTTTTTACTTATAAGGTCATTTCATGCAACTTGTGTATTCACAGATATAATGTTGTTTGTGTTTAGTGCATTATCTGAGTCAGGCGCCCCAGCAATAAACTAAGACTCATTTCAGGCTTACAGCTTTTAATTCTATAATCTGAAGAGCTAACTTGATGTAACTAATTAGGAAAACGACGTAAGTTGAGTAATTAAAACATACAAACACAGAAAGATATCTATTTAAATTAATCGTCGTGATGGCTCTGGCTAGGTTTTGCATCTCGCTTCTCATATGTGAGGTTGCGTGTTCAATTCACGGTATATACTATTTTCAATTCATATGTACTTTTTAACCGTCTTCAAAAAAAGTGGAGGTTCTTAATTCGGCTGGTATGGTTTTTTTATTAAGTTTATCTTGGACATCACTGCATTTAAATTATAAAAGTTAAGATTTTGTAGTTTTTTACCCAATATAGTGACTTATTTCATTTGAGTGTTAATTTTGATAAATTTTTACGGAAACCATTTTTCGTATATCTTTAAAGGGATAAAATGAGACGGTGAAGAGCAAAGCCACGGACAAGCGCTAGTTACTAATTAAAAATCTATTAATAAACAAAAGCATAAGATTATTCACAACACTAAACTAAAATAGTAGGTCACATTTTAACAAAACAAACCACAGAAAAGTGACCTAAAAAAGAAACTTTGAGAAACATTTACTTCAGTTATCTTGTCGCACAAAAAAGAACTTATTTCAGTTTTGAATGACATATAAAACATAATTATTATTATCAATGCGATTATTACTTGTACAGTCGAACGGTAAACGTTATATACAACGTGTAACGTTAAAAGCGCAAAACCTCTCGTGGGGTAACGCAGCCCATGTTACTGAACAATGTTTGTTCTAAAACTTCTGGAAACCCGCAAAAAAAAAAAATTGGTTTTTCATACAAAATGAGAAATTGATCGAAATGGATCAGTGTATCTTTTTTTTTTTGCGAATTGCTAAATGTCTTAGAAGTTAGAACAAACATTTTTCAGTAACATGGGCCGAGTTACCCCACGAAAGGTTTTGCGCTATTAACGTTACACATTGTATAGCTATTTTAATTGAAAAGTGCTAGTTTGATATAATATATTTCTAGAATAATCTAGTCGCTACGTGGAAAAAATAAATTAATATAAATTAGGTGAGAACTGGTTGAGGAAATTCTACTAGTTTTAGGCACATTTTAATTACCGATAATGATATCATAATCAGTAATTTAATGTAAAACAATTTTTTTTCCTGTAAGTAGTAGGTACTCTGTTCATTTATTTAATTTAACATTTTTGTTTTCTTTATACTTATCAATACTAAACTGTATAATAAACTAAAATTATTAGTAAATGAAAGTTTTAGACCTGTTTTATCGAAAATCTATAAATCATAATTTTATTTATTTATAAACAGATTAAAGACCTATTCGTTAAAAATGATTCAGGTGATAACTTAATTTGCCATTTCTTCGTTTATTCACAAAATAATAAAAATAAAATAAGTACAGACATTAATTTGCCATTTCTTCGTTCAGCCCCAAAAAAATTAAATAAGTACCTACACTCACATAAAAAAAATTGCGATCACTTGTTGTTAGTTGTTACGGTTGATGATAATTATCACGATTTCTTCTTCTTTTTGTATTCTATATTTAAAAATATAGACGGAAAAGTTCAATAGATTTTCCCTTAAAAAAAAAATGGCAGCTATGCTAGTGACCACATTTTTTTTTATGTGTCTTTCTAAAAAAATGAAATGTGTTTCGAGTGAATCACTCGGCTGTACCTAACGGCCGGTGTTATCAGTTATTTACACAGAGAATGAACTCAAAGATAAGATAAACTCTGTACCTAGGGACACTCGAAACTCGCGATTATTGCCAAACTGTACATTCTTGGATTATTTTTAAATCCTCATAACTAACGTACTGTTATTTTTTTTAACGTCACTAAGATGTTATTCTATACTTGCTGTTCCCCGCGGTTTTAGCCGCTAATCGTGTCAAATTCCATAAATATTTTTTGTATTTATTTTATTTTATGTCTTTTGACCTTTGGCCTAATTTAAATAAACGATTTTATTTGTTTTGATTTGTCGTTGCTTGTTGTAACATAGCCTATAATATTCAAAACACAAAAATATATATTTTGTAATTCAATACTTTTTATCTACAGTTTAAATTAAGTATTTAAGTAAAATAATAATAACTACATTGTAGTCTTTTTTCAGCTTTACAATTTAACTATTCACAATAAATTTCCTAAACCTACAACGTCTGTTAATTTATGCAAACTAGGATAAATAAAAACCACAAACATTACCTACATAACTTAAAATAGTTCTAGTACCGGTTGTTTGTTGATAACCAACAAACCAATCAGGTTTAGTTTAACAATTTCGTAATAAATTGTATTTAACTTTTAGTTACGTTTTCGTTATCCAAATAAAAGTAAACTGGTTGTTTTAACATTTTTAATTGCTACTACATCGTAATTTCGTTTTCGCTTAAGATAAATAAGTAAAAAAAATCTTTAAAAAATTATCATCAGACTAAATAGACATCACTGCTAAGCAAAGGTGTCCCGGCCTGTTAGACCGCCACACCATACGACGTTTCGCTACTTAATTATTATTTATTAAGTAAAGTTATGAATGAAAATTATATTTATTACGCAAGACTATGTCTCTCTATAACTATATGAATCATGAATGAAAAGGAAATATTATAAGTAAGTATCTTAGTCATGCTAATCAAAAATCGCGTGAAACAATGCCTACTTATAATTATGATAAAAAATGTACGGTCCTATACTTATCTATTTATTTAATGTTTTAATCATTTCAGTAAAATTTACGTAACTATACAGAGATAAATCATCATACTCAGTCTATAATAATTAATGTTCCCACATATCCCACTGATGGGACACAGGCCTATTCTGTGAAAAGGAATTATAACTTATTATTAACTTAATATTCTAAAAGTAACCAAATATTTTTATTTAACATTTTAAACATAATAATTTGCATTTCAACATTATTATTTTCACAATTTCACTTTTCATATAATTCAAAAATACGCTATACTTTTTATTAATGGCGAGTATTTTCAGGGATAGTTCAGGACAAAATTAGTTCCAATCCTAACTTCAATACAAGAAAACCTTTATAAACAGAATTCATAATATTTTCAAAAAACAAAAAATAATCCAATATCTTTAGCACCAATTCGACTCCACCGCGTCCCTAGTTCTAAAGTCGTCACATGGCGCGTCGCAGTTCTAGTGTATTGTGTACTACGCCGACCGCTCTTGATACTTGCAGTTATTATTATTATTATTTTTGTTTGAGTTTTTAAAGGGAAGTTAGAAAGTATACTCGTAATGTCTGGACTTTAAAAGAGACTGTGACCTCTGAGTTTGTTTCGGATGTTTCTTCTCAAAGTAGTCAGGTACGAAACATCGGCCTCATCTAGCTTTAAAAATATTATGACGTGTAAAAGTGTTTATAACAAGCAACTTGCAAAATAAACATCATTTATCATTTATCAGTGGCGCCTGTTACAGGCGTCTGCCTTGGTGGTATTACTTGGTAACGATGTGACTAAGAGAGTGATGAGTATGAATATTGATGGATGGAGAGGAAGAGGAAGGCCAAAGAGAAGAGGGATGGATTGTGTCAGGAATGAATGATATGAAAGACAAAGGAGTAAATGATACTTTGACTTGTGATACGGTAGAATGGAAGAAAAAAATCAAGTAAAATGGGATATGGACAAGATCAAGATGATGACTCCATTTTTTAATGGATAATGCGGAAGAATTGTTTTTTTTTCGTTTAAAATGGTTTACTAATTCTTAATGGCGGATAAATGGTGAAAAACGTACATGGCCTACCCGTAAGATCTTATTATTATGATAAATATATTTAAGCACACAATGTGCTTGTGACGACACAGTTGAGCCATCGACTGCTACGCTGCGTGTCACTGGTTTAATTCCCGCACAAATAATAATAAGTTGTTTCGAATCCGAGTGTATCATCATCATCATCATCATCTCAGTCATAGGACGTCCACTGCTGAACATAGGCCTCCCCTTTAGATCTCCACATATACCGGTTGGAAGCGACCTGCATCCAGCGTCTTCCGGCGACCTTCATAAGGTCGTCTGTCCACCTTGTTGGTGGACGTCGAATCCGAGTGTTTGTGTCTTGTGATTTTAAATGTTATGTTATGATACAAGTCGAATGTTAAGCGTGGTGCCGACGTTTTCTTAAAATCATGGCACACATCACATCGGTACTGCTTATTACTCTCATGAGATCTAAAATCACAGGTTGTGACAATTAAGGTTTTTTTAAATGTAGTTATGTTCTGTCATTAAATCATATTTTGAAAAAAAAAAGACAAACAAAAAGCAGTTAAAGAGAAAAAAAATAGTTATAAAAAATGTTTCACCGAGTATCAAGAATACTTAAAAGTATCATTCGTTACATATTTTATCATTGACATAATTATTTACTTAAATGGCCAATATTAATGTATTTGTACAGTTTGTTACAAAGTAAATGACAGCACAATGTATAAGCACAATTTTAATTTAATAGTTCATAGCTATTTTAATGACAGTATTATTAATACTGACGTGTATGTAATAATACTATGTAATCTCCGCGGTTTTACTGCTCGGCTCCTATTAGTTGTACCGTGATGTTGTATAGACTATAGCCTTCCTCGATAAATGGGCTATCCAACATAAAAATGCACAATTCGAAACAGATTTAGAGATTAGCGTGTTCAACGAAACAAATTCTACACCTTTGTAGTATTACATGGATTTTAGTTATCTTAAAATTATATAATAGTACTGGATATTTTTAAACTTAATGGATTATCTAAAACTGGAATACGTATAATCTAAAACCAACAATGATTTAAAATATTTTTATAAGTTTCGAATCTTACGTAGTAGGTATGACGGAAGTTACCCATTGATTTATAGAATTTGATTCGTTTTTTTATTACTTTTGAAGATTTTTACTATTCGACTGAAGTTATATTTTTATGTATAAATCAATTAATCAATTGAATTTCTCATGATTAAAGAATGATATAGTAAACAAAAATAAAGTCAATTAATCGAAGCAGTGGCTGAACTGCGCTATTTGTCGCGGGTTCGGTTCTCACACGGAGCACAAGTATTTGTGGAGCACGAGTTTAAATGTTTATCTATAAACGAAACCATAACACAGGACAAAATCCTAGAGTGGGGCAACGATTTTTTTTAAAGTTTAACAAGAAATAATTATTTACATTAATATATAATAATATATTCCACAACTATCACACAACGCCATCTAGTCCCAAGCTAAGCAGAGCTTGTGTTATGGGTACTAAACAACTGATAAACATACTTATATATTTCTAAATACATACATATTATAGATAAATTACACCCAGACACAGAACAAATGATCATGCTCATCACACAAACATTTGTCCTGGGTGGGAATCGAAACCACGACCCGGGGCATGGCAGTCAGGGCCACTAACCACTAGATCAACGGGCCAGTCGTTACATTAACCTCCATTCACGTCAAACATCATTTTAAAAGTATGTTATTACCCTCAAAAATAATATTTTTTCTTTACAGCAAATATATTTCATATCCGAAATATTTAGACCAAAAAATTACATCAACGCCCAAAACTACTCCGTCCTACTACAGAAATCCCCATAACGTACTACAAAATTACTCCGCTAACATACAAGGGAATCTCACGGTTATGCCGTAGAGATAGGAGCGAATATCGCTTGCGTGTTCCCAGCAATAGGTACTGCCGTGTGGTACAAGTGAAAACAAATATATAGGTATGTTTTTTTCTTTGTCTTTTTGAGTTTCATGTTCTGCTTAGAATTGACTTAGCTATTATTTTTAATGGGTTTTAGTGTAAGTTACGGGCTTAATTAATAAATTTATTAGAATACTAGCGGCCCGTCTCCCGGCTTCGCACGGGTGGAGGACCCGGTCTAAAACGCGGTCCCGATGGTTACAAACACAACAAAAAAAAATATCCGAATCGGTCAAGCCGTTTTCATGTTATGTCGTGACAACGGAAAACGGGTTTCATTTTTATATACATACGATCCATTTTTATATTAAAGATATAGATTTTAGTGAAAAATCTAGTTAGTCAGTTAGTTTTTCCAAATATATTTGACTCGTATTTTTTCTTTTGTGACGTAAACCAAAATTGTCGAAGATACGTCACTTCAAAATTTGGCAAAACGTCAAAAGTAACTGCATGTGCAGTTTTTACTTGCTTCTGACGCAAATATATATACGCCCTTATTAATCTATGTTAAAAACGAAAATTTTGTTAATAGTTACACTCTGGGATAGACATTTTGCTACCTGTGATCATTTAGCGAAAGAGACATTTTCTGAAAAGGGTCTTTCTGCGAAAGGGATATTTTGAGGAAAGACATATTCTGGGAAAGGGATGTTTTGCTACCTGTGGTCATTTACCAAAAGGAATATTTTGTGAAAAGGGACATTCTGCAAAATAGGACATTTTGAGACACAGACATTGAGCGAAAGGGACGTTTTACTACCTATGGTCTTTTGGCGAAAGGGACATTTTGCAAAACGGTCATTTAGCGAAAGGGACATTTTTCTACCCGTGGTCAAAAAGCCAAAAGGACATTTTTCGAAAGGAATATTCTACGAAAGGGACGTTTTACTACTTGTAGTCATTTAGCGAAAGCTGTGGCGAAAGGGACATTTTACGACTGATTCATCCGAAATCACGTTAAGAATTAACTACCGGAATAGACACAAATTCTCAACATATTACTAATATGATTCTTTTTATATATCCTCGGGACTTTTCGATGATAACAATAATTTGCACTAAAGATAACACGATAGTGAGGCGTGATTGATAAGAACAGAATTAATTAATTATTATTATAATGGAACTATGGAAGAGACGGTATAATTATAGTAGGTACCGCATGGAGCTATTATTACTACGTATAGAGACGACACCACGTATCACCACTGTGTCCCATCCAGGATGAGTGCACGCGCACAAGTTCATTCAGTTGTTTGACAGCTCTGTGGCGTGTTCTAGGCGCGCGCACTCATCCTGGATGGGACACAGTGGTGATGCGTGGTGTCGTCTCTATACGTAGTTATAATAGCTCAATGAGGTATCGTGGATTTAAGGTAAGGCCTTTTTGGTGGGCGATTGTAAAAATTAATGTAATCTTAATGAGGTCTGAATTACTATCTATGCATTTCAACTGTCACTCGAAAATAATAAAAAATACTTAGTATACATTCATTTTAATAGTGTATATAATTTTGTTAGAGACATTTTCATTTGAGAATTTATTTTATTTAAAAACGTGCAAGTATGAAAAGGGGTGCATGACGTCACAACATGGCGTCAGCAAACTTTCCCTCATAGTTAAACTGCATAGTACGTGTGTATTACTTAACCATTTCGCTACAATTTTATTCTTATCATCTCTTAATGTATTTTTAATGTACTTTAATATCTGTAGTCTGCACATTCCATTTTATTTACGTACAGTGACCGATTTTTTTGTCCCACAAAAAATACATATGTTAAGTTTTATTTTTCGAACATTTAAAATTTATAGCAAAGTGAAGCAAAAAAAAAAGTTTTTCAAAATTTTGTGGATTTTCACTCCACTGCGTAAAAGTATAGTTATGTGTTATTACTTCATGATTGACTAAACCAAAAAAAATGCAAACAACAGTTAAAAAAACTATTTGTCTCACTGTTAAACAAAATAACTTTAATAAGGCTTATAATAACTGGCCTGTTTGTTTAGTGGTTAGTGACCCTGACTGCTATGCCGGAGGTCATAGGTTCGATTCCCACCCAGGACAAATGTTTGAGTGATGAGCACGATTATTTGTTCTGTGTCTGGGTGTAATTTATCTATAATAATATGTATGTATTTAGAAATATATAAGTATGTTTATCAGTTGTCTAGTACCCATAACAAGCTCTGCTTAGCATGGGACTAGATGGCGTTGTGTGATAGTTGTGGAATATTCTAAATTGTAACAATCAGTTTGTAAAATAATACCATATTTTAAAAGAGTAACCATGGAGTTTCTTGCCGGTTCTTCTCCATGGAATCGACCAACTCGAACCGAGCACCTTTTGTCGACGTTTTATAAGTGCCCTCATGGGCCCATGTGAAATAAAAATATTTGATTATGATTTTGAATATTATATTATATTATTACAGTAAACAAATTTACTTTAATAAGGCTTATAATAACCAATATTTTTCTCCAAACAATTTTCGCCCAAAAAAACCAAACCCGCTCCCGCTCCCGCTCATGCCAAACACCGAACACGAACAGTAATTTCATCCATGAAATAGTTGGTGTTACCAAATAGGGATTAGAGCGAGACAGCACCACCACAGTACGTGTGCGAGCGAGACAGCACACTACTGTTCGCAGCGCTCTCTCAATTTCTGAGCTTCGCTTATTTTAAACGTATCTTTTAGGGTTTGTGGTGAGTTCGAGGTTTTGTTATAAGGGTTCCGTATGTTTGTTATTAGGTTAGTTTTTAAATTAGTGTTCCCACTGCTGGGACACAGGCCTCCTCTCTGTGAGAGAGTGTGATCAGCACCCCCTTTTTTTTTTTTTTTAACGTGTTAAAATCATCAAATGAGTCTTCCCACCCAGGGCAGCGCAGGAGGGACTGTCAGACTTGTACTGACTAAAATCCACGGTGTCCTTCAATAGCCCTTTATGTTCCGGGGTCACGGCGATGGAATGAGTCCCGCGACCCCGGCAGGCTTTGGGGCCCTGTCATTTTGTGACGCTCTTTGAGGCGCGCGTGGAACACGACGCGCCGTCGACCCCGGCATGGTTCATGGTCGGACAGCGAGTTGCCCTTTACTCGTCGCCCGCTGCAATTCACTAGACCAACAGGCCTGTCATGTATGAATGTGGATGAAGTGGAAGGAGTATGTAAGGATCGTAGCAGGCGCTCTGTACTTAGCAACGACGATATATTACTAGACTCCCAATAACAGGCGACCGATGTCTGTCAACACATTAGGCAAAAAAGTCTTATATCCGTCTTATTTCGAGCACTCCTGTGAGCCGTAAACATACCTTGAGACAGAACAGACCTTGAGTTAGCCAATCACAACGCAGTACCCCGTCCCCCTCGCTTAAGTACCTCAGCGAGTTGACAGAATAGTTTTTGTTCCTTAGATCGTGCATGCGGAGTCTAGTAATATATCGTCGTTGGTACGTTATTAGGTTAGTTTTTAAACTAGTATTTAATGTTCCCACTGCTGGGACACAGGCCTCCTCTCTGTGAGAGAGCGCGATCACTACCCTTAGCACCAATCCTACTAATATTATAAACGTGAAAGTTTGTATCTGTGGATGGATGTTTGTTACTCTTTCACGCAAAAGCTACTGAACGGATTTGGATGGAATTTGGTACACAGATAGTTTATAACCTGGATTAACACATAGGATAGTTTTTATCCCGATTCAATGTTCCCACGGGAGTTGTAGCGGGTGAAACCGCGGGCAACAGCTAGTGATATTATAAGTAAAAAGGTGCAGTCGTTATACGCGCTCAAATGTGGTCAATTGACAAACTTTTACTATATTTGTCTCTTTTTCACTTGCGATGCCATCCTACTTTAGCGACTAATCGTGATGTAGTGTGCTATTGCAATATTTAGTTATTCATGTGTGCGTTAGTGTGTCGTTTTTGAAGATAGAATGTCGTGTAGGTAACGTATCTATTCATTTATAATATCATTGGAAGGAGTATGTAAGGATCGTAGCAGGCGCTCTGTAGTTGCTGCCTACCTCCTGAATATTTGGCGTGAGTATGAAATTTCAGAAGTTCAGGACATCATTTCAGTTTATACATATAGACATAACCTGATTGTATATTTCCTGGAAAAGTTACAATAAAATGAAAATCAGAAATCTAACTAAAAAATAGCTCATTGCGACGACGATATATTACTAGACTCCGCATGCACGATCTAAGGAACAAAAACTATTCTGTCAACTCGCTGAGGTACTACGTAAGCGAGGGGGACGGAGTACTGCGTTGTGATTGGCTAACTCAAGGTCTGTTCTGTCTCAAGGTATGTTTACGGCTCACAGGAGTGGTAGAAATAAGACGGATATAAGACTTTTTTCCTAATGTGTTGACTGACATCGGTCGCCTGTTATTAGGAGTCTAGTAATATATCGTCGTTGAAACTAGCCTTCTGTACACCATTTTCGAATGGCGGCACTCAGTTGATGGGTATTGATTAAATTTCTATATGCAACTGACCCAATACGTACGAGACCGGGTCATCTGCCTGCACAGGACCAACAGGATCGATTGACAATATTTGATTACTTCGTGCTGGGTTTTTGGGTTTTTGGCTCATACTATGAGCTGTTCTTATAGTCTATAGGTCTATTCCACAACTATCACACAACGCCATCTAGTCCTAAGCTAAGCAGAGCTTGTGTTATGGGTACTAGACAACTGATAAACATACTTATATGTTTCAAAATACATATTATAGATAAATTACACCCAGACACAGAACAAATGATCATGCTCATCACACAAACATTTGTCCTGGGTGGGAATCGAACCCACGAACCCTGGCATAGCAGTCAGGCAGGGTTACTAACCACTAAACCAACAGGCAACTGATAAATATATCCTAAAATCAACTATTCTAACGCTCTTGAGGCATTCCACTCCTCAACTGAGCCTCATAACAGGTATCAAGCCATCCAAGTTCAGGTTGACAACTGCTGGTCAGTGACTATCAAGTTAGCCAATAGGCTTGCTGACCCTAGCATCTACCTTGCGCGACCCCCGCATCTCTCTACAGTTTGGCTTGCGGTAACTGCCACCGCTATTATATGGCCAGTACAACTCGTAATCGCCTGGTGACACCTAATTTATCATCATCAGCCGGAAGACGTCCACTGCTAAACATAGGCCTCCCCCTTAGACCGCAACGCCGAACGACAATTCGCCACTTGGATCCATCGGTTGCCCGCGACTCTCTCTCTGTGTGTGGTCTACCTAGTGGTCGCCTACCTCCGTTGCGTCTTCCAGTCCATGGTCGCCACTTTAGAACCTTTCTTCCCCATCGGTTGTCAGTTCTACGAGCGATCTAAACACCTAATTAAATAACTAATTTTATTTTTACGCCACCGCAATCTAGCCAAGTTCTTAAACATCTAGGACTCACCTCGCCATGCTGGTTCCTTCCTTCTGGCGTGTTCTCCGGTAAGAAGTACAGGCGGAGGCTTACCAGGGTCTGATCCGAGACCCTGTCTGTCCATAGGAGTTGGAGTTCCCCTGAAGACAATATAATTAGGTTAGTATATGTTTCATCATCATCAGCCTATAATGTTCCCATTGCTGGGACACAGGCCTCTCTGGGAGAGCGAGTGGGTAATAATCCACCACACAGGCCCAGTGCCAGTTGGTAGTAGTCACATGTCGTCGAATGTTTGGTTCTAGGACATGTCAGTTTCCTCACGATGTTTTCCTCCACTGTTTTAAGAGTAGTGGTGATGAAATAAATTACAACAAGTAATGAGCCTGGCTGAGTTCGAACCTACGACTTACAACTCGTAAGTCGGGACCGATACCACTGGGCCACCAATACTCACTGTAGTATGTTTAGGCAGTACGAAATTGTACCTCAACAGGCCTTTCGGCGGTTGGTTAAAAACGGTCAACAGATCCCCAAAATTGAAATGAGGACTTTTGTAGGACGGTTTTATGTGGGCACAGCAACGACGATATATTACTAGACTCCGCATGCACGATCTAAGGAACAAAAACTATTCTGTCAACTCGCTGAGGTACTACGTAAGCGAGGGGGACAGGGTACTGCGTTGTGATTGGCTAACTCAAGGTCTGTTCTGTCTCAAGGTATGTTTACGGCTCACAGGAGTGAGAGAAATAAGGCGGATATAAGACTTTTTTGCCTAATGTGTTGACAGACATCGGTCGCCTGTTATTAGGAGTCTAGTAATATATCGTTGTTGGGGCGCAGTTAGGACGGCGAGTAATGAGTGGCCTCACCGTCTGATCAAGGATTAAATTCAAGGAGCTGTCATCAAACATGAAAAGACGACATTTAAAAAAGCGTCGGCAATTATGCGCGACGTGTCCCGGATATTAAAAAAATCAAAATTAATTATACTGTATTGGATCCTGCAACGTAATTAATAGCGCTGGAGTATCGTCATCATCATCATCATCTCAGTCATAGGACGTCCACTGCTGAACATAGGCCTGCCCTTTAGATCTCCACATATACCGGTTAGAAGCGACCTGCATCCAGCGTCTTCCGGCGACCTTTATAAGTCAGACGACTTATGACTCACCCTTGTTGGTGGACGTCCTGGTGCTGTGGAGTAAGGAAATACGAAACATGGTCTTACCTATGGACACGAGCTCCGAATCCTGCCAGACCTTAACGAAGAAGAAGTCGCCAATGGCAATGATCTTCTCCGAAGGTCCGGTCAACCGGAGAGCCTTGTAGAAGGTGTACTGGCCGTGTTGGCCGCAAGGGGCCCCCACCAGCTGGAACAAAGAGAAGAAGGTTAGAGTAGTGCCATTGCCATCATCACGAAATGCCAGTCCGTCAGTTTTTAAGAGAGTTTATGAAAAAGGAAGTGTGTAGGTATGTTTGTTTAAATGTTTATCCACGACCATTGAGCTATTATTACTACGTATAGAGTTGATACCACTGAGTCCCAACCAGGATGAGTGCGATTATTTTGAGGCGCACGCACTTATCCTGGATCGCCATCGCACACAGTGGTGATACGTAATGTCGTCTCTATACGTACTAATAATAGCTCAATGTCCACGACAGAGTTTTTGATTGAAAAATTCTAATTAACTGGATTATCAGAAAATGTTTTGAATAAAAAAATTTCTTTAATTAAACCAATGTTAGAAGAAACGAGACTTTTAAAAAGCCAGTACGTCACAAGGATTACGGTATTTGCATCTGATGTCAGGACACCCATTCTCGAATTTTGATGCTTTTATCTTTGTAAATATGCATTGCATATTAAAAATTATATTGGTTTAACGAAAGAAAAAATGCAATTTCAATTATTTTTCAAAACTCTAGCTGTCTGACTAATTATTTTTGCATTTTATTGATGCTGTAAAATTGCAAACAACGTTCAATTGTTTACGTTATGCGCTTGCAGCGCCACTGTCGGCTAAAACTCGCATTGAAATCCCCTATTGGTGCTCTTGAGTGTACTGTCTGCACTCTGGTTGATCTATACTCTATGGCCCTGTGAGTCGGTTTTCAGAACTACCGCCATATTGGTTCGCTCAAAGGAAAACAGAGTTAATTTTGAAAGCTCTGCACTTTGTGTAACACGGTTTCACTTTGAAGGTATTTGAATTTTACTAGCACTACAAGTACTAGATCAATATTGTCTCTGAAATTATTCGATTACGTTGATAGTCCATAGTAGCCTTCTTTAATGGCACAGAGTGACGGATTAAGACTACTTGATGCCCTAAGCAATTGAAGCCTTTGGTGCCCCCCTATCCACGGGTTTTTTTCGTGTTTAATTACATCTAATGAGTCCTCCCACACCGGGCAGGGCGTGAGGGACTGTCAGACTAGTACTGCCTAAAATCCACGGTGTCCTTCAATAGCCCTTTATGTTCCGGGGTCACGGTAATGAAATAAGTCCCGCGACCGGCCGTCACTGTGCTACGTACCAATTCAATTTTGCCTTTACTACGTCAAAGTTGAAACACAGCCGGAGAGTTAATCTGTGTTGCGAATTCCTAGTATCCTTAAAATTGGGGTTTATTTCATGATATCGACATCGGTCAGTACAGTCAGTACATCGACAGTCTCTGTATCGCTATCGACAAAGCTATATCAACGGGATAATCGATAGTGATTTTTTGAAGGCCTGTCGGAGTTGCTGGTCTAGTGGTTAGTGACCCTGACTACTATGCCGGGGGTAGTTGGTTCGTTTCCCACCCAGGACAAATGTTTGTGTGATGAGCATGATCATTTGTTCTGTGTCTTGGTGTAATTTATCTATAATATGTATGAATTTAGAAATATATAAGTATGTTTATCAGTTGTCTAGTACTTATAACACAAGCTCTGCTTAGCTTGGGACTAGATGGCGTTGTGTGGTAGTTAAATTCCACCCAGACACAGAACAAATGATCGTGCTTATCACACAAATATTTGTCCTGGGTGGGAATTGAATCCACGACCTCCGGCATAGCAGTCATGAGACCATAGACATAATAAAGAAGAGACACAATGTTGACCGCAGTGTCACCTCGCATTACGGCCCGTTCAAATGTTTTATTTCAAATGTTTGTGACACACCACGAAGTGCCACCGGTAGCGAATTCGCACCGACCGCCGCACCGCTTAGGCCAAATTCGTGAACGAGCTGTTACTGCGACTGAAGCAGCGGGGAACAGGCAGTAGCAACATAATCATAAACTGGCGTTGATCCAAGGAATCATGAAGAATGATTGTCATTGTGTCATCTTAATCATTTATGATCTATCTAAAATCTAAATATAACGTGTAAGTAGTAAGTGCTAAATATCGAGTAGTCATCATGAGATCTCTTATTCAGCTAACACCACGTTTTTAACCGACTTCAAAATAGGAGGAGGTTTGTATATTGTTTATTTTTGTTCGCGCATTAACTCCGTCCCTTGCTAACCGATTTGTAAAATTCTGAAAAAGTCCAATGAAAATTTTACTGAAATCGCGGTTTTTTATTAACCGACTTAGAGTCAGCTAGGACCGAGACGCGGCGCTGCGCACACATTTCAATAGTGCCACTCTAAATATAACTCTATTTCCTTCACCATAAGATACACCTATCGCAACGCAGCGCGATGCAACGTGACGCCGCGCTGCATTTAAATAACAACTCAAAATCTAACGTTATTTACTAGACCAGGGTTTTTCAACCTTTTTCATGGCACGACCCCTTTAGTATGAAGAAATATTTCGCGACCCCCCTACCCGTTGGATTTTTTTTTCATGTATTTTATTTTGTGACATAAATATTCAATCCAACATAGTTAGTGATTTTCATAATTACAGTTCGGACTAATAAGTTATTAAGGTAAATGCTCGCGGTGAGGGAGCGCCTTAGTATACCTATCTTTTTAAACTTAATTGTTTTTTTTAATGCAATAGCTTTTCCAACCTTTTACAACTCCCCTATAGAAGCTTCGCGACCCCCCTGAAGAGGCTTCGCGACCCCCCAGGGGGTCGCGACCCACAGGTTGAAAAACCCTGTACTAGACAATAAGCTACATATTTGCAATGTCGTTGCGTCACGTCGCTCCGCGTTGAATGTCGGTGTGTACTGACCGCTAGATTGTCTCATGGTAATCTGGTCAGGATCTGATGATGGGATATTGGAGAAATCGAGGGAACTCTTCAATATATGACAGCAAATCAACGACGATTGCTACATTAATATGCATGGATTACGCAATCACACAACAACATTCCGCCTGTATTCATTAAAAAGGGTAAAATAAAAAAACTTTTCTTTCGTTCGGAAATCGGTAGCAACGATTTCTATGGAAAGGTTATTTTAAAAGTCGGTTTATTTTTATTATTATTTTTCTATTAGTTTTGCTTCGAAAATGTGTTGATGTGAGGAGGTCCGATAGTCAGTCGCGAGGAAAACGCGCGCTCGCTCAGTATGAACGCACCAATTCGAGAATAACGCGAGCAAAGCCACGAGTAGAAGCTAGTGTTATTTTAAAAAGACGCAGAATAAGGTGAAAAAACCTTTAAATATGAGTCGCATGTAAAATCGTGGACAACGATAACGTCGGACGGAGAATCGTTTGACGTAGCGTTCGCATAAAAGATGTTTGAATTTTTTTTATGTCCTAATAATATTCCACAACTATCACACAACGCCAACTAGTCCCAAGCTAAGCAGAGCTTGTGTTATGAGTAACAGACAACTGATAAACATACTTATATATTTCTAAATACAAACATAATATTATAGATAAATTACACCTATTATGTTTTGGTTTCTACTATAATATTTGTATGATCTACAAGTAGTTGTTTCGGGTCTGGGTGTTTGTGTGTGTGAGTTTATATGTTTGTAAACACACCCACGATACAAGAGAAATTCCTATTATGGTGCAACGTTTACTTAAAAAAATCTGTTTTACGGATAAAACGTGACGTATTCGCATTTAGCATAATTATTACTGTAGAGAATCATCATCATCTGCCTGCCTTTTCGCAACTATATTGTGGTCTGCTTCCAGTCGAACCAGATGCAGCTGAATATCAATATTTTACATGGAGCGACTGACTATCGGACCTCCACAACACAGTAACTGGGTAATACGATACCCCATGGTAAGACTGGTTGTTAGACTTCAGAGCTTCTGACTAATAGTAACGACTGACAAAGATCAACAAATGACAGCCGGGACCAACGGCTTTACGTGCTTTCCGAGGCACACCACAAATGTGGAAAAACGAATTATAAAGAAATAACATCTATTTATAATTTACTCATGTTTGCAGAGAAATATTTACGGATTGATTGGATTTTTTTATATTAGTTAGCATCGGATCAGGATTACATAGTGAGTATGTATAATTCATAAATAACATATGTAATAAAATGACTCAACATTACTGTGGGAATTCGATGACCTAATACCTACACATACTACTAGTAAGAATAATTTGTTATTGATGATTTTACATATTTGTACGTGTTATATTTTATTTTGACACGAGAGTACTCAAAATCGAATTTAACATTCCAATAATTCATTATGTGCATCAAACTCAATGAGAAGTTTTCTTTTTCGAGTATTAAAAAAAAAGTAGTTTCCAAGATATCTGTAGATGGCGTTGAACTGACTACGTTACTAGATCTAAGCCTTCATTTTTGCACAAATCCACGAGGAACAGACTTCTCTTCTTTTTCTCTTGCGACATTTTCTTTATGGAATATTTTTTTCTTTTTCCTTGTTGTTATTTATTTCCAAATTCCAATGGTGTGATGTGATGTAACTGACAATGAAGTGACATGTACGTTACGTTTTAAGGTCTCAAAATTACAATCAAGTGAAAAAAATAAAAAAATTACGACGTTCCGTTCATTGCAGTAACATTTGTAACATACCAAGTTTAGCGCCATCTATCCATCGACTAGGGAAACAATCAAAAGAAAATACCTCATTGTTCAATATTAACATTATATTTAAGCATAGCTACAATCAAAATTATAGATTATTTGTTTTTTTTTGTTATTATTTGTTAAATGATTTAATTAACAGCTTATTATCCAAATGAACCTAACTAAAAATTAGTTCAAAACAAAACGTATGTGTTGTGAGTTTAAATTTTTGCAAATGCACTTCGAAAAAAATGCTACTCCGGAGAAGAAGCCAGTGAAAAAAAACTACGTACATATATCGCAATTGGCTAAGTATGGTGTATGTGTTTTTGTTCATTTAATGTTAAAACAATTTCACTACATGACACATAGAATGTAAATTACAAATCCATTGAATTTTCATTCAATTATAAATATTTTAAACATTATTAATTAATTACCATGGAAAACATCTCTCATTTAACATTTGTCAAAATTGCAACCGAATTAAACAAGCCAGCCCATATTTCTGATGAGAATTGTCTTAAAATAACACGGTTTAGAAACTCCAACGACGATATATTACTAGACTCCTAATAACAGGCGACCGATGTCTGTCAACACATTAGGCTAAAAAGTCTTATATCCGTCTTATTTCTCTCACTCCTGTGAGTCGTAAACATACCTTGAGACAGAACAGACCTTGAGTTAGCCAACGCAGTACCCCGTCCCTCTCGCTTACGTAGTACCTCAGCGAGTTAAAAGAATTTTTTTTGTACCTTAGATTGTGCATGCGGAGTCTAGTAATATATCGTCGTTGAGAAACTCAAAATACTCAACTACACACAAAAATTCATTTTTACCAACCAAACCTAATTTGCAACCAAAAAAAAACAGTTGCAACTAAAAAAAAAAACAAAAAAACCGCTTAACATGCTAACGGTACTTCGAAGAGTTTTCAACTTTGAATCAATAAGTATAAAATTGAGGCAGCTTGCTCGAGCGAGAGGGGAAGTACGTGTGAGGGAGACGGATATACTTCTCTCAGTTTCTTACTGAATTTCATAAAATTTGGTAAATCTATTGGTAAAATATGGTGGCTTTATTATATCACCTGTATAAAGAGGGGATCAGCAGAATTGGACTAGCATTATTTCTTGGTTAAAATTTTGCCCCACACTAGTAATTTTGCGCGAGCTACCGTGACCCCGGAACATAAAGGGCTATTGAAGGACACCGTGGATTTGCCAGTACAAGTGTGACAGTCCCTCCTGCCCTGCCCTGGGTGGGACGACTCATTTGATGATTTGACTCATTAAAATATTAATAACTAGCCACTGCCAGCGGTTTCACCCGCTACAACTCGAAAATTATCCCACGGGAACATAAAATCGGGGTAAAACTATCCTATGTGTTAATCCAGGTTATAAACTATCTGTGTACCAAATTTCATCCAAATCCATTCAGTAGTTTTTGCGTGAAAGAGTAACAAACATCCAACCACACATACAAACTTTCACGTTTATAATATTAGTAGGAAGTATATTGCTGAAATATGGTGGCATTATTATATCACCCGTTTAAAGAGGGGATCAGCAGAATTGTACTAGCGTTTTCTCATTTTTTTTAACAACATCAGACCTGCTGAAAAATTTGTCAGCGAATGAGTCCTCCCAACCAGGGCGTGAGGGAGCCTACTCCCTTTTAGTCAGTACAAGTCTGACAGTCCCTAGACTGTCAGACTTGTACTGACTAAAATCCACGGTGTCCTTCAATAGACCTTTATGTTCCGGGGTCACGGTATTCGTTAGTCCTGCTAAACCAGCAGGATGACTTTAAGGGCAATTAAAGAGACACGGTGGATTTAATTTAGCATAAGTCTGACAGTCCCATAGATAAAAAGAAGGACATTCCCTTCCTCACCCAGAGTGGGAGTTTACTCTACTACTTAATGACAATCCTACTAATATCCTACTATTTGTAATAATATCCTACGTTTTGTATGTGTGGATGGATGTTTGTTACTCTTTCACGCAAAAACCACTGAACGGATTTGGCTAAAATTTGGTACACAGATAGTTTATAACCTGGATTAAAGCATAGGATAGTTTTTATCCCAATTTTAAGTTCCAGTGGGATAATTTTTAGTTGTAGCGGGTGAAGCCGCTGGTATCATATAAAAACAGGGCGGACTGACACACGACTTTTTTCATTCGGACGTACAGATCTCTAAAAAGGTAGATGGTCCTTTCTTATTGCTGGGTTTGTTCCATAGACAAAGGAACTAGGTAACTCTGTGTTTTTTTTCAATTATTACTTTAACTGATAGATCAAGGGCAACGGTTGCGGGTGTTAACAAAATTGTGTTGCACACTGTACTGTAGTGCTATTATCTATAAGACAGCGCTACATCAGCGCTGAAGCTACGGTTTTTCTCTAGTGAAAGATTAAACTTTATACTATAGAGCAGCGGTCGGGAAACTTTTGATAGGAAAAGTGGAAAAAAAATTAAGGTCCCAATTTGTATAAAAATTAATTAAATTCTATTTGAATTCGATCTGTATAAAGGTACTAGGGTTATCTCCTTATTTTTAATAGTATTAATATCTTCAGTTTACAAAAAAATCGAAAAGGGCTAGAGTGGAGACCACGGACTAGCAAGCGCAGCCAGAATTTGTTCTCTATTAGCAACACTATCGATTAGTGTAATAATACAGGGTGTGTTTTTTTTTTTTCAAAATAAGCCGGTTCGATTCCTGGCCGGGATTATTGATTTTTTTGAAATCCAATGATGCAGTTTTCGTTTTCATCAAAATCGGCCTCGAGACTCCTTTCAACGTTTTTCGATATTCCTCATAGTTTCGAAAATAGTCATCCACACCCAGTTGAAAAATTCACACTGTATAAGTATGTTTATCAGTTGTCTAGTACCCATAACACAAGCTCAGCTTAGCTTGGGACTAGATGGTGGTGTGTGATAGTTGTGGAATATAATTATTATTATCTTCCTAGGACATCCCCTCCCGGCGTTTCAAAACTTAATTTATTTTGCTCTAAAAATAAAAAGTTAACCAAAAACCATATTTTCGGTAACCTTCGTCTGTTACTCGGTTAGGTAAAGAGCGAGGGGGACGGGGAGTGTGTCCTCTCTGTCGCACACAGGGCTTTCATAACGTACGGCCCTGAACTACGGTCTCTGTACAGGGTTGTCGAAGTTTTAACTTTTTAACCGATTGCGTTTGAAAAGGGAAATGTTGTGTTATTCCCTGTTGACTGGCCTGTTGGCAACGACGATATATTACTAGACTCCGCATGCACGATCTAAGGAACAAAAACTATTCTGTCAACTCGCTGAGGTACTACGTAAGCGAGGGGGACGGGGTACTGCGTTGTGATTGGCTAACTCAAGGTCTGTACTATCTCAAGGTATGTTTACGGCTCACAGGAGTGGTCGAAATAAGACTTTTTTGCCTAATGTGTTGACAGACATCGATCGCTTGTTATTAGGAGTCTAGTAATATATCGTCGTTGCCTGTTGGTCTAGTGGTTAATGGTCCTGACCGCTATGCCGGAGGTTATTTGTTCGATTCCCACCCAGGACAAATGTTTGTGTGATGAGCATGATCATTTGTTCTGGGTCTGGGTGTAATTTATATACATATAAGTATGTTTATCAGTTGTCTAGTACCCATAACACAAGCTCTGCTTAGCTTGGGACTAGATGGCGTTGTGTGAAGTTGTGGAATATTTATTATATTACTATTATTAAAATCGCGCTGTGGCAGCCCTGCTTCGAAACCCTATTCTCTAATGTAACACTCGTATATTGGTTTAGGGATCGCTCGACGACGATGCTCAAACTTTGTGCCGAGATTATTTTTGAAACAACATTCAGATTTTTATCATTAAAGCTTGATACTCTGTGGTTCAAGTAATAATAGGACGGCCTTGACGCCATATCCTGGTGGTAAAATCATCAAATGAGGCTTCCCTACCCGGACAGGGCGGGAGGGACTGTCAGACTTTTACTGGCTAAAATCCACGGTGTCCTGCAATAACCCTTTATGTTCCGGGGTCACGGTGATGGAAATAAGTCCCGCGATCCCGGCAGGCTTTGGCCCTCTGTGACCGGCCCCGTCATTTTGCTGACACTCTTTGAGGCGCGCGTGGAAAACGACGCGCCGTCGACCCGGGCATGGTCCATGGTCGGACAACGAGTTGCCCTTTACTCGCTGTCCGCATGCCCGAGGCTAGAATTACGTTTAAGAAAAAAATACTTACTGCATACAAATTAATTTTCAATAACATTTAAAAACGTTATTCTCATGTGATAATCGTTTATTAATGAAAGTGCAAGTATTAGAAAAGCTTGCTTATAAAGATACAATTATGACACTATTAAAAAAAAAATTGAATAGTTAATATAAATAATAATACCTAATAATTAAGGAGATATGTCATCAAATCTATATTACTTATATCTATTAGTTAAATAACTATAACGTATAGGTTAATAAGTATAACGCGCGAAATCGTCAAAACACAAGGGGCAAAAACGAGTTGGTCCATGTTGTATTTATGTATGACAAGAAAATGGCCGCAGTGATACTAACCAAACTTCCGGTCGAATTTGATTTTTGAATCACTGTTGACGTTTCTTACATCATAGTGTTGGGATCACTTTTATCGATAACTGTCGATCTAAAATTATGAAAAATAGAATATGTGATATTATAAATAATAAAAACGGGATATCCTTGTGCATTGTTTGTTTTAATATTTATCAACATTGCCAGAATGAGGGAAACTCAAACAAATACTTATATTAATAAACAGTTAGTGGCTATAATTGTATCTTTTTAAAAACTTGCTTTTAAGGTAATTTAGATACTGACTTCTATACGTTTGTTAATTATTATTTAAAAAAAATGTGTTTCAAAGCTTAGTTTATAGATTGAGGAACTCTGTAACCCCTAAAGGTACATAGCTCAACGTTTCATCTGTGTACAAAATAATGACGCTTACGTTGGGATCCTGAAGCTATGGTACTCAAAGTTTGCAATTATTCGTTTTTGGTTGTTGTTGCGATTTTAAAATCGTTTTACTGTTATCGGGACGACATCGTAAGAAAGCACTATGTTGAAAAAATATTTCTTTAATACAAGATGATGCTTTTATGAAGATAAAACAGCGCTCAGTAGCAATTTTATAGTGCACAAAATTTTAGCTTTCGAGATGATAAAATTTTTCAGCAGTGGGACTACTAGCAATAGCGACCCAAAGGTACAGGTAACGCCCCAGTTTACGAGTAAATCATGAGTTCGAATCCAGACAGGCCCATTACTTGGTCCATTTATTTAGTTATTTCATTACCACTGCTCTGAACACTGTGTTGCGCATATTAGGAAACCTCATGTGTATTATAGCCCACTCTCAGAGAAGGCGTGTGTTGCAACATTGGTGACAATTAGCCTGTGTTTCCTGATAGCTACAGCTTTGGGATCTTAAAGTCAAGAGTTACTTTTAGTACAGTCAAGCGTGATTCACCATAGATCACGTTATTGTTTACCATCAGGAGAGACAGTGGTCAAATGCTAGCCTATAATAACAAAAATAGCCGACTTGGTTAAAGGAAACAGCCATTATTGTATCAAAAATGTTTCAGATACATGTGCCAGTCGACATAGACCGCAGAATAAGCAAGTAGATGCGGCAACAGCCAAGTTAGATACAAAACCGATTGAGACCGCACATCCACAAACGTAAATCAGTAATTTAGGTCGCCAAGAGTAGGTGGAAAGACAAATCTAGGCGTTTTATGGAGATGAGCGTTGTATTGGTCATCTGTAGGCTGATGATCGAAATGAATAGAATTTTAGTGATAAATATGAATAGTTTTGTACTGATCGTAACTACTAGAAGCTCCATGGGTCGATCTGCCAAAGTCAGTCTGGAGATGGATAGCAGTCAATTACATACAGAGATACCTCTATGGATTGGAAAGCATGTTAAGCATTTGAAGAACTCTGAAAGTCGTTATACGTAGTCAGTAGCCAAAAGTCTGACAAATAGTCTTACCAAGCCGTATCGTATTGCCCAGAAGGTCAGATATGCTGTCGCTCCATGTAAAATACTGTTTCTTAGGTTGTAAAATCATTGTCTAAGCCCTCCCGACCCGGGTGGAGCGCAAGTAACTGAAGTGCACTGACTAAAATCCACCATGTTCCTTCAATAACCTTTACATTCCAGGGTCACGGTTACCTGCTAAGACAGTCCCGCAACCCAAAAACAGCTATTCAGCTGCTTCCGGTGATCCGGTCTGTAAGCCGTCCCCAACATAGTTGAGATATTGATAGTATTGATCACGTAATTTACGCAAGAATATAAATGGTCCTTGACGTTGACATTCTAATTGACTTTAATGGGACTGTATTTTAACCCTGAGCTACAATTTCAGTATAACTGTTACTAGACAGTCTGTCCTTGAAATCTTTTTTTTAGATTTCTAGCACAGGCCGAGTCTTGTTCTTTCTCTTTTGCCTGGCTGGGTCTAATTTCTGTCGTGTGTTAGTGCGGATTGTATGGTGTAAGGTACAGACGTTTTTTTTCAAATCATCAAATGAGGCCTCCCACCCCGGGCAGGGCGGGAGGGACTGTCAGACTTGTACTGACTAAAATCCACGGTGTCCTTCAATAGCCCTTTATGTTCCGGGGTCACGGTGATGGTATAAGACGCGCGACCACGAAGGTACAGATCAGACGCTAGTGCATCAATCTACCTCAATCTGTCAAATTTATTTAACAGATTTCCAACCTAATAACAGTAGTGGAAGGTTAATGTTCGATTGGTTTTTACAGATTGGGGTAGGTTGACCTGCTGGCGTCTGTACGTAGTCTATGCTAGCATATGCCCGCCGTTTCGCCTGCTTTCGTTTATAATTTGACAATCAATTCTATCAATATCATTATTTTATGAATGCTATAGTTTTTTCTTCAAAATCGGACCGAAGACACACTATTTCCGTCTCTGTACACCTGACTATGAACATAAAAAAACAGAGTAATTGGTGGTTTAGATGTGTAAAGCTAACAAACAAACTTTTCATTTTTATGATATTAAAAGAATATGTTTTTCTGGTAGATTAAACAATGTAAACAAAACATTAGATTCAATTTAATGACTGTATCAACGATCGAGAACATAGGTTGCAGTAGATAATTATTTATTTATCCCTCTATGCGGCACGCATATTGATTATTTTAATATCTAGGTAAAGTGAGTTGTCCTTGATGATATTGTTAACTTCCTTCCCTTGTTAAAGGGAAAAAAGTGAAGAAATGTAAAACTTTAGGTTTTAGTTCTTCATAATATTTAGGTAGGTACTGTATTTCCCTGCGACTTTGCTCGTGTGGTGGTTAGAAATGTCTTGCGTCGATATCGAATAAAATTCGTTTTTTTTTGTCTGTCCAATAAGATACATTTATCATCTATGCTGCTGTCATGATAATATCTCCCTTTTTGATGCATGAAAATTAACAAAACAGGATTACGATTTGCAAAGCCGGTTTTACCTACTTAAAAAAATCGTTTTTGCTGAATTTTTACTTTTGTAGGAAAACGCAACTGCTTAATTCTATGGAACAGAGATATGGTGATGGTTTTTCTTATTTTATCAAATAGTAACATTGTGAATTTTGAACAAAACTTTGTTCCAAGTTCTAACATCGTTTGCATTTCTACGAAAACTTATGACACTACATTTTTTGTGCCATTAAGAACTAAACTTTTTTTCTTTAAAAATTCGTCACCGTTATCGGCAGAATGCGCAGACACGTCGTTCTTGTCTAGAAAAAAAAATTGAATAAAATGGCTCATAATGCCAACGAATGGCCCCGAGATAGTGCGTTGTGGCGTAAAAATATCGATAGTCAATGTCGATAGCTAAGGGAAAGTGTACTTACAAACTTAATTTATTATTTTAAAGAAAAGTTAGATCAAAGTACGTATGAAAAAACGAGAATGTGCAAGAAGAAATGATTTTCACGGCCTTCACTAATGTTTTCACGTTGTAAAATTATTATCATAATCAACAACCAATCCATTTGACCGGATTTCGATTTCAAAACCGAACCATAAGTAATTTATTAGTAATGCAATGCAATAGTAATTAAGCTAATTACAAAATAAATTAAACATTATTATCGTACTTGTATTCAACTAATTTAAACATTTAACTAAGTTACTTGGATTATTAATTCCCATGTAAAAAACGCAATGGCATTTGAATTCATAATTATTTTCTTGTGGATAACTTTATGATAAATGTATGCAAACAAAAAAAAACAACAATTACCTACTAGTTAAGTTTCCAAAGTAGGTATTGAACTATTGTAATTTTTTACAAGAAATAATTTCCGTCGTTAAGTGCCTACTTTTGTTAAACTGATAAGTATAGCTGCAATTTAATTTCGACTTTATCTGTTTACAAGTAAAGATTAAATTAGATTGCGACTGTTCGAGTCGTAAGATGTTACGTAAATAAACCGGCAAGTACAGTTTCTATTTTGTTGCTAAGGTTAAATTTAACTAATACTGCGACGCGGCTTTACCTGCATTTTTTCTTCAAAATCGAGCCAATGACAATAAAGAGAATGTTATCAGTGTATTGAAAAAAACATAATCACGCTGTTTCATTTCTTTTTTCACTTAACATAATAAGTTTCCGTTGTACCACGAAACGATTTTATCTTTTTAATCAAATAAAATCACATTAATATAACACTGTCAGCCTGATAAGATTCTTAACCTGATAACAAATAATAGTAATAATGACAAATTCCTTTGAACATGCTCAACAAAGAAGAGTAATAAAATAAAAAAATAAAATTGACACATATGGCCACAATTAAATAAAAACAAAATGATTCAAACATAGCCTACTCTTAACAGTTTATTTAAACTAACTAAACAATAGCTCAATAAATTAAACTAAACGGCAATAAACCCGTCCTAGAGTGAGACGGTGCATTTTATAAATAGATGTTCTAATTTAAGTTTTATGGGTCGCCGATTACCCGAAGTACCTATTCATGCTCTGCGTTGGCGGATGCTTTCAAAATGGACAAAAATCGTGCATGACCGTAGATTCTGATGTTTCGGAGAAATAACGTCAAAGGGAAAACGTTCGACAAATTCATATGAATTTTGTTATTTTTCTTTTTGCATTCGTACGAAATTTTAAAGGTCATATGTGTCAAACATTAATAACCTAAAGTGCGGAATTACCATTATTATTACTATTTAAATTTAACAATCTTTTCAAAAAAAATAAAAAACGAATTTTCGGAAAGGCATCGAAACAGCCAGTACCCTACCCTAATTTCATGTTGATAAAAGAATGACAGTTCCAACATAAAGGTTTTAACTCTATGAAAGCTTCAAATGGAAAAAAAAAACTAAAATGTGTGACTAAATCTGTTTTACTTAAACTTTATTTAGACAAAGATTTAAATATTTAGTGCCATGATGACCTACTCAAGCGTCTCTGTACAGAAATATCCACGACTCTTACGTTCAAAAATAGCCTTTAGTTACGAATAAAACAAAAATTTAAATAAAAACTTGCAGGTAGCTCCCAGTGCAAATAAACCTCGCGTCATTAATTACTCAATAGTATAATATGAATCTAATGGAATTAATTTTAAATTAATCGTAACTCATTATAATAATTAAATGAATGTAAATCTTGGTTATTTGGTTAGATGTTATAAAGAATTGGTCAAATAAATCATCACTAAATTATCACCTTTTTAAAAACCAAATTCGGTGTACAACCAAAAAAAAAGAAGTGCCAACCAATAAACACGCTTGTAAATCATTGAATGACTAATCGACGGCACAAAACCCATAAACTCACACAAACTGAATAAAAATCGTAAAAATGTTGAAACTTAATTAAAATTTCGAAACATCGATGTCGATTATTTTATTATTGCGCCACATCACTAGTACTTGCTGATATGGCGGACAGGGGCAGGGTAAGAAACTAATAATAATAACATTTTCTTTACTTTTAAACATCTTTATACGATAATCACCAGAAAAATATCGAAATAAGCATGTAATAATTCAGAAAAAATATTTGAAACTTGTTTATCATTAAGTTTTCCTTAGAAAACAATAATTGAAAGAAATCCGCGCAGTGAGAAGTCATCCTAACAACTACAGACAATGGGTGACGTCATTCGTTTACTCAAGTATTTTGACTGCCAATCATTATCTGACCACTACAAACAGATCGATTTAAATAAGTACTCATTTATTTTACCATTCATTCATAAAATAATATCAATTTACTATCAAATTGAATATAATTAATTCAATATGCAAATTATGTAAATAAAAGTACTTGTATTGACCGTTCAGAAATGTGTGATTTAATAAATCAGAGATTAGCCGAGGCAAAGGTAAAAAATCATAATGCCTTACCTTGAAGGAGGGTTTATCCATTTTTACAATCCGAAACACAAAGGATAATCCATATCACTGCACCACATACACATCCATTTTCCTAAATAATTTTAAAACAATGGCGATAATAAATGCATTCTTATTTTAACGTTCACAGTAGACATTGCACTAAAATTAACACAACACTGAGTGTACAAAACAGTTATTTTTCAATGTAATATTTTTAGAAACAACACTCACGCACACGTACACTTATATGTATAATTATAAAATATAATTTACGATTTTTAAATTACACACGTCCGTAACGAATCGTCGATAGTGATAAATCGAGATAAATATTACAAATTATCAATAATGTAATGGTGACATCTATCGTTTGACATAATCCGTTTAGTTGTTGTTTTGACTTGAAAATCACTTTGTTTATTTGCAAAATGTTTTGGTAATTAAAAATAATAGGGAACAATAAAACAATATGGCGTATTTCGACAGAAATGAGGGAAAACACGAGAGCGCGTTACGTAGAATACGCGCGCGGCCATAGCGGCACGCGGCCAGTTCGTATCTGTGTTCGTTCGTTTCGTATTCTCTTGCCCGCTCACACGCTGACTTGCCAGGGCTGCTTTTTGATTTTGGAATAATTTTTTGAATTTAATATTGTCACTTCCGTTCGTTTATTATTATTATGGTAATTTACTACGATTTTTTGTAGAGTATTTGAATTGTTGAATGTTTTTTATTAATTGCCTAATTATTTACTATTTTTAATTGCCTAATTCACATACATATTTATTTTAACCACCTCGATACAATTTTAATTCTGTTGATGAAACGAAAATGAACAAAACAAATTAAATATAAAATTCTTTATTTAGTCAAAAATTTTTCAAAAGATTGCAATTACACATTATGTAAGTTGATTGCATCCGTATTTTGCCAACAAAATGTATGTTAACATAATTACCAACTTATTAAAATAATTAGTAATCAATACATGATCTATTTAGCTAAACTATGCAAATAAATAATCAAATCTTTAACTATTTTACACAATACATCACAAAAACAATTTCTAAAAACAATAAAACTAATTTTAAAACAATATATTAAAATTTTCGTCTAAAATTGCAAATTTTATTAAAAATAAAATATTAAAACTATGCTTTATGGGAAGTGGCAGCCCTGACACTCACACAAGCACATTCACTCACACAGTTAAAATGCTTCTATACATATTTTTTACGTAAATAAAGATTGTCGTAGTAAACGGAAAAGAAAGAGATTATCAATTATAATCCTTTTTGGTATTTTTTAAAAATAAGAATGAAGTTTCTTTGATAGGTAATGTTTATGATTTACATAATAATGAGCACTCCTGATTGGTTATTATTTATTAACTAAGCCATAGTAGGTATTTGTGCCCAATGGTTTCATCCGGTTTTGATTTTTTTTCTTGCTTATCGGCTCGAAGGGCGTTTTTATTGTTCCTACGTTAATAAAAATTCTGAAAAGTAGCGAGATAAATCAAATTATTTATACCTAAAACAAGAAAATTTAAGAAAAATTAATAAAACATTATTTGATTTAAAAATCTTTTCTTTTCAAATCGAATTAGCTGTACTGATATTTACTTATCCATGGTAAAAAAATGAATAGCTGGTATTTATAAAAAAAACCGTTCAGTTTATAGGGTGCGAGAAGAGAAGGATTACAACAGGCGAGGAGGTTATTACTTTTATTTTTATTGGCGTCAAAAGAACTTTTGAAAATCAGTCTTTGTTACAAAATCAGTACCTAAATATGTTGCCTTTCTTCAATAAGTTTTCTCATGTTATATTTATATAATCAAAATAAGATTCCTTGCTTTTTGGTAATTTTAAACCAATTAAATTCGTAACCGACCATTTTAATTCAAGAAAATATTCTTCAATAACATTCTGTGATCCACGCATATACTACGCGCTCATATTATAGACTGTCCGGTATTTTAGTTAATTTATTTTTAGCTTAGCCTATAGATTTCCGCAAAATGCTATTGAAATGCACACGAGTAACGATTTCTAATCGATTTAGTACCAATATTCATTAAAAAATACTTTGGATGCCATCTTTTATCATTTTGTGTAACTTTGACATGATTTAAAAAATCAAAATGGCTGCCCAATTTGAATGTTCGAGAATTTCGATTTAGATTATTATTATTCCAAGGTTACTGGTTCAAAATTGCTAAAATGGATAGTTTAGTTTTTTTGCGTAGGTATAATTTGCGTTAATACTCGTATTACTGCTTATAAACATAATTAATAAAAAAAAAGACTTATACATCCGACTTTTACGGAAATTCAAAAAATAACCTCAAAAAATTGCGTCTGTATTCTATTATACTTCTAAAACATAAATAAAATCACTGTCATTTCGTTCTGTGAGAAAAAATAAGCAAGCAAAGTCGTCTGAAGAACTTAGTTAACATAGCTTGACTCAGCCGAGTCACCGAGGAGATTTAAAAAACAAAATGTCCGCTGTTGTTTAAGAAAATCTGTAAACATCTTGATTCAAACAATTCGCAGCTTCTTAAACGATGTATCACTACGCTACGGTTATTATTTGGAAAGTGGGTAAGCAGGGAAGAAGAAATAACACTAGAATAGTATTTTAAAACCGTTTTTACCCGATTGCGCGACGAAAAGGGAAGTTATGTTTTTATTAATGGGTGCGGCCGTGGAAAAAAAGGTGAAACACCGAAATTATGTGTGAAAATTTAGTAAGGAATTTATTTGTCAGCTATTTATTTAAAATTATTCATTTTATATGAATGGTCTGACTTTTGAACTTCACGGTTTTTTGTCTTCTATTTATAAAAATACAGTTTCCACCATCGAAAGATCTTATCAACTTAAATACTTATTAAAAAAATAAATATAAGTAATAAGTTCTTATGTATGTATTAAAACTTGAGAACATTAATAAATGTACAACGTAATATGTTTACTCAGATGTGGCAATAAATAAGTACAACATGTCGACCTTTGTAAGGAAAAATATACATTTTAATAAACAATTCAATTTATTACGTTCAAATATGGCACTGTACCTAAAATAATTATCTTTGGCTGAATCACGTATCAAACCATACTTGCACAAAAACATAAAAAAAAACAAAAATAGGTGACAGTGACAGCTGTCAAAATTTTTGGCGCCAAATATACGACAAGGTCAAAGACAAAATGAATGACTATGTTGAAAAATTATTTAGGCCACGTCAGACTTTTAATTTATGCCTATGAGTTAAAGTTCAATTTTGTTAGTAATTTCAATAATAAAAATACAAACGTCTAAAATATGTTGCTATGGCAACGAATAAACAAACAAAATTATAATTTTCTTACATATAAATGTAATTATATTAAAGTGGTAAGGATTCGTATTAAATTGATAAGAAAAAAACCTGTTTAGTTATAAAAACACTTCTTACTCGTGTTTGTCATTTGAAAAAGAAAAAACTCGTCGAATGCATAATTTTCTTAATTTTTGTAGGTACTAAAATTTAGAAATTTTTAATCATAAACGCAAGTATTTTTTCGTAGAATATGGACTCTATGGTCTTTCTATTTTTTTATGACATAAAAATTTCGCTTATAAGAAAAAAAACAATTTTCGTTTTTTTTTTTAATTACGTCTATTGTAGAATTTAGCAGCAATTTATTTTTGTTAACCCCACACTCTTCCACAGCTTGGTAAAAGCTTTCCGCAAAGCAGCAATTCGAAAAAATATAATTATAATATGTAATAATAATACCTATTGAAATAATATAACAAAAGTGCTCGTAGTATGTACAATGTCTGTACACATTCATTTGCTGAAGCAAGCGGCGTACGGGTCAGTGTATTCGCACGGGGTGAAAACTTCGCCTTGTTTTTACATTTAAATTTAACATTTTATTACAATTTTTTTATTAAACTTCGTATTTTTTTTCAAATTTTTATGATAAATGGTAGCGTAAGTGAGTTTTTGAACGTTTTTGGTAATTGAAAAAGAAAAATGTCTGTTTAACGGTTGTAATATCGAATTATAAGCGTTTTCTTTTGTTTGACTGCTGATTGTTTTATTTAAACGTGTGAATATTATTTTTTTGAGATAATACAAACATTTTAAAACAATAACAATAAGATTTTTGACCGAAAAACAATATTGTTATTTTTTTGCATTTTTTGTTTTAAAAACATCGAAAATAACAATACCATCACAAAATCTACTTGTTACTGTTACATAATTTAAATAGAAAACACAAAAAACTCTAAAAAAACATAAAATTTTAACGGAAACAAAAGTAAAATAAAGTAATAATAATAATTACGTTTTCATCGATAATATTTCACGTAGTGTGTTGTCGCGGCGCACGGTGGGCCGAAAATCGGCTTTCATAGACTTAGGCATTTTATTTTGCAAGTGCCATTTTTTATGCCGGATATCACTTCTATTAGTTATAACAATATACAAAAATGACACCAGAATTGATTCTGCACAAAAACGAAGGAATTATAATTTTTTTACGAAAATTTTGTATGGAGCTAGTATGAAAAATCGAAATATCTCGAAAACGGCAGGGATAACCGTAATATCCTTATAGGGGGTTATAGTACTAATTATTTGTGATTTTTTGACATAAGTTACATAATGGTTGTGAATGCCGTTTTTTTTTTAAAAATCGTCAAAATATTTTCATTTATTTTTACATATGAAACGTTCCTTTTAGTGTTTAAGTTGAAGATTTCAGAGCTTTAACAACTCTTAACATAAAATAGCATGACCTCTATAGACCTGAAGGACTAGACAGAGGTGAAAGAAAAGTTATTTTGTAGGTTATTGTACCCTTTTTTGTGGTTGTTTTTGAAGGCGGTTATATTTTTTTTGAAAACTCGGTGTAATCGATGTACATACATAAAAAAAAATACCGACCGACCGAATGGAGAACCTCCTCCTTTTTTTGAAGTCGGTTAATAAATAAAATGGACTGTATATATACTTTTTATTGAAAGGTAATTTAAATAAAACAGAAGTAACAAAAATAATATCAAAGTGCATAATAATTTATGAAAATATTAACTAAACATATGATACAATAAACTAACATGAATTACAAAAGAACATAAAGAAAAATAATTGAATTTTACAAATTTTCTTTACAACTTTCGTTGTCGGACTCCAATTCCGAGTCAGAATCCAGATTGGATACACCTACAAACGCGAACTCAGTTTCCGGAAACTGTATTAGGTCGAGAGTTTCAGCAAAAAAGGTTGTCTTCCTTTTGGCATCTAACTTCGGCCTTTGTGCACTTAGGAAAGGATCCGAAGAAACAACAAGCATATTTAGGATATCTTGATTAGAATCTTGCCTGCTTCTTTTCCGCGAATGATGTTCCCGAAACCTCCTAAAATCTTTGTTTCGAGACTCTGAGGCTTCTTCCGACAGAGTCCCAATCGGGACAATATCATTTTTTTCGATTATGTCAGCACCGTGTATTAATAGTTTATGTACGGTTGATGACATGTAGTACCAGTCGTATAATTCCACGTACTTTTCTGCTGTTTTGCGAGCAAAATCTTTAAATTTGATGACATCTATCTTCTCACCAGATGTTATTGCTTGCAAAATAACAGAAAATCTTTTTATCAGGTCTTGATCCAACCCAGTAATAGCTGCAGTTTTATTGGGAAACTCGAAAAACTTCCTTGCGGTATTCCCGTCATTGGTAGTTCCCGAGCCTTGTTTCACTATATCAATCAACAGATTGAGCTCCTCTTTAAATTTATTTTGAATGTTTTTTTTTCTGTTTTGTAACATTTCTTTATGCTCATTACTTCTTGCTGCCCACTGTTTGAAGTCAAGTCTGTACGCAATGTGTAACAGACATTCCATGCAATTTATACGGGCATGTAGGGATGATAGGCCAAATTCGTATATGTCAGAACACACAGTTTTTGATGTTACAGCATCTAAGTGGTTCATTTCTGTTGGTTTTGCTAAGCACAGGTAGCATGATGCATTTGATCTAGCTTCAGAAAGGTACGTGCAGACTTTTGCGTCGATCATTGTCATCATTAGTTTATGAGTCACCCTGTTACTATTAATGCACTCTGTGGGGTTAAGGGCCTCAATTTCCTCATCCATTTTTCTTTTGTTATCAATGACAACTGCATCGCTTTCTTTTACAAAAGTGAACTGAACCGGACGACAATAAAAAGTTGAGCATGGTTTCGGGTTTGTCCATATAGTATTATCTCCATCTGTAAGTTTCAGTGGCACCAAGGAGGTCATAAAAATGCTTGAATCATCATGCTCGCCGTCCATTTTCTGCTTGTATCGGCTTTGATTGGAAGCACCATCAAATCCCCACTTCGATATCAGCTTTAACTGCTTATTTTCCACATTATCAGAAAGACTTTGAAGAATCCGCTTCACCGTGATGTCAAGTAAAGCTTGAAGTGTAATTCTAGCTGATGAATCAGTAACTGACACTGATAGATTAGGAGGGTAGCATGCAAGCTTAGTTTGTTGCAGTTTATAGTAGGATGGGTAAATATCCTTAGCACCTTCCCGAATGGCAGTCTCTCGCAACGTAATATATTGCCACTTTGAAAGCTTAAGTGAAAGAAGTAATCCAAGTGCTTTCTCTGGTGTAAATATTACTGTTTTCACTGGTTTCTTAATGCTTTCATTGATTTTAACGGCAGCTTCTGGATTTTTGATCATATATTCGATTACAGATGCGATATCTTCATACCCTTCTTCTTTTAAACGCGCTGCAGCTGCATATGCCAATTCACAGGAATCCTCGCCTATGTGCTCACTAGATCTTCTCTTTTTCTGTTTGCTTCCCAGATCTTTGAATGGTTTTCGGGACCTTTTTGTCATTGTTCCAACAGTCGATGATGTCGAAGGTTCTGGAGAGACTGAACGTGCTCTTGGTATCTCATCAACAGTTGGTTCTTGATTTATTAAAGTAAGCACGCAACTCGGCCAATCAATATTTGCTTGCAGCCACTCTCCGTACGTATTTCTAAAATTATCAAAGAATCGTTTAGATTTCTGCCACCTGTTTAAAGCAGATCGCGTGAATCTACGGCAAAATTCTTTGAGAGTTACTTGATCTTCGGCAGAAAGACAATCGCCTATGCGAGACACAATTGCACTAAACAATACTTCATGATTAAATGAAGGACACTCACTTTTTAGAAGAACAAACAAGTCTAAGTTGGTGATTAAACTTTCCATTCTAAGATTTTATAGTCGCAAAGCAAATACTTAGTTTTAGTGTTAGCAGTTACACAGTTGTGAACAATCTAAATTATGGAACAAAATTGTAGCCCTTTTATTGTAGGTACCTATAAAGTCAATAATTAGTAAACTACCCTCGTTAAAGTTATAAAAGATATGACATTGAAAATTTATAATCGTAAAAACATTTCGTAGAACTCATAGTACAACTAATCAACATTAGCAAATCACATTAGCTCACTAATTACAAAAAAAGTGACTGCAGTTCTTAGTAGATATTGTTACGAGAAATTTCAAATCATTTAATCACATATTAGGCTCATTAGAATCAGAAAACTACAACCATCATTCTAATTACTTAATTACTTGTCAGCAGACTCATTAGATGACTACACAAGATGTTATTTTGTATTTTGATCTTCTGCAAGGTCTTAAAATTCCTTTTGTGTCGATATTATTATGTGTCCGGTTATGTTATAATCATACTTTTAGGGTATGATCAATTAACAATTTCATTCCCCTATCTTTCAAAAAGAAGCGACTGCATGGGCACTTTGACACTGATATTCAACTATTTGGTATTGTTGGAAATCTTACAAGATACTACACACTTCTGTCTAGTCCTTCAGGTCTATAGATGTCATGCTATTTTATGTTAAGAGTTGTTAAAGCTCTGAAATCTTCAACTTAAACACTAAAAGGAACGTTTCATATGTAAAAATAAATGAAAATATTTTGACGATTTTTAAAAAAAAAACGGCATTCACAACCATTATGTAACTTATGTCAAAAAATCACAAATAATTAGTACTATAACCCCCTATAAGGATATTAGGGTTATCCCTGCCGTTTTCGAGATATTTCGATTTTTCATACTAGCTCCATACAAAATTTTCGTAAAAAAATTATAATTCCTTCGTTTTTGTGCAGAATCAATTCTGGTGTCATTTTTGTATATTGTTATAACTAATAGAAGTGATATCCGGCATAAAAAATGGCACTTGCAAAATAAAATGCCTAAGTCTATGAAAGCCGATTTTCGGCCCACCGTGCGGCGTGTCGTATCCATTTGGTTGAAATTGCTGTTTAGTCAACGTACATTGTACGTTACTTACATTTTTATTAATATTTTAAGAAAACTTTGGATTTATATAACGAAAATCTTATTTTCTTTTACTTTGAAGTGTTTCTTTATATATTAATTCTTTATGTAAAGAAGTTTGCCAAAATAAGATTCCTTTTCTCACTTTTAACGGTGTTTGCGATTAATTTTCGATGTGTTTTTGGTTATATGGATTTAGTAACGTCAAAATATCTACAATTAATATACTGGAATAAGTTTTAAATTGAATTGTCGAAAATAACTCAAACAAATGCTTAAAAATCAACAATTTATCGAATAAACACATTATGATAATATACTACTCAAAAGAAAATAAGGGCCAACTAATTTTTGTCGATTTATTAAATAATATTTAAATATTACTTGTTATAATGACTGAATCTGATTAATATTAATGATTTTACTTGGAAATACACAAAAATTAAGTTTGTATTCCAATCAATCGTTAAATTAAATGAAATTGAATGAAAAGTGGGTAATTGCAGGATTGTTTCAACTTACACAAAACATTAAAAAACTCGAAAAAATAACGTCTTTTATGTTCCAAAGTGTTCTTTAAAGATTGTCTTTTAACTCTGTTCTCTCTGTGCTACTCATTTTAATGGATGTGGAATGTTCAGGATTAAATACCAAACATTTTCTTTGGGATTCTCTACCAGCAAGTTTTCAGACAATTAATGAGATCCAGCTGAGTGTTGATGGGAATTTTACTTTCTTTTGCACTCCTCTTTAACTCATCTTTTAACTGCTGAATAAAACTTAGGTAAAAATCCTGAGTAGCCACTGTAACATCGTAATTTGAACTTCAGCGAATGTGTGCACTGTTAGTCGCGACGTGTTCGCTCGACCATTATCCTGCTTGAAGATGAACTCAGGTACTCGTTGCTGTGCGAATGGGATAATGTGGAGTTGCACCACATTCGCTACGCAATTTTGAGCAGTTACAGCAACGTTATTACGAAGTGCGAGCTCAGTTTTGCGTGATAGAGACAACCGCCCCAGAGCAAAATTCAGATCTCATGGGAACAGTCTATTTCAAGAGTGCAAAGATCTGAAACCTATTGTTTAGATCTTCTCTACACTCTAATGAATCAGTCTTTATTGAATAAAATAAGCCTGCAGTCATAAATAAAAAGCAATGAAGCCCATTCAATACAGTTAAATAATTTTTCTCTTTGCAAATGTTTCACGATTTGCACCATACGCTCCAGTTAACTGGAGGAGAACCAAGCATCTTCTTGAGTATTGTTAGTCTTCATGGAGTCGATTCTGAATAGTGTAGTCAATTATAGGGGTGCCTGTAGCTCAACGCAATGGAGTTTGTACGGTCCGCGCGGTAGATTTTCGCTCTATTTGCGCGGTTAATCAAACTTAATGGTCTTCTTAGGCTTTACTTACTTACTTTCTTCCTGGATCACGGCGTCTGGTGATATTACCCGTCTTTTGAGACCAGTTTCAAACTTTTTGAACCACTGGTTACGAATATAACACCATAAGACCTACCTGTTCTGGCTATGCCCCCCCTGGATTAAGGTAACACCCCAAGTGTCTGTTTTTGCATCCGTATATCTCCGAATAAATGGCATTATGAGATTAAACAATCGTTATAGCCTATTTGCTGTATAAGTCGAAGAAAACTCCGTCAGAAGTTTGAAAAATAAAAAACACCAAACCGCAAATTCTAAGAAATCTCAAATAACTAATTTAAAAAAAGTTATGATTTTCCAATTATGCAGTAGAAACAATATTAATACTTGAAAGAAACTATAACAAGGTATTTACCATATATTATGTCCACAGAATAAGAGTAATACTTGATTAAAGTGCAATTTAATAAGTGGCCCCTATTTTGTTTTGACGAGTATAGATAAATCGTTTTTCTAAGAAGTTTTATCTATTTCTAATATGAAATTACTTACTGAAAGCAAATTAAGTTAGATTAAAAGTTGCTTATTAGCGTTTTTAGGCCAGATTGTAATATAAAAAACAAATTGAAAAAAAAATATCACATATTTGAAAAGTCAAATTTTGTTACTCTTTCACGCAAAAACTTCTGAACGGATTTGGATGAAATTTTGTACACAGATAGTTTATTGCCTGAATTAACACGTAGGATAGTTATTATCCTGATTTTATGTTACTTGTAGGATATATTTCGACTAGAAGGCAACAGATAGTACTAAACAAACCTAGTCTTTATAATTACTAACAAACACAGAAAAAAAACGAATTGGTCCTGCCAATCTCAAGTTTTGCTCTTAGAATCTCATTTGCCCATTAATCTTTATTTAAAAGAAGATTTATTAACATTTTCCTTAAAAGTATTTCCAAGTTTTATTTCTGAGTTCATTATTGACCTAATTTTAGGCAGAACCTTTGAGCTATTATTACTACATATAGAGACGACACCACGCATCACCACTGTGTCACATCCAGGATGAGTGCGCGCGCCTTGAGCACGCCACAGAGCTGTCAAACAACTGAATGAACATAGGCGCGTGCACTCATCCTGGATGGGACACAGTGGTGATACGTGGTGTCGTCTCTATACGTAGTAATGATAGCTCAATGGGCAGAACTAATTTTGGTACAGTCGACCTGTAATCTAACCAGACTGTGATAACAATAAAATTGTGATAACAACATATACACACTTTTCTAACATTTACAAGTTCTTTTATCATCAGCCTATAAATGTTCCCACTGCTGGGACACAGGCCTCCTCTCTGTGAGAGGGAGTGGGCCATAATCCACCGCGCGGGCCCAGTGCGGATTGGTTGATGTCACATGTCTTCGAATGTTTGGTTCTAGGACATGTCGGTTTCCTCACGATGTTTTCCTTCACCGTTTTGAGAGCAGTGGTGATGAAATAAATTACACAAAGTAATGCGCCTGGTTGGGTTTTAACCCACGAACTACAATTCATAAGTTGGAGCCAATACCACTGGGTCACTGGCCACCACTGTTCTTAGCTCTTTAATAAACGAAAATCATAATAAAATAACATTCACAAGAACAAAAAAAACAATAAAAAAAAATGTAGGTTCGCATTTGCCCACTATCTCTCGTGATGGTAATCAATGATGTGGTCGACGGTGAAGCAAGCTTGTCTAGAAGTAACATATTCACTCTTGACTTGAAGACCACAAGGTTGTAGCTATCAGGAAATACAATTTTCTAAACATAATTGAAATTTATAGTGACAGTTGACAGATGTGACGTCTGTCACTGTCGTTTTCATTTTTTAAATATCGTGTGTATTACAAGTTAAATACTAGTACAAAACATAAAATATTGTATCTAGATTAGCTATCAGTTGCAAAGATATTGACACGTAACCAAACAAACAGGAAATAACAAACAAACACAGCACCTCGCACTTTGCAGTCGGTTAAGGAGGGTATAAACGGAACTCATCGGAATATATTCTGTAAAAACGGAACAGAGAAAACTGTGGAGTGGTTAGGTTGTTGATTTTTATTTATTTTATTTCGTTGTCATGTAAAAAAATTAGGTAAATTGTGCACGTCATCGTTCAATTATTTTGTGACATGAATTATTTTGAAATTGTAGAAAATCAGTAAGTAATTAAGTTTACATAGTAAAGAATAGAGAAAATAAAATCGCAACTAAAACATAAATGTATGAATTAAGTTTAGTACAGAAAATACGATGACTGGGAAATTGATAATGATTTTACATACTTAATTTAAACAAAATTATGATTTAATCATAACAAAATTATGATTAAATCATATATGATTAAATCATAATTTTGTTTAAATGTTATCACAATCTAGCTGTTATCGACTTAACGTCAATCACATAAAATCGAGGTGTTTTTCGATTCAATTTGAAAATGCTTAAAGTTTTAAACATTTCAGCTATTACAGATAACATAAATATTTTTAAAAATTCTGCTTTTCACAGCTATTCTAGATATCTATGATTTAAGAATATAACGTAAGTGTAAGTTATAAAATTAAATCACAGATATCTAGAATAGATCTATAAGAGCTTGATACAACGCCAAACATAGAATAAATATAAATTAATGTTTTAATTTTTTCAATTATGGAGTTACTAGCTGTTGCCAGCGGCTTCACCCGCTACAACTCAAAAATTATCCCACGGGAACATAAAATCGGGATAAAAACCATATCCTATGTGCTAATCCAGGTTATAAACTATCTGTGTACCAAATTTCAGCCAAATCCGTTCAGTGGTTTTTACGTGAAAGAGTAATAAACATCCATCCACACATACAAACTTTCACGTTTATAATATTAGTATATGATAGTTTAGTTTTTTTATTATTATTTTAGTCGTTATTAATTATTTTTGTATTGTTTAAATTATGTTGATATGTAGGCTTAGTTAATTAGCATTTAGTTTAATAATACAGATATAATAAGATAAAAATAAATGTAGTACCCTTTTTTTTAGCGTGGTTAAATCATCAAAAATGAGTTCTCCTGTACTGGACTGTCAGACTTGTACTGACTAAAATCCACGGTGTCCTTCAGTAGCCCTTTATGTACCGGGGTCACGGTGATGGAATAAGTCTTACGACCCCGGCAGGCAAATGTAGTACCCTTAGTTATATTAATAAAAAATAAACAATAATAACACAAAAAAACACCGTCTTCTCCATAGTTTTCCCTGTCCAAGCCGAGCGTACCCTCGGAAAGCCGCTGCGACAAAACTTTTAATTATATATCTATCTCCCTCACACACCTTTGTCTGACTATCGCTGTCCTACTCGCTCGCTCTCAGTCTGTCCTGTTCGTTCATTTTGCATACAAAAACATATCAAAGACTAGTTTTTTCGTACGGGTTCGCCTTTTTTTCTGTAATATTTTTGCTGCGACGTTTGGGGTGGGCAGATTAGATAAATAACTTGTTTATAATGTGTTTAGGTAGTACGTGTTTGTGTTTTTGAACGAATGTTTTTGGACGAAGTTTTTTTTTTTTTTAAATTGTTATAAATTCTATTTTCAAATGGGCATTTACATTGTATTTTTTTTTTTTCGTGTTCTGGAAAAATGCGTAGCACTTATAAACGTTTTTAAGTTTATTTAAACTGTGCTAAGTGTTATCATTTGTTAAATTACTTACGTATTATTATTTTTTTGGAAAATGGTTTTCTTTATTTTCTTCTGGATGTTACTTATATTGTTATTGTCAAAAATATGTCCCACAGTTGGACAATGACCCTGGCCTCACATTTTGCCTACGAAATATCTTCATTTTCTGCATTTGCCCGCCATTTTATCATTGTTAACGATTTGAATCCAATTATGAATTGGATAATAAAATATTACACAACATAAAAACCGCTTTATAGTTATTTATTTTTTATTTAAATGTAATTATATGTACTTATTAATAAGGTTATGTTTTAGAAATCGAGAGATTATTAAAATTATAAAAATAAAAGATATTAGTCTATTTTTAAGAAAGACTGTATTCTACACTATTCTATGTATATTGCAATTACATTTTTTTTTTTTTTAAATCTTATTGATATTTAGGCATTACAGTTGCCTGTTACATCGTATTTAATCATTACTGATGAAATATGTGTGTCTATGGTAGATAGGTTACATCGTAGGGAAGGTACATCTCTGACTAAGGGCTGAATTTTCAACACTCAGATAACTTTTATCTGAGGAATAAAAACCACGATTTTTATCCCTCAGATAAAGGTTAAGTATCTGATTCTTGAAAAATCAGCTCTAACACTTCGACGATTATAAAAGTGAAGTTACATTATTTTATCAAAACTTTTAAAACATTTTAATTAATTCTAAAACTATTTTCACCAATTTTTAACCTTTATTGTTTGAAACACTCTTAAATGTACGATATGTGAATTCCACCTTATTTTGACGTCACTAAAATGGTACATAACCTCTATATCTTTGACATAAAGTTCAAAATCGCATGAACAGCATTTTAGCAACAGTATAAAGGTTTGCCAAGTACGTTACACATACAATTTTGTTTTGCATGTGTGTGTATGTTTGTTTGTGTGTGTAAAACCTGAATGTCTTCCCACTTGGTTAGTTTAGTGTGGATAAGACCATTATTTTTTATTTTATTTTTTTGTTTTGTATTGTTTAAATTGCTAATATAGGTAATTATAAGACAAGATATTTATAAACTTGTAATTAAAAAAAATGAAAGCTTTTTATAATTCTGTTTATTTTAAAAATTAATTATTACATATTATTTAAGTTTTGTTTTTTAATTAAGGATAACATGTGATCATGATGACATAGACGCGAAAACAAAACATTCGTCGTTTTAAAGTAAACACAGCTGTGTCATACAAAAGTGCATTTTTTAACCGACTTCAAAAAATGAGGAGGTTATCAATTCGACGGTCTGTTTTTTTTGTGTGTTTGATACGCGATTACTCCGGTAATTGTGGACCGATTTTCAAAATTCTTTTTTTTTAAAGAATTGAATGAAAGCAGTGGCTAAGAAATAACTAGTACACAAAGTAATACGCCTCTGCCTTGATTCGAATCCACGACCAACAACCCAATAAGACGCAGTTGTTACCACTAAGCCACCATTACTCTCTCTAACAGAAAAAACTAGCACCAATTAACAGTACCGTCAGCACGAGTTTTCTGAAAATGAGACGTAAAGTAAATTGGAACTTTGACACTTTCAAATTGATAATTTTCAACGAAAAAATTTATTCCTTCTTCGCACACTAGAGGCGCTGTTCCATTTTTTCCTTGAAAATTGACAATTTGAAAGTGTCAAAGTTCCAGTTTACTTTACGTCTCATTTGCAGAAAACTCGTGCTAAGGGTACTGATTTAAGAAAAACACAAAGGAAGATTATTTTTATCAAAACAAATTTTTATTACTAAAAAAAATATATACCTACAATCGTAATCATCCACAATAAACGAAAGAGGACATACCATGTTGACAAACACACACACAAACATACAATATGGGTGTTTGTGTGTGTGAGACATGGCATAGAGTGTAGAGTTATTAATAGCATAGACTGCACATTTTATTTATATTTTTAGCTGAGAATATGTTTTTATTACAACTGTGGTGAGATCTTACTATTTACGAATGTTTTGTATATTTTGTTATTAAATAATGTAAAAAATATTGTATGTATGGATTTCGTTGTATAGTACACATGCAATAGGATATTTTAGTCAAGAAATTAAATAATCCGAAAGAAACATAGATTATCAATAAATACCTACATATTTGTACTGATTTTTTTCTTTTGTTCTGTTAACCAAAATTGATGAAGATACAATACTTCTAAAAACCACAAGACACCACTCGGTCTAATTTTACAGGCGTTATGACGTCAATAGATTCCACTCCCGAATTTCAAAACGTTTATTCTTCTGTCAATATACATTGACTTAAAAAAAATACGCGTTTTTTATTTTTCAATATTCTAACAGACTGCACATAATTTAAATGCAGTATTAGGTACAAAACAAAACCAGAGAAGCTAAACCTTTTACAAGGTAAGTCGAAGTAACTATTCTTTTTTTTTTGTTTAGGTAATCAATAGCATTATCAGTTTGCTCTTCAAATTGTTAATTCTCTTTTCAAGGGATTTTAAGACACGTGGACCACCACGTGTTTTCCACAATTGTTGCTATACCAATAGCAACAATGTAAGAATGATACATCACTCATAAAACTGACAACCGATGGGGAAGAAAGGTTCTCGAGTGGCGACCACGGACTGGAAGACGCAGCGTAGGTAGACGACCACTAGGTGGACCACAGACAGAGAGAGAATCGCGGACAACCGATGGATGCAAGTGACGAATTGTAGTTCGGCGGTCTAAGGGGGAGGCCTATGTTCAGCAGTGGACGTCTTCCGGCTGATGATCATGATGAAGAATGGTAATTTGCCGTGCGTCTAAATGTGCGATAATAGAAGGGGGCTGGTGGGATGAGGTCTTGGAGTTCTTGGTAGCACTCTCCAAAGTACAGTCTGTAGAAGACCGACAGGCAGGCAACTTTGCGGCGATGTGTTTATACAGAATGCAGAATTTATTTCATTCACACTGCAGAAGTGGGTCTTCTGGCGCAGTTGGTTCAAAGGCCGTTGGAAACTTTTAAACACAGTGACGGTATATTACTAGACTCCGCATGCACGATCTAAGGAACAAAAACTATTCTGTCAACTCGCTGAGGTACTACGTAAGCGAGGGGGACGGGGTACTGCGTTGTGATTGGCTAACTCAAGGTCTGTTCTGTCTCAAGGTATGTTTACGGCTCACAGGAGTGCTCGAAATAAGACGGATATAAGACTTTTTTGTCTAATGTGTTGACAGACATCGGTCGCCTGTTATTAGGAGTCTAGTAATATATCGTCGTTGTTTTGACATAACTATTTTCTGTAAGGTCTATTAAGTTTGTAACTCTGTTCGAAGTCATAGGAGAACCGACGGGGTTCTCAATGTTAAAAATGTGATAATTCGATACACAACTGAGTCTCGCTATATACATACTTATACATATGTATATTGTATAAATTGCACGATAACAATGTGCTCGGAATAATGATAATAACTAAACTTATCGACTTACTTAATATTAACGATATTGGATCATTTCATCAAGTAATTCATTAACAGACTTGGAAAAAGGATTTGTCTACAGTCTATGGACCGATTTAATAGTTATTTGTTATACAAGAGTGCAAAGTTGATTTTTAACCGCGTGCTCATGTTTGATGACCGAGCAAGCGAATGATTCTAAATTTGAATCACGAGTGCAACGAGTGATTCAAAAATTAGAATCATGAGTGATAGCGAGGGAATCAAAAGAGCACAAGGTGAAAAATCTTTGCACTCGAGTGCAACACGTAACTTTTCATCCCACCTCAGCGAGGAAATTACTAAATGCAAAAACAAAACAGATGAACAATCGTATAAACACAAGATAGGCTTTTATTTCAGTTTAGGTATTAACTAAGACATTATTATAGAACAGAATAATGTTTAAATTAAAACAAATAAAACTTAGGTAGTATGTAGTTGAAAACTACTACCTAAGTATTATTAAGTTACTTTTTTTATCTTGGTTTGTCATAACATAACAATAAGACGTGAAATGAAAACCGCACAAAGCAAATAAAAAAAGGTATAACAAAGTACTGGGCCAAGAATGTTCCGGGTCTGAGATTTTAACAAAATAATAGAAGATTACGCTCCAAGGATGGTATTGAATTCCGAAGCGATACTAAGGATTCTGGGGGTGAACTTCCGTCCGTAGCGCAACGAGGAGGTTCAAGTGTTAATTCCCGAAAGAAACGAGGGAATATAATAAACTTAAAAATCCTTAGTGTAGCGAGGGATTAAAGTCAGCCCAAGGCAACGCAGCCTTACACCCGAGGAGCGTACTCTCCTTTCACACCTAAGGTGAGGAAACAAATTCTATTTTTGAAATTTGATGTGGTAGGACAACCTTCGAACGTCAAGTGGGCACCACAGCAAGCGATCAGCTGTTGCGGTCATCGGCCGCCATTACTGCTGCTACTCTTTTGTTCATACGATGTTCTAGATTCAAATTTACTTTATTCACTAGAGGATAAAAACGGCTTTTACTCACTTGAGGATAAAAACGGCTTTTACGGTCAGATATCGAAGAGCAAAAGTACCCTTTCCGAGATGGGGGGATGAAAATGATTTTTCCTTTGTTTAAAAGGGCCAATTTAGAAAAACAAACAATTTTGATCATTTGCCCATTTTGAGAATCAGGCGTATTGAGAATTGGCCATCTTGAGAACCTGTCTATTTGCGACTCGGTTGCCATTATTTTAAACACAAATATTACGCCTCATATGCCTCGAATTTTACCAACATTTTGTAATTATACGATTTCGATTACGTCTTAGTAAGACTGTTTGTCAGACTATTAGAGCTTCAGACTAACAGCAACGACTGTCAAAGATCTACAAATGACAGCCGGGAGTATAGACTAGTATTTGAATTATAATTATTGTTAATTGAAGGTCTTCAATTTCAACGAAAGAAACTTATGGATGTGACTCGTGTAGTTATTCAAAACAAACCATATTTTATTATGTGTTGTGCTTATATGGTTTGTTGAAGGTTAAATTATTATAAGTAATACTATCTGATCTCCATGGTTTTACTTGCTGCTCGGCTTCTTTTCGCTGTAGCGTGATGTAATACAGACTATAGCCTTCTTCGATAAATGGACTATCGAACACCAAAATATTTTTTAAATTCCAACTAGTAGTTCCTGAGATTAAAGGGAATGCTCCAAACTATCCGCGAAAAAAAAAACAGAAGGAGTCATTCCTAGAGCTAGAACTTGGAGGGTTGTATTGGTGATTTTGATGATTATAATTCTGTACCTACGTAGGTCTTACAACCGCGAATAATATTTTAATTAACATAAAACCTAGCAAGCAGTGGTGGCCCAGTGGTATCAGTCCCGACTTACGAGTTGTAGGTCGTGGGTTCGAACCCCGCCAGGCGCATTACTTTGTGTAATTTATTTCATCACCACTGCTCTCAAAACGGTGAAGAAAAACATCGTGAGGAAACCGGCATGTCCTAGAACCAAAAATTCGAAGATATGTGACATCTACCAATCCGCACTGGGCCCGCGTGGTAGATTATGGGCTTATGGCCCACTCCCTCTCTCAGAGAGGAGGCCTGTGTCCCACCAGTGGGAACATTATAGGCTGATGATGATAATGAAAACCTAGCAATGGTCTGCAAATTGCAAAAAACGCAAGAACTTTTGAATTTCGCGGGCTGGTTGATGCATTCACCTTAGCGCGTTTAACAAAACTCTTTTTAATATTAGTTCAGATAAGGTCAAATAAAATTGATTGGTGAGCCCCACCCACCCACACTTTTGTTGGTAATATAAAAATGCATTATTTTCAATATTTTTAAAGTGAAAAGCTATTTCATCTTTTTTGGTCGAAAATAAATAAAATGAGACCTGGTCCTGGGGCCATTGGGGCCCTTTAGGAAGGAAGTGAATGTCAGACTTTCAAAGTCCAAATCTACTCTCTTCCCTTGCCCCTTGCGTTCCAAACACAGTTGCGGTGTCCTTTAAAGACGTCCTCCTCAGACCTCAGACTCCGGAGACGTTTCTAGGCATCTTCTTTTTACTTATAACCTTTGATTATTTTAAAAGGATCATAATCTTCTTCAATTTTGGTTTACGTAACAAAAGATAAAAATAAGTACCTACGTGTCAAATATTTGTTGATAGGTACTAAATTGGTACTAAATCTAACTGACAGAGTGACAGACTAATGAGGGATTTTCTTTTGATTGTTTCCCTAGTTGATGGATAGATGGCGCTGAACTTGGTATGTTACTGCAATGAACGGAACGTTGTCATTTTTTAATTTTTTTCACTTGATTGTAATTTTGAGATCTTGAAACGTAACGTACATGTCATGTCATTGTCAGTCACATCACATCACACCATTGGCATTTGGAAATAAATAACAACAAGGAAAAAGAAAAAAATATTCATTGACCAGTCCTTTTAATTTATGAGTTTTCCACGCCATAAAGAAAATGTCCCAAGAGAAAAAGAAGAGAAGTCTGTGCCTCGTGCAAGGCCTCGTGTATTTCTGCAAAAATGAAGGCATAAATCTAGTAACGTAGTCAGTTCAACGCTATCTAATTTTAATAGTCGAAAAATAAAACTTCTTATTTGATTTTATTCAGTCATACACCCTTAAAGTCTTATACAATATTAAGTTTATTATTACATTTTCCTAAACATAAAACGGATGATACAGTTAAAATCAATATTCTACAAAGGTGATTGACCTTATGACGTCTTCTCGGGGTAGTACCTAAATAGGTTCTTCGGTAATTCTAACCTAAAAGGTCGAAATGGAAAACAGTAAATGTCAAATACTAGTTTTGTCCTACGGTTTCACCTGCCATTTCTGACTATTTTTCATGCTCGACTTGTTAAGTCATGCTAAATTAGCTTAAAAACTGTATAAAGCAAAAATAAAAAATATTAGAGATGAGCACATTATAATACCAGCGGCTTATCATGCTACCATTCAAAAACTATACCACTGGAACTTAAAATCGGTATAAAATAAATCCTATGTGTTAATATAAGTTAAGTATATTAATCTGTGGTATATCTATATTTGTATCAAAGTTCATCCAAATTCGTTCAGTAGTTTTAGCGTGAAAGAGTAACAAACATCCATCCATGTTCACAAGCCGTCGTATACAGGGTGAATTTTTCAACTGGGCGTGGATGGCTACTTTCGAAACTATGAGGAATATCGAAAAACGTTGAAAGGAGTCTCGAGGCCGATTTTGACGAAAACTAAAACTGCTTCATTGGATTTTAGAAAAATCGAAAATCCTGGTCAGGAATCGAACCCGCAGATTTTGGAAAAAAAATCACACCCTGTATTATTATACCGTTCGATAGTGTTGCTAATAAGGATCAAATTCTGGGAAGTAATCATACACGGCAAACTTAAGAAAAACGTATAATTACAAAAAAACTGATTAATCTTCAAGGCTAAGACTGTATTTGAAACATAAGTTACCGTTTCTTCTTTAAAATAATGCTATTTTTAGTTCAACTCAATAATGTCGTATTGATAAGTACAGTGGGATTGTTGAAACGTCAAATCCAGTGAGACATTTAAAACAATGAAATTTTGTAATTTCGAATAAATTATGGCTCAGTAGATGTAAAGTAACATGGAAAAATAGCAATTTCATAAAAATCTGCCATTTCCTTAAGTTTGCCGTATATGATTACTTCCCAGAATTTGATCCTTATTAACAACACTATCGAACGGTGTAATAATACAGGGGGTGATTTTTTTTCCAAAATCAGCGGGTTCGATTCTTGGCCAGGATTTTTGATTTTTCTAAAATCAAATGATGCAGTTTTAGTTTTCGTCAAAATCGGCCTCGAGACTCCTTTCAACGTTTTTCGATATTCCTCATAGTTTCGAAAGTAGCCATCCACGCCCAGTTGAAAAATTCACCCTGTATATAATTCCTTTAATTCATTATTGTCACATACCTACTAAGTATATTTAAAGCCTGCCGGGGTCGCGGGACTTATACCATCACCGTGACCCCGGAACATAAAGGTCTATTGAAGGACACCGTGGATTTTAGTCAGTTCAAGTCTGACAGTCCCTCCCGCCCTGCCCGGGGTGGTTTGATGATTTTAGCACATAAATAATAATAATAAAAAAAACATCTTAATATACAGGGTGAATTTTTCAACTGGGCGTGGATGGCTACTTTCGAAACTATGAGGAATATCGAAAAACGTTGAAAGGAGTCTCGAGGCCGATTTTGACGAAAACTAAAACTGCATCATCGGATTTTAGAAAAATCAAAAATCCAGGCCAGGAATCGAAACCGCTGATTTTGAAAAAAAAATCACACCCTGTATTATTATACCATTCGATAGTGTTGCTAATAAGGATCAAATTCTGTGAAATAATCATATACGGCAAAGTTACGGAAATGGCAGATTTTTATGAAATTACTATTTTTCCATGTTACTTTACATCTACTGAGCCATAATTTATTCGAAATTATAAAATTTCATTGTTTTCAATGTCTCACTGGATTTGACGTTTCAACAATCCCACTGTACTTAGCAATACGACATTATTGAGTTGAACTAAAAATAGCATTATTTTAAAGAAGAAACGGTAACCAAGTTACGAATACAGTCTTTGCCTTGAAGATTAATCAGTTTTTTTGTAATTATACGTTTTCCTTAAGATTGCCGTATATGATTACTTCCCAAAATTTAATCCTTATTAGCAACACTATCGAACGGTGTAATAATACAGGGTGTGATTTTTTTTCCAAAATCAGCGGGTTCGATTCCTGACCAAGATTTTTGCTTTTTTTTAAATCCAATTATGCAGTTTTAGTTTTCGTTAAAATCGGCCTCGAGACTCCTTTCAACGTTTTTCGATATTCCTCATAGTTTCGAAAGTAGCCATCCACGCCCAGTTGAAAAATTCACCCTGTATATAAATCTCGTGTCACAATGTTTGTCCTCAATGGACTCCTAAACCACTTAACCGATTATAATAAAATTCGCACACCATGTGCAGTTCGATCCAACTTGAGAGATAGGATAGTTTAAATCTCAAATTTTAGACCGGGTCCTCCACCCGTGCGAAGCCGGGACGGGCCGCTAGTCTTAATATATATAAATCTCGTGTCACAATGTTTGTCCTCAATGGACTACTAAACCACTTAACCGATTATAATAAAATTCGCACACCATTTGCAGTTCGATCCAACTTGAGAGATAGGATAGTTTAAATCTCAAATTTTAGACCGGGTCCTCCACCCGTGCGACGCCGGGACGGGCCGCTAGTTTATTATAAAATGTTGTGATGACGATGAAGTTTCTCTCGGTTTCTCCAGGATCCATTCATCAGATCCTGACTTGTTGACTATGAGACCACTTCAGAAGTATCTCCTTTCGAACAAAAAAATAAATATTGAAAATCGGTCCGCAATTGCCGCAGTAATCGGGGAACAAACACAAAAAAATACAAACCGTCGAATTGATAACCTCCTTCTTTTTTGAAGTCGGTTAAAAAAAGGTCTGAAATCTCTTTAATAGTTAAACAATCAGTTGTTTACCCCAGTTTGCCCAGCGCTGGGCTTGTTCATGTATTTAGACCTTGGTATCGGAGTTTAGTCGCATCTACGTCGCAATGACACATGATAAGGGCACGATCATACTGGCTAAGGAAGATATGCTTTGTGTTTGTTTTGAAACAAAGGGAAGCGAGGCTCGATGGCATACCGATGGCGAGTAATGGCGACTCGCTGTCCGAATATGGATCATGCCCGGGTCGACTCGACCACGTGTTCCACACGCGCCTCAAAAAACTGTTCGCAATCAAACAGTGAGGGCTAAATCCTGCTGGCAATTACGATATATTACAGACTCCTAATAACTGGCGACCGATGTCTGTCAACACGTTAGGCAAAAAAGTCTTATATCCGTCTTATTTCTCTCACTCCTGTGAGCCGTAAACATACCTTGAGACAGAACAGACCTTGAGTTAGCCAATCACAACGCAGTACCCCTTCCCACTCGCTTACGTAGTACCTCAGCGAGTTGACAGAATAGTTTTTGTTCCTTAGATCGTGCATGCGGAGTCTATAGTGTATTCACGGAGACGAGTTAGTATAGCGCCTTCTCTATCGCACATTATCATACAAATGACAAAGACAAAAAATACTTTTTTAGGGTCAGTGGGCGTTAACAATACCTTAGAAATGTAAATGTGCGTTCACACTGCGCTTCTTAAAAGTACGCTTAGTTTATTCCTGCGGCTTCGTCTGTCGTATTAATTGAGAGACATTGTAATAGAATTTGTTTATTGTTACCTACTTTTTATTTAACTGATGGATATGAAGCAAAAGAAATAAAATCGAGAGTTACAGTTACAGTTTACATTTTTTCCATTTCTCTGCGTCAATATTTTGAATTGATTCGTTCAATACAATTTTTAATTCTGCCATTTTGTGTGTTTTCATGCGTGAAGCTACATTTCCTTTAACTTGAGCCCACACTAGCTCAATTGGATTTAATTCGCAATGATACGGCGGCAGTCTCAGTACAGTTTTTTTTTGTAATTTTGCCATTTCGTCTATAATACAAGCGTCGTATCGCTGTCTATGGTTTTTAACAATGTTTAATAATTCACGTTTCAACATTTCAGCGTTACAGCTAATATTTTTTTGGCGTAACCAATTAAATATATCCTGTTTTTTAGATTGGGCTGTTGGGATTCGCTCAATTTTCCTAGAGTGATAGGAAGCGTTATCCATGACTATCACAGAATTATCATCTAGCTTATTTAAAACTCCTCTAAACCAATTTTCAAATTCTTCTGCGTTCATCTCCTTGTGATAATCGCCTTGTTTCTTCGACTCAAACATATTTAGACCACCTTCGACGAATCCATCCTCACTCCCGATATGAGTAATAATTAGTCTTTTGCCTTTTCCTGTAACGAGAATATAAAACATGTAATAAAACACGTGTTTCAACAATGAGAATATAAGTATAACTTAATGATAATAATAACAATGCATGTAGCGCACCTGGGCCAGTTTACTATACAAAATTGGGAAAAAGTATTTTATTATGATAATGCTCATTTATGACAAAAGAACAATAAACGGGTCATTAGCACACCTGCGCCGCTTAAAAATTATCATTGACCATTATATAAATAAAAATACACACTTGAAGGTGTTTTCAAGCCAGTCGTTAGTCCATTAATAAAAGCGTCTCGCCTGCTTTTCACTGTGGTATCGACCCAAGCTTTTGAGGTAGTGTGACCTTCATTCACCCAAGTTTCATCTAAATAGTAGATTTTTTGATGATTATTTCGTGCATTTTTGATAGCTCGCAGGTAATTTCTTCTCCAAAAAAAGATGTCATCGCGATCCAGCAATAAGCTATTTCTGCTTCTCTTACAGAATTTAAAACCAATTTTTTTCAATATTTTATGTAGCGTCGTTCTCTTTATAATGCCCAAAGTGCCATCATCACTGATTTTCTTTAAAATCTTATCTAGAGTAGGTATTTCATTCTGCGCGAAGAAATTGTGGACTATATTTCTGATGGCACATTTTGTAAAGTTATCAATCGTATCAACAATTGACAAACGTTGCTTCAATTTCTTCGGAGATTTTAGCTCACCAGTATCATTCTTCTCTTTTACAATTCTATGAACAGAAGCCCAGTGAACACCTAAAGAAGATGCAACAGCTTTCAGAATGTCACCCTTGGAGGCCGAAGAGTCTGCATTTCTCATTGCGTGGTACATATTTAAAATCATAGTCTTCTCGGTAGACAAAAAAGCCCGCCGTTTTCTTTTCTCAGCAGGTTGTTCGATATCCGCCATTAAATCAATCAAAGCAATCAATCATAAAATCCAATACACCAGCCGGTTCACAAGTTGAGCGCACAGTCACAAGTAAGAGCACGTCTGCACAATACGGGAAGTATGAGTAGACTAAAAAGTACTCGTACTGTGTACACCGCCTTAGCATTTATCACTGACCAATTGCAGTTAAAAAATTGTGAGAGTGAGATAGCGCTCTACTAACTCGTCTCCGTGAATACACTATAGTAATATATCGTCGTTGCCTGCTGGGGTCGTCGCAATATCTCATCAAGTATCTGTGAACCTGGAACGTTAATGGTTATTAATGGACACCGTGAATTTTAGTCAGTACAAGTCTGACAGTCACTCCCGTCCGGCCCTGGGTAACTCAGTTGATGAATTTAACAAAAAAGCTAAACTACCCTATTACACGTTCCGAAATAAACAAAAATAATATGAAAACTAACACTAACAAGATAATAACGATCTAAACTAATCAATAAATATTATAGAAAATCTATTGCACTATGATTTCTTTTTCACGTTAAACGTAAGAGAAACTTAGTTCTAACGCATAGTAGGTATTTAAATTTAGTCTTACAAAAATCTCAAATCTAAATCATCAGTTGACAATCGTCAACGCTAGCCTAAATAACAAGGATTACACTAAAACATAATAATATTTCCAAACAGTCCGTCCGTGTGTACGCGCCTTATCTCGGCTAATAATAGCGCGCAAGCTCTCGTAGTGAAATGCCCGCGCTGGGGACTTGTCGATAGTTTCCGCCATTAAAATATCGATTATTTTGAGCATTAATTTTAAGCAGAGCATTTCTCAAAGGGAATAAGAAGGAACATGGCGGGATTTAATCAGTAAAAGTCTGACAGTCTTTCCCGGTCTACTTAGATAGAATGGTAGAGCTCATTTTATGATTTTCAAGACCTAATAATAAAAATGGATATATTAGTGAATTAATTAATTGAGTATTATACATTTTTATGTTATGGCACTAGTCTAGTCACTAGTCGAATACTGCATAAATAAATTGAAAATCGGTTTAAATGGTCAGTAAGAATAAATACCCATTGAAAAATAATGGACACATTTTTTGTTTTTTCAAATCAATGAATATTGTAAAAGATAAAATGCTTCCTAATTCGGGAGTTGGGGTTATGACGTCATAATACCCGTAAAATTATACCGACCGATTGACGTTTTGTGATATTTAGAAGCGTTGTATCTTCGTCAATTTTAGTTTGCACAAACAACAAAAGTACGAATCTAATACTTTTAATACCTAATCTACATGTATTTCAGACGAATATTTTTGCTGACAAAAAAGGCCTGTGAATGATTTTTAGAAGCGTTGTATCTTCGTTAATTTTAGTTTACACAAACAATAAAAGAAAAAATAAGCGTCTAATATTTTTATAAGCTGTATTTCGGACTACATTTTTTTAAAAAAGGCCTGTAAAGTCAACCATTTCTTTTCTATTAAAGAAATCATAATTAAATTCCATATCGATATTTAACTTCAATAGCACATCCCTATTCACCGTATCCATTTAGTTTGACAAGCATTCGGTTTCATATGTCCGTGCATGTGTGTGTGTGTTTGTGCACACAACTTATGTGAGTGTGTGTGTGTCAGGGTTGTGTATTATAATAATTAATGTTAATAACTTCTGTGTCATGTTGTGTGTTTTGTTGTAATAGGTTTATTGTTTGTGATAAGAATTGATGTCCATTTGATTTCATTTTATAATGTCATGATTAAGTATGGATAGTAACTGCTAATCGTGATCGATCACGTTCGATTTTTAAGTCGGACAAATTGCTTTTTTTAACGTTTTTTTCTGTATTAGACACAAAGTCTTTCTCGCCCCTGTTACATGGATGTTAAAAGAATGAAAAGATATTTATTTTTGCAAGTAAGTTAATAGAAACACTTTTACACGTCGTCTTTTACAAACTAGATGAGGCCGGTGTTTCATACCTGACTACTCTGAGAAGAAACAGCTGAAACAAACTAAGAGGTCAAAAACATAACTGGCTTATTGTAAGTCTCTTTAGGTACTCTTAGGTCAACGACGATATATTACTAGACTCCTAATAACAGGCGACCGATGTCTGTCAACACATTAGGCAAAAAAGTCTTATATCCGTCTTATTTCGACCACTCCTGTGAGCCGTAAACTTACCTTGAGACAGAACAGACCTTGAGTTAGCCAATCACAACGCAGTACCCCGTCCCCCTCGCTTACGTAGTACCTCAGCGAGTTGACAGAATAGTTTTTGTTCCTTAGATCGTGCATGCGGAGTCTAGTAATATATCGTCGTTGTCTTAGTTATACACATTTCTGCTTAACGCTTGGGGGATTATACACATGATGTTATTTTATGAACTTAAGGGCTGATTTTTCAATAGTCTGATAACTTTTATCTGGCGAATAAAAATGGCGGTTTGACAGCTTATGAATAGAAAATATGTCAAATCGCTATTTTTATCCCACAGATAAAAGTTAACTGACTATTGGAAAATCAGCCCTTATTGTAATAATTTAACTGGTAGATATCTAATCGAGGCACTACTTGAAGAAAATATGTCCCTGTATAATACAGGACGTGCATTCAGCCATGAAAAGGCACTAATTCAGATTCCTAGAATGTTTTTTATAGAATAACTGTATAAGTAATTAAAACATTGCGGAAATCAGGAATTGTACCCAGGATCTCATAGCCAACAACCGCGCTTCTAACCACTATCCCAAACAACACAATCACAAGAAACCCATGAAATAAATACAAAAACAAACATTCGCCCTTTAACAAAATCATAATCCGTTATCATGGCAACCCTGAGTTTTAAGACCAACAAATTACATTTGTGTGTGTGGGCGTTGCGTAGCGACAGGCACACACACAAACACACCTACACATAGACACACATCAACGAGTAGCGATAATTTTTATGGTTTAGTAACAAATTTTCAATATCCTTCTCTACCTACAAGTGTAATAAGTCAAGTGTAGATAATAAGCGTTTGAAATAAGAATAGGACGGTAAAGGCGCCATTTTGTAACATCTTCCTAAAAATTACACGGTTTATAAAAAACGTTATTTATACGAAAATGTCATTATCAAGATAGAAAATAAATATTTAGTATTAAAAAAACATTTGCACAAAGTATTTTTAACCGACTCCAAAAAAGGGAAGGTTCTCAAAACGTCATAATTTAATAGTCGACTTCAAAAACAGCACAAAAATTGTATAAAACAACTTTTATTTCGTAAATCAGTGACACAAATCTCAATTAAATAAAAACAAAGGCGTCGACTTCTGAAAGTTATTGATTCTGTCTCGGAGCAAAGAAATTGGATTTTGTATTTTTTTCTTATTAAAAAATCACTTCCTCACTATAATAGATTTTATAATTTTTAAGATTTTATAATTTACTAGCTGACCCGGCAAACGTTGTTTTGCCATATACATTATTTTTACACTTAGGGGTATGAAAAATAGATGTTGGCCGATTCTCATAGATACCGGATAAGCACAAAAAATTTCATCAAAATCGGTCAAGCCGTTTCGGAGGAGTATGGCAACGAAAACTGTGACACGAGAATTATATAATATATTAGATAAAATCACTATTTTTCATTATATTAAGAGTCAGTTATTTTTTTCCAAAAATCTTTCTTTACACAAACATAACCATCGCCACAACATGGCGTCAAGGCCGTCCGATTCTTAGTTAGAACACATAATAACAGGACATGTTCTTGGCATAATCCCTGAGTCACCTTTTTCAACACACACCCCTTTTAAGATAGGATAGGGGTGCCCTTTCTTTACGCCATACACCGGAAGTTTGATTCAGATCAATATATTTTATACAGCTATACCATATTTTTTACGTTAATATCGGAAACTATTAAGGACTGATTTTAAATAGTCAGATAACTTTTATCTGAAGAATAAAAATAGCTATTTGACATTTTTTTCTATTGATTGCTGTCAAACCTAATGATAAGTAAAAAGGTGTAGATACGATAAAAGCGCTCAGAAAGTAACGAGCTCAAATGTGGTCAATTGACAAACCTTGACTATATTTGTCTCTTTTTCAGTTGCGATGCCATCCTACTTTAGCAACTAATCGTGATGTAGTGTGCTATTGCAATATTTAGTTATTCATGTGTGCGTTAGTGTGTCGTTTTTGAAGATAGAATGTCGTGTAGGTAACGTATCTATTCATTTATAATATCATTGGGCGATCCGCCATTTTTATTCTTCAGATAAAAGTTATTTGACTATTGAATAATCTGTGCCCTTACACGCAAAAACGGCTGAACGAATTTGGAACACAGATAGTTTATAACCTGGATTAACACATAGGATATTTATTAACACGATATTATGTTCCTTTGTGATAATTTTAGATTTTTAGCTGGTGAAATTGCTGGTAAAAGCTAGCAGTTGTATAATATTAGTTAGATTAGATGTATTTTTATTTATTTAAAACATAACCCCAGTAGGAATTTCTCCTGTAACGTGGTTGCGTTTACAAACATATAAACTCACAAACACAAACACCCAGACCCAGAACAATTACTTGTAGATCAAAGAAATATTTGTTCCGTTCAAAAGTTTATTTGTTGTGGAATCGAATCCACGACAAGTAGCGTAGCAGTCGACTACTCGGCCACTGTGCTGTTAAAATACTTATCACTTGTGACTTTAACCACGATTTTAACCTATCAAATCCTAATTATAAGACTAAAATATATTAAAAACTTAATACATACGGTCTGCCCATTTTTTTTATTTAGAATAAAAACACAAACACATACATGAATAGGTAAACAGTTTTTACGAAGATTTTTTTCGTAAAATTCGTACAAAAAATATAATAATCTAAACATTGTAGTATATGTAAGGACATCTAGCTGGTGTAATAAAAAACGGGCTGCGGTCTGCTGGGAAAGTGGGGTAAGACAGAAACATAAAAATTCAAGTTTTTAGCATTATTTTCTTAATTTTTATAAGGTTAACAATTTTAATAAATATTTTATCAAAAGTATGCTTCGATGCGATTTTTTTAAATAAATATTTTATTATTGCTGTGAAAGTGCATAGATTCGATTTCTGCTTAAGAAATTGCATGCGAACTTCGTCTTTAATTCGTCGTTCATGGTTAGAAACAAAAAATAAATAAAATTTATTTGCATTAATACATAAAAAATGGTAGAGCAGAATTTATAAATATTATTTATTGTATGAAAAAGACTTCAACATTAAAATAAGATAATTTAAGATGTTAACAACCAAGAGAAACCACAACATAGACAACATTTTCTCTTTTAAATAATTAGTTACTAATTTATGTATTACGATTAAGTAAATAAACATTCTTTTGATAGAAAAAACTAGCAAAAACATTCAAAAACTCCAATACAACACTTACCCAACTACACCACGCCACCAAAACACAACGACCCTAATTCGTGCGGTGTGATTGTGTGTGTGTATGTGTGTACACCCGCTGTCAATGTGTGGGTGTGTGTCTGCACTGTGTTGTTTAAGTGTGTGTGTTAATACAAGCGTAGGGTTGCTCTGCGGATGCTATTTATTATTTTGAGGACGAGTTAGGTTAAGGGAAGAATTTTGGGTCAGTTTAGTAGGTATTTTTGATTATTTTATTTGTTGTATGTGTTTTTTGTGTTCTGTGTGTAATTGAGCGTTTAAATGCTTTGTTTCGGGAGTATAATTGGAGTTCTGAGTAAAAAAGAGTGATAATTTAATTAACACAGGTACTTATATCATTAAATGCCTTAATGATGAACATTGTTTTCTCCAGATTAATGTAATTTTGTGATAATTCCGAATGTGCCTGCCGTAAAACATTTTTTAACGTATATAAAAGATTTTTAACAAGAAAACTATAATTTTGATAACCGAAATAGTTTAATTCTGAAATACTAGCTTCTACCCGCGGCTCACTTTTACTCCCCTTCAAGTTTCATGCAAAAAACGAAACCCATATAACCTTTAAGGTCTCATCTATCTTTGTACTATAATTCATCAAAACTAGTTCAGCGATTAAGGCGCGAAATGCAATCTATTCCACGTAGGGCGCAGGACACATTAAATGATTTCCCCCCAAAAAAAACACAGCAAACCCACCTTTACTTTAATTAGGTTAGCAATCACTAATTATTTCGTCTTCAAACCTAAAATCTTGCAAAATTCTCAACAAATGCAAAGTAATAATAATAATAACGTTAACTGGCAACCCTGAACAGTTTAGTTTGCATTCCGCTCGCCAACACTCGCGCTACAATCAAGTACAATACCCGAGCAACCGCTAGACTACTGTGGATATGATTTTGAAAATTTTATATTGATTCTGAAAGATTTTTTGAAAAATGCTTTTTATCTATAAAAATATTATCATAGTAATGCGTAATTTTTTATATTTTATATGTAATGACGTGTAAAACATAATTTATAGTGCATTGTTTTTATCGTCACATCCACACTTGTTTTATTTAATTTATTTACATATTTTAAAATAAATTGCTGAATGTAATATATAATTGTGAGAACGTCGATTATACTTATTTCGCTAGTTGTCATTTTTAACTGATTTCTAAAAAGGAAGAGGTGCTCAATTAGGTTAGTTAATTTTTTAAACTCGAAAAAGATGTACAATGGTAACTTTTCTTTCAAAAGTCTGTGACAAAATGTCGATGAAACAAATACGAAGTTAAAAAGAAACAAAAAGAATTACTTTATTTAAGTGGTTTTAGAAGAAGGTTATGGTGTTTTTTTTTAATGCGTTTGTAGTTTTCAATACAAGATAAGTAATTTTAATTGCTCAGCAAGTCGCTAATAATATTACCTACAGAAATTATGTGAAAGTGAAAGAATAAATCTTTAATGACATGCCATGCCACACAACACAACAAAACAAAGAAAGCAAATATTTAAAAGAAGACTTACAACTAAACATTAAATATTGTGTGAGTCACGGCTGCGCTAAATAGGTTCAGTTCAGCAAACAAAGACAACAAATCGGACTACGGGTGCCCGACGCTTTCAAATTACGAGTTTGTTTTTAAATTACGATTTTACCCCCTAATCACTGGGCAATATTTATTAAAATTGGCACAGGCATACATAAAGAACCTGAAAACGGTATACATAGTTTTCTTTTTCTGCTTAAATTTGAAAGATGAAAGCTATTAATAATATACCTAAAAATATAAGTTACCCTCTTTGTAAACAAATTAAACACCCAGAACTAAACAATTCAAAACTCCACTATCTCATCCCCAACATTCTTTCCCCAACACACACACACTCACAAAACGCACACAAACACACCTCTCATAAACTGACAGCTTATATATTATGTAAGCACACACACACACACACACCCACACTCACACACACATACCCATTAAAGTTTTTAATTTTAAAATCGTACTGAACGCTAAGTAGCCAAGTTGTTACGAAAATGAATGGAGTCATCATTTATTTGTTTATTTTTTTGTTGGCTATTGAAGACGATTGGATTTGTTAGTCGTTCGGCTGTCGCTTATAATGACCTGGGTTTGAATGTTTTGGAAAAAGATGTAACCTCTTTCTTGGGCGGTCGGGTAAAAAGTGTTTAAAAAATATGCTGGTATTTAGATTACAAATGTAATTTTATATTTTGTGTTCCGTACCCAAAGGAGTAAAAGGGGACCCTGTTACTAAAACTTCGCTGTCTGTCTGTCTGTCAGTCGGTCACCAGACTGTATCTCATAAACGGTGATAGATAGGCATTTGAAATTTCATTCGGATGATGTATTTCTGTTGCTGCTATAAAGTTTTTTTTTACATTACCACTTGTATTTTGTGTGATGATCATGGCCATGACATCATCAAATTAGTCCTCCTACCCAAGGCAGGACGGGAGAGACTATCAGGCTTGTACTGACTAAAACCAACGGTGTCTTTCAATAGCCCTTTACTTTCCAGGATTACCAGATAGACCCGCGATACCGGCAGGCCGCATTTATGTTGGTTGGTGAATGTTATTACAATATGTTTTCAAAATTTTGTTTGTATTAGATATGCCGTTTTCTCTACGTCTAAATCTATACGTCAGATAAACGTCACTTTTATGTTAACAAATATTTTCGTTAAAATGCTATTACGCATCGTCACTTTTTTCTTAAAACAAACGGACAGACATTATAATCTGTATTTAATAGGTGAAATGAGTTAAACTTGTATATATGTATATGTATTCGTAGATGCTGTGCCAGTGTGCAGCACGAGGAAGGTATTATACATACATACACGTTTAAAGTATGGTCAGTAACAGGCGGTTTTAAAATCTGGAGTTTTTGAGTTATGCCTATTTGGTTGTCTGCTTATTTTTGGTTTTTACAAGCTGTAATGTAATTTTTGTTCAAAAATGTATTTGCTTTTTCATACGTTTTGAATTTCTCCCTCTCCAAGTTATTTGTAAAAAGAATAAGAAAAAACTATTATCAAATTATATTCGCATCGGCTAACGCAATTGAATAAGATAATTTTTAAATTAAAAAAAAGGAGGTACCTAAATCATGTTAAGGGGCCAGCAATTAACAGTTTTTGTGACGTAAACTGGAACTTAGAAATTAATTTCAAGGAACAAATTAGTTCCTTCTTTGCACGCTAGAGGCGCTGTTCCATTTTTTCAAACAATAAATGCGGTTTTTAAACACTTCAAGTACGCTGTAAATAAAATACTGAAATCTTGTGATAAGGCCTCAGGCCTTTGCAGGATCCTACATCATGTTCGCGGGGCAAGAATGACCAGAAATTGACAAAAACAGAGAAAGACTTTTGACAGGGAATAGACTAAAACTTAGAAAATATAAAAAGTTGTCCAGCCTGAGATACTGCGCTGGTCACGGGACTCTCTTAAAAGAACACCGCGACCCTGTAACACGCAAATTGTACTTACTTACCTAACTGAAGAAAGAGGCCATCGGAACGTATAGCTTAGAATAAATTTAATTGTCTCTTACCAACTAGCATTTTTTTTTATCGTTTTGAAATCATCACAAGGACTCACCTTCCACCCCCTTTTTTTTTTTTTTTTAGGTGGTAAAATCATCAAATGAGTCCTCCCGCCCGGGGTGGGGCGGAAGGGACTGTCAGACTCTTACTGACTAAAATCCACCCGTGTTCCTTCGGATGCCCTGTACGTTCCGGGGCCGCGGTAACCTGGGTTAAGAAAAAACCCGCGACCCCAGCAGGCATTTGGCGCGAAACACGACGCGCCACCAACCCGGGCTTGGTCCTCGGTCGGACGGCGAGCCACCCATTACTCACCGTCCGCAAGCCCGCTCCGCCGCTGTGCCCTCTGCTGATCAGAGGGACACGTGTTGGAGCGTCCACACGACAGGCTATTCGCATACGGGCAAAGAGACTCCTTAAAGAAGAGTTTTTGCCCGCATCCCAGGGTGCACCGGCCCGAAAAACTGGTCTTCCCCCCGGACGTATCCGAGAGGGAACTCCAGTCCACGGGCGCACGTGGAGGTTTCCTGCCTTAGCACCCCACCTTCCACCCCCTTACTGTCAGACTTGTACTGACTAAAATCCACGGTGTCCTTCAATAGCCCTTTATGTACCGGGATCACGGTGTTGGTATAAGTCCCGCGACCTTACCAACTAACATAGTGGTAAATTAAAAAAATCCTAGTCGTTTTCCACCAAGTCTGATTTCCGAACAAAGTCCGCAACATCAGAAAACATAACATCCACTGCTGATAAAGTATTCACTCAGTATTTATACTTGTATGTTGGTAGTACGATTCAAATCGGCTTACATGGAGAAATAATAGCAGCCCCGGATTTATGTTTTTTAGAACCGTGGCCCCTTTCAAATTAATAAAAAAATGCACATAAAAACAACGGAAAAAAACAAAAATTGACATGAAATAGGTAGGTATTTAAAAAAAAATCCAATGGTCCTTTTAAGAAAAACTTGCTAAGCATTTTAAGAATTGGGCATTTCCCGATTAAACCCTATTTGCATTTTGATCATCATTTCAGCCTATTGCAGTCCACTGCTGGACATAGGCGTCTCCCAGGGAGCGCCACAGGTTCTGCGGCAGACATGACCAGCCCATTGCCACTTCAGCTTGCTACAGATTTGGACAATATCTGTAACTCTGGTCTTATGCCGTAAGACCTCATTCCGGATTTTGCAATGACGGGGCCCCCTCACAGAGGGCCAAAGCCTGCCGGGGTCGCGGGTCTTATTTCCATTACCGTGACCCCGGAACATAAAGGGCTATCGAAGGACACCGTGGATTTTAGTCAGTAAGTGCATTTTGATACCTAAACAGATAGTTTTTTTCCTGTTTTTTTCTGCGAGTTCTGATAGATAATTTTTTATGAAACTATTACAAATATTTTAAATCCTCACAAACTTTCGTGTTTCATATTTAAAAAATATATTTATTTTTTAAATTAAATCGATATAAAACTACATATAAGTAGTTCTATTTTTTAAAATCCGCCATGTAGGCCGGTCCTAAGCGAGCGATATCCAAGTTTGTCAACATTTGATGGTCGGCTTCCAAGAATTTGTTCCAAATCAATAATAACTACTGATACACGTGGCTTCCCTCTGATTTGCTGTATTTTTTATTAGAGTTTTATCATAAGTGCGTTAATAACTAATGTGGCCAATGTCGCTAAGGAAATTTTGGGTTTTGGAAAAAAAATGCGTAAAAGCAACTTATGAAATAAATAGGTATAATTTAATTAACCGATAAATAAAGAGATGAATTAGGCGTTTCTTAAAAATCGACCATAAATAATGTAAAATTCAACCCTGGTTCATTTTTTCTTGATTTGAGGTCAAATTTCTTCCTATTTAAACAAATTAACTAAGATAACATAAAAATTGCACGATTACTTCGTAATAAACTCTTGAGTTAAATTAGCTAAAAGCAGGCTGACTTAGTAAGAAAACAGAAAACGTATTCAATTCTTGCGATTGTAATGAAATGTGTAAACTTGTTGTTTGTACCGCCATCTATGATATGCATTCTTAAGTTTTTTTCCGAGTTTACACTATGGTGCTACTAGATGTCGCGACCTGTAGGTAAACAAAACATTATTACGTAACTAATTTAGGATGTCTTAATTTCCTGTTAGAGCTCTAGTTCCGGAAGTGTTTTTGAATTGGTGGTCTTATAGAGAAATGTTTGTTTTTGCTTGTTCATTATTATTAGACAAAAAGACAATTTTAAAATTAGCCGATTTTATGATAAGGAGCCTAATTAATTTAAAATCATTCAAATAGTAAAGAAAGTCGTTTTTCATAACTTCGCAAGTTCCTGATGCGATCTGAAACTACATTTGCAAACATTAACCATATTTCAATCGCAAGATTTCTTTCCCTTTATTGCAAAAATCATAATGTTTTTTTATTTATTTATTTATTTATTTATTTATTTATTTAAACACACTTACAACTATCATCACAGGCTTAACCTAATACAATAGTGTAGTTATAGTTACTTATAAATATAGGACTAGGTACATCATTAATTTTTTTTTTTTTTTAACATGAAGCCACAAAACAAAATGCGGCCCGTGTGAACTCCCTCAAAGTACAATCGAAACAGTCAATCCGTTGTGACACCATATTGAGTGTGCGCAGCGCTCGCGTCAGCGGCGCGTGCTGCAGCAGGTTGGTGCGAGCGGGCGGCTCCCACAGCAGCGGCGGCCGCCTCCGCCGTCCCATGTACCCATCCGGTACACACAACCTCAACGTGCTTAAAACACCCGGGTTGTGTATGTTACCACGCAAAATTTTAAATAAATAAGTGGCGACAGCTACTTCCCTTCTTACTTCCAGTTTATTATATCCTACCATGCCCAGCACAAAGAGTGTAGGATACAGAAGTGGATACCCTGGATACACACCATACTGCTTTAGGTACAAGAATCTCATGAACTTGTTCTGGATACGTTCTAGCATTAGCTTGTACTTGGTTTCATGTGGTGACCAAACGACAGCATTACATTCCAAGTGACTTTTTACAAGCGCTTCGTACAACGATCTCAGAGCCCTGATGTTCGAGAACTGATTTCCTAGCCTTAAGACCAACCCTAAATTGCGGTATGCTTTTTTACAAACGTCGGTGGTATGCTTACGGAAATTTAAATCAGCTGTAAAGCGTACGCCTAAATCCCTTACCTCTGAGACACGTTGCAGTTGGATTCCCTCCATGTTATATTGATAATGACTTGGGTCACGTGAACGAGTAAATGATAATACTGAACATTTGGCCACATTGAAATACATCTTATTGCTACGACTCCACTCTACTACTTTATTAATATCCTGCTGCAGTATGTCATGATCAGATTCTTGCTTAATTTTATGAACCAATTTCAAGTCGTCAGCGAATAGTAATGGTATTGACTTATCTGCTACCATCGGCAGGTCGTTGGTTTTTAAAATGAAAAGTAACGGCCCTAAATTACTACCCTGACTAACTCCTGATCTCGTGAAATATGGCTCAGAGAGCTGCCCACTGCAATCAACGTACTGACGACGGTCCCGTAAATAGCAGGCGAAAAATGACAAAGTGTGAGGTGTACAGCCTAGCCCAGCCAACTTAGCTAGCAGAACGTCGTTATCCACTATGTCAAAAGCCTTCCTGAAATCGAAGTAGGCAACATCCACCTGCTGACCCGCGTCCACCGTCGGTACTATTTGCGTCATTAGATCCAGTAAGTTCCCCGTTGTCCCCCGCCCAGGACGGAAACCGTGCTGCGCGTCGGACAACAGAGCACTAATCTGTGGATACAGGCTGCCGTGAATGGTCGACTCAAACACTTTAGCTGGAGTGCATAACACCGCTACAGGTCTATAATCGCTAGGTGCTGAGCCCCTGCTACTCTTCGGGACGGGCACAACCCGAGTAAGTTTCCAGCGCTCAGGAAAAGTTGCGGTCCGGATACAGATGTTGAATAAGTGTAGCAACGGCTCAACCAATACTGCACGGCAGTCCCTAAAAATGTAGGCTGGTATACCATCCGGCCCGGCTGAGCGCTTAGGCGGCAAACGTGCGAGCGCGCGTTTTACGTCAGCGGGCCCTAGGCTCGCTAGGTGCACCCGGGAGCCCGGCCACGCGCTCGCAGCCTCGCTCGCACATGCCGCCTCCACACTCAGTACGGGAGGTTCCGGATTGTACACAGACTGAAAAAACATAGCAAATTCATTGGCACACTCGTCTTGCGATAGTACCCGTCCATCCTTAATTAACCTCCGCTGATTTGAGTCACCTTTCCTAGACCTAATATACCCCCAAAAAGCTCGCGGATCCTTCGCCAGATGGGCTTGCACTCGGTTGCGGTACTGATTATGCGCGCGAGCAGTCTCGGTTTTCACTATCGTCCTGTAACGTGCAAATTCCATATAGTCAGTGCGTGATTTACTTACTTTATATTTTTTATGTAATAAATATTTAACTTTTATAGCCTTAATAATCTCAGCTGTGTACCAAACCGGATAAACGTATCTATTATTTAATGAATTAATATTTTTACTTTTTGGAGGGACGCACTGATCAAAAACATCGTATATTTTATTATAAAATAAATCTAACACTACATCGGGATCACATGAATCGTATATCTCGCTCCAATCCATTTTAGCTAACAAACTATACATTTTATCGAAGTCCGCTTTATTAAAATTCCATTTAGCATGATTTATCAACTGAGCTTGCGATTGTCGCGATGTGGAAGCAAGGGGCGCGAGGGGCGGCGGCGGCGGCGGAGGCGCGCGCGCTCCCCGCTCAACGCGCACGGCCAGCGGAGGATGGTACGCGTCGACGGGCTCCAAGCCCTCGTCCGCGGCGCTCACAGACAAGCCACTACGCGCACTCAACACGAGGTCCAACTGCCTATTTTTACAGTTAGGTACTGCGTTGCACTGAGTAAATTCACAGAAAGCCATGAAATATTCGTAATAGTTACAAATGTTGTTGTTACACGAGTACATATTAAAATCCCCTAAAACAATTAAGTTATTGCTATATTTAACACATAATGTTTCTAATACGGAAAACATTGACATATATTCATTATCATCAGCCCCCGGTGGAATATATACGACACAACACGTGAATAAAAAACAATTTTGCTTGTAAACAGCCGCACACAATAGTTCATACTTTTGAGTATCTATATCAAGGTCACCTGGCAGCGCCACTCGACGCAACTCGAACCGCGGTGTGGCCACTAAACACACGCCTCCCTGCTTTCGCCCGTCCGCCCGATCGCAACGAAGTACTTGATAGCCGGGAAGTGAAAATTCCGCATTCTTAATCGCTTCATTAAGGCCTGATTCGGTAATAGCAAAAAAATCAGATCCTGATGATTCCAGTAGTGATAAAAATTGTGTTGTCTTAGTTCTAAGTCCTCTGACGTTTTGATAAAATATGTTATAATGACTATTTGGCTTCCGGTTGGTTTGGGTTGGTGTTGGGACGAAACCAAATCCATTCACTATATTCTACATTTACTGGCCATATCTCCGGGTCACAAAGTTTTTCAAAATTACTTAAGGTAACCCCAATCCTGAATGAAGCATAGTCCCGTTCAGTTTTAGGTTTTAATTTTTCTATGGTGATTTCTGAGTCCTTTCCAAGTGTCGCTTTAATGTGTTCCATTAGATCTTCCTCAGTAGTACTTTTATTTAGTCTCCAAACATGTAAAAACTTCCGGCGTTCAACTGCCTTTAAAGAACTAATTGAGTTATTACCTCCTTTCTTTATTGCATTACTTCGTCTGTTATTTTTCCTAACCTCGATCCAATCATTATTATTAGTATCATCAACTTTTATAATCGCTGCATTCCTGGCCACCGCTGCGTAATCCGCACGCGGCGGCGGCGGCGGCGAAGGCTTATCCGCTTGCACTCCATGCTCGCGGTCGCGGATTTTCGTTTGGGACGATGCAGTCAGGGGAGCAGTCGTACACTCCGGTACTGTAGGTACTTCTACCAGAATTGGTTGCTGGTTCTGGTTATTGATACCGTAATCTTGTTTTTTCTCTCGAGCTAATAATAGTCCCTCGGTTTTTAAGCTGTGAATTTGCCGCTCATAGGAACTACATTTCATATTCGCTTCCATTAATTCCTGTCTTAGTTTAGTATTTTCTAATGCTAGTACAGCCACACTGGATTTAATCTCCTGTATAATATTTGTTTCAAAAACACTAATTTTGGCCAGGATTACCCTATTAATTTGATCAATAATCTCGTCCGATGTCATCGACTGTGCTTTCTCCGGAGTAAGATTTACCTCAAACGACTCATTTACTTGGTCTAGGAATCCAGCGGCCTGGCTGCTACGTACCGGTGTGTCGTCTGTTACTCGTATACGCTGAGTCACGTTGGAACAAGGGGTACATTTAAAAGTACTCTTCTGTTTAATCGCCGCCGCCGGGGCTATATTCACACATCTGTAATGGTATTTCTTCTTGCATCCATTACATTCAATAGTCTCATTTATATTCATTTCTCTGTCACAAACTCCACAATCCATCTTAACTTTTAGAAAGTAGTGATAACACCGAGTGCGACAGAGACCAAGATAGATATTTCGCGCGAGAGTGAAAGAGCGCGATGCGTCACTTCCTGGAATTCCCGCCACCCGCAATTTGCTTTTATCACTGCACTAATCCGCACACGAAATATTGTTTGAAAACGTTAAAAATCCATCAATTAACACTGTTCTCCATATTTTAAGGGTGAGATATCACTTAATGTTCATTTAAATACATGTTTTATAACTGTACAGTCCGTATTAATAATTTTACTAAAAAATAACTCTCGAGAGCGACCCACACGCGGCGCTGTCAACGGCGCGAAAATTTTGTATAAAGATTATAAGAATTTAATTTTAATTATAAGAATGTCTAATTAGCATAGAGAAGAAAAATAATTATGTTGACTGATTATAACACCCTTCATATTATGCAAGGATGATAGTATGCTTTGAGGAAGATTCTGTGTAAATGGTAAGACTGATTAAAAGAACTTGAAAGTTAATTAACATGTAAGAGACAGATTTAATGTTATTTGATTGTTATATTCATGTTATCTATGGATAATTAAATATTTGAATATGTAATCACAACTTTCTTCTTTAAACATCTACAAGTTACAAATTGAGGACAAGATTACGAAACATAATTATAAAGATCGGACTAACTTACCAAGTGACGTCCGATCCTCAATTATGTGAAGTAATCTTGTCCTCATCCATTCCCGACCCTACCCAGAATATGTTTCAGATTCTAACCCTTCATGAAAGTTGTGAATTCTTTGAAACAATGACAGATGAAAAGGCGGTGTTAGTGATGTCACCTTGACAGATGGACGCGTTCGTTTAAGAAACGTTCATCTTTTAATAATGTGAAGACGTAGCAGCAGAAACTACTTACTACAGTACTAAGTTATTTTGTATAAAGCCAAGAATAATATAGAATGTGAACTTAACTCTATTTTTCTCCTCTTTCTCTTTTTATTTGATTTAATGCCACATAAATAAGAAAACATCTCCGATTGAAGATTGCCAATAAAACCGATTTTAGTTTCAGAACGTAACCCTACGGCCCAATTTAGTTTGTCAAATTCATCCGGCCATTATTGAAAAACCGAAAGTTGCAAAAATATTTTTGCAATAAAACTAAAGCTCGTTTTAATAGTGTAGTGTTCTAAATAGATACGTTAAACATTTTTTTGTCTGTTTAAATAATCGTTAAGAACGCCGCCACCGTGGATCCTCACGTAACCGGTAAGTAATTGTTTGTTATTGTTGTGATTACCGATTTTTCCGAAAACTCGTCGCGTAATTTGTATTTTTACCACTTCAATCACATTTTAGAACATGTTAAACTATTATTTACTCGAAATTAAATATTTATTGACTGTTTTCAAGCCTTCGGAAAGGATTTTAAACGTATTTTCGTCAAATGCGCAACTTGCATACGGCGACCGAAAAATATTTTTCCTTTTTCCCTTAATATTATGCTATTTCATCGGTTGCGTATTGAAATAAATATATTAAATGACTAAGGAAACTATGTATATGTCTAATTAATAGCCGGCACATAAATAAAAACGCTAAAACACTCTTTGCAACCCGTATGTTTTTCTTGCATGTTACATCACATCAAATAAAATATATTAATCGTAAACAGAGTTTAGGAAAACTGCTGAAGTACTGCATACACGTTTTATAATTCAGGATTATCATAACCAAAATATTAAGTAGATAAATAACATTTAAAATCATGACTTATTGCAGATTGAAGATCTGTTTTTGGGTCATTCGAAATTTCGATGTTTTTTTAGATTTGTAGCTAGATTATTGGTATTAATTAGTAAAATCCCTCTGCATTGTATTAATAACAATAATTATTCAACAACGATCACACAGCGTCATTTAGTCCCAAGCTAAGCAGAGCTTGTGTTATGGGTACTAGACAACTGATAAACGTACTTATATATTTCTAAATACATACATGTTATAGATAAATTACACCCAGACACAGAACAAATGATCATGCTCATCACACAAACATTTGTCCTGGGTGGGAATCGAACCCACAACCTCCGGCATAGCAGTCAGGGTCACTAACCACTAGATCAACAGGCCAGTCAAATTAATATTCCTAAGACCAAATACACTGTGGTCTATAAACCTTTAATTGCTTGCTTGGAAGAGAAATTATGTTGGATATTTTTTGTTTTTTTTTTATTGGTTATAAAAGTTTGGGTATTTTAGAAAGTCCTGTTTTCCCACTTATGGTTATGGGACATCTTTTTAATGCCAGTGCTTGAGCAGGGCTAGATTTAATTTAAAAACATGGAGTCCAAGAAATTAACACTGTTCTCTGAAAGCGCTGAAATAAAAAAAAGGGCAATAGTTTTGCAAAATACATCGATAAAATAGTATTCTAACTTGTATAACTTATTCTGTTATTGAAGCCACTTAGAGATTGTAGAAGCTAGAAAATTGAGCGAGAGAGCTATAGGGTTTTTTTCTTTTTTTTAGCGTGGTAAAATCATCAAATGAGTCCTCCAACCCCGGGCAGGGTAGGAGGGACTGTCAGACTTGTACTGACTAAAATCCACGTTGTCCTTCGAAAGCCCTTTATGTTACGGTGCCACGGTAATAGAAATAAGTCCCGCGACCCCGGCAGGCATTGGCCCTCTGAGAAGCAAAATGGGCTACAAAGTTTTAGTTTTTTTTTCTATGAAAGATGGTATCCTCTAGACTCGAGTCTATGTCAGAGGTGACAGAGACAAAGTCTACGATGTAGTGATCTTACATAGAAGAAGATTGTTCACTATAACTTTGAAGAGATTCAGATTGTATGCGTTCGGGAACATAGATGCAGGTACTGAGTTGCAATCCTTGCCATTCGCATTATAAAAGACATTTGGGAAAGGAAAGCTTAGTGCAAAATGGTGGAATAGCAACAAGGTTGATAATTTTCCATGCATCTTGATGTGCGATAATAGAAGGGGGCTGGTGAGGTAACATCATGGAGCTCTTGGGCACATTCTCAGAAGTATTCTCTTAAACAATCTTACAAGCTTAAAAATAGAACCTTTTCGGAGCAAAATCTATACATAATTTTATTTTAATCTACACTTTGGAGGTTACTGTCCCTCAGAGCCCGTATCATTGATGTGAGGTAGCTACACCCCTGATGACTAGCTATAGAGCACCCTCACCAAAACTTCATTCTCTTGCAGTAGACATGTGCACCCCGGAAGCCTGGCGGGGCGGGGTGGCGCGCTCTCCATCTCACGAGTCTGTGACCACAGACCTGTCGCTGTTCAGCGTATCCTCAGCTGCTTCTGATGCCAGGGTGCTGCGTCTGCTGGCTTGTAAGGTAAGCTGTATTTTGGTTTCCCTATAATATTAAAGCGTCCACGTCTGCGGTAAGAATAATGGACAGCGGCGCCGTGGCAGATAGCGAGACGACCTACTCTTAACGTCGTCAAATTTCCGTGCCCGAGAAATATTTACTGCATAAATAAATTGAAAATCTATTTAGTCCGTAGTAATGGACACGTATTTTTTGTTTATTTAAATCAATGAATATTGACAAAGATAAAACACTTCCAAATTCGGGAATGGGGGCTTGTGACGTCATAACGCTTGTAAAATTGTAACGGCGACGGAGTGACGTTTTGTGATTTTTAGAAGCGTTGTATCTTCGTCATTTTTGGTGTACGTGACAAAAGAAAAAATACGGGTCTAATATTTTTTAATAATCTATATTTTGGACTAATTGTTTTTGAGTAAAATACCCTATGGGACAGTACAGTAGGTCAAAGGTGACAGAGACAAAGTCTACGATGTAGTGATGTTACACAGAAGAAGACTGTTCACTATAACTTTGAAGAGGTTGTATGTTTGAGAACACAGACGTAGGTGGACTAGTGGACGCAACCTTGACTCCAGAGAAGAACTTTTGGGTTCGACTCCCAAGTAAAAAGTAGAAAGGTATTTTCACTAGGAATTTCGCTATCAAGCCAGGATTTTATGGCATTAGACCGCTAAATGGACTTTAAAATGTAACAACACCTTTTTTTTTTAAAGTGGTAATATCAAATGAGTCCTCACACCCCGGGCAGGGCGGGAGGGATTATCAGACTTGTACTGACTAAAATCCACGGTGTCCTTCAATACCCCTTTATGTTCCGGGGTCACGGTGATGGAAACAAGTCCCGCGACCCCGGCAGACTTTGGCCCTCTGTGAGGGGGTCCCGTCATTTTGCTGACGCTCTTTGAGGCGCGCGTGGAACACGACGCGCCGTCGACCCGGGCTGCGTCCATGGTCGGACAGCGAGTTGCCCTTTACTCGCTGTCCGCATGCCCTTGTAACAACACCTAAGAATTTTTTAAATTAACTAATTATTGTACTGTTTTCAGGCCGGACAAGGACCAGATCCTTCTCTACGAGTGGCCAGTCCTAACCCAGATAGCAAAGCCCTAAAGTAAGTGAACATTATTATACTAAGACATTTTCGTAATAGGTTTACACGATTTTTAGGTATCCTCATCTAAAAATTGAAAACTTAGACCCCTGATTGCAGGAACGCGTTCTCAAATTGATATTAAATACTAAAGACTTAAAAATCAAACTTCTAATTCGAAACATTGAGCTATTATTACTACGTATAGAGACGACACCACGCATCACCACTGTGTCCCATCCTGGATGAGTGCGCGCGCCTAGAGCACGTCACAGAGCTGTCAAACAACTGAATGAACTTGTGCGCGCGCACTCATCCTGGATGGGACACAGTGGTGATACGTGGTGTCGTCTCTATACGTAGTAATAATAGCTCAATGATTCGTCGTAGGTAATCCAAATATACGGCCATTTAAGATTGTCGCACAGATATCAGAAGTAACCCACTGCATCATATGTATCCAGATTCAGATTATGACAACATTTTCCGATTTCTGACAGTATTTTCCGATTTCTGACAACATTTTCTGATTTTTGACAGTATTTTCCGATTACTGACATTTTTTTTTCCGATTTTTGACAGCCTTGTCCGATATCTGACAGCATTTTAAACATACAACATCATCTTCCTGCCCTTATCCCATTTTACTTGGGGTCGGCGCAACACGTTTCTTTCTTACATTCTCCCCTATCAAACGCCACCGAATCATTTACTCCTTTTTCATTCATATCATCCCTTACACAATCCATCCATCTTTTCTTTGGCCTTCCCCTTCCTCTCCTTCCATCAACATTCATACTCATCACTCTCTTAGCCACATGAGTCTCATCCCTCCTCATCACATTTCCAAAATGATCCAAAATTTTAAATATTTTATGATGCGTCTGGTGTAGACAAAATTAAAAATGTGCGATCAGCTTTATGTTCCGTATATCATCATCATAGCAGTCGTAAGACGTCTGAACATAGGCTTTCCCTATAGGCTTCCAATAGGACTGGTTTGAAGCGGCTCCGTATACAAGGTGATTTTTTCAACTGGGCGTGAATGACTATTTTCGAAACTATGAAGAACTAGCGGCCCATCCCGGCTTCGCACGGGTGGAGGACCCGGTCTAAAACCCGGTCCCGATGGTTACAAACACAACAAAAAAATAATTATCCGAATCGGTCAAGCCGTTTTCATGTTATGTCGTGACAACGGAAAACGGGTTTCATTTTTATATTTATAGATATCGAAAAACGTTGAAAGGATTTTCATAAAAATCAGCCATTTCCTTAAGTTTGCCGTATATGATTACTTCCCAGAATTTGTTCCCTATTAGCAACACTATCGATTAGTGTAATAATACAGGATGTGTTTTTTTTCCAAAATCAGCGGGTTCGGTTCCTAGTCAGGATTATTGATTTTTCTAAAATCCAATGATGCAGTTTTAGTTTTCGTCAAAATCGGCCTCGAGACTCTTTTCAAGGTTTTTAGATATTCCTCATAGTTTCGAAAATAGCCATCCACGCCCAGTTGAAAAATTCACACTGTATACTGTTGAAATTTTCCTCGACCTTCCACCTCCTCAGAAGGCCGTCCTCATCGTCCCTCCCGCTGTCAGCCACTGACAACTGTCGCGAGCTCCTGGCGGGCTGCGCGGCGCTGTGTGCTCAGCTGGGCCTGCGTCGCTCGTTCAGCGCGGCCGACGTGGCGCACTCCCGGGACCTGTGCCAGCGGGGACCACTTAGGAGGTATGTGAGGGTGCTGCGAAGAAAGAAAGACATGTATGCAATTCTGATCCGTGGTAGCAGTCTCTAATAAATGCTGGCTTCAAGATAATGCGGACGGTGAGTAATAGATGACTCGCTGTCCGATTATGGACCATGCCAGGGTCGACTTCGTATCGTCTTCCCAGCGCGCCTCAAAGATCTGTCAACAATCTGACGGGGCCTAAGCCTGCTGGTGTCGCGGGACTGTCGCTTCAGCGTCACCCTGGCACATAAAGGGCTATTGAAGGAACGCCGTGGATTTAAATCAGTATGAGTCTGACAGTCCTTCTTGCCCCACCCTGATTAGGAGATTTTAAAGCCAAAAAAAGTCTATTGTTAATATTTTGGTTTCAGTGCGACTTCGGAAGTCGGTCTATGTGCTGCTTTGGAAGCGCTGACGTTGAGCGCAGCATCACGATCCTGCAGCACTTGGGTGGCGGGTAAGTAGATCAATCTTAATATACAGGGTGAATTTTTCAACTGGGCGTGGATGGCTATATCCGAAACTATGAGGAATATCGAAAAACATTGAAAGCAGTCTCGAGGCCGATTTTGATGAAAACTAAAACTGCATCATTGGATTTTAGAAAAATCAAAAATCTTGGTCAGGAATCGAACCCGCTGATTTTGGAAAAAAAATCACACCCTGTATTATTACACCTTTCAATAGTGTTGATAATAAGGATCAAATTCTGGGAACTAATCGTATACGAAAAACTTAAGAAAAACGTATAATTATTTAGCCACCTCCTCAATTTCACTGTATGAAAATAAAAAATAAGGCTCTGTACATTTCCAATGGGACCTGTTGGGAACCGCACATAAAAGTAAAATATTTTCAGTATGGGGTATTGATCCCATACTGAAAATATAAAAATAAGTTCTTAAAAACACTTCGTGTACATAACATTTACTATGTGGTACGTCCTGCTACAGTGGGAGGGTCTCAGCTGCCGTCTCCGCAGCGCTCGCAGCCCTCCCAGCCGCCGCCCCGGGCTCTGCCCTCCGATAACAAGAAGGTACGTAGCTTATTATACAGGGTGAATTTTTCAACTGGATGTGGATGTATCTGAAACTATGAGGAATATCGAAAAACGTTAAAAGGAGTCTCGAGACCAATTTTAACGAAAATTAAAACTGCATTATTGGATTTTGGAAAAATCAATAATCTTGACCAGGAATCGAACCCACTGATAGTGTTGATAATAAAGATCAAAATCTGGGAAATAATTATTGATATAATTATTAATTACTTCTCAGAATTTGATAATTAATAGAAGTGTTTGTAAGAACGTTGATACGTTTTTAAGACACTAAACATTAGGGTATTTTACTGCATTAAATTGAAAATCTATTTAGTCCGTCAGTAATAATATTGAAAAATAATGGACACGTATTTTTGTTTTTTAAATCTATGAATATTGACAAAGATAAAAACGCTTCCAAATTCGGGAGTGTGGGCTTGTGACGTCATTACGCTTGTAAAATTATACCGACCGAGTGACGTTTTGTGATTTTTAGAAGCGTTGTATCTTCGTCAATTTTGGTATACTTAACTAAAGAAAAAAAAAAGGGTGTGATATTCTTTAATAATCTATATTTCAGACTAATAAAAAAATTGAGTAAAGTACCCTATTCTCAAATGTTGTAAGTCAGAAAAATATCATAGAGAAACTCTCGGCCATAATTTTTAGTGTTGCCAGGTGCATTCATGAATGCCACACCTTAAAATTATCTTGCAGAATCGGCTAAGTAAATTTATATACTGTTTTCCATTTTTAATACATAACGTTTTTCTCTGCTTTCAGGTCAGACAGAGTTATATAAAACGTCGTCTGCTGACCACATACAGAGCCCTGGAGAGGATGTCACAGTCAGATTTTAATCTGGACAGGCTAGAGGTAAGACGAAGTGGACATTATTAAGTATAAAACCAAAAAGATCCTACTATCCTACTAATATTATAAACGTGAAAGTTTGTATGTATGGATGGATGTTTGTTACTCTTTCACGTAAAAACCACTGAACGTATTTGGCTGAAATTTGGTACACAGATAGTTTATAACCTGGATTAACACATAGGATAGTTTTTATCCCGATTTTATGTTCCCGTGGGATAATTTTGGAGTTGTAGCGGGTGAAGCCGCTGGCAACAGCTAGTCTATACAGGGTGAATTTTTCAACTGGGCGTGGATGGCTACTTTCAAAACTATGAGGAATATCGAAAAACGTTGAAAGGAGTCTCGAGGCCGATTTTGACGAAAACTAAAACTGCATTATTGGATTTTAAAAAAATCAAAAATCCTGGTCAGGAATCGAACCAGCTGATTTTGGAAAAAAAATCACACCCTGTATTATTAGACCGTTCGATAGTGTTGCTAATAAGGATCAAATTCTGGGAAGTAATCGTATACGGCAAACTTAAGGAAAACGTATAATTACAAAAACCTGATTAATCTTCAAGGCAAAGACTGTATTTGAAACATAAGTTACCGTTTCTTCTTGGAAATAAGGCTATTTTTTGTTCTACTCAATAATTTCGGATTGCTGAATACAGTGCAAAAGATGAGACGTCAAATACAGTGAAACATTGAAAACGATAAAATTTTATAATTTCGAATAGATTATGGCTCCGTAGAAGTAAAGTAACCTAAAAAAATAGCAATTTCATTAAAATTTGCTATTTCCTGTAATTATACGTTTTCCTTAAGTTTGCCGTATATGGTTACTTCCCAGAATTTGATCCTTATTAGCAACACTATCGAACGGTGTAATAATACAGGGTGTGATTTTTTTTCCAAAATCAGCGGGTTCGATTCCTGGCCAGGATTTTTGATTTTTCTAAAATCCAATGATGCAGTTTTAGTTTTCGTCAAAATCGGCCTCGAGACTCCTTTGAACGTTTTTCGATATTCCTCATAGTTTCGAAAGTAGCCATCCACGCCCAGTTGAAAAATTCACCCTGTATATAAAAATGAAACCCGTTTTCCGTTGTCACGACATAACATGAAAACGGCTTGACCGATTCGGATAATTATTTTTTTGTTGTGTTTGTAACCATCGAGACCGGGTTTTAGACCGGGTTCTACACCCGTGCGAAGCCGGGACGGGCCGCTAGTATGTTATAAAGTATGACAGCATCAAAAAAATACAAAAATTTGTTCGTCAGTAAAAACAATATACCTATTTCATTTTACAATTTTGCATTTTTTTTAGTTAAGTACAGTTAAAATTAAAAAAAAAAAACATGCCTAAATAATGCGAAATAAGTCGACTTGAGGTAATATATGCAATCATTAAAAAACTAGGCATAATTTACAATGGGGTAGGCCGGTCAAAGTTAAATGTAGATGGCGCCATCATATTTTAGTCCTAATCCGACCAATGCCGTAGTATTTTAAGTACCTTTAACAACGACGATATATTACTAGACTCCTAATAACAGGCGACCGATGTCTGTCAACACATTAGGCAAAAAAGTCTTATATCCGTCTTATTTCTCTCACTCCTGTGAGTCGTAAACATACCTTGAGACAGAACAGACCTTGAGTTAGCCAATCGCAACGCAGTACCCCGTCCCCCTCGCTTACGTAGTACCTCAGCGAGTTGACAGAATAGTTTTTGTTGTTTAGATCGTGCATGCGGAGTCTAGTAATATATCGTCGTTGTATCTATCATACAAATTAAATTCTCTATTATATAAAAATCAATTGCTGTTCGTTAGTCTCGCTAAAACTCGAGAACTGCTGGACCGATTTGGCTAATTTTAGTTTTAAATTATTTCGGGAAGTCCAGGGAAGGTTTAAAATGTGATTTTGAGGCGTTACGAAATTTCCCGGTCAGGTAGTATTAAATTAAAATAAAAAAAATTTATTAAACTTTTTTTTGTCGTTTCATGTCATATCGTTGTCTCCCTCCAGGCGGCAGCAGTGTGTGCGGTAGCGGGTGCTGTTCCCGGGCCGGGACCCACCACACTGGCGGTGCCCAGCGGGAAGATGGCGCACCAAAGACATGTGCATCCTGGTAAGACTCATAATTATTACGATTTTTCATATATGGCATGATAGTAACTTTGAAAAATTCGGGAGACAGCCGGAATATCCGGGATTCCGGTCTTTTTTTCCAATTTATATGTAAAATGTCATCAATTCTGAATTATCTAAGAAAGTTGTCATCACTTTATTTATTCTTGTTATTTCACATCTCCATATCAATATTCAAAAAGATTTTTTCGAATAGATAGGTAGATAAAAGATTTATTTAGTGTAAAAGAGACACAAAAAACAAATAGTTACATAAAAGAAAACACAGTTACAAGAAAATAGGGTATTTTACTCAATAAACATTATTAGTCCGAAATATATATAATTATAAAATATTACACCCGTATTTTTTATTTTGTCACGAAAACCAAAATTGACGAAGATACAACTCTTCTAAAAATTACAAAATGTCACTCAGTCGGTACAATTTTATAAGCGTAATGACGTCACAAGTCCCCACTCTCGAATTTGGAAGCATTCTATCTTTGTCAATATTCATTGATTTAAAAAAAACAAAAATAAGTGTTCATTATTTTCAATATTATTGCTGACGGACTAATGAGATTTTCAATTTATTTATGCAGTCAAATACCCTATATAATTATAAAGTGACAACAAAAAAAAAAGAACGATACCCACTAAGGTTAACAACACAATAAAGAAATAACAAATAAAATATACATACGGTGTGTCTCAGAATTGCTATGAATGGGTATCCACCTCAGCATGCAAACATCTCTGAGAAATCAAGTAACAAATATACAAATAAAAATATACATACGATTTTTGTAGTCAGTTAAAAACCTGAACTGCTATTTATATGTGTATTTCTTACAGCAGTTATACAGGGTGTTTCTTTTAAATGGGCCAAAAGGGAGAAATCTGTATCCATAAGAGATACGGGAAAACTTTCTTAGGAACCTTTAGCTCTTTTTTGATGTTGATAATTTTGGCGTTTTTATTTTTTTGGTCAAGTGTGAGTTGTCCATTTATGAATGCGGTTTTCTCCCTTTTGGCCAATTTAAAAGAAACACCTGTATAATGTATGTTTATTTAAATTATGCATTTTTTTAAACTCTGTCTATCAATATTTCAATTTTATATTTTGACAGCACATCAGCCTACCTCAATCTGTCAAATTCCTTTATAATTTTCAACCTTATCTCAATAGTGGAAGGTAACGTTCGATTGGTAAAATTTTATAGATTCGGATAGGTTGACCTGCTGGCGTCAGTACCTTTTGTGATGCATGAAGTTTTAAATAAATAAATTGCTGCACATTTCAGAAGCAGCCCACCTGGCGCTCACAGCCGCGGACCTGGAGCGCGAGCGCGGCCGGCCGCTGTCCAAGTACGAGCGGAACATGATGATCTTCAACTGGCTACACACACTCGACGACGCTGCGCCTTTCTAGCTCAGTAACTCTAACACACACAGACACACTGATACAAACTTAAAGTTTTTCTTTACCAGAAACGTTAACTATTAAAAAGGGTCGCGGGACCATCTGGGGTCGTGATACCATCTGGGGTCGCGGGACCATCAGGGGTCGCGATACCATCAGCTCAGTAACTCTTACCCCTCGTTTACACCAAGAAACAAGTTAAATACTAGTTTCGTACAAAACTTGTAGAATACTTGTCAAAACATAATTTGTTTGTTTCATACATGTATTGAGAGTGTCTCAAACCATAATCTCAAACATTCTTTTGTATATATACAAGTATTTATACAAATATAAAACACATTTGCGTTTACACTGAAGTCTATGACATGTCAAAACTTGTCAAATACATGTATTATACCTTGGTGTAAACGAGGGGTTACACACACTTAGACCGACAGACACAGATATGCAAGCTTAAGTTTTTCTTTACCAGATACTTTATTTTTAAAAAGGATCGCGGGCTCTGATCATCTAATGACACAGTCAAGTCTTGGGGTCTCGGTACAATGAAGGTAATCGAGGTAACATCTGGGGTAGTCTACTGTCTGAGGTTGCGTTATTATATCAAGTCGCGGGATCGTCTGCTAAATCAATGCCGTCTTGGGTTCGAGGTACAATCTGGGGTCTCAGTACAATGAAGATAATCGAAGTACCATCTGGGGTAGTGGGCTGTTTGTGGTCGCGGTATCATATGTGGTCGTGGTACTATCTGGGACAGCGGGCTGTCTGGCATCGCCAGGACCGTCTGCTAACGCAAAGCCGTGGAGTCAAGGTACCATCTGGGGTCACGGTACAATCTGGGGTCGCAGTACCATATGGGGTCGTGGTACAATCTGGGGTCGCAGTACCATTGGGGTCGCGGTACAATCTGGGGTCGCAGTACCATTGGGGTCGCGGTACAATCTGGGGTCGCAGTACCATATGGGGTCGCGGTACAATCTGGGGTCGTAGTACCATATGGGGTCGCAGTACCATATGGGGTCGTAGTACCATATGGGGTCACGGTACAATCTGGGGTCGCGGTCTGCTAACGCAGTGTCGTCTTGGAGTCGAGGTAATATCCGTGGTCCCTGTAAAATCTGGGATTGAGATACCATCTGGGGTAGCAGGGTGTCTAGAGTCTCGAAACTTTCTGGGGTCGTGGTACCATCTTGTGTTGCGGTACTATCTAGGGTTATGGGATCATCTGGAGTCGCGGTATATTCTGGTGACGGTAACATCTGGGGTTGCGGGACTAATTAGGGTCGCGATACAATCTGGGTTTACGGTACATCTGGGGTCCTGGAACCTTCTGGGGTCTCGAAATCATCTCTGGTTGCAGAACCTTCCCGTTCGCTGTAACATCCGTAAAAGAAAATCCCGCGACATACAATTACTCTTTATAAAAATTTCTGGTAAAGAAAAAACTAAGTTTATAAACACACACACACAAATTGTGATCTCACAGTGGCGCCCTCTGTCCAAATTACTAACGCGACTTTATAGTATACTATCAACAACACAGTTGCACATACATTAAATAAAATATCTTGTGAGCCTTTCCACATTTATACCAAGCATGTCCTTTGTTGCCCACAACTGTGACTGTTAATCATCATCTGCCTGTCTTTTCCCAACTATATTGTGGTCTGCTTCCAGTCGAACCAGATGCAGCTGAATATCAGTATTTTACATGGAGCGACTGACTATCGGACCTCCACAACACAGTAACTGAGTAATATGATACTCCATGGTAAGACTGGTTGTCACTTGGCTTCTGACTAACAGTAACGACTGTCAAAGATCTACAAATGACAGCCGGGACCAACGGCTTTACGTGCTTTCCGAGGTACGGAGGAAACTCGCTATGAGAGATGGTCTACAAATGACAGCATTAATAAATTTCAAATATAATTAGCCCGTCATTTAGAGTTTTCAAAAATAATGGACACGTATTTTTTGTTTTGTTAAACCAATGATTATTTACAACTAGCTGTGCCCGCGACTTCGTTCGCGTGGATGTCGGAAATTACCAATGTATTTTTTTGTGCGAAGCGTCGGGTAAAAAGGTCTCCCTCCAAAATCCCACCGTATCCCATCGTATCCCATCTTATCCCATCTTATCCCATCTTATCCCATCTTATCCCATCTTATCCCATCTTATCCCGTCCTGTTCCGTCCTGTCTCGTCCTGTCCCGTACTGTCCCGTCCTGTCCCGTCCAGTCCCGTCCTGTCCCGAGCTGTCCCGTCCTGTCCGTCCTGTCCCGTCCTGTCCCGCCCTGTCCCGTCCTCTCCCATTCTGTCCCGTCCTGTCCCGTCCTATCCTGTCCTGTCCCGTTCTGTCCCGTCCTGTCCCGTCCTGTCCCATCCTATCCCGTCCTATCCCGTCCTGTCCGTCCTGTCCCGTCCTGTCGCGTCCTATCCCATCCTATCCCATTCTATCCCATCCTATCCCATCCTATCCCATCCTATCCTATTCTATCCCATCCTATCCTATCCTATCCCATCCTATCATAATCATTAGATGAATTTTTATTTGAATATGTAGCAGAATCGAAGCTAGATCGCGCTATGAACTACGCGTCTTGGTGTGAACTGACCGTAATTTTACTTCTGAAACACTTTATATTCGAATAACTTTTGATAGACTGAACCGATTCCAATGAAACAAAAACTAAATTCCTCTCCAAGTTACGCTTAATCGTTGTGTATAAAAGTTATCTACATAAATTTCGTACATTTTACGTGATACCTGGACAAATAAACATACAAACAGACAAACAGACAAACAGACAAAAATTCTAAAAATGCTAGAAATGGGTTCTATTGGTTGTCCTTTAATACCCTGGCTAAATTTTTTGAGTTTTTTTTTAATGTACAAAAATAACTTTTCTACAGTTTTATTATATGTATAGATAGAAGATATAACGCATCAATACTCGTGAGTTAGCTCATGACGTCAGATTACAGTAAAAATTGTACTAAGTTGTGACGTATAAGCGTATCTTCGCCAATTTAAGAAAAAAATACGTGTCAAATACTGACAGGCCTGTTGGTCTAGTGGTTAGTGACCCTGACTGCTATGCTGGAAGTCGTTGTTTCAATTCCCACCCAGGACAAATGTTTGTGTGATGAGCACGATCATTTGTTCTGTGTCTGGGTGTAATTTATCTATAATATGTATGTATTTAGAAATATATAAGTATGTTTATCAGTTGTCTAGTACTCATAACACAAGCTCTGCTTAGCTTGGGACTAGATGGCGTTGTGTGATAGTTGTGGAATATTATTATAATATTTTTTGATAATCTAACTGATGGAATAATAAGATTTTCTCAATCAAATAACTAATTTAAAAAATATGGAAAGGCTCACAGTTTTGACAAAAGACAGATCAAAAAAAGGTATTTGAAGTTGCTAACTTCAATATTTAGTATAATTTAGAGGTATGCTAGTCAAAAATTGACATAGATGCAGTATGTTCCACGTATATACTGAGTTAATTGTAATTTAAGCAGTTACTATGCGTTTCAAATAAGAACAGGATTACTTTGACGCCATTTTGCAACATTTTTTTTTATTCTGGTAAAATCATCAAATGAGTCCTCCCACCCAGGACTGTCAGACTTGTACTGACTAAAATCCACGGTGTCATTAGCCTTTTACGTTCCACGTTACGTCACAATATGGCGCCGATTCTTCCTATTCTTATTTCAAACGCATAGTTAATTAATTTTACGAAACACAGGTATATTTGTATTATTAAGCGGTATTATGCGAGGTGATTCGTTATTTTTGGGCAATACTTTTACAGGAGTGAAATTTCCAGGGTCGCGGAACTGTCCAAACTAGAAACCGCGACCCTGGAACGTAAAGGGATATTGAGGAAAATGCACCGTGTTCCTTCAATAGCCCTTTACGTTCCAAGATCACAGTAACCTGTCGAAACATTCTCGTAACCCCTCGTCAGTTTGTTGACTACTTGAAACGCGTGTGAAACACAACGCGTCGTCGACCCGGGCCTATTCTCACCATCGATGCTTACCCTTGATCGGACGGCGAGCTATCCGTTACTCAGTAATTCGTATTTTATAGACAGGCCTGTTGGTCTAGTGGTTAGGTAGTGACCCTGACTGCTATGCCGGAGGTCGTGGGTTCGATTCCCACCCAGGACAAATGTTTGTGTGATGAGCATGATCATTTGTTCTGTGTCTGGGTGTAATATATCTATAATATGTATGTATTTAGAAATATATAAGTATGTTTATCAGTTGTCTAGTACCCATAACACAAGCTCTGCTTTGCTTGGGACTAGATGGCGTTGTGTGATAGTTGTGGAATATTATTATTATTATAATTACGTCCGTAACCCCAATATGACCTATCCACATATACAGGCTGAATTTATCAACGGAGCGTATATGGCTATATCCGAAACTATGAGGAATATCGAAAAACGTTGAAAGGAGTCTCGAGGACGATTTTGATGAAAACTAAAACTGCATCATTGTATTTTAGAAAAATCAAAAATCCTGGCCGGGAATCGAACCCTGATTTTTGGAAAAAAAACGTCGCACCCTGTATATTAGTCCTGAGCAACGACGATATATTACTAGACTCTGCATGCACGATCTAAGGAACAAAAACTATTCTGTCAACTCGCTGAGGTACTACGGGAGCGAGGGGAACGGGGTACTGCGTTGTGATTGGCTAACTCAAGGTCTGTTCTGTCTCAAGGTATGTTTACGGCTCACAGGAGTGGTCGAAATAAGACGGATATAAGACTTTTTTGTGTAATGTGTTGACAGACATCGGTCGCCTGTTATTAGGAGTCTAGTAATATATCGTCGTTGGTCCTGAGTGACCTAGCTAAGCAGGCAAAGCCGCTGCCTAAAACTAGTAAATATTTTACTCCTTTAAAAGTATAATCCACATTTAAGACATCACCGAGGAATGAATTTTGAGCAAATGTTATACTATAAACAATATTGAAATTAATAGAAAAATAAATATATTGTGCCCACTTTCGCATTTATATACAGAGTATTATATAATATACCCTCTTAAGGCGCTCCCACACCGGAAGCATTCTCGTGTAATGTAACATTATAGATTCAACTTTGAGCATTACATTACAGTACTACCTCCCTGACTGACGAGCATTCGCGTACATTTAGTATAGATTTGATACAAGGTGCGCATTGTGATGCTCGATTGTTCTCCCTCACTGATGAAATGTTCGAATCTGTAACGTTACATTACAGGTGAATGCTCGCGATGAGGCGCCTTTATAAGGCAAATAAAAAATATAATTGCTTACACAAATACTAGAATTAAATGAAATAAATTATAAATCCCATCAAGAAAACTTCCATTTATTATAATATAAATATATATAAAAAATATAACTAATAATTAACAGTGTTTTAGTCAAAATTATACCAAAATAATAGGTATATATTGTGAATAAAATGTTCCAAATACGTTGTATAATGTACTTTACCATAGTTTTAAAATTATATATTTGTTTCTACTAAAAAGCGTGTCCTGGAAAGTATGGATCAAATTGACCTGGTGCATGGAAGAGGTTATTTCCAATATTTTTACCTCTAAGACGTTTTTCTTAACGTGGTAAAATCATCAAATGAGTCCTCCCACCCAGGGCAAGGCAGTAGGGACTTTTTTTTGTACAAATCCACCACGCTATTCCCTGCACCACTGCAACTCCTGAAAACCAAAATCAACAGTGACAACCACCAGAAAAGCGCCGAGACAATGAAGCTCGACGTGTCCCGGAGAATTAATTTACCTGTCTTGTATCCCGCAACGAAACTAATCAGAAAAGAATAGTGGAGGAGAAGGAAAAATATGTTTCCACTTCCCTCCGTGCAAGCACGAGACAGAACAAAACAAGGCCAATAGGCACAAAGGGATATTACAACTGGGAGAAACTTTTGATACTTACATATTTTCAAGGACACCCTGTATATGTAAGTCAGAAGCTTGTATTTCATACTTTCGACTAGAATTTCAGACATTTTATTTAAGTTATTTCTAAATGAATCTGAATATAATCTTATTCGCTGTGTGCTCAACGTCTTATAAGATCCCAACGAGAACATTTTCGACTTAAAAAATACTTCATCATCATCATCTCAGTCATAGGACGTCCACTGCTGAACATAGGCCTCCCCTTTAGATCTCCACATATACCGGTTGGAAGCGACCTGCATCCAGCGTCTTCCGGCGACCTTCATAAGGTCGTCTGTCCACCTTGTTGGTGGACGTCCTACGCTGCGCTTGCTAGTCCATGGTCTCCACTCTAGCACTTAATAAGCTTGTGTTACTATATTAAACTAGCCACGTACTTCACTCGTTGTGTCGTCCATTGACTTACACCTCTGTTACGTCGCACGCTGCGATCTATTTGATACTCACCACCAACGACGCTATATTACTAGACTCCACATGCACGATCTAAGGAACAAAAACTATTCTGTCAACTCGCTGAGGTACTACGTAAGCGAGGGGGACGGGGTACTGCGTTGTGATTGGCTAACTCATCTGTTCTGTCTCAAGGTATGTTTACGGCTCACGGGAGTGAGAGAAATAAGACGGATATAAGACTTTTTTGCCTAATGTGTTGACAGACATCGGTCGCCTGTTATTAGGAGTCTAGTAATATATCGTCGTTGCTCACCACATCTGAGCACATAGCGTTGAAAATGTATATTATATCTTATTTTCGTATCAATTATCCACCTGAAAATCTCCACTCTACATTGAAATAAGTGTATTATTTATTTATAATAAATATAATATAAATAAATAATAAAAAAAAATTGTAAATAATAAAGTTTGTATGTACTTGTGAAATTAATGTTATGTATCATGTTATACATATCTGATGCTTATTTAAAAAAAAAAAAATGACAATGCTTTAATCTTAAGTTAATGCATTGTAAGCGCGCTCGTTCATGACGCGATGCGACCGATTCCAACTACAAGTGAAAATCATCCTTACCACTACGACATATGACATAAAACGTGCGGTTATCTACGAGTACATGAAAAACAAAACACGCTCGCCACGACGACGTAAGTCAGTCGAATTGTATCATTATATCGTAGTAGCAAGGACGATTTACATTTTTAGTTAGTAGAAATTGCAAATCGCGTCATGAACAAGAGTGCTTAGAGTTACTTTCGGCTTTTTAGAGCACTATGTCTGTCGCAACAACGATAAACCAGTATCTAACGTTAAATAGATAGTGTGTGACAAAGATAGAAACTCTACGAAGCCGAAACTAGCCGAATGTCTCTTTCTAATGGTTGATCTCAGTCTGTTCTGAAAATTTCAGAATTCAACGCTGAAAATTTACTCTTGTAAGATACTATTGAATAATTTTATTTTGTTACTTTACTTCTTGAAAATTACTGTCTATGAATAATAAGAAATATTTATTAAAAAAAAACCCTACTTGCTTAAAAGTTCCTAAAGAAGTATTTAATTTGTATATTTTTTTTTTTTTCAATTGTTAATTTTGTTGCATTGTATTGAATCTCAAATTGGTGATATTTTTCATAGTACTTTAATTGTATTCCAGGGGCCTTAGTCAAACAGCAGACGATAGTAGACGACAATCGTTATCGTTCATCAGTCACCAATACATTTTCAACTTTATACCCCGGCGCGTAAAGTTGAAAATCTATTGAAGTTCACAGATCGTTTTCGTTTGTTTCGTTCGTTATCGATCAGCAGTTTTTAATAGATTTTCAACTTTACGCGCTGGCGTATAAAGTTGAAAATGTATTGGTGACTGATGAACGATAACGATTATTGTCTGCTGACGTCTGCTGTTTGACTAAGGCCCCTGGACACTTCAATAGCACAACGGCTTTTCCTTAAACACTGACGCGATTACAGCGCTTCCTAGTTACCACATTACCGGGCCATATAATCTGCCAATTCTTCCCAATTAGATATTTTTATAAACATTACAAATTAAATCCTAAAAAATTACTTAAAAAGCTTGTGTTACCAATGATAGTAAAAAGGTGTAGATATGTTATACGCGAACAGAAAGTGACGCGCTCAAATGTGGTCAATTGACAAATTTTGATTATATTTTTCTCTTTTTCACTTGCGATGCCATCCTAATTAAGCGTCTAATCGTGATGTAAGCGCGGCTTAACCTGGAAGAACGGCCCGTGCGGCTGTAATTATTTAGCCACGAGCTTCTTTTAGGCACATAGTGTGTAGCGTTAATCCTAGCCGTTGTGCTATTGGTTCTGTGTCGTTTCTAGATATTTTTATCTTAAACTTAAGAGGCTATTAAGTTTAATATTTATATTTTCTGTGCTTAGTATGTCTTTGCTAGTCCAAAAGCTGTGTGTACGATTTGCCTGTTTCATTGGTAAAATTCAAGTTTCTAATTGTCAAAGATGAATTTTGCTGGCTATCTCAACTCAGTAAATAGTACTCGCAGACACTTATCCCCTGACACATTCCGTAATTATAAGAATTTGTGTTCTAAATGTAATGTTTTGAATAAGAAATAAATGTAAATTATGACATATTTTGGTTTTACTTGCAATGCTCATATCTGATTTTAGAGTCAAATCCTGCTTTAGGCTGGTCGTTCGTCACGAATTACTTTTGGCGTATTTCTTGATCTTACATAAGCCTACGACACCATTAATACCAAGATTTTTTCGCCAAAAGTGGACATCCTTACTGAACCAAAACTTTGTAAAATATTTCCTAGTTAACTGCTACATAACCACTATATTTAAGTCTATTTTCAGTCCGGTAGAAGTAGATGACGACAAATAATGAATGGTGTACCTCAGGGAAGGATGTTGGCGCCAACACTATTCCACATCTATCAAATGTGACTAGACTCCTAACAAAACGGTGCTTATGTGGAAGAAGTAATCTATAGTACTCTGTGTGACCTGGAAGCGAAGACCCTGCATTATATGCATTACATCAGGCAATGATGAGGCAAGACTGGTGCAGTGGCAGCGTTAGTGCAACTGCTGAGAAAGGGGATCTGGGTTTAAATCCCATGTCAGAGAGTGCTATTGATTATTTCAGTGACAGCCGCTTTAATTTTGTTGTTTGTGTTGTATTAACCAGTTTAGATTTATGTCCGATTGGTGGAAATAGGCTCGTCCCGTAGTAAGACGAGAGTCGTATAAATATTACTAACGAAATGTGGATGTGTACTATTCGATACATACATCTCTGGATTAAAGGTGTGATGTTGTTTGAGGAAATCGTAAATAAAATAACGTTAATTAATTCCAAAATGATTTTATTCATTTTGAATCCTTGGTTAACAAAAATTAAATCAAATTTTTATACAAAAAATGTACAGAAAACAAAATACTATACTATGTCAATTAAATCGAACAAAAATATGACAATTTTAACTTAAAATTCGATACAATATACATTTTTTCTTATTTAAACTAAGTATTTTGTTATAATTTTCATATAATAAGAACTAACGCTACAATTTTAGTACGTTTGACAATTTTTTTGCCAAAATAATATTAATTCTAATTGTGCAGATGGAAATACTGGCATACAATAACAGAATTTTCTACACAGTAAACATCAGAATTTTTACTATTGAAAAATTTACAAATAAACTTAAATTTAAGTATGCACAGTGCTTTAAAGAGGGAATATTACATTTTTATATGCAGTGCAGACATGGAATCGCGAAAAATACCAAGGATATAGAATTTATTACACATTTATTATTCTAGAGAAAAACTAAAAATTTTAACACAGAAATTTTATAATTCTCACATTTTGCGAAATCAGCACAGAAAAGTAGTCGTGGCTAAATTAGTTTTTCTTTTTTTTCAAATAACCAATAAGTATTTTTTATGCTACAAAAGGTTATCATTATGTTTTTTGGCACTTAAAATGTTAAATTAAATCATGAAATTGAATGAAAGTATGTATTTTCAATGCTGATTCGCAAAAGGAGTGAAATTTAAATCAAAATTACATATTTTTTATTTTAAATAAGTATAAATAATTCGTGGTATATACATTGGGAATGAATCCTGTATTGATAACTGAAAATATTTCAGTTATATTATAGATGTTGTTTATTTATTGTGAAAAATTTGGATTTTTAATACATATTTGGTAAATCACAAAAATACATCAAACTGTTAGTTAATTAAGGCTGAAAACGAAATTATATAATGCAATCATTTTCGTTATACAATGACATAAAAGAAATTTTCTTTTTATGTAAAAACTTCTATTTAAAAAAAAACTTTTACATATAATTTCAGCCTGTAAATTATAAATTAATCCGTTGCATAAATTAAAACAATTATTTGTGGTTTAAAGATGGCGCCTGACAATCTAAATTGGCGCCATAAAGTACCATGACAGTTAAGATTTTTCGGTACATTTTTTCGGCAAATTTTTCACTGAATAAATGCTTGTTGTTTAAAATTCGGTTTTACAAACATTTTTTCAGTGATGGGTAGTTTTTTTATTAAATTTATTTGTGCGAAAGTGTGCTGTGGTATATTTTAGAGATTCATTCAAATGAGTAGATGTTGTGACAAACTGAATGCAATGCGAACGGGGACGATAGATCGCTGTCCACACCCGCACGGCGCTAGCGTCTTAATATACATCAAAAATATATTTAACCATTGTATATTATTTGTATATCGGAGACCTACGCGACAGAATGCAGTGTTCTTCGCAAAATCGACACTAGTGAAAGATTTAAGGGATATGGTGACCAAAAGTGTATAATTTTGTAATTAATTGGCAACACAAATCCAATAACGCATTAATATTGCCAATACTTAGCAAAAACTACGGCTAAATGACTGTACTTAGCCCGTTTCAGTGTCAAAAAAATCATTCACCGTTGAAATTTACAAAAAACATTACATTCTGTCTCGCAGATCTAAACTATTGTACATTGTGGAGGATAAGGGGTCATTCTGGGGGGAGGGGGGTGTATATGTTGTGTATAAATATATCTTCTACTAACTAGAGGTGCGCCGTGCGGTAACTTATAACTAGTGCGGATACGCTTCAGTCTTATAGTTCAATCTGTCGGCTCAATCCTTCAGACAAGGCTCAAAATTTCGGGGGTATAGTTAGCTGTATAAAGTTAGATCTAAAAGTTGAAAGTGTATAAAATCGTGCGGATAATTTTTGAAGTTTATACAACTCACTATAGAATTTATAAAGCAATTTTTCATCAGTCATTGTAACTCTGTAAACGGTTGCTACAAGAACGGATAAAAATCTTGATGGTCCAAAAAATCTAGATTTTTGCCATTGTTTTTGAATTGGAGCCTGACAGACCACAAAAAATATGTCGTCGGAACCCGTGCATATTGCAAACCGTTTCTTGGGTGCGCCGGAGCGCGTGACTGGGCCCGCGCGGGCCGGGGCTGCGCGCGGGTACTGTGGTAACGGACTTAGTCTAACTTAAAACTAACAGGACTTGATGATAACTTCAGAAATACGGGAGTTTTGATATTTGGGGAATTTTTAGAAACTACTGTCACTGTTCTATGGTAGTTCCAGAAATATTTAATTTGGTTTTCATCTCGAATTAAGAGTTTTAGAAGTATCAAAGAAAATATGTTGGCAAATTCTACCAATTTAAGAAATAATGCAGGTGAATTCTACCTGTTTTGGCAACACTGTAGTATACATTCTACCAATTTGAGCAGAAGAGTAGTAAAATTCTACAGTTTTGGCAATAGTGCAATAAACAAATATCTACCATATTTAGGAACAGAGTAGTCTCAGACTTCTTTAAATATCTAAATAATCTGGAAAATACTAAAACTTTCTAAAACACTTCTGGCCAATATCAACGGTTTGAAACCTGCCTGAAAGCTAGGCTGAAGTTAATAGTTCAACATACTTCTGAAGTTTAGCACCAAGACATTGAAAATCTTAAGAGATATGGCTGTAATAATGAAAATTCAATACTAATTGGAAAAGATTTCCCAGTATTCAAATATCAAAATGGTTCTGATTATGATGTCAATTTCTTTCAATTTTTAATGATCGGGGTCTTTTACCGTATGCATGGAAATAAGAGCCTTATTGATTAACAAAATACTAACCATTTTATCATCTCTATTGTTTGAATGTGCTCATGAGACACAACAAAAAAATAATTACTAAAATGGTAGAATTTTGTCAATGTTATAGGCAATATTTCCAGTAAATTTTAAAGATATTTAATATTCATTGCTTTTACTGTTTTCTAAAGAAACAAATAGTAATATCAGATTTATTAATTGCATAAAACATCCACCATTGTATCATAAACCGTTGGAGAATACATTTTTTTCAATGGCGGTCTTTCTGTGCCGAGAAATAATTAATTATACTATTATCACAGCCATATCTCTCAAGTTTATGTGAGATTTAAACAATTGTTTAACACTTAATTCTATGTAAAAATAGTTGTTAAGCTAGCTTGATTTTATATGAACATTTCTTAACTTACAGCAGTCTTGTATATAAGGAAAATGTAGTAGAAAAGTGTAGTCCTGTTTTTTTTTTTGCAAATATTTTAGGGGATATGATATGTATTTATTTATTTTCATTGGAGTGAAGATAATATCTAAAAAAGAATCACACTAATAGGACTAGAAACCTTGGCGTAATCAGTATACATACATAAAAATTACCGAATTCAGAACCTCCTCCTTTTTTGAAGTCGGTTAAAAAGGTTGATATTTTGGTTAACTACAAAATGTGTCTTAGTTTAATTTTGTTTTCTGATCGAGTTTATCTAAAAGCACAGGATTTCTTTTCAAAATATTTTTTTTGGCTATTGCAATGCTTAAGGTGTGTCCAAACACAGCGTGCAAGGTGCGCGGCAGCTACGCGCGGCATTCGCGGGATACAAATTTGCCGCGCGGCTAGTTTAGACCTTTTGCGCGGCAGTGCTGCGCGGCATGTCCGAGACACGCGTGCGGTGCGACAACCACTGTTGTCGCAGAGCTCGCGCGTGTTATCTATTATATTTCGTGTTGTTCGAAAATAAAATTTCATTCCTTTTTGATTGAATTAGACCCAGTTTAAAATAATTTAATGATTGATAAGATAGTTTTTAAAAGAATTGAATTACGCATTTCATACAATCATGTTGGATAGTAACGAGAGCAACTTGAAAATTTCATTTTTTTTTGTTCAGATATCTTAGCGATTATGGTGTCAAATGAAAGGTCTAAAACCATTTTATCAGTTTGAATCATGTAAATCGGTTCACGCCTTTAAGAGATAATTAAGAATTGTATAGTGGAAATATAATGAGGCAGAAAATTAATAATAAGTACGTACTGTTATAAAATGTAATAAGATTAAACACCACAACCAGTGACATTACTTGTTTTTTCTCTGTTTCTCTCCCTTCTCTACGAACTCAAAAGATTTTTCATTTTCAATTTTAAAGCTGCTTTTGGTTGTCCGATTTTTTTGCTTTTTCATCCCATATATCTTCTCTCACGTTATTATTGTGATATTCTTTACGTCTAGTATCCCATAATGGACCATGGGAGCCATATATTTCAATAAGACGAATTGCTGTTTCGTTATCCATTTTACTTGATAAAATACGTCCGTTCAGACACAACCATTGGCGAAACAACACTAACACCGTTCGCGGCAGGGTGCTCGCGCGGCAGGTAGCTCGTGGCTGCCGCGAGCGGCAGCCGTCCAACCACAGTGCGGCGGGCCGCGCGCGGCAGCCGCGCTCGATTGCCGCTCGATATTTGGACTCACCTTTATAGTCTACCAAGTCTCTAAAAAAATTTCTTATCCAACTTATAAACATAAGGACTGAATTTTTAAATATCTTCCTCCTTATGAAAAAAGTCTGGCCCGAAATTATTAACCCTGTCTCTCCCAATCTTTTATATAAAAATCAATTGCTTGTTCGTTAGTCGCGCTAAAACTCGAGAACGGCTGGACCGATTTGGCTGATTTTGGTTTTGAATTATTTTGGGAAGTCCAGGGAAGGTTTAAAAGGTTTTTTAATTGTTGCCTCACGATTTGCCGGGTCACCTAGTTATGAATAAAATTCCTGACAAAATCAACCATTCGTGTGGTTTTTAAATGCGCCTCGCCTTTTAAATATGTGAAAAAAAAACTCAAATTTTCAATACATATCTACCAGGTGACGAAATTCGCCAGTAAACAAGTTTGAAGACTTTCTTGCTATTGTTGGTTACCCTAAAGAACTTTCTTTTTGACGATCAAGGTCTTACAAAGATTTGTATGCAAACCGGTTTGGTATCAAATTCAATGCCAAGGGACATCATGGGAGATATTGAAATATAATGCGACAGAACCGCTGCACTATTGTGTCTTAAAGGAAATGGGGTCTTTGAAAAGTAGAGACAGTTCCCATGGTTTTTTAAAAGGTCCGCAGGGACTCTTATTTGAAAGTTAAAATTATTAACTCTATATAAAAATGGAGCGCAAAATGTGTTGCTAAGCTCATAACTTGAAATGGCTAGACCAATTTGGATAATTATTTTTTAGGTTGTGTTTGTAACCATTTGGTCCTGGTTTTAGAGGCGAAGCCAGGACGGGCCACTAGTAAATAACAAATAAGGGCATGATTTAAACTGTATATAAAATAAAATGTAACAGAATTAATGTAAATATTAAACAATTCAGAATATAAGTTGTAAAATGGGTTTGCAGGTGTTAACGCAACATCGTTTCAACATTTGATATAAAATCTGGCACTTTAATATATTATTTTAATTTAGAGTTTTCTCTACATAAGACAACCTTTGGAATAACTAGCTGAGTTGGAAGTAGAAAGTTAAGTTTCCTGTACAATGAGTATTTTCACTCAAGTAATCAAAGAATCTTTCTACGCTGCTGCAAATTATCTGAGTCAAGAGTATCAAATATTGTCTCCAGACTGCAAATAAGGCATCAGGCCGAGTAGGCCCACATTTCATGTTAAATAGGCATGCATGTAACCGCTAAACCGGCACAAAGTTATGCAATACCTATAGATGCCCGCTAACTTGCCTGAAAAGCTCCGAGCAAGTTTTAAAATATCAGTCTACATAGTAAATAACGTTCATATAAAACCAAGCTATGAAAAATATCACATATCAGCCTTACAACTAGAACAGACCAACATGGTAGTGACGCTGGCAACTCGCTGTGCGCTCACCGAGGAATCATGCTACAAAGTCTAGAGGCCTGTTGAATCCGCCCTTTCTGTTCATATACTGCCTGTACTTACGTTTTAGGACGACGTGGACGTCTCCTTCCACATTATCTTCCACTTTCTTTCCTTTAGTAGTGTCAAAGTCACAGAAACCCATAATTTTAAGCATCTCCTGCTCCTCAGGAGATTTACCTTCTAGGTCCGCGGGGGTGACGATAGGGCGCTCGCCGAAGGTCTTCTTCGGTTTTACGAAGGATGTGGAAGGGCCCGGAGACGTCGACCGTGAGCGACGGCGGCGCGGCGAGGGGCTCCGTCGGCGCTCTGGGGAGCGGCGCCGGCGGTCCAGGGACCGCGAACGGGACCGGGTGCGAGGCCTTCGCCTCTCGCGGTCCCTATCGCGGTCTCGATCTCTCTCTCGGTCGCGGCGCCTGTCATCGCGCCGCCGCGGGCTGGGCGAACGACCCATTTTAACCTGTTTGAAAATATTTATAACATAAATTACATGTTTAATTTACTGATTACACAAATTATAACTTAAATAAGATGGTAGATCAATATTTACCTCAGTTTAAGTCAACAGTTTTAAAATTTTGCAAAAACAAAAAGTAACAAATAACGCACAGCTTAGTCCAACGCCATTTTGATAGTGAATGAATGAAATACGAACGATTCGTTCGTTCAATTTCCACTTGTGTCTTTTTGCGTTTTGTTTCGCTCTGACCATTTTAAATTTAAAAATGAAGTGTGTGTTTTTTTTTGTTACGGTACTAGGTGACCCATTAAAAATGATTGTATGTTGTTAGTTTTTTAAATGTAGTCTTTTTATGTGTACTTTAACTGGCAAATAGATTTTATTTTTCGGAAAATGTTTATAGGCGCTGGGTAAACGAAACGCAGCTTACGTTTCATTACACGAACGTGACGAGAGAAATTAAAAAGCATCTCTCCTTGATGCATTATCCACGGTAAAATAATTCTTAAACATAGTTAAATGGACAGAAAAGGATCACGAAAATAGGAAATAAAGATTTGTTTAAGCTCTAAAAGTGTTATTTATATTAATTTGCTGTCCTGAAATTTACCTTCTGCGTGTTTCGGATCAACTAATTTAAGTGTGGTCATACTACACCACTCACCCGCATTTAAGGTATTTCTGAAAAGATTTAGACAAAGTCCGACACTTATAAAATTACGGCAAAGAGTTGTTAGTTGCATTGCAAATAATCCATCGTAGACAAATATGACCTCATTAATCCTAAACTCTTATCACACTGTCTACGTTTACCATACATAAGATTCATTTATTTGCACTTACGTAGAGATCTGATTTGTGATGCGTTTTTGTGAAAAACGTGTTGTATCGACCCCAAGTAGAATACGGACAAGAATATGATGTCGTAATATTATCAAAGATGTCATATTCCTTCAGAAATGCCCTTTGCTTTTATACATTAGGACTGTGCATTTCAACCTGAAATACAGGGTACCGCGGCCTCTAAAATTTTTAAGGGACTCCGGTGCCCTTTCAAGCCAGTTCCCCAACTCTGTTAGGTTCATGACAGTTTCATGACCCTGTCAGGTTTACATTAGAAACTGATTACATTTATTTATAGATGAAAAGTAATTCACAAGATTGGCTTCCTGGAAAACTAAAAAAAATGGGTAATTTTAGTTTCAAAGATTGCAACACAGTCGACAACAGCGCCCTCTAAAGCGTGGCTTCCGATGTCAGTCGACAGCAGCGACGCTACGGCGAAAAAACGAAACTCGCGCCGACATCGATCTACTCCGGTGGCGTGTTACTCAAATTCTTTTTTTACGAACGAATTATTGAAATAAACGCTCTACGCGTAATGTCGGTAGTGCTGGTGCTTTAAATATTAACGAACAACGTTTTGTGCATGTTATTTTATATAATGTTACCTCGTTTATGTGCTTAGTGGTAAGTTACAATCGCTAACCGATAAGTGTGTGAAGTGACTCCAAAAATCGAGTTTTCAACGCGTCTTGGAGATCTGCCGGTGAGTATTGCGTGTGTTCTGCTTTCTTTTGTACATATTTGTTTACATTAACGGTAGGAACGCGGTAGTTTTATGTCGGTATGCGTTTTTTTCGACAACCGTGATATAGGGTGTGTCAGGTAAAGCTAATAAGAATTGGGTCGGATTTTTTTTAGTTCTTTCCGTCTTAGATGTATCGTTATCGCAGATATTGGTGTAGTGCCGTGTTCTGTGATAATATCGACGCATTTTACTTGAAAAATATGAACTTCCAACAGGTAAATCACATAAAAATTCAAAGTTCTAAAACCCGTTTGTACTAAATGATCTAGCATAAAAATATAGCGTCTTACAGCGTCTGTGTACCTGTAAAGTAAGTTATATCCATTCTTTTTGGGCGTGACTTTAATCAATTACATATTATCTCTTCAATAATGTGAGCTGATGTCACCGCGTAAGATCGGTACTCTATAACCCGACCGAGTTTAATACAACCTTCTTCGAACGTCTTGTGCACGCACTTCAGGTGTTCTTAACTTGGTAGGATAGCACAGCCAGTGTAATGGGCCAAATTACTGGGCGATTCGTGCTCGCTAGAGATTTTTGTAGTGATTTGATCGGCAGTATGATTTTTATTCGCCTTTGATTCATTCATGTATCATCGCGCTATGTATATCGCCGCCCGCTGGGTGGCAGAAACGTGAATACAATTTAATCTTTAGCACTAATTAGTTGAGTAATACAGGGGTAAAGGTTGAATTCTATGACTGTAGTACAGTTCATCTATTTTGTCTATGTCTGTGAGAACTTATGGTCTCAGAGACAATATATTTTTTTAATAAACTTATTTATTTGTAGGATTTAATTCAGAGTGTTTATATTATTAGATTAATATACTATTTTACCTGAAAATCATAGATGTAATTAGTGCTTACTCAAAAAGCCAGTAATATTTTTTCCTTGATTTACAGACATACTTAGGTACTTCCATTAATTCTATATTCAAAAATTGTGCATTCAGGAATTTGTTTCAATGCCATAATCTTTATGATACATTTTCTAAGGATGATTACTCATCCTATAAAATGTAATATCATTGTCAATTATCATTGTCTTGGCAAAAATAATGATGAATAAATATATTTTTTTTTACTTAATAGAATTATAATCTAGCCTTGATTTTTTTAGGAAAAGATAGAACTGTGAAGCATAGACATATTTTTTTCTTTGTCTAAAAACACTTCTTTTTTTTTAACTTGGGCTATCTGATAATAAAACTGAAGTATCTATGAGATACAGTGTAATAATTAAAAAAAAAAAAATTACATGAGGCTCCCAAACAAGCCCAAACCCTGGGTTGTGGACTGTCTAGTTACCCTGACCCACCAGACAGTCCACGACCCAGGGTTTTCCTGAAACATAAAGGGTTATTTTAGGAACATGGTGGATATTAGTCAGTACGAGGTTGACGGTAACTGGTAGGCAAAGGTATTAAAAATAAAATGAAATGATATTTATTTTTGCAAGTAGGTTAATATCAACACTTTTACACAAATTAGATGAGGCCGGTGTTTCGTACCTGACTACTCTGAGAAGAAACAGCCGAAACAAACTCAGAGATCACAGTCTCTTTTAAAGTCCAGACTTTATATTAGTCGTCATACGAAGACCATGTAGGTGTCTGAGATGGTCTTTTGAAGATAGAACCACACAGATTTAAGTGGGACTGTCCAGTCAGTGCAAGCATTTGTCAGTTATCTTGTAGCTAGAATCATAACTCAAGGCATTGACTTAATGACGAGGCCCCCTCTCAGAGGGCTAAAACCTGCCGGGGTCGCGGGTCTTATACGATCACCTTGACCCCGGAACATAAAGGGCTATTGAAGGACATCGTGGATTTTAGTCAGTACAAGTCTGACAGTCCCTCCTGCCCTGCCCGGGGTGGAAGGACTCATCTAATGATTTTACCACGTAAAAAAAAAGGCGTTTACTTGTGTTTTATATTTATAGTAGTATAAATGTTTCTCTGAAGTGGCTGTGATAAGTTTCACCCAGTTTATATAAGATTAGATAACCGAATACATAGCCAAATGTTTGTTTAAGTTTATTTTATGAAATTAAATGAACTACCATGCAAAAATATGGATTGTGAGAATAAATTTTAAAAAATCTGTTAGTGTTATACAAATTATACAGAGTAAAATTAAATGTGGCGAATGCTGACATATAATTAGTACGGCTTTAAAACAATCACAATGTTCAGGTAAAATAATTATTACCTTAAATAAATAATCACGTACCTAAATACACATTTAATAAATAATTTTTCCTCATCAATAATCCCAGTTTTTAATATAAAATACACTTGATTGCAATATATTTTTTCCTTAAAAAATGCTATGATATCATACTCGTGGTCATGCCACCTACTCCAGGCCATTGTTTTATATACTCATTGTATATGACCTCATATTCTGATTATCCTTAATAATCCTGGAATGCATTTAATTCTGTCTTCTCGAACACATACAACCTGAATCTCTTCAAAGTTATAGTGCACAGTCTTCTTCTATGTAAGATCACTACATCGTAGACTTTGTCTCTGTCACCTCTGACATAGACTAGTGTTAAGAGCAAATATAGAATAATAATTATAGTCTTCTCATCATCATAAACGGAATATCAACGACGATATATTACTAGACTCCGCATGCAGGATCTAAGGAACAGAAACTATTCTTCAACTCGCTGAGGTACTACGTAAGCGAGGGGGACGGAGTACTGCGTTGTGATTGGCTAACTCAAGGTCTGTTCTGTCTCAAGGTATGTTTACGGCTCACAGGAGTGCTCGAAATAAGACGGAATATAAGTCTTTTTTGCCTAATGTGTTGACAGACATTGGTCGCCTGTTATTAGGAGTTTAGTAATATGTCGTCGTTGGGGCATATAATGATCCCTCTGCTGGGACTCAGGTCTCTTCTCAGAGTGGCCCAGTGCGGGCTCGTAAATATCATCTTAGAATTTATGATTCCAGGACTAACGGACAGGCTAAAACGATTTTCTATTTATTTATGCAGATAAACTGCCCTATCTCTATTATATAAAAATCAATTGCTGTTCGTTAGTCTCGCTAAAACTCGAGAACGGCTGGACCGATTTAGCTGATTTTGGTTTTGAATTATTTTGGGAAGTCCAGGGAAGGTTTAAAAGGTTTTTTTTTATTATTTCTGAGGCGGTATGAAGTTAGGCGGGGTCAGCTAGTTGTAACATAAATAACATATAATGGAAATATGAATCAGATAATCTTAATATACTTATATAAATCTCGTGTCACAATGTTTGTCCTCAATGGACTCCAAAACCACTTAACCGATTATAATAAAATTCGCACACCATGTGCAGTTCGATCCAACTTGAGAGATAGGATAGTTTAAATCTCAAATTTTAGACCGGGTCCTCCACCCGTGCGAAGCCGGGACGGGCTGCTAGTACATACTATGTTTATGTATACAAATATAAAGTATATATAATAGTCTGCATCATAAATAATTAACCTACATTCAGGCGTGTAATTAGATACAGATTATAATTATTATTTGTTATTATTTTGATCTAGAAAGCTCAGTGTTATCTAGATATTTTTTTAGCACTGAATGCAGACCTAGTAATATTGATTACATACATTAATTTTTATAATTCGCGTTTGCCCACTTCGATGATGTAGTCGATGGTGAAGCATGCTTGTCTAGAAGTAACATAGGTATTCACTCTTGACTTGAAGACCACAAGGTTGTAGCTACATTGTGGTCAGCTTCCAGTCGAACCAGATGTAACTGAATATCAGTATTTTACATGGAGCGACTGACTATCGGACATCCACAACACAGTAACTAGGTAATACGATACCCCATGGTAAAACTGGTTGTCAGACTTTTAGAACTTCTGACTAACAGTAACGACTGTCAAAGATCTACAAATGACAGCCGGGAACAACGGCTTTACGTGCTTTCCGAGGCACGGAGGAAACTCGATATGACAAATGGTCACCCATGCACAGACCAACCTCGGCAAGCGCGGCTTAACACAGAAGTTCGGGCTGTAATTATTTAGCTAGGAGCTCTAAGGCATTATACATAATGTATAAACGTACTTTGAGGCGTTACAACTTATCGGACCATTCATGGCAACGACGATATATTACTAGACTCCGCATGCACGATCTAAGGAACAAAAACTATTCTGTCAACTCGCTTAGGTACTACGTAAGCGAGGAGGACGGCTTACTGCGTTGTGATTGGCTAACTCAAGGTCTGTTCTGTCTCAAGGTATGTTTACGGCTCACAGGAGTGGTCAAAATAAGACGGAGGTAAGACTTTTTTGTCTAATGTGTTGACTGACATCGGTCGCCTGTTAGGAGTCTAGTAATATATCGTCGTTGATTCATGGACATTTCATATCGTAACAACGCTTATCATACTGCACCCATATCATATCAGTGTTTAAAGTTATGTTTAATATACGTTATCTACACTATCGTAGGTCTTAGAACTGAAAATTCTACGAAATATTACATTTAAGAAACTGTAATAGGCTAGATTTCAGCATCATTATAGGTATTGCAAATCTATGTAAGTACAGATAGCGCGCGAGTTGAATGCAGTCGGGGTCTGAGGTGAAGAGCCCCCCGCTACCCGCACGCCCCACCTCACGCGCCTGCAGTGTAGTACTTTGCCATCCTTGTCAACAGCACTACCGCATTCCTAAGCTCTGCATTCAACTCGCGCGCTTAGTGTATTTAGTCTGTCGTCTAGAGTTTTGAAAAATAATGGACACATATTTTATCTTTTGTTTAATATGTGAATATTCACAACGACATAACGCATCTAAACTCGACCAGGTGGCCTAGTGGTATCGGTCACAACTTACGGGTTGTGGGTTCGAACCCGGCCAGGCGCATTAATTTGTGTAATTTATTTCTTCAATACTGCTCTCAAAACGGTGAAGGAAACCGGCATGTCCTAGAACCAAACATTCGAAGACATGTGACGTCTACCAACCCGCACTGGGCGCGTGGTGTATTATGGCCCACTCCCACTCACAGAGAGGAGGCCTGTGCTGTGTCCCAGCAGTGAGAACATTATAGGGTCATGATGATGAAGACTGTGTTGTGACTTACTGCCAATTTTAAAAGCGTCGTATCTTCTTCAATTTTGGTTTACGTAACAAACGAAAATATACGTCTCAAATATTTTTTGAAAATCTAACTGAAGTTATAATTCGATTTTTTCAGTCAAATAGCCAATTATTACCCATTTGTTAGACGTAGCCCGTAGTATAACATAAGTCAAAAATAAAGTTCGTCCCAGCCGTTATAAGTACGCGATCACCGATGTCCGCCCAAAACGAACCGGTTTTGACAAACGATGTGTCCGTCAATTTGTCCGTTGTCTACGAAACATGGAGCTTGTGGCATGCGGTTTGAAGTTATGTCTTGTTAAATGAAGATTTTTGTTATGAGACACGCTTGTATGACTATTAAGTTTGTTGACACCATCAATTCAATGCAAACAACGACGATATATTACTGGACTCCCAATAACAGGCGACCGATGTCTGTCAACACATTAGGCAAAAAAGTCTTATATCCGTCTTATTTCGAGCACTCCTGTGAGCCGTAAACATACCTTGAGACAGAACAGACCTTGAGTTAGCCAATCACAACGCAGTACCTCGTCCCCCTCGCTTACGTAGTACCTCAGCGAGTTGACAGAATAGTTTTTGTTCCTTACATCGTGCATGCGGCGTCTAGTAATATATCGTCGTTGGACTAGGGCATGGCCTTATCATTATGAAATTTAGAGTTAGATTTTGCCTTCGTTTTCCATAATGTTAAAAAGGTCATATGCTTAAAATTAGACCGGAAATCAACCAAAAAATTATCACGAAAAAAAAAAAACACATGTTTGAGGAACCACTCGTTCAAAAATAAACCATGTCATTTCTAAACTGAGTTCCGAATAAAAATAAAAAGGTGAATGTCAACGAAAAAAAAAACAAAATGTCAATGACCTCCACTAATGTCTTAGACTATGGAAAAGAGTAGACATGAAATACCTTCGAAAAAAACGTGCCTGCCTACTAATGTGTCTGGCACAAAGATGGCGGCTTGCCGTAGAGCTGCGCGCATTTTATTATCGATAGTTGAATTGCACGGTGTTTTTCGACAATGAGTTTCTAATAGCTTTCTATCGGCTTTTTCCTACTCCGATATTTTCAACTTTATTACAAAAGAAGAAGGTTTATGTTGGATTGGGAAAAATGACAGCATTATGAAAATGAAACCAGAAAAACATTTTACACAGATTTAATAAAAATTATAATAGCCGTTGGTTCCGGTTAAAGTCGAGTTCTAAAAATGCGTTCTTTGAATAAGTATTTTTTCACAATAATCAAATGTGAGTTCATTTAACCGTCGATCTCAATCATATTCAAAATGGGATGTTATCATGTTCATTTATCTTCAAAATGTAGGGAACAAATAAAAATATGCTTGGTAGTATTCAAATTTTCAGTCCCAAGTATGCCACTGTTCTTTTCTTTTTTTACATGTTGGCAATCTGAAATCACAAAAAAACAAATCGTGTTTAAATAATATCCACCTATCGATATATTGTCGATAAATTGAAAATGTCGAACCCAAACTCTATTTATTAGGGACAACTGATTTTCTTAAAAAACACTTAGTATTAATAGTAAAACAGTAAATGATTACAGAAAAGCAAGAATATCCTTATGAACTTCCTCGCAAATAGCAAAATCTTTTAAAATAGTGGAAAAAACAAGATATTTTGAATGAATTCGGTTACTAACCTGTGCAACGTTATATTGGCATGTTTTTTGTCGCTTTTTATGCGGCAGCCTGACACACTGCACCTACCCATAATAAATACAGTATTATGCAAGTTCAAACACTATAAACAAGCACAATTTTCGCTTAATATCACTAAATTTTCTTCAAAACACCTAAACAAACAAGTTGCGATGACAACTGATGTACCTGTTGTTGACTTTGACCACAGATTAAAAAGCCGTGACAAAACATGGCGACCGGCCACGGGGGGCCGCTGCGATTTTGTTCGTATAGATTGTTTACGCCGAGTCCATTCTTTTTTCCATAGTCACAGACTAATGTATACTCCGCGCGCATGTCATCGATGACATTTTAGAAATTGTAGTCTCAAAACAGAGAACAATGGTCGGTATAAAAAATGGCGGTCGATTTTTTTTCTAAGCTTTTGGGAGCTTTTAGGGTTCCGTAGACAAATGGCAAAAAACTGAACCCTAATAGATTCGTCATGTCTGTCTGTCTGTCCGTCCGTCCGTATGTCACAGCCACTTTTCTTCGAAAGTTTAAGAGCTGTTGGATAGTCGATTTCTCGAGGAAGGCTATACACACGATATATTACTAGACTCCTAATAACAGGCGACCGATGTCTGTCAACACATTAGGCAAAAAAGCTCTTATATCCGTCTTATTTCAACCACTCCTGTGAGCCGTAAACATACCTTGAGACAGAACAGACCTCGAGTTAGCCAATCACAACGCAGTACCCCGTCCCCCTCGCTTACGAAGTACCTCAGCGAGTTAACAGAATAGTTTTTGTTCGTTAGATCGTGCATGCGGAGTCTAGTAATATATCGTCGTTGGCTATAGACTATTTAACATCACGCTACAACCAATAGGAGACGTACAGCTGAAGAAGCTAGTTTCATAAATAAGTAACAATTTATCAACAAAATAACTTTAATTGTTCTTTTATGGGACATGTCTAGACGTTTATGTTATTCTTGGCTGCGTTCCAGATAGAAACGCAGGGAGAAATATAGCCATATATGAACGTGACATTACACTATGTGCGAACTCGGTGCCGAATCATGGACACTCACAGTGAGGCTAGTCCACCAATTTTTAATATCTCGGCAGGCCTGTTGGTCTAGTGGTTAGTGACCCTGACTACTATGCCGGGGGTCGTGGGTGCGATAACCCAGGACAAATGTTTGTGTGATGAGCATGATCATTTGTTCTGTGTCTTGGTGTAATTTATCTATAATGTGTATGTATTTAGAAATATATAAGTATGTTAATCAGTTGTCTAGTACCCATAACACAAGCTCTGCTTGGCTTGGTACTAGATGACGTTGTGTGATAGTTGTGGAATATTATTATTTGATGATACCACCACGACAAAGAAAAGATTTGACAATTTAAATAAAAGGTTTCAACAATCAAACGTCGTAATATACCCACGCGTTTTTAAATTCTTATTGTTATGCAAGTATGTACTTACTTTCTAAAAATATTGACTCATCACTTTTAACAAAATCCAGCCTGTAAAATGCAGATTTGAAAGTTAAGCTCAACATTGTCTGCAAACAAATGCGCGCGTATTCACTGTTTGCGCTATGACAGCGTTTCTTAGTTACCACATTATTTTAGGACTTATAGTCAGGGTCACTAACCACTAGACCAACAGGCCTGTCTAAATGTTTGTTAACGCAAACACGGCCTTCTTCCTGCCCTTATCCCATTTTACTTGGGGTCGTCCCAACACGTTTCTTTCTTACATTCTCCCATAACGCAAACACGGTACAAGAAGAAATTCCTAGTGCGGGGCAACATCATCATCTTCATCAGCCGGAAAACGTCCACAGCTGAACATAGGCCTCCCCCTTAGACCGCCACGCCGAACGACAATTCGTCACTTGCATCCATCGGATGCCCGCGACTCTCACGATGTCGTCGGTCCACCTAGTGGGAGGCCTACCTACGCTGCGTCTTCCGCTCCGTGGTCGCCACTCGAGAACATTTCTTCCCCATCGGTTGTCAGTTCTACGAGCGATGTGGCCTGCCCATTGCCATTTGTGGGGCAACGTTTTAAAAAAAATCTCGGTCCAAGAACTTCAATATCCACTTGTTCACCAAAAACCTTATTTATCTGAAGTATAGTAGTATTCGTTTCTCTGAATAAGCAACGTTGGTCATACTATGACGTCATTGGCTTCTTGCCAAGCCTCTAGCTAGCCGCGGAAACATAGGCGTTCTACTAGAAGACCGTGTTTACATGTTGCGTGCCACTAAATTCATCTGGGTTCATTTGGAAAAACGTGGGTTTTTGTTTTGGTTTTTTCTAGAGTTCAACTGGTTTTTTTCTGTGTGGCTGATGGTGAGAATAAGGGCCTATGCACACCATGTTTTTTAAAGCGCCGACACGCGTTTTGGAAACGCGCGTCTGCGCTACGGCGCGTTTTTGTCAAACAGAGGAGTTTGTTGTCGCGATACAAAGTGTCAGTATCGCTACAAACGCGCGTCAACGGTGCGTTTAATAAACGTGTTGTGCATAGCCTCTAAGACGTTAATTAGGTACTTGGAAGTGAAAGAATTCGCTACTGGTAGTGCGTGGTGGCATGTTTCAAACGTTTCTGTACATTTGATCTTACTAGCTAGCTGCCCCGCTACGTCAATGCTTAGACCGAAGTCGTGAACGGTTTTAAAAAGATCGAAAGTACGACGCTTTTAAAATTGCCAATACGTCACAAGCAATGTACAGTTTTACTTGCATCTGACGTCATGACACCCTTCTTTTTTTTTAATTGGTAAAATCATCAAATGAGTCCTCCCACCCAGGGCAGGCTCATACTGACTATATTCAGGGTCTCCTTCAATAGTCCTTTGTGTTCCGGGGTCACGGTAATTCGACAAGTCCCGCGACCCCTGCAGGCTTTGATCCTCTAGAGACCCCGTGATCATCCTGACACTCTTTGAGGCGCGCGTGAAAGACGACGCGCCGTAGAAGGACTACCTAATTAGATTTACGATTTATTGATACTGTGTACATGGCTATAGTATAGAGTACATACCAATCTCTACGGTGTTTAATAAACTAACACCCAGTAACCACAATGTTAATTGAAAACATATGCCTTCCTCTTGAAACTGGATCACAGTAAAGATAATTTCCGGCGTCAGAATTATATGTATTATGTAGATCAAAATTATAGGCGGAATTCTCACGGAAGTGTATCCATGTTTTTGAAGCCCTTTTTAAAGGTTCCCACTGGTCTGTGCAACGACGATATATTACTAGACTCCACATGCACGATCTAAGGAACAAAAACTATTCTGTCAACTCGCTGAGGTACTACGTAAGCGAGGGGGACGGGGTACTGCGTTGTGATTGGCTAACTCAAGGTCTGTTCTGTCTCAAGGTATGCTTACGACTCAGAGGAGTGCTCGAAATAGGACGGATATAAGACTTTTTTTGCCTAATGTGTTGACAGACATCGGTCGCCTGTTATTAGGAGTCTAGTAATATATCCTCGTTGGGTCTGTGCATGGGTGACCATCTGCCTTAGTGAGTTTCCTCCGTGCCTCGGAAAGCACGTAAAGCCGTTGGTCTTGGCTGTCATTTGTAAATCTTTGACAGTCGTTACTGTTAGTCAGAAGCTCTAAAGTCTGACAACTACTTACCATGGGGTATCGAATTATTCAATGACTGGGTTGTGGAGGTCCGATAGACAGTCGCTCCATGTAAAATATTGATATTCAGCTGCATCTGGTTCGACTGGAAGCAGACCACAATATAGTTGGGAAAAGACTGGCAGATGATGATTCACCAGTCAAGACATCATCATGTTAGTGCCAAAACGTGCCTTATCTTACTTTACACAGATTTTAAATTGGTTTATCAATGTTTCCATAAAATACTATTGTATTGTATAAGTTGTGTGCGCGATGTTAGTGCCTCTTAGTAACTAAATTATTAGTTGTCGTAAAATATGTCAATTCTTTCCCAACGTGTTATTTCGATAAACATTTGCGGTACCTACTCGTATGTTTTACATTTAAAATTAAATAAAACCTAATAATGAACTTATAAAAGTTGTGAGTGGATGGCGCAACGTGCGGTCTTCCCGGGCCTGATCACTGATCGACCGGTGACCTACCCATTACCGAATGCCCGCACTTACAGTAGCCCGGATTCCCGGTATCACCTTGACGACTGACGCCCTGGGTGTCTGTGTCGTCAGGTGGAGGCCGTCCTCCCGCGGTGGTGGACGCCCACGGCGCCGGACGTCGCAAGACGATCTCCGGCCACCGTAGGCGCGGGAATGCGGGCGGCGAGTAAAGGGCAACTCGCTGTCCGACCATGGACCATGCCCGGGTCGACGGCGCGTCGTGTTCCACGAGCGCCTAAAACAGCGTCAGCATAATGACGGGGCCTCTCAGAGGGCTACAGCCTGCCGGGGTCGCGGGACTTATACCGTCACCGTGTTAATAAATAGCCCATGCCATGCTGGACATAATCGGCTGAAAAAAATTACCAGCATCTTTTAAAAGCCCCATTTGCACGCCAAAAGGTCACAGGATCTATAAGTATTGCAAACTGGCGAATTTAATTCTTACTCAACTCGTAAAAGGTACAGTTGCGTCAGATATTAAAGACTCGCTATGACTGCGACATGACGAACCGGTTTCGTTAAGATTGGGGGATGTGGATGCGATGCTATAGCTGTTTTGAAGCTATGGTGTTGTGAAAACTTACTAAGGTTTTTGGTAGCCAGTCTTCCGGCTTAATAATTTATCGGACAACAAAAAATCCATAATGTAAGTAAAAAGCCGTTAAGCCGCGCTTGCCGAGGTTGGTCTGTGAATTGGTGATCACCTGTCATAGCGAGTTTCCTCCGTGCCTCGGAAAGCACGTAAAACCGTCCCGGCTGTCATTTGTAGATCTTTGACAGTCGTTACTATAAGTCAGAAGCTCTAAAGTGTGACAACTACTTACCATGGTGTATCGTATTTACCGGTACTGTGTTGTGGAGGTCCGATAGTCAGTCGCTTCATGTAAAACACTTATATTCAGCTGCATCTGGTTCGACTGGGATCCCTACTAAAGTTGGGAATAGGCAAAAGATAATAAATGAATTAAGATTTTTTTTGTCAAAAACGCTCATTGTATGAAACAAAGTATTTTATGAAGCTGATGGAATTTACTCATCTGGAATATTTACGGTGATTACGATAAAATGAACGTTTTTATGTTAAATATACTAATTTTAACACAGTTGAAGAGGTTATCTGACATACTGATAGTATTTTGTAAACAATTCATGCCTCATTTGTTGAAATCTGTTCAGATATTTTGGAATTCAGTACCCCTAGCACGAATTTTCAGTATTTGAGACGTAAACTGGATTTTTGTCATTTTCAAATTGACAATTTTCAAGGAAAAACTGGAACAGCGCCTCTGGTGTGCGAAGAAGGAACTAATTTTATCCTTGAAAATTGTCAATTTGAAAGTGTCAAAGTTCCAGTTTACTTTACGTCTCATTTACTGACTCCTCGTGCTAAGGGTACAGATCGAACATTCGCACACCTCTGCTTAAATTATAAATTTTCATCATATCGTCTAATTCGCATTCAGTACTGGACGCAAAAACCATCCAGGTTTAAGGCAGTCTGCATCCATCGGCTGCCAGTCACCTTCTTTAGATCATCGATCCGTCTCCACCTGCAACGATACTTACCTATAGCAGCAGCACTAAAGAAAATGGAGGTACCAACACCTTCTTCATGATTCTGTTCGCCTAATACTTTCTGTTCAGATTCCACATCGTTTTTGCCACAACACCTACTTCATGATTCTGTTCTCCTAGTACTTTCTATTCAGGTTTCACATCGTATTCTCATTTTCTGTAATTTTACACAATTTTAGCACACATCAATATTAGCTATGCGAGGACTCATCCGAATTGTGGATGAGTCGACGTCTTAAATTTTTGAAGGGTGTCGTTTCATCCTCGGAGTAAATATTTTTCGGATGTGTTGACACCTACGTCGAACTATTGCAGGACACCGGGGATTTTAGTCAGTTCATGTCTGACTGGGACACCCTGGATGGGAGAAATCATTGGTTGATTTTACTAGGAAAAAAAATCGCCTGTCACATATATAGCCAACGACGATATATTACTAGACTCCTCATGCACGATCTAAGGAACATAAACTATTCTGTCAACTCGCTGAGGTACTACGTAAGCGAGGGGGACGGGGTACTGCGTTGTGATTGGCTAACTCAAGGTCTGTTCTGTCTCAAGGTATGTTTACGGCTCCCTGTGAGCCGTAAACATACCTGTGGGCAAAATAAGACGCATATAAGACTTTTTTGTCTAATGTGTTGACAGACATCGGTCGCCTGTTATTAGGAGTCGAGTAATATATCGTCGTTGTGTCTATAGCTGTATATGGCGCTCTAACCTTATATAAAATAAAGTACATATGCTATACAAATACTTATATGTAAACTCTTACATAACTGTCCAATCAATGTTTTGCTAAAAATACCGTTCATTTGTTTTAGAGATAAGAAGAAATATTATCTAATCTTCAAAGATGGCTTTAATTTGATTTCTCGTTACGTTAGTCATGGCTTGGCCTGATTGCGTGTCTTTGAACTGAGATTAGAGTTGTGTTGTCGGCGCCATCTTTTGCTATTTTGTTGCCTGTGTTGCTAGCCCTGATATTTTTTAGGAACCCCTACCCCTTCCTGTGGACGTAAAAGAAAAACTTGGGGGATCTAATATTTTTGAGCTCGCTGAGCTCGTGCTTATACAACTGACTTTTGCAGCGGCATGAAACGCGTGTGAGTCGGGATTTTATCCCGGTATTATGTTCCCGTGGTATACCGGGATAAACCGATGACACGGGGCGGACACTCTGAAAGATCAAATGTGTTCTTTCAGACTGTAACCTATCTCTAAGTCGAACTTTATCCGTTCAGCCGTTTTGAGGTGATTGACTAACAAACATCCGTCTATCCGTCCATCCATCCAAATTGTCGCTTCCTACATGGTCCGCATAGATTATGACAAATGTTTTCACCTAACGCTAGGTGTGTTATATGGGAAAGTAGAGTGGGGCAAAGCTGCTTTGTTGAAAACTGTCTTTTTTTTTTCATCAAACGACTCTTGTCAAACTCCTTGGAGCAGAAGGGACTGTCAGACTCCTACTATTGTTGCACTTTGAGTTCCAAGGCCGCAGTAAACTATTTAGACATTCCTGTAATCTTTTGGCTTAGCAGTTTTTATAATTAAAGTTTCACGTCCTGTACAATTGAATATAATTTGTGACAGCAGCACAAAAAAAAAGTAATAAATGCTGTCTCAGCTATTTTTTTATATCTCAAATTAATGCTAGCTTTCAGTGGTGAACGAACTTTTAATAAGACCAGTTTCATATCAGTTTCGTTGAACTTTTAGCTTTCCGACTTAACTGCCAGTCATGTTGCAAAAAATATTGTTTCTAAGAGGGTAGGCGAAAGTTTACGTTAGTGACTCTTTGATTTTAAAAAGTTATCTTCTGTGTAAGCTCACTACATCGTAAACTTTGTCTCTGTAACCTCTGACCAACGACGATATATTACTAGACTCCGCATGCACGATCTAAGGAACAAAAATTATTCTGTCAACTCGCTGAGGTACTAAGCGGGGGGACGGGGTACTGCGTTGTGATTGGCTAACTCAAGGTCTGTTCTGTTTCAAGGTATGTTTACGGCTCACAGGAGTGAGAGAAATAAGACGGATATAAGACTTTTTTGCCTAATGTGTTGACAGACATCGGTCGCCTGTTATTAGGAGTCTAGTAATATATCGTCGTTGCCTCTGACATAGACTAGAGTCAAGACCAAACATAAAGGTATGTGGACGACGAGTAATGGGTGATTCGCCGTCTTATCATGGACCATGCCCTTGTCAACGGCGCGTCGTGTTCCTTGCGCACCTCAAAGAGCACTGATCAATTTCTGAAGCAATCGTGCCTCATAGACGGCATAACGCCTGCCGGGACTGACTCATCAGGTAACCATGACCTGGACGTAAAGGGCTGTTGAAGGATCACCGTGGATTTTAGACAGTACAAGTCTGACAGTGCCGCTCTGGGTGGGAGGACTCCATTTGATGATTTTACCACGCTAGAAAAACGGAGCAAAATAAATAAATTAACGATACGACGATTGGCGCAGTTGCTCAGCGTTCGACTCCTGCGCAGCGTGTCAAGGGTTCGATTTTAGCACGGAACAAATATTGGTATGACCTACAAATAGTTGTTCCGGGTCTGGGTGTTTGTGTATGTGAGTTTCTATGTTTGTAAACGCACCCACGATACAGGAGAAATTCTTAGCGTAAGTAATAGATCCATAAAATCGTCCCTGAAATTAAAAATGACAGGTCTGTTAGTCTAGTCAGGGTCACTAACCACTAGACTCTAGTGGTTAGTGACCCTGACTGCTATGCCAGGGGTTCGATTCCCACTCAGGACAAATGTTTGTGTGATGAGCATGATCATTTGTTCTGTAATTTATCTATTTGATGTATGTATTTAGAAATATATAAGTACTAGCGGCCCGTCCCGGCTTCGCACGGGTGGAGGACCCGGTCTAAAATTTGAGATTTAAACTATCCTATCTCTCAAGTTGGATCGAACTGCACATGGAGTGCGAATTTTATTATAATCGGTTAAGTGGTTTAGGAGTCCATTGAGGACAAACATTGTGACACGAGATTTATATATATTAAGATGTTTATCAGTTGTCTAGTACTCATAACACAAGCTCTGCTTAGCTTGGGACCAGATGGCGTTGTGTGATAGTTGTGGAATATTAAATAAATAAAAAAAGTTTCAAAGGACAATGGTCAAATTTCGGTCACTGGACAGTCACTCGGTAAATTTGCGACTTAAATCAGCTTCCAAAATTAGCGTTAAAAAGCCAGTATAACGTTCTAACTGTAACATCCTACTAAAGATACATAAAAACCTCGACGGTTATTTAATTACTTGTACCGAAAAACCGGTCCTTAAAATCCTGGTTTAGTGAGACGGGTATACCTATATTGGTGAGTGCGAAAGAGGAGAATGATTTAGTTGTTGGGCGTTGGTGCATTGTGGCAATCTGCGATCGTATTTTGGGCACTATCCTTGAAAAAACTTGTGCACACTTAAATAATTAGACGAAGAGGTCCTTTTAAATTGTTTCCTACATAGCATGGTGTAGTATGTCACTTCTAGATATGAGTTTTGAAACTTTGTCAATGTTCATCTTTTGCCTGCCTTTTCTCAACTATATTGTGGTCGGCTTCCAGTCGTACCAAATTTTTCTTTAAAAAGTAAAGAAAGACCCGTGTTCCTATGTTTCTTTTTTTATAATCTTGTTATATTTGTTTTCTGGATACTTGAACACAGCGGAAAATCGGGCTGTAGTGGGTCAAATCTGAGTACTACTAATACGTGTTTATGCTGTAAGAAGAAACATTACTGTATTTTTGACCAAATTCCGCCGTCCCGATTTTTTTCTTCCGATACAATGAAATAATCCTTACATGAAACAGAGTCGACAGGCATTAAAAAAAAAATTGGTCCATTTTACTTATCTTTGGGGACAGCTCACACTTGACCAAACAAGTAAAAACGCCAAAATTGTCAACATCAAAAAAGAGCTAAAGGTTCCTAAGAAAGTTTTCCCGTATCTCTTATGGATAAGGATTTCTCCTTTTTGGCCAATTTAAAAGAAACACCCTGTATAAGTATGTTCATCAGTTGTCTAGTACCTATAACACAAGCTCAATAGTTGTAGAATATTAATAGAAGAAGTTTTTTAAGTATGTCCACACCAAAATGGAAACCAACAAAGCATATGATGACCTCTATCCCTGTCTTCCTACTTCCTCTTAATACCGTGAATATACAGATTCCGGTTAAAACAACACTGAACTCGGTTACCTACATAGCGTGGCTATAAATAGACGCCGCCTAATGTATGGGGATCCCTCTGGATGGTATAATGGAGTGCTGTATGCCGTAACTTTGTAAAGGGGGAAGTGAGACTATTAAAAGTGTACTTTTGTTACTATTTTGGAACAAAATTTAACACGTAGCTGACTAAAAACGGGTTTTATTGAGGGATAGAGAAAATGAGAGACTAGGGGTTTCAAAAATCTTACTATTCTGGCATTTTATTTAATAGAAAAATCATCAGTGAGTCCTCATTCCCCCAGGACAGGGCAGGAGGGACTGTCAGACTTGTACTGACTAAAATCCACGGTGTCCTTCAATAGCCCATTACGTTTGGGAGTCATGGTAGCTCGTTAGTCCCGCGACCCTGGCATGTTTTGGCCCCAGTCATTGTGCTGACAGATCTTTGAGGCGCGCGTGAAACACGACGCGCCATCGACCCGGGCATGGTCGATGATCGTACAGCGAGCATGTAATTAGTCAGCTAGATTTAGAAAAAACTAATGGACAGGACAGGTATTTTTTTTGGGACAAACCCACCACACTTTTCCCAAACCACTGCAACTCCTGAGAGCCAGAATCAAAAGTGACAACCACCAGAAAAGCGCCGAGACAATGAAGCTCGACGTGTCCCGCAGAATGAATTTACCTGTCTTGGAACCTGCATAGAAATTAATCAGAAAAGAATAGTGGGGTAGGAAAAACACGTAGTTTCCAGGTTACTCCCGGGAGTCCCATGTTAGTTCACATATCTGTCAAATCGACGGGACAGGTTTTTTTTTCGTATCGAAAATGTGACTATTTGTATCATCATCATCATCTCAGCCATAGGACGTCCACTGCTGAACATAGGCCTTCCCTTTAGATCTCCACATATACCTGTTGGAAGCCACCTGCATCCAACGTCTTTCGGCGACCTTTACAAGGCCGTCTGTCCACCTTGTTGGTGGACGTGCTACGCTGCGCTTGCTAGTCCGTGGTCTCCACTCTAGTACCGACCCCATCGGCCATGAGGTGAAAAACATGTGACTGGCCTGTTAGTCTAGTGGTTAGTGACCCTGACTGCTATGCCGGGGGTCGTGGGTTCGATTCCCACCCAGGACAAATGTTTGTGTGATAAGCACGATCATTTGTTCTGTGTCTGGATGTAATTTATCTATAATATGTATGGATTTAAAAATATAAGTATGTTTATCAGTTGTCTAGTACCCATAACGCAAGCTCTGCTTAGCTTGGGACTTGATGGCGTTGTGATAGTTGTGGAATATTATATTATAATCTGCTCTGCGAGCAATAAGGCTAATATTTGAATGCTCCAATATAATCCTAGTTGATAACCCGTCGTCCCACCGTACTGCTCAATTGCCTCACGACTCTAAACCTAATGACATAAGCAGTATGATAGCTTTCAATTGACCACAGGGTCACTGTCGTTAGGCGTATCAAATTTAATGATATCGTCATTGTGTGTGTCTGGCATTTTTTAGAGATCCGTACGTACCACAAAAGAAATAAAGCGGAACCTTTTCTAAGAAACGCTTTTTTCTTGGTAAAATCATCAAATGAGTCCTCCCACCAACGACGATATATTACTAGACTCCTAATAACAGGCGACCGATGTCTGTCAACACATTAGGCAAAAAAGTCTTATATCCGTCTTATTTCGACCACTCCTGTGAGCCGTAAACATACCTTGAGACAGAACAGACCTTGAGTTAGCCAATCACAACGCAGTACCCCGTCCCCCTCGCTCACGTAGTACCTCAGCGAGTTGACAGAATAGTTTTTGTTCCTTAGATCGTGCATGCGGAGTCTAGTTATATATCGTCGTTGCCTCCCACCAAGACAAAGCAGGAGAGACTGTTAGACTTGTACTGACTAAAATCCATAGTCTCCTTCAATAACTCTTTACGTTCTGGGGTCACGGTGCCTCGAGAGTCTCGCGACCCCTATAGTGCCGTTTGGTGTAAAATATGTAAAAATCCCTCATGTACCTTCCTTCGGTTGCACTTATCGCTCCAGTGCCGTGGTAACAACCTTAGACAGTCTCCGCGACCGTCTATCCTACTTCCTACTAATATTATAAACGTGAAAGTTTGTATGAGTGGATGGATGTTTGTTACTCTTTCACGCAAAAACTACTGAACGGATTTTGTTTAAATTTAGTACACAGATAGTTTATAACCTGGATTAACACTTAGGATAGTTTTTATCCCGATTTTATGTTCCCACGGGATGATTTTCGAGTTGCCTTTGGCAGCAGCTAGTAATGAATATAAAGTATCAATTGACGCCCTGCTCTCCAACTGTGATTTATAAGAATGTGAACTTGAGGTCATGTTGATAACGAATGAATGACGACAACTGTCATTCAGTAATTATTGACAAATTGTACTGAATGAATGAATGACGAATTTGATTGAATAATTTTCTTCGATTATTTTTATTATTTTTGACCAACTTCCAAAAGGAGGAGGTTCTCAATTCGGTCGGTTTTTTTTTAAATGATTATTTCGCACTTAACTCCGTCGCCGTCGGTTACTAAAGATTTGAAAAAAAAATATTCCCGTTATCTTGGTCCCATGAATTTTTTATGGAAATCGGAATAGTGATTTTTGAAAAACAAACAAAAACCTAACAATATTTATCAACATTGTTGACTTTACTTTACAACATTGTTACTTCAATTCAAGGTTTTGACTGGCCTGTTGGTCTAGTGGTTAGTGACCCTGACTGCTATGCCGGGGGTCGTGGGTTCGATTCCTACCCAGGACAAAAGTTTGTGTGATGAGCATGATCATTTGTTCTGTGTCTGGGTGTAATTTATCTATAATATGTATGTATTTAGAAATATATAAGTATGTTTATCAGTTGTCTGGTACCCATAACACAAGCTCTGCTTAACTTGGGACTAGATGACGTTGTGTGATAGTTGTGGAATATTTATTATTTATTTAAGGTTTCTGGACCGATTTGTGTGTTTCTTTTTTTTGTTCGATTCAGCAGTTTTTATTTTATTATCGTTTTCTGCTTGTTGTGTACATGGACATTGTTATTACCGGTTTATTCCGCGTTCCATCCCCAAGGTATTCCACCCTCTTCTGCGTTCCACCCCTAAACGTTTCCACATTCGACCCCTAAGGTGGAATTTTACTATCATCTGCTTAGTCTTTTCCCAACTATATTGGGGTCGGCTTCCAGTCAAACCAGATGCAGCTGGAAATCAGTATTTTACATGGAGCGACTGCCTGTCGGGCCTCCACAACACAGTGACTAGACGTGCGGACCTCAAAATACTCAACATATTTCTACAATGACATAATATAGAAAACACTTTAGTTATTCTTTGTAAGTGTCCATTATCAGTTTCTCTAAGAAAATAGCACCGAAGTGGATCGCTGAACGGACTGAGATAAGATAGCCGAATCACTTGTAGATAACGATTTTAGGGTGAGTGCACCAGTTGGCGGCCTACCCGAATGTTATAGATTTTATCGAATTTTTGTATACGACATACTAAAATTATAATCTGGAATATGCTGTGGTATTGTTTGGCATCCTGACCAATACTAGTTTTCTAGAATGTTTGATGAATTTGTTCTGATATCGACGCTATTGAATATTATACTAAAAAAAAAATCTATAAGTCTGTTACTGCGTTTATCAAAAAAAATTTGACTCGTGTTTTGGCAAACATAGACACTTACGAATTTGGCAAAATAATAATAATATTCCACAACTATCACACAACGCCATGTAGTCCCAAGCTAAGCAGAGCTTGTGTTATGGCTACTAGACAACTGATAAACATACTTATATATTTCTAAATTTGTACATACATCTTATAAAATTAAAAAACACCCAGACACAGGACAAATGATCGTGCTCATCACACAAATATTTGTTCTGGATGGGAATCGAACCCACAACCTCCGGCATTTCATCCAATGTCGACGCAATCGAATAGATAGGGTATTATTAAAAAATCGACTCGTGTTTTTTCTTTTATTACGTGAAGAACCAAAACTGACGAAGATAAGACACTTTTAATATTGACAAAACGTCACAAGCAAGTATAGTTTTTACCTGCCTGTCACATCACAACCCCCAACTAATTTTCATGAGTTATAATAATCTTTGTTAATATTCATTGTTTCAACAAAAGAAAAAATACCGTGTCCTTTATTTAAAAAAAAAATGGCTGACGGACTAATTAAATTTCATTTTATTGATAGTCTCAACGTGCCTAATTCTCATAGTTTCCGCCATATACACTCTCATTATCTTCCTGCCCTTATCCCATTTTACTAGGGGTCGGCGCAACACGTTTTTTTCTTCCATTCTCCTCTATCACAAGTCATAGTATCATTTACTCCTTTTTCTTTCATATCCTTACTCTTATACGATCCATCCATCTTTTCTTTGGCCTTCCTCTTCATCTCCATCCATCAGTATTAATACTCATCACTCTTAAGAGAGTGAGAGTGACTCATGTGACTAAGGTCACATGAGTGTCATCCCTCCTCATCACATGTCCATACCAAGACAGACGATTCCCTTTCACTTTTTCTATAACCGGCGCGACTTGCAAACTGCCCCTTATAAACTCGTTCCTTACTTTATCCATATACACTCTAAAATTCCATATTTTTTGTATAGTTTTAAGTCTGACAATCTAATTGTAAGCTCGAGACTATTGTATGACACATAATATCTCTTCCAAAGCCGTTGTAATATAATTTATGTAACTGTTTGTCAACTTGAAAAGCAATTGTTTGCGTCTTATATTTTCCTTATGGAGTATTTTTTGCATAAAAGAAATGATAAGTAGAAATATCTGAAACATTGAGCTATTATTACTACGTATAGAGACGACACCACGCATCACCACTATGTCCCATCTAGAATGAGTGCGCGCGCGTAGAGCACGCCACAGAGCTGTCAAACAAATGAATGAACTTGTGCGCGTGCACTCATCCTGGATGGGACACAGTGGTGATACGCGGTGGCGTCTCTATACGTAGTAATCATAGCTCAACGATCTGAAATGGTCTTTTATGGAACTAGACAGATTTAAGTAGACCTGCCCAGGACCCAGTCAGTTATCGTGTAGCTCGACTCCATAATTTTTTTTTACGTGGTAAAATCATCAAATGAGTCCTCCCACCCCGGGCAGGGCGGGAGGGACTGTCAGACTTGTACTGACTAAAATCCACGGTGTCCTTCGGTAGCCCTCCTTTGAGTACCGGAGTCGCGGTATACGTATGTCCCGCGACCCCGGCAGGCTTTGGTCCTCTTAAGGTCCCCGTCATTATGCTGACGCTCTTAGAGGCGCGCGTGGAACACAACGCGCCGTCGACCCGGGCCTGATCCATGGTCCGACAGCGAGTTGCTCTTTACTCGCCGCCCGCATGGCCGCGATTGCACACTAAGCCTAGATATATGCAAAGTTACTGGTGAAATAATAATGGTATGCCGACAACAAGGCGCCCTACCTTACAATTTTATCAATAACTTCATATTATCAGTCGAGTATGTTTTTAGTCAGAATTTGTGTTGAGGGCAACTTTCTTTTGTCTAATATGGGACTTATTATTGATAAGATATATTATTATTATTGTATTTATAATATGGTCCTTTGAAATCTTTGCATATTTCTAGGCTTAGTAAGCAGTTGCGGGACATACGTATACCGCGACTCCGGTACTCAAAGGGCTACCGAAGGACATCGTGGATTTTAGTCCTAATTTGGCACTTTAAAGCTTAATTTTTCACAAACGAATCTTTTTATCAAAAAGTTGTTAATGGAAGTTATGAATATTTTTAAAGACCTATTTAATGATACCCCACACTAAGGGGTACGCGAGAAAAAAAAAAACATCCCCACTTTACGTGTACAGGAGGTACTCTAAAAAAAATATTGTACGAGATTTTATTTTACCACTTTTTCGGCACAACAAATCCGTATATTTACACCAAATAGGGCACCCGCTGACAATGGCACCTGAGTTACTGATGGCTTATCTATTCGACATAAGGCTCCTGTCAAAATTTTTCGCAGGTGCAGGTGCCCTAACTGGAATACCTCCAAATTACAGCTTTCTAGTACTGGGCGTCTCTGAGCTAAGCTGCGGACAGACGGACGGACGGACGGACATGGCGAAACTATAAGGGTTCCTTGTTGACTACGGAACCCTAAAAAATAAGTGTCTCTAATTTTTTTATAATCTAAAAGACGGTCTAATTACATTTTTTAGGGCAACTATCCTATTATTTCAGCCGTTATGTAGCTACTTTAGTTACTCTACAAAATCTTGAGTACAAAAATAGAAACCAGTAATGGACTACAAGGTCGACCCGATATGGAGTACCAGATCACTCAGAAAATATTAGCGGACATTACGTTTTTATGATATCACTGGTTGTGCCGTCGCTTCGAGCTGCAAAGTCAATCTTCAAGGTTAAGCTGTACTTGCCGAAAATGGTCTGTGGATGGGTGACCACTGACCATTCATCATAGCGAGCTTCCTCCTTGCTAAGAAAGCGTTGATTATCATGCCATTTGTAATACAGCCGCACAGATCGATCTTCCGGGTTAAGCTACGCTTGCCGAGATTGGTCCGTGGATGGGTGACCTTTTATCTTAGCGAGCTTCTTCCGTGCTTGAAAAGAGGTGATTGTCGTGTCATTTGTAGTTTTTGGAATGTCATTAATCGTGGCTAAATAAAGCCGCGCTTACCGAGGTTGGTCTGTGGTTGGGTGACCATCTGTCATACTTAGCGAGTTTCCTCCGTGCCTCGGAAAATACGTAAAGCCGTTGGTCCCGGCTGTCATTTGTAGATCTTTGATAGTCGTTACTATTGATCAGAAGTCTAACAACTAGTCTTACCATGGGGTATCGTGTTACCCAGTTACTGGATTGTGGAGGTCCGATAGTCAGTCGCTCCATGTAAAACACTGATATTCAGCTGCATCTGCTTCGACTGGAAGCAGACCACAATATAGTTGGGAAAAGGCAGGCAGATGGTACTCTTTCGAACATTGCCTATGTACCACTGTTTGAACATGACGCTTAAATAAAGAAATAACATTCCCCGAAAAGTAATCATAGTCTAATTACGCCAGAAAACGGGTAAATGACCCGACGATTTTCGAGTTATGCAAACACTGAATCCAAGGACGATATATTACTAGACTCCGCATGCACGATCTAAGGAACAAAAACTATTCTGTCAACTCGCTGAGGTACTACGTAAGCGAGGGCGACGGGGTACTGCGTTGTGATTGGCTAACTCAAGATCTGTTCTGTCTCAAGGTATGTTTACGGCTCACAGGAGTGCTCGAAATAAGACGGATATAAGACTTTTTTGCCTAATGTGTTGACAGACATCGGTCGCCTGTTATTAGGAGTCCAGTAATATATCGTCGTTGCCGAAAAGTGATCATAGTGTAATTACGCCAGAAAACCGGGTAAATGACCCGACGATTTTCGGGTTATACAAACACAGAATCCACGCCAAAACGTTCAACAATGGCGTATCGAAATCTACACAGTGACATTTATATTTTCAACTCAAGGCCTATATAAATAAAAAGTAAAATGACTCATCGGGCGAAGCTTTTTATTGAACTCATCCGTTATGCTCTGAATGTGCCGTGGTGACGTCACTGGGGCGTCAAGCGAACCGTGTCGCGATCGGCACACTTCGCCAACAATCGGCCGTTGTCGGGATGCGCACGCGATTGTGAGTACACAAGTTTTTTTTGTAGATCATGAGATGCGTTTCTTTGAAATTGTGTGTACGAATTTTTGGTGTTTTTTTTTTTTGAGATGTTTTGCAAATGTGACCTAGTCAGTAATTTGGCTTGGATGACTGAACAACTAAATATACTAATTTCTTTGAACGACAGCAATAGGAGTTCGAGAGATCGGAATTTGGCAATAGTTTTCGACCATTCGACAAATAAAAAGCTTAAAATTATAGTCTTCATGGCAATTTCATTATCGAGTGGTGACCACGGACCGGAAGACGCAGCGTAGGCAGGCCTGCCACTAGGTGGGCCGACGGCACCGTGAGAGTCGCGGGCAACCAATGGATGCAAGTGGCGAATTTTTGTTCGGCGTGGCGGTCTAAGAGGGAGGCCTATGTTCAGCAGGGGACGTCTTCCGGCTGATGATGATGGCAATATCGGAGCTCTGTAAAAAACTGTGAGTGAGGAATTGCTCCCCTCATGCTTGCGGGACTGTCTTAAGCAGGTTACCATAACCCTGGTTCGTTTAAAGCTATTGATTAAAGGAACATGGTGGATTTTTAGTCAGTAAGAACCTGAAATTCTCTTTCGTTCTCCGGGACACGTCGAGCTTCATTGTCTCGGCGGTTTTCTTATGGTTACAACTGTTGATTCTGGCGCACAGGAGTTGCAGTGGTTTGGAAATAGTGTGCTGGAATTGGGATGAGCCCAACAATAAGTCCTTTTCGCTCCACCCAGGGCGAGACAATTTATGTGTGGATTTTACCTCCCCAAATCTTCTTGTATTATGAATCCAGCTACATGATATCTGACAAATGCTTGCACTGTCTGGACAGGTCCACTCAAATCTGTGTGGTTTTTCTTCAAAACACCATCTCAAACACTACATGGTCCTCGTATGACATGACCAATATAATGTCTGGACTTTAAAAGAGACTGTGACCTCTGAGTTTGTTTCGGCTGTTTCTTCTCAGAGTAGTCAGGTACGAAACGCCGGCCTCATCTAGTTTGTAAAAAGACGTGTATAAAAGTGTTGATAACCTTTTTGCTAAATTCAATATCATTTCATTCCATAAGGAAAAGGTTTCCTCTTATTATATTGGCAAAAGCGATGGATGCAAGTGGCGAATTGTCGTTCGGCGTGACGTGGCGTGTTCAGCAGTGGACGTCTTCCGGCTGATGATGATGATGATGATATTGGCAAAAATTGCTCTCTCTACTTCCTCGCCTCTTTTAGTATACTCGCGAGGTGTTAAAATAATAAACGTAAATCGTTTATTTAATTTGTTTGTCCTTGTTAACAACAGTGTTATAATAATGTTGTCATTATATTCGTTGTTATACAAAGAAGAGTTCTATTATTTCTTTGTAATGTCAGAGATAATGTGTATTTTTATAATAGACTAGCGGTCCGTCCCGGCTTCGCATTTTTGAATTTATTTGTTAGAAAAAATGTGATAAATGAAGAACAGCTCGACCGATTTTGTGCAAACTTCACATAAACCATCTTCTAAGAACAAACGACGAACAAAGCCTAAACATCTGATTTGGATAGGTGAGCCCGTTCTTGAGTTATAAAGTTACAACGAAAAGTTGCATTGATGTTTGTATAAAGACTGGAAGGGTCTGTGCAGGTCAACGACGATATATTACTAGACTCCGCATGCACGATCTAAGGAACAAAAACTATTCTATCAACTCGCTGAGGTACTACGTAAGCGAGGGGGACGGGGTACTGCGTTGTGATTGGCTTACTCAAGGTCTGTTTTTGTCTCAAGGTATGTTTACGGCTCACAGGAGTGAGATAAATAAGACGGATATAAGACTTTTTTGCCTAATGTGTATATATATATATTCTTTATTGTGCACAATATTTACAATAAAAACCAAACTTAAAATTACGTTCACAAAGGCGAGCTTATCTCTATAAAGAGATCTCTTCCAGCCAACCCGTAAAACTGATTAGAGATGATAATACACGGGGACAAGATAGTACACAGAATTATTAATAATTGGTTATACATATTCATACATATTAATAATATATATCATAAAATATATACAAACAAATATTTTATAGTATAAAAATATATACATACATATATTATATATCATTAAATATATACATACATATAAATATCAAGATATTTGCGATAGGAAGTGCTCTTTCAATCTATGTTTGAATGATGTTATCGATGGAGAGTCTTGGATCGTCTTAGGTAGCCTGTTCCAAAGTTGTGTAGCTCGAAAAGTAAAGGAATTATAAAAGAATTTAGTATTTGCTCTAGGACACTCAAGTACTTTGGTGTTACATGCGCGCCTAGGCCGAGGATTAGGAGGTAGTAAGCGGAAGCGGGAGCGGAGATAGTCAGGAGTGGACGGGTTTTTGAGGATTTTGTAGAGAACAGATAGGATGTGCACATCACGACGAAGTCGGATAGGGAGCCATTTTAACTGAGCACGAAATTCAGAGATATGGTCATATTTGCGAAGTCCGAAAATAAACCGAATAGCAAGATTTTGTAGACGCTCAAGTTTATTTAGCAGCTCCTCAGTCACATCCAAGTAACACACATCAGCATAATCAAGAATAGGAAGGAGAAGTGCTTGAGCAAGCATGATTTTAGTTTGCAAAGGTAAGAAGGTCTGGAGTCGTTTGAGAGAATGGTATGAATAATGCATGCGCCTGCTCACCTCGCTAACCTGCGCTGACCAGGATAAGTGACAGTCGAATATCACTCCCAAATTTTTTGCCTTATGTGTGTATGGGATACAGATACCGTCGTAATAAACTTTATGGTTGTCAGTTATTACAAGCCTACTTCTAAGTCTACTGCTTCCTATGATCATAGCTTGTGACTTAGTGGGATTAACCAACAACCCAAAGTTATGAGCCCATGTCTTTATTGCTGAAAGGTCGGAATTTATAACTTCAATCGACTCGGAGAATTCAGACAAAGAAGAGTGTCTATATACCTGTAAATCATCTGCATACAAATGGAAGGGAGAAGAAATTACGCGAGAAATATTATTTATGAAAATAGAAAAAAGTAATGGAGAAAGAACGCCGCCTTGCGGAACACCAGCAGTGAGATTCACCCAGTCCGATTTTAAGTCGTCGGTTTTCACACACTGCTGGCGACCATGAAGATAAGATCGAAACCAACCGATCACAGAAGGAGCAATGTTAAGAGAGCTTAGGGTAGCAAGGAGCATGTCAAAGTCAACTGAGTTAAATGCGTTACTGAAGTCAAGCAGAGTCATAACGGTCAATTTAGTGTTATCCATCGCATGGCGAATATCCTCTGTGACATTCAGCAACGCACTAACGGTGCTATGAGAAGGACGGAAACCGGACTGGAAAGGACAGAGTAGGTTATTGGAAGTAAGATAGGAGTAGAGCTGTTTGTGGACAACACTTTCAAGTACTTTTGAAAGTAGAAGGATTGAGATTGGACGGTATTCAGACAGGGAAGTTGGATTGGAGGTTTTGGGCAGAGGAATAACAAAAGCCTTTTTCCAGGAAGAAGGAAAGACATTAACCCATAAAGAAAAATTTATTATGTGAGTGATAGCAGGGATAATGCTTCCTAAAACCGGAAGGAGCATGTCAAGACTCAGATCATCACTGCCCACTGCCTTCGTAGAGATGGAAAGGATACTCTTCTTAATATTGTCCTCCGTGACCGGATGGAATGTAAATTGAGTGCAGTCAGGTGGGTCAAGGTTAGAAAGGTAAGACAGAGATGATGTTTTTGTAATGGTATCTAATGAAACAGGAGAGGTAGAGAAGTGTTTATTCAGAGCATTTAGATCCATGGTACCACTAGTAGCATCCATGGCCTTGCCCACACCCAATGACTTTAAGAATCTCCAGGTCAGAGCCTGAGAAAGATTTTCCAAATTTGAGTGAATATAACGGCGTTTTGCATCCCTACACAGTCTGTTGCAGATGTTACGCAATTTTTTATAAACTGTTTTATTGTCGTCAGAAGGATCCTTCTTAAGCTTGCACTTAGCTTTATCTCTCTTCGCCATAGCCTTCTTAATGTTAGGATTCAGCCAGGGAGCAGGATAATGCTTCACACGAACAGGTCTAACTGGTGCATGAGCATCAAATAGATTGGTGATAATTAAATTAAATGCAGCAACTTTGGCATCAACATCATCTGCTGTGAATACCGGCGACCAGTCGATGCTCTCTGCATCTTCTCTCAAACGGTCCAGGTTCATATTACGATAATTACGTTGGAAAATGACTTTATTCTTGATCTTAGGAGGACGTACTTTATATGTAAGAAAAATTAAATCATGATACGAGAAAGGGGCCATCATCTGTCCGTGCGTGATGACTGAATCCGGTTTGGAGACGATCATAACGTCGAGCAATGATGGCCTACAATTTGGAAGATGATGTGTTGCTGAAAGTGGGAGAACGTGTAAATTAAGTGAAGAGGTTATAGAAAGAAGCTTTTGAGATCTGGAATCATCCTTCAAAATACATGTATTTAAGTCACCCATGATTATGACATGTTCATAATGTGTACCAAATTGTTCCAGAATGGATTCTAACGTGGGAAAGTAAACCACCTTATCATTAGGGCTATATACGACACCAAGTAAAACCTTTTTGTGGTTAAGGATGATTTCCAGAAAGAGATATTCAAGAGATCCGGAATATTGATATGTGTTGACAGACATCGGTCGCCTGTTATTAGGAGTCTAGTAATATTTCGTCGTTGGTGCAGGTTGACCTGTAAAAATAATCTGGCCATATGGTGGCCAGTGTGGAGCTCCTCTGCAGTATATGTCCCACCTCCTTTTCTACTCATCCTACCCAACTATCTGTATCTTCCAGGATTTGAAGGAGGTAATCGATAGAGCTGTGCGCTTTTGTATCTTGGTTAAATCATAAAATAAGTCCTCCCACTCAGAGAGGGACTATCAGACTTGTACTGACTAAAATCCACGGTGATCCTTCAATAGGCCCATAACGTTACAGGGTTACGGTATTCGTTGGTCCCGCGACCCAGATAATTTACCGGTAACAAACCAAGGTTTTTTTTAAATATTTTTGTATCATAATAACGGGCGAGCCTATAACCGTCAATCAGCCACAAATATAGACTCCGTGGCTGCAACTGGGAAATCCCTGAAGGAAAAACCCTATTAAAGTAATTCAGTTGGCATCAAAATCGAAGGTTTTTGTAGAAGTATTGTTTTTGTTTTTGGCGTGTGCATATCATCGCATGAGTCCTCCAACCCATGGCAGAGCAGAAAGGACTGTCAGATTCGTAGTGACTAAAATCCTCGGCGTTTAGCGACTTGTTTCGCCGGGGGTGTCTACCACTGCGTCTGTGTTGAAGGGAGGACGCTGTCCTCTCCCTCACAGTAGGAATATTGAAAAATATTAAATGATAAATGATATTTATTTTGCAAATAGGTTTTCGCAAACACTTTTACAAGTCAAAACACTTTTTTTATAACTAGATGAGGCCGGTGTTTCGTACCTGACTACTCTGAGATGAAACATCCGAAACAAACTCAGAGGTCATCGTCTCTTTTAAAGTCCAGACATTAAATTGGTTAAATCATGCGAGGACCCTGCAGGTTTGTGTCTGAGATGGTCTTTTGAAGAAAGAACCATACAAATTTGAGTGGACCTGTCCAGTCAGTACTCGTGGCAGCATTTGTCAGTTATCGTGAAGCTCGACTCATAACTCAAGGAGCTCAACCAACTATCTTTTGGCAGCGGCTTCACCCGCTCACCCCTCTGTTTGTTTTGGTATGGTTGATTGATGGAGAGGAAGAGGAAGGCCAAAGAAAAGATGGATGGATTGTCTAAGGAATGATATGGATGAAAAAGTAGTAAATGATACTGTGACGTCTGATAGGAGAGAATGGAAGAAGAAAACGTGTTGCGACGACCACTAGTAAAATGAGATAAGGGCAGGAAGGTGATTAAAAAATGAAGTGCAGTTATGCAATAAATGAGTGTTGCGGGACATACGTACCTATACCGCGGCTCCGGTACTCAAAGGGCTACCGAAGGACACCGTGGATTTTAGTCAGTACAAGTCTGACAGTCCCTCCCGCCCTGCCCGGGGTTGAGGACTCATTTGATGATTTTAACACCAAAAAAAGGAATAAATGAGTGATTGTCGATGTTTCGTAACGATTGTAGGAGAAAACGCTGATGGTTGCCATAGCGTTGAATGGATTACAAATTGCCTAGTTTCGCTACACCTAATTAATTTGCTAATTAGACGCTTTTTTTAGTAGTGATTCATTCGGTACAAATGGTCTCTAGGAAACTGTGGAGACTACTTTGTAAATGCGAAAGCTTGAAAAGTAAAATGTCCAGATTCATCTAACTGGCCTGTTGGTCTAGTGGTAAGTGACCCTGACTGCTATGCCGGGGGTCAGTTAGATTCCCACCCAGGACAAATGTTTGTGTGATGAGCACGATCATTTGTTCTGTGTCTGGGTGTAATTTATCTATAATATGTATGTATTTAGAAATCTATAAGTATGTTTATCAGTTGTCTAGTACCCATAACGCAAGCTCTGCTTAGCTTGGGATTAGATGGCGTTGTGTGATAGTTGTGGAATATTATTATTATTATCTACCGCTAGGCTTGCGGCAAAGAGACGTCACGGCGTCCTGACCTACCACATGACGCAGGTCCTCACCGGACACGGAATTTTCGAGAGGTACCTGTGTCTGATGAGAAAGGAGGAAACGCCTGGGTGGCACCACTGCGAAGATCGCCCGGAGGACACAGTAGAGCATACGGTGACTGTCTCGGCAGATGATCTCCGGCCACCGTAGGCGCGGGCATGCGGACAGCGAGTAAAGAACAACTCGCTGTCCGAACATGGACCATGCCCGGGTCGACGGCGCGTCGTGTTCCACGCGCGCCTCAATGAGCGTCATCAAAATGACGGGGCCCCCTCACAGAGGGCCAAAGCCTGCCGGGGTCGCGGGACTTATTGCCATCACCGTGACCCCGGAACATAAAAAAACTTGCTGCAAATGCCACCGCGATTATATGGCCAGAACAACTCATAAGTCGCCGTAACACCCGTATAGAAAATGGAATAAATAACTAATAGAATATTATCTTTTGTTGCAGTGTTGTGCATGATTCCAAGAGGAGTGGACTACTAGAGTTCGTGACGATCTATTAAGTAAGTACCAATATCCATAATTAACTGCAGAAACAAAAATTTCTAAGGTTCAAAAATCTGCGATCTTCGGTTTGAGCACATTCGATGCTCTTACCAACAATACCATCGAGGTCTTAGTCACTTTGTTCATAACGCGACGCAAGTCTCCGATATCTTACGAGGATATATTACTAGACTCCTAATAACAGGCGACCGATGTCTGTCAACACATTAGGCAAAAAAGTCTTATATCCGTCTTATTTCGACCACTCCTGTGAGCCGTAAATATACCTTGAGACAGAACAGACCTTCAAATCAAATCAAATCAAATTTATTATTTGTGTAACATAGGTGCAGGTACAATGTTCTTATATTTTATTTTACAGGATCGCTATGCTATGCCAAGAGGCGTACAAATATTTTGAAAGCATGCAATGAATGAAATCATTATTACGTAATATATGAAAGTAAATATCCTAATGTCAAAAAGATTTTACAAATAAAGAAATGTCAAATTTTAAATGTCACCTTGAGTAAGCCATTATCAAATGAGTTCAAAGTAGGACAGGAGGGACTGTCAAGACTTCATCATCATCATCATCATCAGCCTATAATGTTCCCACTGCTGGGACACAGGCCTCCTCTCTTGTCAAGACTTGTACTGACTAAAATCCAGGGTGTCCTTCACTTTCTTCGACCTTTCCTTCTTTTCGGTTACCTGACGAGACAACCTCGGACCCCGGCAGGCTTCGGCTCTCTAAAGCCCTCCTTACCAAAGCCTGCCGGGGGTCCCGGCAGGCTTTGGTAAGGACTATGACGATGAGGGAATATGACGGCAGACCCCCCGAGGGTCTGCCGTCATATTGCCGACAGCTTTTTGAGGCGCGCGTGAAACACGACTCGGTGTCTAACCGGGCATGGTCCCTAAGCAAACGACGAGTCGCCCATTACTCGTCATCCGCATGCACACATCTACGAGACCGGAAATCGCCTCGCCATGCCGTGGACGTAACCCGCAACGGCTGAGTTGGAGGCTGAGGCTGAGGTTCAGAGGTGGAGGCTGTCCTCTCCCACGATATTCGCCTGGATATAGTTATCGGAGACTCGCCTTGAAATTGTCAAAGTTCCAGTTTACGTCTCAAATACTGAAAACTCGTGCTAAGGGTACAGATGTGCTATAAATGCCTAAATTAATATAACTTTACAGGGTTATTTGTAATTCGATGCGGACTTTGATATGGGTGATACTAGCTAGACCTTATTTGCAACAATTTTAATCCTGACAAAATGCGGTCCAAACTGACTGGTTATAGAGATATCGAATTTTAAGATTTTTCAAAAATTTCTACCTCTCCCTCATTAAGTGCTTATTGTTAGAAATTAACGATGTTCTCCACTTAGAATTTTACAGGATAACTTTTAAAACCAATTAGGATAAAATCCAATGATTTAATAATTAACGAATCTCTAAGTCTTAGGGATGTTTTTCTAATACGTGGTCAACTTTAGCTAAGTGTAACTTCTTCCCATAAAAATATCCAAACTTAACTTTTTTTTTATCTAGGTAACATCATCAAATGAGTCCTCTCACCCAGAGCAGGGAAGAAGGGACTGTCAGACTTGTACTGACTAAAATGGTGTCCTTCCAAGTTCCCTTTACGTTCCTGGGTCACGGTAGCTTATTCGTCCCGCAACCTCGGTAAGCTTTAGCCTTCCAAGGGAGCCCTGTCATTATCATCATCATCATCAACAGCCTAAGATAACGTTCCCACTGCTGGGACACAGGCCTCCTCTCTGAGAGAAGGAGTGGGCCATAATCCACCACGCGGGCCCATTGCGGATTGGTAGATGTCACATATCTTCGAATTTTTGGTTCTAGGACATGCCGGTTTCCTCACGATGTTTTCCTTCACCGTTTTGAAAGCAGTGATGACGAAATAAATTACACAAAGTAATGCGCCTGACGGGGTTCGAACCTACGACCTACAACTCGTAAGTCGCGACCGATACCACTGGGCCACCACTGCTCATTATGCTGTCATTATGCTGACAGCTTTTTGAGGCATGCGTTGTAGGCCCGGGCATGGTCCACGTATTAGGGTAGTTGTAACTTAGTAACTGTTTTTCTCGAAAATCATTAATGTTTTTTTCTGAATCAACGCGAGTGAAGTCACAGGTAAATTCTAGGTATTTTATTAAAGCAAAAAAATAGACAAATGTCTGCAGTATCGACAAAACTGCAAGCAATAAACATAATATTGATTGCGACAGCCCGGCGTCGGCATGAACGTAGACTAGCAATAAAATTGTAGATGCGACACTTGGTGCAACATTATTCATAGCTTGCATGATATTGTGGCATTGCGAGTTGATGGTATCGGGCTTCTGTCGAGCAGTTTCGGGTTGTTAAATGTGAATTTTACAACTAAATAACTAGCAATAGTTGAATCAGTTGTAAAATCACGGGAAATATTAGGGTGGGTGCAATAAAAACATTTTCAAATGATAGAATACTAAGTTTTGCCCATGGTTTCGTTCGCCCCCCTTTTATAGCCGTAGCTAGCTAGACTGATTTCGTAGAACTCAATCTCTGTCCAACAAATGCTTAGGAACCATAATTTAGGGACAAACGTCACATAAGTAATGTGACAGCAGAGATGACGATATGGGAAGCCAAAACTAGCTGATTATCTTTTTCTACAGTTCTATATTGTGCCATAATATTTGTCGATATCCGTGCGCCTAGAACAATTTTATCTCAATTCTACCAAGAATGAATAATTTACTTTTTTTTTTAATAAAAAAATATTTTTCCCGACTATGGCATGTAGCATCAGTAGACTACTAAAGAAAAGAAACATTTATTTTCGTTATATTTATGACGATAGAAATCTTACTAGATTCTGCCATTTAATCTATTCCTCCATCGACAAAAATCTGTTTCTATCTCGCAAGCTACGCGTGCTGTCGTGTCACATCTATAACCAAAATAATCTTTGCCAATTTTCCCCCCTTCGAAGTTTGAAAGTCATGGAGTTTTTATTGCAGCTAGGGTGAGGGTAAAATAACATTTATACACTCGCCAACCGAGTTACAACTATCCAGTGGCGTAGTTAGGCGGCGGCGGCGCGGACTCTAGCCCTCCGCCTTGCAAGTGAAAGGGCAAAATAAGAAAAAATATTGACAACCGTGGTCATAAGTTAGTAAACAGTCAGTAAAACGGTACAACTTAATTACTACTAAGAAATTAACATGATTGTCGCGGGATTTATCTCATTATCGTAACCTTGAACGAACGGAACGTAAGGTTCATTGGAAGACCAGCGTTAGACAGTTTCACCCTGTCTGACATCAGGGCTGGGCAAAATACATGCTCTGCTTTAATTGAAATACAAATTACAAAATCGGAATCGCAAGTAATTAAAATATAAAATACAAAATACTTTTAAGTAAAGTATTTAAAATATAAAATACAAAATACTGTATTTTAGCTTTTTTTAATTGAAATACAAAATACTAATTACAAATTACATTTTACTAAATATGTAATCTAGACCAGCATGGGCTGAGTGGCCTGGAATGTTCTCAATTCGACGTTAATTTTTTTTTTGCGTGTTTTCGCCATGTTCGACGTACAGTGTAAAGACGCCAGCAGGTCCACCTGCCCGAATCTGTCAATTTTTACTAATCAAAAAATTACTTTCCATTAAGTATTGTAATAAGGTTCAAAATCTATTAATGAAATTTGACAGATTGTGGTAGTAGTACATAACAGGTGCAGTATTGCCAACTCTAATTAGCTGCTTTACCATCATTGCAGAGAGTGCAATTACAGTAAATTAAGTTTAAATGTATTTTGTTAAAATGTATTTTGGAGTTTCATGTATTTGAAATACTAATTACAAAATACTTCGTCGTCAGGTATTTGAAATACGAATTACAAATTACATTTTAAGCAAGTAATTGAAATATAAATACAAAATACGTATTTGTATTTCAATTACGTATTTCAAATACAAGTAATTCAAATACTGCCCAACCCTGTCTGACATAAATGCTGAAATGGACCTTTTTGGCGCAGCCGTGAGGCACACACTACAGTCCTCTGTATTTTGGCTTCCTTTTTTATTTTTTCTTTGTTTATCTTTAATATTCTCTGTACTTTTTAATATTACGTGTGCTACATGAACTGTTGTCAAATAAATCTTTTTCTTTCTTTCTTTCTAAAGGGCTATTGAAGGACATCGTGAATTTTAGTCAGTACAAGCAGTAGAGGCCAGTCATATTTATGGTCGACGATGTGAATGACGACGATGATTGACGGCACGGTTAGCGCAGTGGCTGAGCGATTGGATTGCTGCACTGTGTGTCTCGGGTTCGATTCCTGAAATATTTGTATGATCTACAAGTACATAGTTGTTCCGGGTCTGGGCGTTTGTGTATGTGAGTTTGTGTTTGTAAACGCACCCACGACACAGTAGAAATTGCTAGTGCGGGGTTTTTTTTAAAAAAAAAAATGGCCTCCCAGATTCATCTTGCCCTCCCTTAGACGGTCTCGCTACGCCACTGTAACTACCCTTCACTTAGTCCTACAGAAGTGGGTAGTGCGATGCAATTAGCGCGGTCTGAAGTATGTCTGGCGTTCTGAAATGAGGCTTGTTTTTTACTAACGGAGTGAGTTTAAGGTGTTTATTCGTTTCCTGACTTTATGTTTGGTGAGGGTAGTTGTAATCTTATTTTTTTTAAGCTCTAAAAATTTAGTTTAGAAAAGGGGGTGGTTTAAGTTTTATCGCTTTGTATGTGACACCGCAGCCCTTTAACGGGTTTGGACGTTTTTATAATTTAAAAGAAAGTAGGCTTTCGTATGTATGCATCTTCAATTTAAAAGACTGTTCTCATTTAAAAGAAAGCTATTTTATGTAATGTATGTATGCAACTTCAATTTAAAAGACTGTTCTCTCCAGGAAGAATGTATACCTACATAAATAAATAATCGTAAAATGGGGTGAATAGAAACGTAGGGGTGAATTTGGACAAAACTTTGAAAGGGATATCAACGATATATAAAAAAGTCCCAAAACAATGAAGTACAGTTCAATAAATAAAATATTGAGTAGTTGTTAGTAATCTATTATATTAATTCAATATTAAAATCCCTGAAAGTTGATTCCGATTCATCCCAGCGTCCCTTTTCACCCCGTTTAATTGCTATAATCAAATCGATTGAGTAATATTTCAATTCTTGTAGTAAATGGTAATTATCTCTTAAGAGAAATCAGCTGTTACAAACCTTGACACGGCTATAATCAATTAAACAGCAAAGTTCAATACAATAACCAATAAATTAAAACAATAATAAATAAATAATGTATCAATTAACTTACATAACACATTGATCGGCGCAATAAAGTCATAATCATAAAATAAATCAGTCAACGCTTTTAATTAGCTGTACAACAGCATTTAAACTTAATTACCGACATTAAATACGTCCACTCGCATCGGACGGCGATCGATGAATGTCGATTTGTATTCGGAATTCAAAATTCGTATTACAAATTACCCGTTTAATTTGGAAATGGAACGCATCGTGTTCTATTTTTGAGTTTTATGCGTTTTCGAGATGGCGTCTTTGATGAAATCGGAGTCAAGAGGTTGGTTGCTATGTTTTAGACATAGACATGGATAATGGACTGAGCTTGATTGATCCAGATGTAAAATAAATACACGAACAAAGTGTGAAAAAAGAAGTGAGAATAGTTGCCAAACGGTACTGGGGGGCAATTCTCGGTTTTAGAGATGGTGTCGAACTCGACAAAAATTTCTAATGACGTAATTTTTTCGACAAATTTTACTGAACTCTAACGTTAGCCTTCGACAAAATTTGTCGAAGGCTAACGTCAAATTCGCCATTTAATGGCGAATTTGACATCCCCAAAATAGCAACTTTTAAAATTTGTCGAAAAAATGACGTCATTAGAAATTTTTGTCGAGTTTGACACCATCTCTAGAACCGGGAGTTGCCCCCCTGTTAGTCACTTTGTCTCTTTCTTTGTTTTTCAATGTCTTACAGGACACAGATAGGTTTTTATAGTAATAAAATCCTCAAACGAGTGCTCCCACCCAGGGCAGGGTGGGAGGGACAGTCAGTCTGGTACTGACTAAAATCCACGGTGTCCTTCAATAGCCCTTTACGATCCGGGTTCACGGTAAAGATACACGTCCTGCGACCCCGGCAGGCTTTGGCCCTCTAGGACCCCGTCCCAACAGCACACTTTGAGTATGGCTGCCCTAGGGCATGTCCATTATTTTGTCCGTCCGTCGATGTGAAATGCAGGAAGGGTCCACGCTTCCTTGCACATTTGTATAATTATATGGACGTATAATAATTAATGGTTCCGCTGTTTTTTGTATAAAATGTAGTTGAAATGCATTGATTACTTCCTTTATTAGAGTTTTTTTTTCGTTTTCTGTGGAAGTGAGAGGAAATATAATAATCTTTATGGAGTTATCAATAAATTATTTATTTATGGCAATAAATAATTGTAATCACAAGTTACTGGGGAGACAGAGAATGGCGGAATAATGTGACTATCGGCTATTGCTCTCACTCGTACTGATTAAAATCCACGGTTATACATGGTTAGTGAACCTGACTGCTATGCCAGGGGTCGTGGGTTCGATTCCCACCCAGGACAAATGTTTGTGTGATGAGCATGATCATTTGTTCTGTGTCTGGGTGTAATTTATCTGTAATATGTATGGTTTACAAATATATAAGTATGTTTATCAGTTGTCTAGTACCCATAACACAAGCTCTGCTTAGCTTGGGACTAGATGACGTTGTGTGATAGGTGTGGAATATTATTATAATAGCCCTTAACGTTCCGTGGTTCCGGTAATTCGTAAGTCCCGCGACCCTTTTTGACCCTCTAAGGGGGTCCCGTCATTATGCTAACACTCTTGAGGCGAGTGTGGAACACAGCGCTCGGTATCAAAAAATAAAAAGAAATGTTCTAAATACCGTATTATGCAACACAAACATATATTCACGCATAACATTCGAGCGGTAGGCAGGAAGCTCCGACGGGCAGGACGTGGCCAATTACGCGCGGATGTGCGAGGCGCGCGGGGGGCATCCGCGAGGACGGAATCTAGGGTACACATCGATGGACTGGCTTAGGTGCTAGGTTTAAAGGCTAGGTTAGAAAGAAAGAAAATTGAGTTTATTGGCATCAAAACTTAAAACTAAATAAAAAACAAAGCTATTCTTGCTGAGCCAACGACGATATATTACTAGACTCCTAATAACAGGCGACCGATGTCTGTCAACACGTTAGGCAAAAAATGTCTTATATCCGCCTTATTTCGAGCACTCCTGTGAGCCGTAAACATACCTTGAGACAGAAAAGACCTTGAGTTAGCCAATCACAACGCAGTACCCCGTCCCCCTCGCTTACGTAGTACCTCATCGAGTTGACAGAATAGTTTTTGTTCCTTAGGTCGTGCATGCGGAGTCTAGTAATATATCGTCGTTGGCTCAGAATAACGCCAAGTGGCAGCACGGTCTACCACTTGACGCTAATTTTCAGCTGCAGCCCACGAGTGCCATAGGTTGTTAAACTTTTTATTGGTAGTACAATCATCTAATGAATCCTCCCACCCCGGGCAGGGCGGGACGCACTGTCAGACTTGTACTGACTAAAATCCACGATGTCCTTCAATAGACCTTTATGTTCCGGAGTCACAGTAATGAAATAAGTCCCGCAACCCCGGCAGGCATTGGCCCGTCATTTTGACGCTCTTTGAGGCGCTCGTGGAACACGAGGCGCCGTCGACCCGGGCATGGTCCATGGTCGGACAGCGAGTTGCCCTTTACTCGCTGTCCGCATGCCCGCCGCTGCCGGTGGCCGGAGGTCATCTGCCGACGTCCGACGCCGTGGGCATCTACCACTGCGGTTGGGGCGGAGGGAGGACGCTGTACTCAACCTCGCGCGGCCCGCTTCCTCCTTCGCGAACATTACTACTTATTCCATCACCGTGACCCCGGAACATAAAGGGCTATTGAAGGACACCGTGGATTTTAGTCAGTACAAGTCTTACAATCCCTCCCGCACTGCCCGGGGTGGGAGGACTCATTTGATGATTTTACCACGATAAAAAAAAAGTCCCGGGGAGAAAAGAGTAAAATAAGTAGTACATTGAAGTCCCCCAAAAACAGGGTTAGTTTGTCTATCAAAGGACAAAGCTTACATAAAGAAAGTGTTATAAATAAATTAGAATATATTATGGCCCTGTGTTACTTGGTATCTCATGAATATGTTAATAAATTGTCACTTGGAAGTGTGTAGTCGGTGTGAGTCCAGTGACGTCAGAGGTCTAGTTGTATTTAGGATGGTGTGTTTATAAACAGTAACTGGTTGACTGAGCCCTGCTCTATAAAACAAACATTAAAAAAAAATGAGGAAACTACGAAAAATCTTTTTTTGGAAAACATTGCTCCCAACGACGATATATTACTAGACTCCTAATAACAGGCGACCGATGACTGTCAATACATTAGGCAAATAAATTAAAAATTTAAAAACCCCCGACACAAAAACCAAGTTCCCTTTAAAAAGTAAAAATAATAAAAATACGTCGCGTTGGGGGACTGCTCCAAATTATTCATCATCTCCTGTTTATTTGCAGTCCCCCAACGCGACGTATTTTTATTATTTTTACTTTTTAAAGGGAACTTGGTTTTTGTGTCGGGGGTTTTTAAATTTTTAATTTATTTTTTATTTTATACTTTTTATAGGTACATACTTATATAATTTTATTGTTGCTAAGAGTACTCCCGATTAAGTCATCAATATTCCCTTTCAGTACGCTTTCATTTGATACCCAACTCGAGTATATTTGCAGACCCTCGGTTACCTTTCCCCACTTTCACGCCCATAACTTCTAAACGGCTCAACCGATTTTCATCAAACATGTCTAAGAACACTCGCAGGTAAGTCACCTTTCATACAAAAAAAACTAAATTGAAATCGCTTCATCCGTTCGGGCTCTATGATGCCACAGACAGACAGACAGACAGACAGACACACAGACAGACCGACAGACAGACAGACAGACACGTCAAACTTATAACACCCCTCTTTTTCCGTCGGGGGTTAAAAAGTCTTATATCCGTCTTATTTCTCTCATTCCTGTGAGCCGTAAACATACCTTGAGACAGAACAGACCTTGAGTTAGCCAATCACAACGCAGTACCCCGTCCCCCTCGCTTACGTAGTACCTCAGCGAGTTGACAGAATAGTTTTTGTTCATTAGATCGTGCATGCGGAGTCTAGTAATATGTATATCGTCGTTGATTGCCCCACACTAGGAATTTCTCCTGTGTCGTGGGTACGTTTACAAACATATAAACTTACATACACAAATACCCAGACCCGGAACAACTACTTGTAGATCATACAAATATTTTGTTCCCGTGCCGGGATTGAACCCGCGACACGCTGCAGAGCAGTCGATCTTAATAATTTGTAATGTATTGTAGGTTTGTAGGTTGATGCGACACGGGTTTTAACGTGTCCCGGCAATCACCACTTACTATTAGAAGCTCTAAAGTCTGACAATCAATCTTACCATGGGGTATAGTATTACGCAGTTACTATGTTGTGGAGGTCCGATAGTCAGTCGCTCCATGTAAAATACTGATATTCATCTGCATCTGGTTCGACTGGAAGCCGACCACAATATAGTTGGGAAAAGGTCAGGCAGATGATGATGATGGTGGTGGTCACTCATCCAAAAATAAGCCTCGGCAAGCGCAGCTTACCCTTTAATCGATACATGCGGTTGTTATTGTTGTAACTAAAAGTTTAATGACTTCTGTTCAAGAAATGTATCGGATCTCATGTTACTTGATCTTGTTAGGGAAGGGACAGAACGATACCACTGAGGTATCGATACTGTAACTCGTTACAAGTATCGGGTGAAATATCGATACTTACTCGTCAGTCCAGTCTTAGCATGGGTTATCGTTTTACCCAGTTACTGTGTTGTAGAGGTCCGAAAGTCAGTCGCTCCATGTAAAATACTGATATTTAGCTGCATCTGGTTCGACTGGAAGCAGACCACAATATAGTTGGGAAAAGGCAGGCAGGTGATTACTCGGTATCTATTGATAAGTATCTACAATATCTACAAGTATTAATCGACTTTTTGATGCGTTTTATGTCTTAATAAATATTCATTTATTGATTCGATGTTTAATTCTGTCGTTATGCTAATTATGTATCTAATTTAAATGATTAAGCGTTAATAATAAAGTGTACATTATAGTCAAATATTATCCGTTAACAGAGAATTAACATAAATTAATAAAATGCAAAAAAAAAAAATATTTAAGTACATATGTTGATTTTTATATGGAGTATTTTTTTTAATATTTGATGATTTATATTAATCATCAATATCAGCCTGTAAATGTTCTCACTATTGTGATACAGGCCTCATCTCTTTGAGAGGGAGTGGGCCATAATCCACCATGCAGGCCCAGTGCGGGTTGGTAGATTAGATGTCATTTTCCCCGAATTTTTGGTTCTAGGACATGCCGGTTTCCTTACGATGTTTTTCTTCGCCGCTTTGAGACAAAATAAATGTTTTAAATCAAGGCTAGTACTTTTTCACCGATACGAGTACTCTTAACTTCACCCACCCAATAAGTACTCAGTTACAAAGCTATCGATACAAAAAATATTCGGTATCGAAAAAAAAAGTATCGAGTATTTACTCGTATCGAACTCAAACTATCGATACAAAAAATACTCGGTATCAAAAAAAAAAGTATCGAGTATTTACTAGCGTAACATCCCTAGTTCCAAGGCACGTGTGTTAACTCAAGTAACAGTATTTCCCGACATCCGCTCACCGCTGCCGGTGACACCTCCCCACGGTCTGTTAAACCTGACACTGACATTAATTCCGTTATGACATCACGTATGACATAAGACTTGTCAACAATGTGACTATATTGTCTGTGGTGGACATGTAGACTGGCCATAAATAATGCACAAAGACTTTTATAAAAGAAACTAGCGGCCCGCCCCGAGCTTCGCTACGTGTTACAAAAAATGTGATAAATGAAGAACTGCTCGACCGATTTTGTGCAAACTCTACTAAATAGTCCGAACAAAGCTTAAACATTTGGTTTGGATAGGTGAGCTCGTTCTTGAGTTATAAAATAACAACGAAAAGTGGCATTGATTATCACTCGGCCAGTAAGGTCCAGTATTCTGTCCGAATACAGGACATCCTGCATGTCTTGTTCTCTGTCTAATTCCACGTGCACTTTAAGGGACTGGTCCGAAGCCACTATGCTATCTGTCTGCCTTTTCCCAACTATATTGTGGTCTGCTTCCAGTCTAACCAGATGCAGCTGAATATCAGTATTTTATATGGAGCGACTGACTATCGGACCTCCACAACACAATAACTGGGTAATACGATACCCCATGGGTAAGACAGATTGTCCGACTTTTATTATTATACTCAGTATATTTATGACTGTCAAAGATCTACAAATGACAACCAAGACTAACGGCTTCCTAGCTTTTCGAGGCACGGAGGAAACTTGTTATGGTAGATGGTCACACATTCACATTATAGCTTCTGACTAATAGTAACGACTGTCAAAGATCTACAAATGACAGCCGGGACCAACGGCTTTACGTGCTTTCCGAGGCACGGAACTCGACACGTGGTCACCCATCCACAGTCCAACCACGGCGAGTGTAGCCTAACCCGGATGATCGGCCTGTACGGCTGTAATTATTTAGCCACGAGCTCTTCAGTAGTTAAACTATAATATATGGAATCAGCGATACGCCAAAGGAGAAGTTTACGAAACGCTTTGTTGCTAGTCCAGACTCAGTATTGCTCTAGAATAGTGTTTCACAACCTGTGGTCCGCGGAACCCTGGGGGTCCGCGAGTATATGTATGGGGGTCCGCGGTATCATCTCTGGACCTGGATAAATGCTTAATGTTTCGTAATCCCTACGCTTAGTCAGCACGGCGAACGTGCGCCAAAGTGCGGTGAGCGGGACTGAATGTGCGTGCGGGCGCCGGGCCGTAACTCTTCCCTCTTTATTTTATTAAGGGGTACCGTGAAAACTGTGCTGAATTTCCTAGGGGTCCCTGGCTGAAAAAGGTTCGAAAACGCTGCTCTAAACCGATCTTACAGGTAAAAGTCTCCGACCTAGAAACGGTGGCAGACATCTGATTGTAACGACATTGACATTAATTGGTATTATGATGTCATACGTAATGTTGTGTCAGGGTTAATTCATGCTCGTAAGGATGAGGGAAGAATGTGCAAGCTTGTGGACGGCGAGTAGTACGTAGCTTGCTGTCTGATAAGGATCCCGGCTAGAGACGACAGCGTTATGTTAAATGCAGGATTCAACGAGCTGATGGGGCTCAATATGGTTACGTTATGGGAATGTTTTAAAAGGCCCTAGAACACAAAGGGCCATTGTGGAATCATGGTGGGTTTTACGAGTCTGCCAGTCATAACTGGCATTGGTGCAGTACACACGGCTGCACATCAAGCTATACAAAACCAGTATTAACTGATCGTTAATTGTGTGTATAAATCGTACGAAGCGAGACCAAGACAAACTGGTTTTGTATAGCTTGATGTGTAGCCGTGTGTACATGTGGAAGATAGGTCTAAAGTCATGTAAGAGGGGTTTCCAGAGGTCGCATAATGATACACCACTAAATCGAGAGTGGCAAACACGATTGTTGAATATGTGGTCCTGTATTTAATTCCCAGGTCAGCGCAGTCCAAGGTAATCTTCGAAAGTACATTATATGCATTGAAAGAAACACATTGGTACTTACTCGAACATATAATAATAATAATATTCCACAACTATCACACAACGCCATCTAGTCCCAAGCTAAGCAGAGCTTGTGTTATGGGTACTAGACAACTGATAATAGTAGATTACGCATCAAGGGAGTAAAGCATTGCCTTACGTCACGGGCGTATTGAATCCCGAAACGACACTAAGGATTCTGAGGTGAACCTCCGTAGCGCAGCGAGGAGGTTCAAGTGTTAATTCCCGAGTGAAACGAGGGAATTAAGTTAAGAATCCTTAGTGTAGCGAGGGATTCAAGTCAGCCCAAGACAAGGCAGCTTTACTCCCGAGGAGCGTACTCTGCTTTTCACACCACTGCGAGGAAATAAATTCGATTTTTGAAATTTGATGTGGTACGACAACCTTCGAACGTGAAGTTGGCACCCCTGTAAGCGATCAGCTGTTGCTGCCAGCGGCCGCCATTACTGATACGACTCCTTGGTGAAAGTTTTCATACGGTTTTCTTTGAGGTTCCAAATTCAAAGCACATTATTCCCATGGGAATAATGAAATTCAGTACATGTATTATTCCCGGCTCGAGCGAGGGGGAATAATGTCATGCTTTACAGTAGGTTTGCCTGACGTATAATATGACATTTACGAGCAAGTAGTGTGAAAACATACTTATATATTTCTTAACACATACATATTATAGATATGCCTTTAATAAAACTTGTTACCTTCAAAATAACATAGTGATAGGTCTTAACCTTTCAATTTAGTTCTACATTTATTATCTAGCTAGCTATTCCACTCAGTTTTATCTGCTGCACGTCTCCTTTTGCTCATAGCGTGATGTTTCATCGGGCATGGTTGTAAGACCTCTCTTAGAAGACTGGCTGGAGAGGTGGTCCTCACAGAGGCGATAGGCAGCGAGATCTCGCGCCCGGCATTGGTCGAGTTAATACTGTGGGGCGAGACGGAATGGGAAGCATTCACCTCCTTCAGCGAAGCAGTCATGCTAGCGCAGGAGGAGGCGAGATGCGTGAGCGAGAGGACAGTCCACCTCACGACCTAGTCGGCAATGGACGTCGTGAAGGGATTTCCGGTCTCCGTAGGCGCGAGTAAGCGGGCGGCGATTAATGGGTAACTCGCAGTCCGATGATTGGCGCTTCAAATAGCTGTCAACAATCTGACGGGGCCCTTAGAGGGTCGAAGGTTGCCAGTGCTTAATGCTTGCGGGCGGCGAGTAAAGGGCATGGACCATGTCCAGGTCGACGCCGCGTTGTGTTCCACGCGCGCCTCAAAGTGTCCGCAAGATGACAGAGCCTCTAGAGGGCCAAAGCCTGCCGGGGTCGCGGGACTAATCTCATTACCGTGACTTCGGAACGTAAAGGACTATTGAAGGACACCGTGGATTTTAGTTAGTACAACTCTGACCGTCACTCCCGCTCTGCCTTGGGTGGACGGATACAAGACTTTTTTTGCCTAATGTGTTGACAGACATTGGTCGCCTGTTATTAAGAGTCTAGTAATATATCTTCGTTGTATGGATCCTATATGATAGTAGACTATCGTAGCTTAAATTATTAGTATAGATTCTCGAGTTATCGAGTGTGTGGTACATAATGATCGATTCAACAACTGATTCATACGCTAATAGCTTTCAAGGTCTGTTTTGATCGGCTGCGAAAACATAGGTGTAGTGTGTGCATTAGAGATGTTACCACGAATATTCGCATTCGCATATTTTAGGCATTAATATTCGCAAAATACTTGCAAATGAGTGAAAATATACAAATATTTGGAAGTCCCTCCTCTCAATTCATCTTTTATTCAGTCTGTCCTTATTTCATTCGTGACTTGCTGATGCTTCCCGTGACCCAAGAGCTGGCTTTTACCTTGGTCAGAGGCTAAGCATAGCCATTCAAAGAGGTAACGCCGCCAGTCTCTTGGGCACATTACCGGCTGACAGCGTTGAGGAGGAATTTTTCGATGCCATGCAATATTTTAATTTAGTTTTTGGTTTATGTACAGTGTTTTTTTTATTTTTGTTTGTTAAATAATTAGGTGTAATTAACTTATTTTTGTAGTTTCGTGAATATTAATGTTCGTCAATTTAATCACAAAATCAATCATTAAAATGAATATTTTAAGGTGCATTCATACACATCAGTAACGTCACGTCATCGCCACGTCCACCGTCACGTCACCGAATGAAACTTGTATGAAAATATGCCTGACCGGTGATGTGACTGTTAAAATCACGTGCCGGTGAGTGGCCGGCAAAGACGATATATTACTAGACTCTTAATAACAGGCGACCGAAACGACCGACTCTTAATAACACATTAGACAAAAAAGTCTTATATCCGTCTTATTTCTGTCACTCCTGTGAGCCGTAAACATACCTTGAGACAGAACAGACCTTGAGTTAGCCAATCACAACGAAGTACCCCGTCCCCCTCGCTTACGTAGTACCTCAGCGAGTTGACAGAATAGATTTTGTTCCTTAGATCGTGCATGCGGAGTCTAGTAATATATCGTCGTTGGTGGCCGGTGACTGACGTGCGGCAACAAATATCATAATAGGAGTGTAGATACCTTCTGTTTTTTCTATTAATTCACACCTTTAAACGTGTTCCTTTTTTTGTATTTTCTATATCATCAAACATGATTGATTTAAAACTGAATATTTGCATTCGCATTCTCGAATATTGGAATTGAATATTCGCATACGCGAATGTCAAAAATCGAACATTAGTAACATCACTAGTGTGCATAGATTAGTCATTTAGCAGGTGATCTCAAATTGGATGTGATTATCGTGTAGAGCTTGTGGCTAAATAATATCCGGCACTGGTCGCTCTTCAAGGTTAAGCCGCGCTTGCCGAGGTTAGTCTGTGGATGGGTGACCATTTATCGAAGCTATTACGCGGTAGCACATAAAGCCTTTGGTCTCGGCTGTCATTTGTAGATCTTTGACTATCGTTACTGTTAGTCAGAACTTTAGAAGATCTAAAATGGCTACCAATATTTGCCAAGTTGTATCGTTTTAACCAAAAACAAGGTTATATGGCCAATTGGCCAGCTAAGAAGAGGAATCTCAGTCAGAGTCTGTTTCCTGATAGCTACAACCTTGTGGTCTTCAAGTCAAGAGTGAATATGTTACTTCTAGACAAGCGTGCTTCACCGTCGACCACATCATTGATTACCACCAGCCGAGAAGGTAGGAATACGCGATCTTTAGCCTATAATGTTCACACTGCTGGGACACAGGCCTGTGAGAGTGAGTGGGCCATAATCAACGACGATATATTACTAGACTCCGCATGCACGATCTTAGGAACAAAAAATATTCTGTCAACTCGCTGAGGTACTACATAAGCGAGGGGGACGGGGTAATGCGTTGTGATTGGCTAACTCAAGGTCTGTTCTGTCTCAAGGTATGTTTACGGGTCACAGGATTGGTAGAAATAAGACGGTTATAAGACTTTTTTGCCTAATGTGTTGACACTGCTGCTCGTCTGTAATTAGGAGTCTAGTAATATATCGTTGTTGGCCATAATCCACCACGCGGACCCAGTGCGGGGTGGTAGATGTCACATGTCTTCTAATGTTTGGTTCTGGGTTTCCTATCGATGTGTTTTTGAATGTAATCCTACTAATATTATAAACGTGAAAGTTTGTATGTATGGATGGATGTTTGTTACTCTTTCACGCAAAAGCCACTGAACGGATTTGGCTGAAATTTGGTACACAGATAGTTTATAACCTGGATTAACACATAGGATAGTTTTTTATCCCGATTTTATGTTCCCGTGGGATAATTTTCGAGTTGTAGCGGGTGAAGCCGCTAGCAACAGCTAGTAAAAAAAAATCAAAAAAACGATGAAACTAAACGTTTAGTTACATCAAGCCTAAGTTTATAAATATCGAGAAATTGTAATTATCAGAAAAATATCAATTAATTTTACAATATACGCAAGCATAATAATTGTAAGTTAGATTTAATGGCAAATTCGCTTATTCTGTTAGTTGTTATATTATATGATACCGTTACACAATGCCCGTTGGTCCAAGTTAAAAACTCATGGAAACTTAGAATTTACCCCCCAAAATAATTGTGTATCTCTCTAAACAATAAGTTATTTTACTTTAAAAAAAAATGTTTGTAAAATAGATTATTAAAAAATATTAGACCCGTATTTTTTCTTTTGTTACGCAGACCAAAATAGACGAAGATACAACGCTTCTAAAAATCACAACACGTCACTCGGTCGGTACAATTTTACAAGCGCAATGACGTCACAAGTGGACGTCCCGAATTTGGAAGCGTTTTATCTTTGTCGATATTCATTGATTAAAAAAATAAAAAGTACGTGTTTATTATTTTCAATATTATTACTGACGAATACGTTATTTTGTAAATATTAGCAAAAATAGAAAAAAAATATTTGAAAAGTACTGTTATACTGAGTGACGTTTTGTGATTTTTAGAAGCGTTGTATCTTCTACAATTTCGGTTTACGTGACAAAAGAAAAAGTACGGGTGTAATATTTTTTAATAATCCATACTAGGACTAATAAATATTTTTGAGTAAAGATCGCTGTCAACTTACGTCTTTCCCACCTTCTCACGATCCATTCTTCAATCTGGTCTGTGAAAAATAAGATACCATCATTACGCCTTTTGTTCTAAACTGTATGTACTTAAATATATACTTTTGTTGTCTGACCTACTTGTCTTTGGTCTGTTCAGCTTTCATTTTTAGGTAGAACTGACTCAGACGCAGAGGCGAAGCTAGGACGGAAGGGTCGCGGGACTAATCAGCTTGACCCCAGATCGTAAAGGGTTATTGAAGGACACCGTGGATTTTAGTCAGTACAAATCTGACAGTCCATCCTGCTTTGTCTTGGGTGGGTCTTATTTGATGATTTTACCATGATAAAAAAAAGTGTATAGTTTGGCAGAATCAATTGATGTAATTTAGATAATTTGAAGGGAGCTAGAAAATTCAGATTGCTGATCGGCTGATCGTATGATCATTTATGACAAATTATACATGCAGCCTTTTTGAAAATAGAGATGTTAGGAGTTTGATAATTGGAGCTTTATGGCCGCGATAGGTTTTTAATTTCACCTTTTAACCGCTATATCTCCGCCGCATATATCCGACGAATATATTCGGGCCCATTACGCCAGAGTCGGATATATCCGACAGAGAATATTCACGATTTTTGTTGTTTTGTTTGATTTTATTGGATCTATTCTATATCTCTCTGTTTATCTAGATAGACAGATAAATGCTTTTTTATTGTACACCTTAATAATTTACAAATATCGGAATTTAAGAGTAGTAGAAAGAGAGGAACTTGTATTTCACCTATTCGTAGCCTGGCGCGACAATTGAAACGAAGTCCGGCGGTTAAAAAGTTTAGATCAACAAATTATGTTTTTATTTTTATTCCAGTCCACGGGGGCCCTAGACACTTGGGGGCCCTGTATCATTCCGGTGGTAGCTACATCTCTGCTCAGACGTCGCCATTTTGTTGTGAACAATAAAAAATACGTTATATGACTATACTTAAAACTGTCTTTAGCGCCATGTTGTCAAATAACGGTTATGGACGCGATTTTTCGCAACTACGTCTTAGCATGGGATTCAGATCATCTGGTTTTTTTTGGGGTCCCGTACCCAAAGGGTAAAACGGGACCCTATTACTAAGACTCTGCTGTCCGTCTGTCACCAGACTGTATCTCACGAACCCTGATAGTTAGACAGTTGAAATTTATTGGTTATTTATTTTTCAAGTCCGAGACAGTCAGTGACGCGTGTTAATAAAATCTAGCTTATTTCAAAACAGGTGTTTAGTAATCATCATTCATTCACAATGCATTTTAAAAGAATGCGTTTAATAAAACATAGATACTCAGTAAACGCCCCGTATGTATGCAGCTCTCATAATATTAGAGAATCATCGGTTGTGTAACGAGATAACGTGACCAGACGCCATATGAGCTAACACGGAGTTAATAGATAATGGAGTGCTCATGTGGGCACTCACACTGTGATTATCACGGATGAACTTCATCTTTTTTTATCTGTGATCGATGATGACGCTGCGCTGATATGTCTGAAACTCAAAACAAATAAGTAATGAAATATCTTGTTTCACGTTAAAGATAAAGATATACTTATTTGTAAAACTTTGTAATGATAATCGAATCATACAGGGTGGCAAGAAAGCAAAAAGTATTTACGAGACAGATGTGAGTGGCAAGACTCTCTAGAAGGACATTCTCTAACCTTTTTGGTGAGACTTTTCAGTAAGTTTGGGCGCATGGTACAGGTACTTGCAGCCAACGTAAATATTATGAATGTGAATTATGCTAAAGAAATATTAATTATGCAGACAGCGGTCAGTAGTTTCAGTCTACCCCTAAAACGATAATAGCATGTTTAACGTTTCTATGTTTTTACAATAACATAAGCCTGTCCGTAGGGCTATGCAATGTGTGTCGCGGGACATACGTATACCGCGACTCCGGTACACAAAAAGGCTACTGAAGGACACCGTGGATTTTAGTCAGTCAAGTCTGACAGTCCCTCCCGCCCTGCCGGGGCGACACATTTGATGATTTTACCACGTAAAAAAAAGGGCTAGGCAATGTGTACCAAATAGTACACTCACATTTTCTAAACATACATAAAAGTATGCTAAAGGTCCTTTCGTGACTGCAAAGCTAAGGAATTACAAATTCAAAGTACTCCATTTACTAATTACTCCGTGCCTCGTTTTGTTGAAACTAGTAAATAGTATTTAAGCGTGTAAGATGGCGGCCTGTTATGTACGTTTATGTGTTGCCCATGTGTTTTTTACGATTATGACATAATACTGCATATGGCGGGTCGAAGTGATTGCATGTTGAGATCAATTTATTCGTTGTAGTTGAACTAAATATTTTCGATTCCCACCCAGGACAAATGTTTGTGTGATGAGCATGATCATTTGTTCTGTGTCTGGGTGTAATATATCTATAATTTGTATGTATTTAGAATTATATAAGTATGTTTATCAGTTGTCTAGTACTCATAACACAAGCTCTGCTTAGCTTGGGACTAGATGGTGTTGTGTGATAGTTGTGGAATATTATGTATTATTATCTTCTCTCTCTTTCAAAGTTCAATAAACACAACTACCCACAATATCTGAAACTCATAAACCTACATATTCGCAGTAAAATAGAAAGGTAATTTGAATTTTATGACGTCTAATTTACGAGCGGGAATTGCGTGGCTATGACAGGTGGATACAATTTATGTTACGTGCTCTGCCTGTGAATTTGTGGTATTTTACGAGTAATCTCAGGAAGATGCGACGTTTATTTTGGATCATTGTCCTAGTATTGTTCTATTTATTTGTCAAGTATGATAACCTCGACAGAAGACACTCTGTCTTATGTCGAGGAGTTTCTTGTGATCATAATAAGACCCCCCTCCACATTATTCCCAGACCATTTCAACTCCTGAAAGCCAGAGTCAAAAGTGGCAATCACCAGAAAAGCTTCGGCAGTGAAGCTAAACGAAGTCCCGGACAATGCATTTAACTGCCTCAGATCCTGCAACGAAATTAATCAGAAATGAATAGCGGAGGAGTAGAAAATACCCCATTTCCTATGCACCACTGCAATCGTCAATCTTCTGTGCGCCAGAATTAACAGTGGCGATCATCAGAAAGGCAGGCTTTTCACTAGGTGGACCGACGACATCGTGAGAGCCGCGGGCAACTGATGGATGCAAGCGAATTGTCGTTCGGCGTGGCGGTCTAAGGAGGAGGCCTATGTTCAGCAGTGGACGTATTCCGGCTGATTATGATGATGATGATGGCCATCAGAAAAGCTCCGAAGCAAAGACGATCAACGACGTCCCGAAGAGCCGAGTAGTACAAAAAAAAAACACGATTCCCTAAATCAATGCTTTGTAACCTGACCTAAATCGAGGTTACCAGTAAACCACAACAAAATTAGCATATAATTTCGCGTGACATCGCCTCGTCGCAAGTTTGCAACTACCCCACCCACTATGAGGCGTGATCCGGAAGCGCCCTTATTACGACATCTTTGCATGCAATGACTATAGGCTATTACCTTTGAAGGTACACTGTAACATGGATGGGAATAGGTTCGACCCCTATTCCATAGAAATATGTGTACTCTTGGCTGAATAATTCCAGCCGCACAGACCGATCTTCCGGGTTAACCCGCGCTTGTCGAGATTGGTCTGTGGAAGCCATCCACAGACCAATCACATTCCAAACCATCGTCATTTGTAGATCTTTGACAGTCGTTACTATTAGTCAGAAGCTCGAAAAGTCTAACAACCAGTCTTACCATGGTATTACCTAGATAGAATAGAATAAACTTTATTGTATACCAAAAATTTTAAAACTACTACTTTTCAACATTGCTAAAACTATGGCTAATAGTAACGACTGTCGTTACTATTAGTCAGAAGCTCTAAAAGTCTGACAACCAGTCTTACCATGTGGTATCGTATTACCCAGTTACTGTGTTGTGCAGGTCTGATAGACAGTCGCTCCATGTAAAATACTGATATTCAACTGCATCTGATTCGGTTATTTATTGGTCATGCCATACCATAATATTCACCCGTTCCTTTTATAAACAAAGACAATACAATCATTAAAGTCCTCTTGTCACGTACTCCTCTACCCTTAGCATCAGACATACATTCCCTTTCCCCTCATCTTTCCAACAAAGATGTCACCGTAAAACTACGTTGAAAATAAGCCGTTACTAAAAGTACTTTGGTGGGTAGTTACATATACATCTACCCTCACGACCTCTCACGTTTACACTGCGTACATAACTGACCTATATCCCTCCGCCTCGAATTGGGGTGAACGTGCCGTATCAGACAAAGGCTTTGTTTTCTACTACCCGCTTTTGGAGATTAAAACTGAGATTGTGGTAGTGGATGTAGGTAGTTGTATTTATTTGTTTTTGAGGGTAGATTGATGTGGGATTATGGTAGAGCCGTTGTATTATAAATAAGTTAATTTTCTTTATAGCTTGGAAATATTCTTGGTAAACGCATTGAGTGACCTAATAATAACTAATTAAATTATGTTTATTTATGTAAGTAGGTTATAGCAACACTTTTACACGTCTTTTCATAAAATGAGAGGTCGGTGTTTCGTACCTGACTACTCTGAGAAGAAACAGCCGAAACAAACTCAGAGGTCACAGTCTCTTTTAAAGTCAAGACATTATACTTTCAATAATATGTATGTATTTTTACATGAGTATGTCTATCAGTTGTCTAGTACCCATAACACAAGCTCTGCTTAGCTTGGGACAAGATGGCGTTGTGTGATAGTTGTGGAATGTTATTATTATTTGTAGATCAGGTTATACCAGGACCATGCAGGTTGATGTATGAAATGGGTGAACCCTTTTGTACAATATTTGTTGTTAGCCTTCAGCATTTTTGTTGAAGAACAATAATCATTTTGATTATACACTATCCAAATATAGCTTTAAAGTAATTACTCATCATAATCTCGTATAAAAAAATCACAAAGAACGCATCGTTTTGCGGTTACCACCCACAACTTACATAATGTGATTGAACTCCACATCAAACCAACAGAATCCAATTAGAGCCGACATCTATACTTAATAGCGTAGAAACAAAAGAGTGAATGCAAACTGTAATAAAAGCCGGGGCCCAGTCGGGCGCCAATAGCACGCGCCTCTAGACTGGCCGGGAAATCAATACGGGACGCACGCCTCGCCTCTGCTAGTCGTGGTACGCCCGCAATGAACTTTCCTTTGTTTGTTAGAAGCTTTTACTTTGTTTCTTGTACATGCTTATCTCTGAATTACATCAGTTCTGAATCCAGTAATTATTTAATTAATCCTTCAGTTAGATTATAAAAAAATATTTGACACGTATTTTTTCTTTTGTTAAGTAAAGGAAAATTGACGAAGATACAACGCTTTTAAAAGTCACAAAACCTCATCGTTTTACCATTATTTTGAAGTACTCTAAGTACCGGCGTCGCGGAAATGTCTCAACTGGTCGTGGAACGTAAAGAGTTATTTATGGAAACTGTGAATTTAAGTCAGTATAAATCTGACAGTCCCTCCTGCCCCGCCCTGATAGGGAGTACTCATTGATCTGATGATGAACACGCAAAAAAAAAGCGACGCACTAAACAGATTTGCAATTTATCCTGTTAACTACCCTATTATTAAAAATACACATTCCAATGACATCAGTAGTCTCCCGATTGCGTGGTAGGCGTATTTTTAAACGACCATCAACTTCAATCAAGTCCCAGTTTGGGCGCCAATAGTCCGTTATTGGCGCCCGACACGTTACAATAATCAATACTGCGTAACACGCATAGACGTGGTGTCGTATTGCGATTTTTGGTTAATTATATTCTTACTAGTGGGACACTGAGTTCTTTTATCAATCAATTTGTCACATTGTGTGTGTGTGTGTGTAGAGTGGAACCTGTGTATTTTTCCAACTCCTCCACTATGCTTTTCTGATTAATTTCGTTGCAGGATCCAAGATAGATAAATTCATTCTCCGGGACACGTCGAGCTTTATTGTCTCGACGCTTTTTTGGTTATTGCCACTGTTTTTTCTGGCTCTCAAGAGCTGCTGTTAGTCTGAAGCTCTAAAGTCTGACAACTTTTTCTCATGTGGTATCGTATTACCCAGTTACTAGGTTGTGGAGGCACGACAGGCAGTCGCTCTATGTAAAATGCTGATAACCAGCTGTATTGGTTTGACTGTAAGCAGACCACAATATAATTAGGAAAAGGCAAGCAGATGATAAGAGTTTTTTTTTTAACGTGGTAAAATCATCAAATGAGTTTCCCCCCTCCTCGGGCAGGGTGGGAGGGACTGTCAGACTTGTACTTATACTTCAATAGCCCTTTATTTTCCGGGGTCACGGTGATGAAATAAGTCCCGCGACCCAGAAATAGAATAATAGAATAGAATTGGAATAATGTGACAAAAAAATCCTTAGTAGTTGGTTGAATATCAAACCTTTTAAGGTAGAATTTGTCTTTCAAACCCCAAATTTCCAAGGGCAGACTTTCCAAGAATGGCTCCCCAAAAGATGATGACGTCAGTTGTCGAACTACCCCTCATTACGAAGGTCGGTCGATGCGAGGTCGCTGCACCTTCGACCGCGCCCATGTGTGTGTCAGTTGTAATTACTAACTTGTGCCGGATATTATTTATAGAGGAAAACTATTGTTTTTTGGAGTCTTTTTATCAAGGCAGGTTACCATTGATCATGTGGATGTAATTAGAGAAAGATTTCCAGAGTGTTTGTATGTAAAGCCAATGTGTTTTCTTCTTTTGTATTTATTGTTGGTCTTAATAAATTACTAAAAAAACAATTTTGGAAGCCGATGGCTATGTTAAATCCAATCTGTGCCGATTTGACACACAGACAGTGAATGCAAGTACTGAAAACTTCTTTTTAGTGACTTAAAAGTAAAACTATAGTCTACTAGCTGTTGTCAACGGTTTAACCTGCCACAACTCGGAAATTATTCCACGGGAAAAAAACTTCCCAGATTGTAAACTATCTGTTGAAATTTTTCATCCAAATCCTTTCAGTAATTTTTGTGTTAAAGAGTAACAAACATCCATCCAAACAAACTTCCATATTTATAATATTAAGAAGGATTTATTTGGTCACGTTTTATGGGGGACTAAATTATTTTAACTTTTCACAGATGCGAGGCATAAGCAGTGTGTGTAAAACCTCATTTAGACGATGTAAGAATTTATTGATGGACAATGAATTCATTTGATAAATACCACAATTAAGTCAAACTTGCATGCCTAAATGGCGCTTAAGAATCTTAGCAGATTCTCTAGTTTCTGTCTACCCTCGTGGAAAAAGCTTTCATGATCATCATCAGCCTATAACACCGGTCGACAAATAAAAAAAAATTTTTTGCGCATGGGTTTTACTTATTATATTCTGATCATACAAGCATATTTACTTAAACAAATGTGATAACAAATCAAAAATATTTGCTTTAAGAGTTTTTTTTTTCAAAGCTTTCAGAGGCGAAAATTAAAGATAGAGTGTCTGTTGGCGCTCAAATAAAAAAAAAACCAATTGTGATATTTTCCTGACATTACTTAGGATTGTAGAGAAAGAAGCCAGGAACAGTTTTAAGTCATTAGTTCATGGTTTTATTGTTAATCCTAGAGCTAAAAGTTATGTTGAGCTGATCACTGACAAGATTACGATTTTTTTTTCCATCATCAGAAGTAGAATGTCTCTAAAGATACACTAAAAATACATATGCTACATTCTCATTTGGATAAATTTAAAGATAACATGGAAACTTGTACGGAAGAACAAAAGGAACGCTTCCATCAAGACAATTTGAGATTTGACAAGCATTTTAGAGACGTTACAAATGCCAGTACTGAAAGGGACATGATGGGAGACTATATTTGGGAGTTAATAAGAGAAACTTCTACTAAAAATAGCAGGAAAACTAAAACTGTTAATTTTAAATAATTTAACTTTATTTTAAAACTTATTTTGTAAAAAAAAACGTGAATGGATGTACAGTTTCCTTTGTAATAACCCATCTCTGTGTCAATTTTTAAGTATTTTCAATGATTTTAATATACCCATTTTTTTTCTCACAAAAGCAAATTCAGAACTTTTTTTTGTTCATATTCTTGTTTCTAGATATACAAACAATAAAAATAACGTATGTAGAACCCATGCACAAAAATGCTGTTGACCTATGTAATGTTCCCACGCCTGGGGCACATGACTCCTATCTGAGAGTGGGAGTGAGCCATAATCCACGCGAGCCCAGTGCGGGTTGGTAGATGTCACATATCTTTGAATGTTTGGTTCTAGGACATGTCGGTTTCCCCACGATGTTTTCCTTCACCGTTTTGAGAGCAGTGGTGACGAAATGAATCACAAAAAGTAATGCTGCCTGGCGGGGTTCGAACCCATGACGAACTCGTAAGTCGGGACTGATACCACCGGGCCACCACTGCTCTTTAGTTTATATAAAATGAAGAAAAAAGATTTGTTTTGGTCTACCCGGGATTCGCACAATGGTCAAATGCGATTCAATCATGCTTATCGCTACTGACCATTCAAGACATTTTCAGAACAGTATATTTCAATAGCTTTATTTCAAGGTGGATTCTCCATAGCAACAATGGTGTATACTTTGAATGGATGGCGTGCCCGTCGAATACGCGCCCATGGCGTATGACCTCATCCCATACACTGGCAGGTACCACCAGACGCCATTGATCGATGTTATTAATTGGACGGCAACGTGCCTGGCCGTGGTGGTGCGATCATTAATCATTTTTTGGTAGATTTTGGCCGCGAATTCGCTCGTGTAAGACATTTCGAACTCTCGTTTTACCATTATCGCGCCTTATATGTAATAATAATAATATTCCACAACTATCACACAACGCCATCTAGTACCAAGCTAAGCAGGGCTTGTGTTATGGGTACTAGACAACTGATAAACATACTTATACAGGGTGAATTTTTCAACTGGGCGTGGATGGCTACTTTCGAAACTATGAGGAATATCGAAAAACGTTGAAAGGAGTCTCGAGGCCGATTTTGACGAAAACTAAAACTGCATCATTGGATTTTAGAAAAATCTAAAATCCTGGTCAGGAATCGAACCCGCAGATTTTGAAAAAAAAAATCACACCCTGTATTATTATACCATTCGATAGTGTTGCTAAAAAGGATCAAATTCTGGGAAGTAATCATATACGGCAAACTTAAGGAAAACGTATAATTACAAAAAAACTGATTAATCTTCAAGGCAAAGACTGTATTTGAAACATAAGTTACCATTTCTTCTTTAAAATAATGCTATTTTTAGTTCAACTCAATAATGTCGAATTGCTAAGCATAGTGGGATTGTTGAAACGTCAAACCCAGTGAGACATTGAAAACAATGAAAGAAGGATGGACAAAACGTCCCACCCCTTGTAACACTTCCATCTATATATCAAATGAAAGCACTTGGAAAGTGTATCATTTAATTGTATGACAGCAAACCTGTAAACCATGGGAGAAAAAAGTTATTGAGACTTTGATGTCAAAATACCGACGATACATAATGTCTTAAACATACGTAACTTAACGTATGTCTTAAATTATATTAATCCATACTCAATACTGTGCATGCTAATGCATCGTTGACATTACTGTATTAAAAAAAAATGTCACATGATATGCAAAAAAAAAATAAAAACTTGCTAGTTTCTTTAACCGATTCTCGGACTACCTTCAGCTCGTCCACGGTTCTGTGCCTTAACGATTGGGTTTGTCGACTATGAAAGTAGAAGACAGGCGTCAACTATGTGTTACGTGTTCGCTATCTTTACTTCGAATCAGAATTCGTCATAGTATGTTATTACGAGAATTTGTATATAGAAGATCGGCCGGGAGTTTATAATGGCACACATTAATTTTGAAAATGTCAGTTTTAATATTTAATTATAGCGTTTTTGAAAAAGAATAAGGCGCTATCTCCACAATCGACATAATCGCGGCGATATTATAGTCGTGCCACATATTTCCATATACTCTATACGAACGTGTCTCCACACGGCGATGTTCATAGATTTTCACATGGAAATGATGGGTACAAACGTTGGCGTTGGTACGCATCATTACCATGACAAAAAGCTATTCAGACACTGTTAGCACTTCGGACCCTAATGAAGGAAACCAAAAAATGACTTCAACGACCATCCATAGTACACTGGTGTTTTACTCCTTTGCTTCCTCGTTAGTCAGTTGAGTAACGTTTTGGTTGTGGCGGCATGTGACGGTCTTATGGCCATGTTCTTCTAAGTACCCCTACCACAGCTTTGAGCCTCTAAAGCCCCAATCTAGTTTAAATTCATTATTTTCATACAATTATTACTACTAAGTACTATGATTTTCTTTTAAAGAGTCAGAAGTGGGTGCCGCTAAGTCAACAATGTTACTCTTTCTCATGATCTATACACATATTATCATGAGAAAAAGCTAAGAGCAATGTTTTCTTCTGAAAATCGAAATTCATCTTTTGACATAAGTCTCAATAACTTTTTTCTCCTATAGTTTGCAGGGTTTGCTGTCATACATTGAAATGATACACTTTTCACGTACTTTCATTTGACATATGGATGGGAGTGTTACAAGGAAAGGGACGGGGTCCATACATTTCTGCCCATTCTTCTTTTATAATTTCGTATAAATTATGGCTCAGTAGATGTAAAGTAACATGGAAAAATAGCAATTTGATAAAAAGCATTTCACAGCTCACACAGCCATTTCCTTAAGTTTGCCATATATGATTACTTCCCAGAATTTGATCCTTATTAGTAACACTATCGAACGGTGTAATAATACAGGGTGTGATTTTTTTTCCAGAATCAGCGGGTTCGATTCCTGGCCAGGATTTTTAATTTTTCTAAAATCCGATGATGCAGTTTTAGTTTTCGTCAAAATCGGCCTCGAGACTCCTTTCAACGTTTTTCGATATTCCTCTTAGTTTCGAAAGTAGCCATCCACGCCCAGTTGAAAAATTCACCCTGTATATACTAAATACATACATATTATAGATAAATTACACCCAGACACAGAACAAATGATCGTGCTAGTAACACAAACATTTGTCCTGGATGGGAATCGAACCCACAACCCCCGGCATAGCAGTCAGGGTCACTAACCACTAAACTGTCTGTCAGATTGCAGTCATCATAAGAAATCATTATCTTCCTGCCCTTACCCCATTTTATCATAAGAAATACGATCTTCTAAGACCAGGACTATTAGCAATCTCCTCGCAAGGTTCACGACCCCTGCCACAACGGCCGGTTCAACCGTTAATTAGTGTAATTAGGGTAATATTTGGCTGCATGCCACTATGACTCAGCTTGAATAGAGCATTCATTCGAGGCGGCCATATTGGTTGTACTAACTAGTGTTGTACCGTGAGTTTCTTAGTTTTGAGGTGAAAGATGTTGTGTGGGCAACGACGATATATTACTAGACTCCTAATAACAGGCGACCGATGTCTGTCAACACATTAGGCAAAAAAGTCTTATATCCGTTTTATTTCGACCACTTCTGTGAGCCGTAAACATACCTTGAGACAGAACAGACCTTGAGTTAGCCAATCACAACGCAGTACCCCGTCCCCCTCGCTTACGTAGTACCTCAGCGAGTTGACAGAATAGTTTTTGTTCCTTAGTTCGTGCATGCGGAGTCTAGTAATATATCGTCGTTGGGCTTTGGACTAGATGGCGTTGTGTGATAGTTGTGGAATATTATTATTATTAACTCTGCCCTACCCTCGTAATCATCGTGTCTTTGAAAAATTGCTTTCATACTAGAACCTTAACCATAAAATATAATTTAAAAAAAAAAACACATCTATCACACAACGCCATCTATTCCCAAGCTAAGCAGAGCTTGTGTTGTTACTAAACAACTGATACACATACTTAGATAGTTCTAAATACATACATATTATAGCTAAATTACACCCAGACACAGAACAAATGATCGTGCTCATCACACAAACACTTGTCCTGGGTGGGAATCGAACCCACGACCCTCGGCATAGCAGTCAGGGTCACTAACCACTAGACCAACAGGCCAGTCATACAGTTAGCTTGCGTTGCAAAAATTACGTAAACCATTTCCGTGTTTCTTATTTCTTAAGCAAATGCACCAACCTCCTACTCTAAGGGCCCGTGAGTCACGGGGCATTGACACGGCGTAGGCGCAAGCCGGCTAGCCTTCTTGACACTCAACAGTGATGACGCAGAAGTACCAGGGTAACATAGTGAGGAAAGAAAGCTTAGATCTCTGCGGGCGCAAGACCGTCGGTAAGCAACGTTCTCTTGGGTATGCGGACGACGAGGAATGAGCGACTCGCTGTCTGATCGTGGTCCATGCCCAGGTATCGTTTTTCACGCGCGCCTCAATGAGCTGTTAGCAATTTGAGGTGGACCTTAGAGGGCCAAAGCCTGCCGGGGTTCCAGGACTGTCGTATTAGGTAACAGTGACCGTGGTACGTAAAAGGCTATTGAAGGACACTGTGGATTTTAGTCAGTACAAGTCTGACAGTCCCTCCTGTCCTGTTCTGGGTGGGAGGACTCATTTCATGATTTTACCACGCTGCTGGATGGTAAGAAAAGCAAGTTGAAAACCTCAACGTAAAACAAAGGTGCTGATGTTAAAACTGCTGAACCGATTTTGACAAAATATGTCTAAAAAACATGCTTTCAAATAATAAGATCCGCATTCAAATCAGCTCACCCGTTTAAAAGTGCATTCACAAACATCAGTCACATACACTCCTGTATGATATTTGTTCCCACACTTCAGTCACCGGCCAGTCATCGGCACGTGATCTATCACTTTACCATATAAGTTTCATTCGTTGACGTAACGGTAACGTGGCGGTAACGTGACGTGACTGATGTGTGTGAATGCACCTTTAGAGCTATGGTGCAACTCACACAGCAGCCAAACTTGTAACACTTCTTTTTTGTATCGGACGGTAAAAAATCTAGGTTGATGATCCGGAGTGGATCTTCTGTCTTTTCCTTTGTGGAGTGGTTTTGATATCGAAATGTTGGCTGATCGCTTAATGTTAAGGAAGAGTGTGTTCTGAGGTAGACAATCAATTGTTACATAAATATAGTATTGGCAATAGTTTTTCTTTTCCAGGTCCAGTTGAAAACCAGCGTCGAGCACTTAGCTGCTCGACAATTTGCTGAACTGGACCCATTTGGCGTAGCCGTGGGACACACAATGCTATATTATTTGCTGTTATATTTATTGTTTCTATGTTATACAATTTAATCTTTTACCCACTATTTTTCTTCTTCTTTTATTTGTTTATGTTGTATGTACCGGCTACTCAAATAAACGTTTTTTCTTTCTTCTTTCTTTAAAGAATTTTATAGGCTACAGTCGTACTGGCCGATCTTCTGGGTGTGCTTGCCGAGGTTGGTCTGTGGATAGTTGACCATCTGTTTTAGAGAGTTTCCTCCGTGCCTCGGAAAGCACGTAAAGCCGTTGTTCCCGGCTGTCATTTGTAGATCTATGACAGTCGCTACTGTTAGTCAGAAGCTTTAAAGTCTGACAACTAGTGTTACCGTGGGGTATCGTATTATCCAGTAACTGGTTTGTGGAGTTCCGACAGGCAGTCGCTCCATGTAAAATACTGATATCCAGCTGTATCTGGTTTGACTGGAAGCAGATACCAATTATATTGGGAAAAGGCTAGGTTATGATGAAAACTATTAGGAGAGTTACGAAAAGGCAGTGTTAAAATTACCGGGCCATGGCAAAACAACGTTTGGGATACATTATTTTAGATCTTGGACGATTTAGATTTTACAATAGGACCAGTTGCTTGGATCAAGCGCGATTCTGTGGTCTTCATCAGGTGGTCTTACACTAAGCTTACCAGTGTGTGATCTCCATTCTCAAGTTTTATTTATGGTTGTAACATCGAGGTATTTCACGAGGGATTCCACTGTAATACTTTTAGCGATCTAAAAAGAGTGTCCGTGGAGTTTCTTGCTCGTTCTTCTCCATAGAGATCAACTTCTTGGAACGGGCATCTACGGTACTTTCACAGTTTTTATGTCGTGTGACTGGGACTGTAGCAACATAACTATTTTTGAACTGTTTTTGTCTTTTGACATTTCAAAAGTGCTATAACTGGCCTACTTGAAATAAATGCTTTGATTTGAAGAGCACCTGGCACCTTTTGAAATATTTTGACAGGAGCATCAAGGTGCAAGTAGCTCAGGTGCCATTGTCAGTGGGTGCCCTTCGTGGAATACCTCATATCATCAAATGATATGCTCTCATCACCTAGGGTGGGACTGGAGTGACTGTAAGACTCGTGTTGACTAAAATCCACGGTGTCCTTCAATGGATCCTTACGTTCCAGAGTCATACCTACCTCATGAGACAGTCCTGCGACCCAATCACAACCTTACGGCCACATCGGCCATCAGTTCTGCTTGAAGAAACGAATCGCAAGCAGCTGATAAACAAACCCACAGTACCATAACTATCAACGGTTTCCTTAATCCAATGAGACTCGCTAGCTGAAAACATGCATTAACCAGCTGTCAAAACAACTGAATCCCTAAAAGGAATTTCTGTAATAAAAATAATAAAAAAAGAACAATTTTATTAGGACTAACCGTAGACGCGACCGAAATAGACGACTGCCGGGCGTGGAATGCGCTTCCGCCAGTTCCAAATTTAAAATTTTCACCAAACACTTCTTTTTGTTTACTTTTTTTTTTAAGGGCCACGTTTCGGCGCTTGTTTAGCGGGATTAGGGTTGCCAGCTGATTAAAATGGGTGGGTTATTAATGTGGTAAGGAATATGATATTCTTTTTCATGTTAATTTTAGATTAGGACGTTAACGTCGCGATTAATTAATGAGTGATTTAGGTTTTATGGAGTTTTTATTTTTGTAGAAACGCAATACTTTATTGTTCGCTCAGCTAAGGAGTGGAATTCTCTGAGTCTGTATTTCCTGATAGCAACAACCTTGTGGTCTTCAAGTCAAGAGTGAATATGTTACTTCTAGACAAGCGTGCTTCACCGTCGACCACATCATTGATAACCATCAGGCGATTATATTAGATCAAATGTTTGAAACACGGTAAGAGGCGGCGCTTGTGGCGAAGTCGCATGCTTACAAAAATGTTAGTTTCAATGGGAGACTCGCCGTCCGATCATGCAGCATAGACAACCCGGGTAAATGACGCGATTTTATGGTGATCGCCACTTTTAATTCTGTCGCACACAAGTTAGGGAGCTTCCCCATGACGCGATGCGACGCGATTTGACCGATTCCGACTACAAGTGAAAATCATCCTTACCACTACGACATATGACATAAAACGTGCGGTTATCTACGAGTACATGAAAAACAAAACACGCTCGCCACGACGACGTAAGTCAGTCGAATTGCATCATTATATCGTAGTAGTAAGGACGATTTACATTTCTAATTAGAAGATATCGCACGAATCGCGACATGAGCAAGCTCCCTTTTTAACCGGAGGAGGTTCTCAATTCGTTTGATATTTTTTTGTTTTTATAGTACCTACATGCCATCAATTTCACGTGACGGCCCAAAACTAAACAAATCAATGCGACATACGTCAACGTTTGACAATTGGTAGTGAAATCAAACATGTCCGCCGTGTCAACGACCCCGGTCGACCATGACAGTCGTTATTTGATGATGGATGTTCGACGCGTGCGCAGTGATATGGGATTTATTGACACTTCACTTGAAGGCTTCGTAATCGATTTCTGAGAAAAGTATTCCGAAGTGATTTTTTTTTGTTATATTATCGTGGTCGCGTAGGGACTGTCCTACGACGATATATTAAATTACTAGACTCCTAATAACAGGGGACCGATGTCTGTCAACACATTAGGCAAAAAAGTCTTATATCCGTCTTATTTCTCTCACTCCTGCGAGCCGTAAACATACCTTGAGACATAACAGACCTTGAGTTAGCCAATCACATCGCAGTACCCCGTCCCCCTCGCTTTCGTAGTACCTCAGCGAGTTGACAGAATAGTTTTTGTTCCTTAGATCGTGCATGCGGAGTCTAGTAATATATCTACGTAGGGACTGTCAGACTTGTACTGACTAAAATCCACGGTGTCCTTCAATAGCCCTTTATGTTTCGGGTTACTCAAAGGTCCCTAGATCCCAGCAGGCTTTGGCCCTCTAAGGGGGGGCCGTTATTTTTCTGATAGCTCTTTGAAGCGCGCGTGGAACACCTTTTTTTTACGTGGTTAAATCCTCAAATAAGTCCTCCCGTCTTACTGTCAGACTTGATTGACTAAAATTCACGGTGTCCTTCGGTAGCCTTTTGTGTACCGGAGTCGCGGTATACGTATGTCCCGCAACCCGCGTGGATCACCTAGGCATCGTCGATGGTCGGACAGCGAGTAGCCCATTACTCGCTGTCCACATGCCCGCAATCCATTATCTAGTATATAAGTAAAGATTGAGTTCTGTGGCGACTAGGATCAATATCAGATTACGTTGGTTATGTGGGACACGCGGGGCTTCCCGATCGCACGCGCGGTCACGGCCGGGGGCTGCTCAACACACACTGTCCAAGTTTTAATTATTACACAATAGTTGTTGCCAGTGGTTACAACCTGCTACAACTCGAAAATAATAATATTCCACAACTATCACCCAACGCCATCTAGTCCCAAGCTAAGCAGAGCTTGTGTTATGGGTACTAGACAACTGATAAACATACTTATATATTTCTAAATACGTAAATATTATATGTAGACACAGAACAAATGATCGGGCTCATCACACAAACCTTTGTCCTGGGTGGGAATTGAAACAACGACCTCTAGCATAGCAGTCAGGGTCACTAACCACTAGACCAATAGGCCTGTCAAAAAATCACCCCGTCGAACATAATATAATCGCGATAAAAATGCATGGCGTGCGACAGACATGTCCTGCCCAGTCCTATATCTATATCTTGGCAATTTCATTAATTGTTTTTAAAAACAGATAGACTTGACTAACTAAATAATTAATAAGATTTGCTATTTCATAATTCAGCCGCACAGGCCGCTCTTCCCGGTTAAACTGCGCTTGCCGGGGTTGGTCTGTGGATGGGTGACCATCTGTCATGGCGAGTTTCTTCCATGCCTCGGAAAGCACGTAGAACCCGTTGGTCCCGGCTGTCATTTGTAGATCTGTGACAGTCGTTACTGTTAGTCAGAAGCTTTAAAAGTCTGACAACCAGTCTTACCAACGACGATATATTACTGGACTCCGCATGCACGATCTAAGGAACAAAAAATATTCTGTCAACTCGCTGAAGTACTACGTAGGCGAGGGGGACGGGGTACTGCGTTGTGATTGATCAAGTTATGTTTACGGCTCACAGGAGTGGTCGAAATAAGACGGATATAAGACTTTTTTGCCTAATGTGTTGACAGACATCGGTCGCATGTTATTAGGAGTCTAGTCTAGTAATATATCGTCGTTGAGTCTTACCATGGGGTATTGTATTACTCAGTTACTGTGTTGTGTTGGTCCGATAGTCAGTCGCTCCATGTAATATACTGATATTCAGCTACATCTTGTTTGACTGGAAGCAGACCACAATATAGTTGGGAAAAGGCAGGCATGATGCAATTTCATTATTCTGCAAACTAGCCTGTTAAGTTTGAATCTGTCATACTGTCAAATATCGTTGGTCTATGACCTGCAATTGACATTCAACCTTAGAATGATACAGCAAGGTGATAAATCGTAGGATCAAGCCATTAAACTGGTTAAATTGCTTCGGTCATAAGTGGGTGTTCATTTTTTCGTCTCGCCACATTCAAGGGCACGTGTACTATATAATTATGTAGTATTTTAACCATGGTTTTTGATTCCTACACTGACTTTTATAATTGTTTCCGGTTGTAAACCTGTATCTAATATTCCACAACTATCACACAACGCCATCTAGTCCCAAGCTAAGCAGAGCTTTTTTTTTATCGTGGTAAAATCATGCAAAATGGCAACAAATTCTCAAATTGGCAAATTCTCTAAACGCCTAATTCTTAAAATGTCAAATGATCAAAATGTATAGTTGGAAGTATATTCTTAAATAAAAGATTTCTACTCTTTGACCCGGCTAATGGAAACACTGCTCTAAAAAATTAAATGCCGTACACTGAAAAATATCAATTAACAGCTTTTATCTCGTAATTATCAAAACCATTTTATTTTCTTAATAATATTCCACAACTATCACACAACGCCATCTAGTCCCAAGCTAAGCAGAGCTTGTGTTATGGGTAGTAGACAACTGATAAACATATTATAGATAAATTAAACCCAGACACAGAACAAATGATCATGCTCATCACACAAACACTTGTCCTCGGTGGGAATCGAACCCACGACCTCCGGCATAGCAGTCAGGGTCACTAACCATTAGACCTACGCGCCTGTCGATGACAAAGAAGTCGAAAATACAAAGCTAATTCACCGACTTCCGATAGATCATAGGCCCCAAGTTATTGTGATGTAAACTGGAACTTTGACATTAATTTGAAGGAATGAAATAGTTCCTCGTTTGTACACTAGGAGCGCTTTGTCATTTTTCACAAAATACAGCAACCCCATGATAAGTTCTCAGGTATTATTTTCGCTTCTTATGTCTTTTTTGAGAATAGTGTTTGTATACTATCTATCTTCAATTATCGTCATAAGTAAAAAGCACCCGTTAAAGCCTGTCATCATCTGCCTAGCCTTTTCCCAACTATATTGGGGTCGACTTCCAATCAAACCAGATTCAGCTGGATATCAGTATTTTACATGGAGCGACTGCCTGTCGGACCTCCACAACCCAGTAACTGGGCAATACCATACCCCATGGTAAGACTGGTTGTCAGACTTTAGAGCTTCTGACTAACAGTAACGACTGTCAAAGATCTACAAATGACAGCCGGGACCAACGGCTTTACGTGCTTTCCGAGGCACGGAGGAAACTCGCTATAACAGATGGTCACCCATCCACAGACCAACTTCGGCAAGCGCGACTTAACCCGGAAGATCGACCTGTGCGGCTGTAATTATTTAACCACGAGCTCCTCACCCGTTAAAGCCTGTACAGGCCGCTAAATCAAAACAAAAACTCGACACACAAATACAAGACTACTTTCTGTGATCCAATAGAGATGGCTATAATATGGTAATACGCCTTAATCATTACATTTAGAATCACTACTGGGCCAGATTGAAGTCGTAATAGAATGAATAGCCGCGTCCTATTGTTGCTGCAGCTTGTAATAGACAATTTGTGACCATTAGAGCACCCACAGCTTTGAGATAGACGAGTTTTTTTTTATATTCCACAACTATCACACAACTATCACACAACGCCATCTAGTCCCAAGCTAAGCAGAGCTTGTGTTATGAGTACTAGACAACTGATAAACATACTTATATATTTCTAAATACATACATATTATAGATAAATTACACCCAGACACAGAACAAAATTAAATGATCGTGCTCATCACACAAACATTTGTCCTGGGTGGGAATCGAACCCACGACCTCCGGCATAGCAGTCAGGGTCACTAACCACTACACCAACAGGCCAGTCAATGATTGATTGTCTATGATTTGACGGTTTACGTTTTGGCCTTTTTTTGACGGGATGAGAAGGACTGTCAGACTTGTATTATCTAAAATCCAAGGAGATCCTGCAAATAGCCCTTTACGTTTCACGGTGACCTTTTTTGTAAAGTCCCGCAACCCCGGCAGGTTTGGCCCTGTCAGATTGCTGACAGCTCTTTGAGGCGCGCGTGGAACACAACGCGCCGTCGACCCGGGCATGGTCCATAACGGACGGCAAGTCACCCATACCTCGCCACCCGCATGCCCGCGCCTACAGTGGCCGAAGATCGTCTCGCGACGTCCGTTGCCGTGGGCGTCTCCCGCGGGTGACATGACCCCTTAGGTAGTCAAGTGCGGTCGCTTGCCAATCTATCGCCGTACTAGTCAGTCTGTGACCACTTTACAAAACATTTATCATTCATTCCATCGCACTAACTGCCTCCCCATTTGGTTTCAATAGCTATTATGATATTAGGTTCTGTTCAATGACTAATACTTAGCTAATTCAGGCAGGGACATGAATGCTGAGCGGACGATGTGTTTTGACTTTCAAATTACGTCATTATTGTATTTTTTTTGGCTATGTTAGGTTTCTTTTAGTGGTGACTAGGTTATGTATGCGGCCTCGCCTCTTTTAAGGTTCCGTCCTCAAGTCTGACGGGACCTCCATAGACTAACTGACTGACTCCATTGACTGGCCTGTTGGTCTAGTGGTTAGTGACCCTGACTGCTTTGCCGGGGGTTGTGGGTTCGATTCCCACCCAGGACAAATACTTGTGTGATGAGCAAGATCATTTGTTCTGTGTCTGGGTGTAATTTATCTATAATATGTATGTATGTATTTAGAAATATATAAGTATGTTTATCAGTTGTCTAGTACTCATAACACAAGCTCTGCTTAGCTTGGGACTAGATGGCGTTGTGTGATAGTTGTGGAATATTATATTATATAGAGGGCCAAACGCCTGGGGTGGTGGAACTGTCCAAACGGCACGGTTTGCGCAGTGGCTGAGCGATTGGACTGCGGCACAGCATGTTGCGGGCTCGATTCCCACACGGAACAAAAATATTTGTATGATCTACAAGTAGTTGTTTCTGGTCTGAGTGTTTGTGTATGTGAGTTTATATAGTTAAATATATAAACTCAAATAATAATATTTTAATATTGTAAAAACGGGTAAAGCTTTAAGGGCTATTGAAAGAATACGGTTGCTCTTAGTCACTACCAGACTGACAGTCCCTTTCGCTCTGCTCAGGATGGGAAACATTATTTTATATTTTATTTTAAACTATCACACAACGCCATCTAGTTCCAAGCTAAGCAGAGCTTGTGTTATGGGTACTAGACAACTGATAAACATATGTACTTATATATTTCTAAATACATACATGTTATAGATAAATTACACCCAGACACACCACAAATGATCGTGCTCATCACACAAACATTTGTCCTGGGCTGGAATCGAACCCACGAACTCCGGTATAGCAGTCAGGGTCACTAACCACTAGAGTAGAGCAATAGACCTGTCAAAAGTCTTGTTGTGTGTCCTGTTTCTTACTTCTCCATTTCAAATTTATTCTTCTCCTCTTTCCAGGAAGAGTTCGCCGTGCCGCCCACAATGGCAGACACAGATACGGAGCCCCTGCCCAACGGCACGGGAGCGCTGTCCAATGAAGAGGAGGAGGAGAGGCTGAAGCAACGTCCCGCGGACATTGACGCTGTGAGTATCTAGCTTCGCAGTTTTAAGCTGTTGGTACCAGGTGCCTCGTGGATCTAGCAGACATGAGCGGGACTGCTAAACATGGTCCCCTTCGCTCCACCTAGAGCGGAAGAAGGGTAGAAGTTATTTGTTGACTTCGCATCTCCCAAATAAAAAGTTCTTTACACGTTAATAGATGGCGCAACGTGTAAACAGCGTTCATAAAAAAAAGGAAACGATAAATTCAGCTTCGAATGTAGTGGTTGCGATGGCCTAATTGGTTAAGGCGTCTGGAGTAACAATCCAGAAGACGCAGGTTCGAACCCTGCTCGCAGCCCAATTATTTGTTCCTTAAAAAATATCTGCGAAGACGCGACGCAGGCCTTATTGCGTATTTTAAAATAACTTTAAAATATTCAGTAGTTTTTTAATTAATAAATTGCAAAATCATAAGTTGCTACATCGTTCTCACATAATGTACCATCACAAAATGAATGATGTAACAAAGTTAAAATAATTTTGGGGATTGAAAAAGAGTGTCCATGTAGTTTCTTGTCCGTTCTTCTCCATAGAGATCTACTCCTTGTAATGTGATGTACATTACAAGTAGTACAGTACTTTCTCAGTTCACATCACATGTCTTGTGACTGGGATTTTAGTACGTACTGTAATAATTTTTGTAATATTATTATTTTGCCTACTTACTTGAAATAAATTATTTGTTTTAATGATGATTCTATTCTAATACCCTATTGTGTATTTTCCAGGATGTACGCGAGATGGAGCGTCGCAAGCGTGTGGAAGCTCTGATGTCTTCGAAGCTGTTCCGCGAGGAGTTGGAGCGCGTGCTGGACCAGCAGATGCACGAGGGCAACGACGCGCCGCTGCTGCAGCGTATCAGGGAGATGGTCGGAGGACGGCTGCATACTGGCAGTATGAGGGTAAGACACTTAGGGCCTATGCACACCACGTTTTTTAAACGCGCCGTCGACGCGCAGTTTGGAAACGCGCGTCGACGGCGCGTTTTTGTCCATCAGAGCAGTTTGTTGTCGTGATACAAAGTGTCAAACGTGCGTCGACGGCGCGTTTAAAAAACGTGGTGTATAGGCCCTTAGATAGACTGCTACTTGGTTGCCAGTTTTTTTTTCTATTATTATAGAAAGAAAGAAGTAAAAAAGGATCTTTTAAACTCACACCAGTTAACACAGATAACATCAGTTAAAAAGTAAAGTTTAGTCTTGTATGATGCCAAAAGGCCCATATCAGTAACTTGCAGCCCGTCCCGGCTTTGCACGTGTGAAAGTCCTTATAACCTGGTCCCGATAAATACGATAAATAAAAAAAAGAATCATACGAATCGGTCCAGCCGTTTTCGAGTTATGAGCTTAGCAACACATTTTGCTTTCCATCTTAATATATATAAATCTCGTGTCACAATGTTTGTCCTCAATGGACTCCTAAACCACTTAACCGATTATAATAAAATTCGCACACCATGTGCAGTTCGATCCAACTTGAGAGATAGGATAGTTTAAATCTCAAATTTTAGACCGGGTCCTCCACCCGTGCGAAGCCGGGACGGGCCGCTAGTTTTATATTATAGATAGATAGACATAGATAGATAGAAGATAGATAATTTATCTTTTGGCCTTAAATTTTTTTTTGAGTATGTATGTAATTCTGGTCTTCTCCTCAGGGCCCCGCATGCGTGCTTCCAATCAACGACATCCGAGGTATCGAGGGCGTCGGCTACGAGAAGGGAGAGAAGATCCTCCGCTGCAAGCTGGCGGCCGTCTACCGTCTTGTCGACCTGTTTGGATGGACCCAGAGTGAGTGTACTCATCGTCTTACTTTCTTCTTTGGATAAGCCCTCGGAACAGTTGAGGGGTCTGCTAGATTCGATTGAGATGAGGCCTGTGTTTCTTACCTGACTACTCTGAGAAGAAACAGTCGAAAAACTCAGAGGTCACTGTCTCTTTTAAAGTCTAGACAATCTTGTATTACAAAGTTATATGAGAACCATGCAGGTGTTTGAGGTGGTGTTTTGACGAAAGAACCACACAGATTTGAGTGGACCTGTCCAGTCAATGCAAGCATGTGTCAGTTACCGTGTAGCTCAACTTATAACACAAGGATCTCAACGACACGACGGACAATACCAAAGAAAGGACATTTGGATAGACCGCATGAGTAACTTAAACTGACGGACAATATCAATAAACCGAAAAAAATTATATCCCCTATAAAAATAAAATTATATGAATAGTATACCTAAGTAATTAAATTTAATATTAATTAAATAAATATTTAAAATTATGGGTAGCCCACTACAGTCGGCCCCGACATACGAGTTGTAGGTCATGGGTACGAACCCAGCCAGGCGCATTACTTTGTGTAATTTATTTCATCATCACTGCTCTCAAAACGATGAAGGAAAACATCGTGAGGAAACCGGCATGTCCTAGAACCAAATATTCGAAGACATGTGACATCTACCAACTCGCACTGGGTCCGCGTGGTGGATTATAGCCCACTTCCTCTCATAGACAGGAATCCTGTGTCCCAGCAGTGGGAACATTTATAGGCTTTAAAATACAAATAGCTATGTATTAATACCTCCTTTTTTTCCCCAGCGGGCAACCACGGTCAGATAACGGCTCGTCTCAACACCGCAGTGGAGTCTGTACTGACGACGCCGCGAGGACTGCTGCCGCACGAGGTCACCGCCTCCTCGCTCGTGAAGGTCGACATGCAGGGCACTGTACAGGATCAGGGCACCACCAACTTCCCTGTTAATGTTGAAGGTAAGGGAAATTCATCATCATGATCTTGATGCCACCATAATATTGTGTAAACCTATCTATATCTAATCAATGCCAGTTTTCGTTGTAACTTTATAACTCAAGAACGGGCTCACCTATCCAAACCAAATGTTTAGGCTTTGTTCGGACTATTTAGTAGATTATTTATGTGAAGTTTGCACAAAATCAGTCGAGAGGTTCTTCATATATCACATAGTTTGTAACACTTAGCGAAGCACAGGGCGGCTCGCTAATTAAATAATAATAAAAAAACATGTATCAAGCTATTTTGAATCAGTGAAAATACAGAAATTATAAAATGTCCAGATTTTGTGTTCAAAACAAAATGTAACGATTTTCATGAAGCCACTTTTTTATAACGTGTGAGCTGGGTTGGGCAGTATTTGAATTACTTGTAATTAAAAAACGTTTTTTTTTTTAAAACTTTGCCCCACACTAGGAATTTCTCCTGTGTCGTGGGTGCGTTTACAAACATATAAACTCACACTGTTTTAGACTATCACGGTTTAATTCACAATTTAACAACACGCTGTTGCAAGCGCCATGAGTCATCCCGCGATCATGGCGCTTGCAACAGCGTCGAAATATCGGGAACTCAAAACAAATAATAAGGAAGATATCCCGTAAGTGACATTTTAAATATAAACTCACATACACCAACGCCCAGACCCAAAACAACTACTCGTAGACCATACAAATAATGGCTCCGTGCGGGAATCGAACCCGCGACACGCAGCGCAGCAGTCCAATCGCTCAGCCACTGCGCTAACCGTGCCGTCACAAATACCTATTTGGTCTTTGTATTTCAATTACTTCCATACAATCTATTTTGTAATTAGTATTTCAAATACTAGAGGTTCCAAAATACATTTAAACTTCATTTCTATTTATATATATTCGACTGGCCTGTTGGTCTAGTGGTTAGTGACCCTGATTGCTATGCCGGGGGTCGTGGGTTCGATTCCCACCCAGGACAAATGTTTGTGTGATGAGCATGATCATTTGTTCTGTGTCTGGGTGTTATTTATCTATAATATGTATGTATTTAGAAATATATAAGTATGTTTATCAGTTGTCTAGTACCCATAACACAAGCTCTGCTTAGCTTGGGACTAGATGGCGTTGTGTGATAGTTGTGAAAATATTATTATATTCTATTATTATTTACGTCATGTACAGTTGTCAGCACATCAAACTACCACAATCTGTAGACAACAGACCTTGAAAGGTGTAAAAATAACTAAAATCATAAAAATTGTGTCCCAGTTTTAAAATGCCGTTTATATTTTTCTCGTTATCATTTATTAATCTTTTTTATATTGTCTGTAGGTTTCTCCCTGCACGCGTCCGTGCACGCAGCTCGTCCGGACGTGCGCTGCGTGCTGCACGTGCGCTCGCCGTCGGCTCTGGCCGTGTCGTCCATGAAGCGCGGCCTGCTGCCGCTGTGCCACGAGGCCGCGCTGCTCGGCGACATCGCATATCACCGCGTGCCGCACGGTATGTTCATTACCTTTTCAACACATTTGCTCGTAAAATGCATTTACAAAGCCTGTATACATTGTTCGAAAGTTAAAAATTACGCACCATACAACGGATCGTGCGGTAAAATAGGTACTCTCACCTAAGTACGGTTTACGGTTTAAAAAAAAAAAAAAAATACCAAAGAGTTTCACAATAAGAGAATAACCTGACTGATCGAACCTCCTTGGAAGCGCTTCTGCTCAATACGTTGTCTCACTTTTATACTAAAGAGTAAATGAGACGAAAGATGTAGTTCTAATTTTCACCACGGGCATGTGGCGCCATTTTCAAAGTCGCGCCATTTTCATATTATGAACTTCAAAAATTGTTTCGAATAACCTGAGTTCAAGCGAGGAATTTGATATTAATATGGAAAAATGTGTTGAAAAACATTGTATGACACACGTGCAGAAATTGGTATTAACAAACTCATGACTATGGTAGGCCCTCAACTTCGTTTCGGGCCTCCATTCGTCTACTCGTATGTAAAAACCAACTTACCGCACTAGTATCATAAATAACTATTTCTTTAAACGCGCTCCCCCACCGCGAGCATTCACCTGTAATGTAACGTTACAGATTCGAACATTTCATCAGTGAGGGAGAACAATGGAGCATCACAATGCGCACCTTGTATCAAGTGTAAACTAAACTAGCTGCTGCCAGCGGTTTGACCTCGAAAATTATCCCACGGGAACATAAAATCGGGATAAAAACTATCCTATGTGTTAATTCAGGTTATAAACTATCTGTGTACCAAATTTCATCCAAATCCATTCAGTAGTTTTTGCGTGAAAGAGTAACAAACATCCATCCACACATACAAGTAGTAGGATAGTAGGATATTGTACGCGAATGCTCGTCAGTCAGGGAGGTAGTACTGTAATGTAATGCTCAAAGTTGAATCTATAATGTTACTAGCTGACCCGGCAAACGTTGTTTTGCCATATAAATTATTTTTACACTTAGCCCCTTCGTACACTAGGCGACGCAAGTATCCGATACCTTACGACTTCGGCATCCATTGACGCGTGCATGTGCACGAACCTCTACGGGTTTGTATTGCGGTAGTTGCATGGATAATAAAGTCTTAAGGTAGCGGAGACTTGCGTCGCCTTGTGTACGAAGGGCCTTAGGGGTATGAAAAATAGATGTTGGCTGATTCTCATAGATACCGGATAAGCACAAAAAATTTCATCAAAATCGGTCAAGCCGTTTCGGAGGAGTATGGCAACGAAAACTGTGACACGAAAATTGTATATATTAGACATTACACGCGAATGCTCCCGGTGAGGGAGTGCCTTAACAGAAACCTCTTAGACCCGCCGCGACGTCACTCGTCATTGGTCGAGGCCATGCTTCGGGGCGAGCCGGAGTGGAAAGAAGTCGCCTCCTTCTGCAAAGCAATCATGCTCGCGAAGGAGGGGGCGGGTCGCGTAAGGGAAAGGACAGCGTCCACCTTACATCCCAGCCGCAGTGGAAGACGCCCGCAGCGGCGGACATCACTCGAGATCACCGGCCACCGTCAGAGCGGGCATTCAGACGGCTAATGACGACGGGTGACTCGCGTCCGATCATGAACCATGCCCGGGTTGAAAGCATGTCGTGTTCCACGAGCGCCTCAAGCCTTCGCCAAAAAGCTGTCAGCAATCTTATGAGAACCTCCCTTAGGGGGCCAGAGCACCGGGTCGCGGGACTTTTATTTTCTTCAAAAGACCATCTGAGACACCTATATAGCCGTCGTATATCATAACCAATATAATTTCTGGACTTTAAAAGAGACTATGACCTCTGAGTTTGTTTCGGCTGTTTCTTCTCAGAGTAGTCAGGTACGAAACACCGGCCTCATCTAGTAGTTTAAAACGACGTGTAAAAGTGTTGATATTATTCTTCTTGCAAAACTAAATACCATTTTACTACAAAAGCTATCAAGGTCGACTGAGTTGGGTAAAATAAAATGTGCGAAGGCTCTTAGAGTAACAAATGTTTGCATAACAGACGGGTGTCCCAAGGTTCAGGACTAAATAACAGCCGGGGTTGCGTCAATTAATAATAATAATTATGTTCCACAACTATCACACAACGCCATCTAGTCCCAACCTAGCAGAGCTTGTGTTATGAGTACTAGACAACTGATAAACATACTTATATATTTATAAATACATACATATCATAGATAAATTACACCCAGACACAGAACAAATGATCATGCTCATCACACAAACATTTGTCCTGGGTGGGAATATAACCCCGGCATAGCAGTCAGGGTCACTAACCACTAGACCTACAGGCCAGTCCATGATGTTCGATAGGATCAAATATCTAATAGTGTTGCGGCCTGGTTCGTAAAACACTAACCATCTTTTTGAGGTTTCCCCCCTATAAAGGGTGTTCCAACCTACAAGCTGATGAATCCATGTTGTTATGCAGGTATCCTGGACAACGAGGAGCGTGACAAGCTGGTGCGTGCCCTGGGCCCGCACGCCACCGTGCTCATGTTGAGCTGCGGGGGCGCGCTGTGCTGCGGGGCCACGCTCGAGGAGGCCTTCAGCCAGGCCCGGTGGGTACACACAGCTTCATACACACCTCATACACACACAAGCTGGTGCGTGCCCTGGGCCCGCACGCCACCGTGCTCATGTTGAGCTGCGGGGGCGCGCTGTGCTGCGGGGCCACGCTCGAGGAGGCCTTCAGCCAGGCCCGGTGGGTACACACAGCTTCATACACACCTCATACACACACAAGCTGGTGCGTGCCCTGGGCCCGCACGCCACCGTGCTCATGTTGAGCTGCGGGGGCGCGCTGTGCTGCGGGGCCACGCTCGAGGAGGCCTTCAGCCAGGCCCGGTGGGTACACACAGCTTCATACACACCTCATACACACACAAGCTGGTGCGTGCCCTGGGCCCGCACGCCACCGTGCTCATGTTGAGCTGCGGGGGCGCGCTGTGCTGCGGGGCCACGCTCGAGGAGGCCTTCAGCCAGGCCCGGTGGGTACACACAGCTTCATACACACCTCATACACACACAAGCTGGTGCGTGCCCTGGGCCCGCACGCCACCGTGCTCATGTTGAGCTGCGGGGGCGCGCTGTGCTGCGGGGCCACGCTCGAGGAGGCCTTCAGCCAGGCCCGGTGGGTACACACAGCTTCATACACACCTCATACACACACAAGCTGGTGCGTGCCCTGGGCCCGCACGCCACCGTGCTCATGTTGAGCTGCGGGGGCGCGCTGTGCTGCGGGGCCACGCTCGAGGAGGCCTTCAGCCAGGCCCGGTGGGTACACACAGCTTCATACACACCTCATACACACACAAGCTGGTGCGTGCCCTGGGCCCGCACGCCACCGTGCTCATGTTGAGCTGCGGGGGCGCGCTGTGCTGCGGGGCCACGCTCGAGGAGGCCTTCAGCCAGGCCCGGTGGGTACACACAGCTTCATACACACCTCATACACACACAAGCTGGTGCGTGCCCTGGGCCCGCACGCCACCGTGCTCATGTTGAGCTGCGGGGGCGCGCTGTGCTGCGGGGCCACGCTCGAGGAGGCCTTCAGCCAGGCCCGGTGGGTACACACAGCTTCATACACACCTCATACACACACAAGCTGGTGCGTGCCCTGGGCCCGCACGCCACCGTGCTCATGTTGAGCTGCGGGGGCGCGCTGTGCTGCGGGGCCACGCTCGAGGAGGCCTTCAGCCAGGCCCGGTGGGTACACACAGCTTCATACACACCTCATACACACACAAGCTGGTGCGTGCCCTGGGCCCGCACGCCACCGTGCTCATGTTGAGCTGCGGGGGCGCGCTGTGCTGCGGGGCCACGCTCGAGGAGGCCTTCAGCCAGGCCCGGTGGGTACACACAGCTTCATACACACCTCATACACACACAAGCTGGTGCGTGCCCTGGGCCCGCACGCCACCGTGCTCATGTTGAGCTGCGGGGGCGCGCTGTGCTGCGGGGCCACGCTCGAGGAGGCCTTCAGCCAGGCCCGGTGGGTACACACAGCTTCATACACACCTCATACACACACAAGCTGGTGCGTGCCCTGGGCCCGCACGCCACCGTGCTCATGTTGAGCTGCGGGGGCGCGCTGTGCTGCGGGGCCACGCTCGAGGAGGCCTTCAGCCAGGCCCGGTGGGTACACACAGCTTCATACACACCTCATACACACACAAGCTGGTGCGTGCCCTGGGCCCGCACGCCACCGTGCTCATGTTGAGCTGCGGGGGCGCGCTGTGCTGCGGGGCCACGCTCGAGGAGGCCTTCAGCCAGGCCCGGTGGGTACACACAGCTTCATACACACCTCATACACACACAAGCTGGTGCGTGCCCTGGGCCCGCACGCCACCGTGCTCATGTTGAGCTGCGGGGGCGCGCTGTGCTGCGGGGCCACGCTCGAGGAGGCCTTCAGCCAGGCCCGGTGGGTACACACAGCTTCATACACACCTCATACACACACAAGCTGGTGCGTGCCCTGGGCCCGCACGCCACCGTGCTCATGTTGAGCTGCGGGGGCGCGCTGTGCTGCGGGGCCACGCTCGAGGAGGCCTTCAGCCAGGCCCGGTGGGTACACACAGCTTCATACACACCTCATACACACACAAGCTGGTGCGTGCCCTGGGCCCGCACGCCACCGTGCTCATGTTGAGCTGCGGGGGCGCGCTGTGCTGCGGGGCCACGCTCGAGGAGGCCTTCAGCCAGGCCCGGTGGGTACACACAGCTTCATACACACCTCATACACACACAAGCTGGTGCGTGCCCTGGGCCCGCACGCCACCGTGCTCATGTTGAGCTGCGGGGGCGCGCTGTGCTGCGGGGCCACGCTCGAGGAGGCCTTCAGCCAGGCCCGGTGGGTACACACAGCTTCATACACACCTCATACACACACAAGCTGGTGCGTGCCCTGGGCCCGCACGCCACCGTGCTCATGTTGAGCTGCGGGGGCGCGCTGTGCTGCGGGGCCACGCTCGAGGAGGCCTTCAGCCAGGCCCGGTGGGTACACACAGCTTCATACACACCTCATACACACACAAGCTGGTGCGTGCCCTGGGCCCGCACGCCACCGTGCTCATGTTGAGCTGCGGGGGCGCGCTGTGCTGCGGGGCCACGCTCGAGGAGGCCTTCAGCCAGGCCCGGTGGGTACACACAGCTTCATACACACCTCATACACACACAAGCTGGTGCGTGCCCTGGGCCCGCACGCCACCGTGCTCATGTTGAGCTGCGGGGGCGCGCTGTGCTGCGGGGCCACGCTCGAGGAGGCCTTCAGCCAGGCCCGGTGGGTACACACAGCTTCATACACACCTCATACACACACAAGCTGGTGCGTGCCCTGGGCCCGCACGCCACCGTGCTCATGTTGAGCTGCGGGGGCGCGCTGTGCTGCGGGGCCACGCTCGAGGAGGCCTTCAGCCAGGCCCGGTGGGTACACACAGCTTCATACACACCTCATACACACACAAGCTGGTGCGTGCCCTGGGCCCGCACGCCACCGTGCTCATGTTGAGCTGCGGGGGCGCGCTGTGCTGCGGGGCCACGCTCGAGGAGGCCTTCAGCCAGGCCCGGTGGGTACACACAGCTTCATACACACCTCATACACACACAAGCTGGTGCGTGCCCTGGGCCCGCACGCCACCGTGCTCATGTTGAGCTGCGGGGGCGCGCTGTGCTGCGGGGCCACGCTCGAGGAGGCCTTCAGCCAGGCCCGGTGGGTACACACAGCTTCATACACACCTCATACACACACAAGCTGGTGCGTGCCCTGGGCCCGCACGCCACCGTGCTCATGTTGAGCTGCGGGGGCGCGCTGTGCTGCGGGGCCACGCTCGAGGAGGCCTTCAGCCAGGCCCGGTGGGTACACACAGCTTCATACACACCTCATACACACACAAGCTGGTGCGTGCCCTGGGCCCGCACGCCACCGTGCTCATGTTGAGCTGCGGGGGCGCGCTGTGCTGCGGGGCCACGCTCGAGGAGGCCTTCAGCCAGGCCCGGTGGGTACACACAGCTTCATACACACCTCATACACACACAAGCTGGTGCGTGCCCTGGGCCCGCACGCCACCGTGCTCATGTTGAGCTGCGGGGGCGCGCTGTGCTGCGGGGCCACGCTCGAGGAGGCCTTCAGCCAGGCCCGGTGGGTACACACAGCTTCATACACACCTCATACACACACAAGCTGGTGCGTGCCCTGGGCCCGCACGCCACCGTGCTCATGTTGAGCTGCGGGGGCGCGCTGTGCTGCGGGGCCACGCTCGAGGAGGCCTTCAGCCAGGCCCGGTGGGTACACACAGCTTCATACACACCTCATACACACACAAGCTGGTGCGTGCCCTGGGCCCGCACGCCACCGTGCTCATGTTGAGCTGCGGGGGCGCGCTGTGCTGCGGGGCCACGCTCGAGGAGGCCTTCAGCCAGGCCCGGTGGGTACACACAGCTTCATACACACCTCATACACACACAAGCTGGTGCGTGCCCTGGGCCCGCACGCCACCGTGCTCATGTTGAGCTGCGGGGGCGCGCTGTGCTGCGGGGCCACGCTCGAGGAGGCCTTCAGCCAGGCCCGGTGGGTACACACAGCTTCATACACACCTCATACACACACAAGCTGGTGCGTGCCCTGGGCCCGCACGCCACCGTGCTCATGTTGAGCTGCGGGGGCGCGCTGTGCTGCGGGGCCACGCTCGAGGAGGCCTTCAGCCAGGCCCGGTGGGTACACACAGCTTCATACACACCTCATACACACACAAGCTGGTGCGTGCCCTGGGCCCGCACGCCACCGTGCTCATGTTGAGCTGCGGGGGCGCGCTGTGCTGCGGGGCCACGCTCGAGGAGGCCTTCAGCCAGGCCCGGTGGGTACACACAGCTTCATACACACCTCATACACACACAAGCTGGTGCGTGCCCTGGGCCCGCACGCCACCGTGCTCATGTTGAGCTGCGGGGGCGCGCTGTGCTGCGGGGCCACGCTCGAGGAGGCCTTCAGCCAGGCCCGGTGGGTACACACAGCTTCATACACACCTCATACACACACAAGCTGGTGCGTGCCCTGGGCCCGCACGCCACCGTGCTCATGTTGAGCTGCGGGGGCGCGCTGTGCTGCGGGGCCACGCTCGAGGAGGCCTTCAGCCAGGCCCGGTGGGTACACACAGCTTCATACACACCTCATACACACACAAGCTGGTGCGTGCCCTGGGCCCGCACGCCACCGTGCTCATGTTGAGCTGCGGGGGCGCGCTGTGCTGCGGGGCCACGCTCGAGGAGGCCTTCAGCCAGGCCCGGTGGGTACACACAGCTTCATACACACCTCATACACACACAAGCTGGTGCGTGCCCTGGGCCCGCACGCCACCGTGCTCATGTTGAGCTGCGGGGGCGCGCTGTGCTGCGGGGCCACGCTCGAGGAGGCCTTCAGCCAGGCCCGGTGGGTACACACAGCTTCATACACACCTCATACACACACAAGCTGGTGCGTGCCCTGGGCCCGCACGCCACCGTGCTCATGTTGAGCTGCGGGGGCGCGCTGTGCTGCGGGGCCACGCTCGAGGAGGCCTTCAGCCAGGCCCGGTGGGTACACACAGCTTCATACACACCTCATACACACACAAGCTGGTGCGTGCCCTGGGCCCGCACGCCACCGTGCTCATGTTGAGCTGCGGGGGCGCGCTGTGCTGCGGGGCCACGCTCGAGGAGGCCTTCAGCCAGGCCCGGTGGGTACACACAGCTTCATACACACCTCATACACACACAAGCTGGTGCGTGCCCTGGGCCCGCACGCCACCGTGCTCATGTTGAGCTGCGGGGGCGCGCTGTGCTGCGGGGCCACGCTCGAGGAGGCCTTCAGCCAGGCCCGGTGGGTACACACAGCTTCATACACACCTCATACACACACAAGCTGGTGCGTGCCCTGGGCCCGCACGCCACCGTGCTCATGTTGAGCTGCGGGGGCGCGCTGTGCTGCGGGGCCACGCTCGAGGAGGCCTTCAGCCAGGCCCGGTGGGTACACACAGCTTCATACACACCTCATACACACACAAGCTGGTGCGTGCCCTGGGCCCGCACGCCACCGTGCTCATGTTGAGCTGCGGGGGCGCGCTGTGCTGCGGGGCCACGCTCGAGGAGGCCTTCAGCCAGGCCCGGTGGGTACACACAGCTTCATACACACCTCATACACACACAAGCTGGTGCGTGCCCTGGGCCCGCACGCCACCGTGCTCATGTTGAGCTGCGGGGGCGCGCTGTGCTGCGGGGCCACGCTCGAGGAGGCCTTCAGCCAGGCCCGGTGGGTACACACAGCTTCATACACACCTCATACACACACAAGCTGGTGCGTGCCCTGGGCCCGCACGCCACCGTGCTCATGTTGAGCTGCGGGGGCGCGCTGTGCTGCGGGGCCACGCTCGAGGAGGCCTTCAGCCAGGCCCGGTGGGTACACACAGCTTCATACACACCTCATACACACACAAGCTGGTGCGTGCCCTGGGCCCGCACGCCACCGTGCTCATGTTGAGCTGCGGGGGGCGCGCTGTGCTGCGGGGCCACGCTCGAGGAGGCCTTCAGCCAGGCCCGGTGGGTACACACAGCTTCATACACACCTCATACACACACAAGCTGGTGCGTGCCCTGGGCCCGCACGCCACCGTGCTCATGTTGAGCTGCGGGGGCGCGCTGTGCTGCGGGGCCACGCTCGAGGAGGCCTTCAGCCAGGCCCGGTGGGTACACACAGCTTCATACACACCTCATACACACACAAGCTGGTGCGTGCCCTGGGCCCGCACGCCACCGTGCTCATGTTGAGCTGCGGGGGCGCGCTGTGCTGCGGGGCCACGCTCGAGGAGGCCTTCAGCCAGGCCCGGTGGGTACACACAGCTTCATACACACCTCATACACACACAAGCTGGTGCGTGCCCTGGGCCCGCACGCCACCGTGCTCATGTTGAGCTGCGGGGGCGCGCTGTGCTGCGGGGCCACGCTCGAGGAGGCCTTCAGCCAGGCCCGGTGGGTACACACAGCTTCATACACACCTCATACACACACAAGCTGGTGCGTGCCCTGGGCCCGCACGCCACCGTGCTCATGTTGAGCTGCGGGGGCGCGCTGTGCTGCGGGGCCACGCTCGAGGAGGCCTTCAGCCAGGCCCGGTGGGTACACACAGCTTCATACACACCTCATACACACACAAGCTGGTGCGTGCCCTGGGCCCGCACGCCACCGTGCTCATGTTGAGCTGCGGGGGCGCGCTGTGCTGCGGGGCCACGCTCGAGGAGGCCTTCAGCCAGGCCCGGTGGGTACACACAGCTTCATACACACCTCATACACACACAAGCTGGTGCGTGCCCTGGGCCCGCACGCCACCGTGCTCATGTTGAGCTGCGGGGGCGCGCTGTGCTGCGGGGCCACGCTCGAGGAGGCCTTCAGCCAGGCCCGGTGGGTACACACAGCTTCATACACACCTCATACACACACAAGCTGGTGCGTGCCCTGGGCCCGCACGCCACCGTGCTCATGTTGAGCTGCGGGGGGCGCGCTGTGCTGCGGGGCCACGCTCGAGGAGGCCTTCAGCCAGGCCCGGTGGGTACACACAGCTTCATACACACCTCATACACACACAAGCTGGTGCGTGCCCTGGGCCCGCACGCCACCGTGCTCATGTTGAGCTGCGGGGGCGCGCTGTGCTGCGGGGCCACGCTCGAGGAGGCCTTCAGCCAGGCCCGGTGGGTACACACAGCTTCATACACACCTCATACACACACAAGCTGGTGCGTGCCCTGGGCCCGCACGCCACCGTGCTCATGTTGAGCTGCGGGGGCGCGCTGTGCTGCGGGGCCACGCTCGAGGAGGCCTTCAGCCAGGCCCGGTGGGTACACACAGCTTCATACACACCTCATACACACACAAGCTGGTGCGTGCCCTGGGCCCGCACGCCACCGTGCTCATGTTGAGCTGCGGGGGCGCGCTGTGCTGCGGGGCCACGCTCGAGGAGGCCTTCAGCCAGGCCCGGTGGGTACACACAGCTTCATACACACCTCATACACACACAAGCTGGTGCGTGCCCTGGGCCCGCACGCCACCGTGCTCATGTTGAGCTGCGGGGGCGCGCTGTGCTGCGGGGCCACGCTCGAGGAGGCCTTCAGCCAGGCCCGGTGGGTACACACAGCTTCATACACACCTCATACACACACAAGCTGGTGCGTGCCCTGGGCCCGCACGCCACCGTGCTCATGTTGAGCTGCGGGGGCGCGCTGTGCTGCGGGGCCACGCTCGAGGAGGCCTTCAGCCAGGCCCGGTGGGTACACACAGCTTCATACACACCTCATACACACACAAGCTGGTGCGTGCCCTGGGCCCGCACGCCACCGTGCTCATGTTGAGCTGCGGGGGCGCGCTGTGCTGCGGGGCCACGCTCGAGGAGGCCTTCAGCCAGGCCCGGTGGGTACACACAGCTTCATACACACCTCATACACACACAAGCTGGTGCGTGCCCTGGGCCCGCACGCCACCGTGCTCATGTTGAGCTGCGGGGGCGCGCTGTGCTGCGGGGCCACGCTCGAGGAGGCCTTCAGCCAGGCCCGGTGGGTACACACAGCTTCATACACACCTCATACACACACAAGCTGGTGCGTGCCCTGGGCCCGCACGCCACCGTGCTCATGTTGAGCTGCGGGGGCGCGCTGTGCTGCGGGGCCACGCTCGAGGAGGCCTTCAGCCAGGCCCGGTGGGTACACACAGCTTCATACACACCTCATACACACACAAGCTGGTGCGTGCCCTGGGCCCGCACGCCACCGTGCTCATGTTGAGCTGCGGGGGCGCGCTGTGCTGCGGGGCCACGCTCGAGGAGGCCTTCAGCCAGGCCCGGTGGGTACACACAGCTTCATACACACCTCATACACAGATACACACACACTCACCTGCACCACACACACACTCAACCGCACCTCGCTCACTTACACATACACCTTCACCGTAAACACAGAGATATACGCATAGTCACACCTTACACATACATCTCAAACGTACATAATCATAAACACACAAACACATCCGCACCTCACACACAAACACATACCTCTCACAAACACACAGACCCGCACCTCACACATACACCTGATATACACACACAGATACACACACATCTCGTACACAATATTTAATCCTAATCAAATTATCATGAATTCGCGCATGCAACGCGAATTTTAAAGAATTTCTATAGAGAGAAAAAATCGCGAGCAGTATTTAAACTTTACTATTCTTAGAAAATCTTAGTCTCGAAGTTATTGATTATTGTACTGTTTTACTACTCATTAATAAGGTTATCTCATGGCAACCACGGACCGGAAGACGCAGCATAGGACTCCCACTAGGTGGACCGACGACATCGTGAGGGTCGCGGGCAACCGATGGATGCAAGTGACGAATTGTCGTTCGGCGTGGCGGTCTAAGGGAGAGGACTATGTTCAGCAGTGGACGTCTTCCGGCTTATGATGACTATTCATTGTAATTTAATTCAACATTGTATACTAAATGATATTATTGTTTATCCAGGAACCTGACGGCCGCGTGTGAGATCCAGCTGCGCGTGGCGTCCGTGCCCGTCGACGAACTGTCGCTGTTCGACGACGAGGCGCGCAGGCAGGCATGTACACTTTATAATGATGTATTCTGGACTAGTGAGACCAACGACGATATATTACTAGACTCCTAATAACAGGCGAGCGATGTCTGTCAACACATTAGGGAAAAAAGTGTTATATCCGTCTTATTTCTCTCACTCCTGTGAGCCGCAAACATAACTTGAGACAGAACAGACCTTGAGTTAGCCAATCACAACGCAGTACCCCGTCCCCCTCGCTTACGTAGTACCTCAGCGAGTAGACGGAATAGTTTTTGTTCCTTAGATCGTGCATGCGGAGTCTAGTAATATATTGTTGTTGGATGATGATGAAGGTATTAATGTCTAGTTTCTATCCAACAGATCTACGAGTCGTCCCGCAAGCCTCCAGCTGATGCCAGCAAGTGGCGCGTGGGAGGCGAGGAGTTTGAGGCTCTCATGAGGATGTTGGACAACGCAGGCTTCCGTACCGGGTACATCTACAGGCATCCGCTTATCAAGGTAACGTTTGACCTTCTTTTAATAATAGATTACGCAACAAGGGAGTACAGCACTGCCTTACGTCACGGGCGTATTGAATCCCGAAGCGACACTAAGGATTCTGGAGGTGAACCTCCGTAGCACAGCGAGGAGGTTCAAGTGAAACGAGGGAATTTAATTAAGAATCTTTAGTGTAGCGAGGAATTTAAGTTAGCCCAAGACAAGGCAGCTTTACTCCCGAGAAGCGAACTCTGGTTTTCACACCTACTGCGAGGAAATGAATTCGATTTTTGAAATTTGATCTGGTACGACAACCTTCGAACGTTAAGTTGGCACCACTGCAAGCGATCAGCTGTTGCGGCAGGCGGCCGCCATTACTGATACTATTTGAGGTTCCAAATTCAAATCACATTATTCCCACGGGAATAATGAAATTCAGTACAATATTATTGCCCGGCTCGAGCGAGGGGGAATAATGATTTACTTTACAGTAGGTTTGTCTGACATATAATTTGACATTTACGAGCAAGTAGTGTGAAAAAGATTTTATTTAACTTTTAATGGAGAAAAGGTGAAACACCGAATAACACGTCTCCGTAAGTTCACCAATACGAAAAACTACGACAGAGCCTTATAGATCTTGAAAAATCCGAACATTTTCCAAACATAAGCAGCTGTCAAGGAACATGGATCACGATTTTAACCGACTTTAAATAAAGAGGTTCTCTGTTTGACCCGTATGTATGTAATGTATGTACGTTTGTCCGCGATTATCTCGCGTTTGGTACCGATTTTGATACAGAAAAGTGTTTGTTACATTTTGAATAGAGTTTTAATATACAATATTGATAATACCCCGTAACGTTGTCCGCATGGATCCGTTATTGTTTAATTCGATGACTGATTTTCATTGACACCTATTTTTATGAAGATTTTAGTTGAATATGACTAAAAAGGGTTAAATAAAAACATTTTTTTTTAAAGAATGCATAACAATACACCAAACAAATGTAAAATAAATTTTCTTTCGAAAGAAAAATATTTTAGCTGGGTTTGCTCATTTGATTTTGATTTTATTTTTGCGAGCTTACCCAGAAGATTTGGATACTTATGGTTTAAGATACTTACAATATTCATTTTAGGCTTTAGTGTATAGTTCTAACATGTCCGTATCCTCCACAGAACGACGTCCCTCGTCCCAAGAACGACGTGGAGGTGCCTCCCGCCGTGTCCTCGCTGGGATACCTGCTGGAGGAGGAGGAGCTCTACAAGCAAGGGTCAGTACCACATCAGGAGTATTCCAATTCACTTTTGCTTTTGCAGCAAACATAATCATCAGCAAAAACAACACTAGCGCCATATATGGAGCGACGGAGGAACTAGTTTTCTACATCGCGAAATCGAAGCTATCCGCGACTTTAGAAGACACAATATGTTCCGATTATGAATGTCAGGCAGAAAGTCCACCAGACACAACACCCTTGCGTGGTAAGATCATCAAATGAGTCCTCCCACCACGGGCAGGGCAGGTGGAACTGACAGACTTGTACTGACTAAAATCCACGGTGTCCTTCAATAGCCCTTTATGTTCCAAGGTCACGGTATTCGTTAGTCCCAAGACCCCGGCAGGCTTAGACCCTCTAAAGAGGAGCGGTAAGGGTAAATTTCCGGTACGTTACAGGTTTTTTACCTCACCATCTAACTGTTATGTAATTATAAAATATAATTATAAAAGATGCTTGTCGACGTGCAAGGTTTATTGTCTCCAGGCAGACATAATATATATTTACAGACAGACGCGTAGCAGTACAGTGAAGTGACGGAGTGAACCATCGACTAGATATACATATCATAGACAATGCATAGTGGTGTGGATGCTTACTAATTACTAATTAGTGATGATACAACACTAACCTCCAATAATTGTCTCCAGGATATGGAAGAAGGGCCAGGGCAAGACCGGTGAGCGCACTCGCTGGCTGAACTCACCCAACGTGTACCAGAAGGTCGAGGTGCTGGAGACTGGCACCGCAGACCCCAAGAAGATCACCAAGGTAGAATATCTCAGGGTCGAGGCCGAGTAGGACCAGTAGGACAGAGTAGGAGAGCCAGCAGCCGTATTATAACGTCTTAGACCCGTAATCATGTGGACATCTGATTGGTTATTCAAACACATCTCCTCTCCTCTCCGCTTTGGTAGATACCGGGCCTCAAAGCCAGAGTAGTTTCAGTGAGTGACAGAGATAGAACTATAAAAATCGTCTAGTGCCACCTCTTTCACTCACCTGGAACAAGTCTGATTGTCAGACATCATAATACGGTCGCAGGTGATCTACCATGATGCTCCGACCAGCCCGCGCGCGCGTTTTTTGCAATTTGCAGGCTAGGTTATATGTTTAAAATATTATTCGCGGCTGTAAGACGTATGTAGTTACAGAATTAATAATCATCAAAATCACCAATACAAGCCTCCAAGTTCATAAAACCCTAAGAACAAAAAAAAAACAGAAAAAGTAATTCCTAGGGCTTTATGAACTTGGAGGGTTGTATTGGTGATTTTGATAATTATAATTCTGTAACTACATACGTCTTACAACCGCAAATGATATTTTAATCAACATTAAACCTAGCAATGTCCTGCAAATTGCAAAAAAACGCAACAAATTTTGAATTTCGCGGGCTGGTTCATGCATTCAGCTTAAGGTCAAAACTTCTAAAAAGAATACAGATAGCATTGAGTCGTGATTACAACTTGAATGAATGAAAAATATTAGGTTATCAACTTTTTATTATATTTTATTTAACAGTAGAAGTCGCCTAAATAAGTAAATAAATCGTAATTCCATCCCTTATATAGAAAAGTAACGATTTTCTCTTCGAAATATTAAATTAGTCGGTTCATAAAGGTGGTTTGATATTTTGTTTTGGCTCTATTAGTCGCCCGCCATTTTGTTTTTTTTTTCAGAAGTACGGTGCACAACGCAGTTGTTATTTAGATAGATGACACTTAGTGCTCATTCACACTAATCCGTCAAAGACGTTTCGTGTTTTTTGACGAATCGTCTTTTTTCACGATTTGTAATTTTGATTTTTATGGGCGGCTATACATTTTAATAGCCCGTTTCGATTCACACGATTACGGAATCGTAAAAGTGACGGATACGTCTTAAATGACGTTTCGTCTTTTTTCAAAAACCTTCAGTTTTAAATCAAGAATCGTTATGATGGATCGGTCGGGACGATTATGTCTGAATAACGAATTCAGTGACATCTATTCAGATATTTTGAAGAAACGAGAAAAACTCGATTCCATAAGCAATGTGATCGTTCATCCGACATTACGTTTTGTCTTTTTTGACGAATCGTCGTTGACAGACCTAGTGTGAATGAGCCCTTAGTGTCCTTTAAATAACTTTTGTTGCGAAACACGATTCTAAAAAAAAAAAAGAATGTCGGACGGCCGATAGACGCCCTTCCATACTAAAATATTCTAAACCATTTAAAAAATCATGTAAAAAATCGGTTTCAATCCCTGAAAAGTGTTCGCACTTCAGTCACTTTCCTTGAAAATACATTGAACACTGAACGCCCAAACGCGCACGTACGACTGTGGGGAAGCTTGTGCGTGTGGTAGGCCCATAAGCAAGTTTCTATACTGCTTCAAAATTCGGCGCTCGCGCATACATCGAGTATGCGCGAGGAAATGCTACCTTGTGTGACGTCGAATTTTACACTTAGAGGCATTGTTAATAGAGCCCTTTATTTAATGACATCAAGAAATTGGAGCTAGAATTCTTCTGCTTGGTAAAAATTGATCGTAGTTCAGTAAACTTTGTTAGAAACTATTAATATTCAGGTGAATGCATCAACCAGCCCGCTAAAATTCAAAATTTCTTGCGTTTTTTGCAATGAGAAGTTTTCTTTTTCGAGTATTAAGAAAAAAGTAGTTTCCAAGTAGTCTATAGATGGCGTTGAACTGACTACGTTACTAGATTTATGCCTTCATTTTTGCACAAATCCACGAGGAACAGATTTCTCTTCTTTTTCGCTTGGGACATTTTCTTTATGACGTGGAAAACTCATAAATTAAAAAGACTGGTCAATGAATATTTTTTCTTTTTCCTTTTTGTTATTTATTTCCAAATGCCAATGGTGTGATGTGATGTGACTGACAATGACATGTACGTTACGTTTTAAGATCTCAAAATTACAATCAAGTGAAAAAAAAACAAAAAATGACGACGTTCCGTTCATTGCAGTAACATACCAAGTTCAGCGCCATCTATCCATCGACTAGGGAAACAATCAAAAGAAAATCCCTCATTTGCAGGCCATTGCTAGGTTTTATGTTGATTAGAATATTATTCGCGGTTGTAAGACCTACGTAGGTACAGAATTATAATCATCAAAATTACCAATACAAAACCCTCCAATGTCCTGCGAATTGCAAAAAACGCAAGGAATATTGAATTTCGCGGGCTGCTTGCATTCCTCTTAATTTAGGACATTCCATTTTTACTATTTTTTTTATTTCATTTTTTATTTTTACTCGGGTTTCGGTAGTGGCGTTTTATATTTTATATTAATTTTTCTATCTCGATATTTTTCTATGTATAATTTTAAGCAAATCGTGGGATTTTTTCTTATATTTAAAAAATGTTACTATGATAGAATTTATAGGAACTATGTTAACCATATATTTTAAATAGTTTATCCATGGATGTTTAGATTCTAAGATTTCGTGCAAAAAAAAAAGAAATAACCAGAGCATTTTTTTGTCTATCGCTTCGCTCAAAATGGCTCAAAAGTTCCGTTTTTTTTCCTATATTTTTTTTTATTTTTATAAAGTGAATCATCGAAGATTTAGATATTATATAAGAGAAATATTTAATATATAATTATGATGCGTTTTTTTCTGTAATAATTGCTTATTACTAATGTGTGTATAATTTGAGATTTTTTTTTCGAGATTTGTCCCGATTTTTTTTTAGCAAAAACTTTTTTTACAATGTAATTATTTTATAAATATAAGTTATATGTGTGTGTTATTTTAGAAAGAATAATATACTACATTATTTCTATTTTCAAAAAAAGTAATAAAAAAAAGTTTTTGCTTCGAAGGGACAGCATTAAAAAGCTTTCAAAATAATTATTGTGCTTATAAAAATATGTTAAAAATCAATTAAAACAATTTAAAAAAATAAATAACAAATTCTATTTTTCACGCTTCTCAAATATAATGAAATGCTTTTGACATTTTTTTTTTTAATTTTCGTGTTTTAACTAAAAACGTTTTTTTTGTGTTTTTTTTTTTGTTACTAATATAATAATGTTTTGCAGTGGGTGGATGCTAACAACGAAGAGGTAATTTCGACGATATATATTTTTTTTCTTAATAAAAACTCATTTTTTTGACGTAATTCTATGACTTATGGGTTATTGGAATATCAACTTTAGATATGAAAAATATAAGTTGATTTTAAATGGTTTAAAATGATTAAATAACTGTTTTAAATTGAATTAAGGGCTGATTTTTCAATAACAATAACTTTTAACTGAGGAATAAAAATGGCGGTTCGATTGCTTATCAATAGAAAATTTGTCAAACAGCTATTTTTATTCCTTAGATAAATGTTATTTACTTATTGAAAAATTAGCCCTAAATCTTACAAAGAAAGTCATTAATTACTATCATAATAATATTCCTGCCCTTATCCCATTTTACTTGGGGTCGGCGCAAAGTCATTAATTATTATGATAACTGTAATTTTTATTTTTCAATATTCTTGTACGTTTAATCTGAGTAAAAGAAAAAATAAATTAAATTTTCTTGTTTGGTTTATTCGAGTTCTAAAGTACTTAACCTAATTATTTATTAAATATTTTTGAAACTCATCATTTCTACGTCAATTTTGTTTTCAAAAAAAAAAAAAATGAAAAAAAGTTAACATACACATTTTTTTTTGAAAAACGTTCATTTAAAAAAAAAAATTACAATCGAAAGTCATCAGAATTACGTCACCATCTCTTTCTTCTTCTCTTCTCATCTATTTTAAGCTTTTTCTAACTCTTCGGGATATCTGGATTTTGTGTGTAAAGTCTAAATTACCAATAGGGTCGAAATTTCAGGAATTTTACTTTTTTTTTTGTTTAATTCAACAGCATTTCATTATAAAAAAATCCCTGGTCGAACGAATGAAGTTTTTTTATTAAACTTTATTCAGAACATCGAGTCTGTACAGTGTTTTAAGGTCGAAAAATTAGTAGGAATGTTGCCACTTGTAAGAATTACCTTTTTCCTTGCACGACCTTTTTTTATGTTATGTTCTTCCCATTTATTCCTTATTATTCCATGCCACCTGGGAGACGCATTAAGTAAATAAATAAATTATTCAAGGATTTAAAAAAAAACTAGGTTTTTGAAGTTTTTTTTTCTTTTTTTTACAGTCTCATTATCATTGAAAAAATCGTAAAAGGCATTTTTTCAATTATTTTTTCAATAAAAAAGATTTTTTTTTATTTCGAAATTTTTCTTTTTTTTTCTGTCAGAATCAGTCAAATCTTTTTTTTATTTTTTTTTCTGGTAATAGCTTTTTCCTTTTCGGTATAAGCAGAACCCAGTGCCTGAATGATGTAATGCTTAAAAAAAATAACTGAAAAAATGTAAAAAAAATAACAAAAAAATTGTTAGTAACGCTTTGTTCGTATGCTTTGCATGGGATGACTTGTATGTCTGCTTATGCCCGAATTGCGTAAAATATGTACTGTACATGCTCGATGTTTCACCAGGATTTGAGAAAATTTTGAGCCATTTTTTTCAATTTTTTTCTTTTTTTTTCGCACAAATCTTTTTTTTTCTTTCTTTCTTAAATGTCAATGCCACCTAACCATTATCCTCTATAACTAACCCGTCTTAAGCGAAAATTAATTGATATTTTTTTGCCAAAAAATATTTATTGATTTTTCGCTAAACTTGTTGGCAACATTTTTACTAATTTTCTTTTTTTTTCTCCTTTTTTTCTATCACGAATGGTGAACCGCAAATGGATGGATTGGAAACTGAAATATGAAATTGTCATGAAATGAAAAAAACACTTTACAAACTGAAACAAATGGATTATCTTCCGTAATACGGAATTATGGACATACTGACTTTGAAATATGGGTATTTTAAACCAAAAAAACTACGCATCGGTGGTTATATTCATGAAAAACACTTGGATATTACGATATGGTAATCTAAACATGAAATCTACAAAAAAAAAAATGAAATCCCCAAAACGGGATTACCAACATCACGATATTCTCTAAATGTGATTACCAACATCCAAATATTATGAAAAAAAAATTGGATGCCAAAAATAACGAATGGACTACGACATACGTAAACTATTATATTATGTGTCAATGAAAAATGACAACACTATGATAACGAAAACACGAAATTTTCAACAAAAAAAAATTTATTGAAATATGCGAAAAAAAACCACTGATTTTTTCAAAAATAACCAATGGACTGGGTCTCCAACTATTGATGAATGCTGGGCCATGCTGGGCCACAGTGGGTACAGGACGGATCACCAGCACACTCCGGGACCCCGGTGAAGATTGACACTCTGCAATTCGTTCCGAAAAACACCAATCCTAAGGAATTTAAAGCCTTACAACAACAGGTAAGAAAGAATCTCAATTTAATATAATAATAATAATATTCCACAACTATCACACAACGCCATCTAGTCTCAAGCTAAGCAGAGCTTGTGTTATGTGTACTAGACAACTGATAAACATACTAATATATTTCTTAATACATAAATATTATAGATAAATTACACCCAGACACAGAACAAATGATCATGCTCATCACACAAACATTTGTCCTGGGTGGGAATTGAAACAACGACCTCCGGCATAGCAGTCAGGGTCACTAACCACTAGAACAACAGGCCAGTCAAAGACATTAAATACTACAAAATTATGGTTTTTCAGTCCCAGTCACAAGACATAATAACTGTGAAAGTACTGTAGATGTACAATACATGGAGTAAAACTCTATGGAGAAGAACGAACAAGAAACTACATGGACACTCTTTTTAGATCGACAAAATTATTATAGATCCTTTGTTACATCATTCATTTTGAGATGGTACATTATGTGAGAACGATGTAGCAAGTTAAAAGAGTCCATAGTAACAATTAAAATTGGCTTTTGTTGAACCCACCGAGGGCGGGAGGGACTGTCAGACTTGTACTGACTAAAATCCACGTGTCCTTCAATAGCTCTTTACGTTCTAGGGTCACGATTACTAGATAAGACCATCCGGCGATTATGTCTTTGACTCGATTTTCAATTTCTACTAACTAATAATGTAAATCGTCCTTGCTACTACGATATAATGATACAATTCGACTGACTTACGTCGTCGTGGCGAGCGTGTTTTGTTTTTCATGTACTCGTAGATAACCGCACGTTTTATGTCATATGTCGTAGTGGTAAGGATGATTTTCACTTGTAGTTGGAATCGGTCCAATTGCGTCGCATCACATCATGGGAATGCTCCCTTTTTTACCGTGGTAAAATCATCAAATGAGTCCTCCCACCACGGGCAAGGCAGGAGAGACTCAAACTCATACAGACTAAAATCCACGATGTCCTTCAATAGCCTTTACGTTCTGGGGTCACGGCAATTCGTCAGTCCCTCGTCACTTTAGCTAGCGCAGGCTTTGGCCCTCTAAAGGACCCGTCATTGCGCTTACTCTCTAGAGGCGCGCGTGGAACAAAACACGTAGTGATGGCTCATGATCGGACAGCGAGTCGCCCATTACTCGCCGCTCTCATGCCCGCGAAATATATTTTATAATTGGCATCTTAAAAAAAACCATTTTACTATACAATCATGACGTATGTGCAGATAAAAGAAAATCGTCGTGCAGACAAGATTAGTGCGGGCCCGCAATCGCATATACTGGAAGGTGTCACCTGGGATGAGGCCAGCAAGCTCATCGGAGAGGACGCCGTCAACACGCACACCGGGGACCATGTGGTGAGTTAACAGCATCATCAGGAGTCGGTAGATGGCCATTGTTGAGCAAAAAGGTCCATTTTGGGGTTCCAAAATCATCATAATGGGTCTTCGATGGAGCTGGACTGTCAGATTTAACTGATTAAGAACCTACCTGTTTCTACAGTTATACTTTGCGTTCCAGGGTCATGGTATCATTTTGAGACGGTCCCACGACCCGCCATGCGTATCCACCACCTACCAACATCATCATCATCTCAGCCATAGGCCTCCACTTTAGGGCCTATTCACACCACGTTTTTTAAACGCGCGAAAGATCTACAAATGACAGCCGGGACCAACGGCTTTACTTACTTTCCTCGCACGGAGGAAACTCGCTATGACAGATGGTCACCCATCCACAGACCAAGCTCCAAGCTAAGCAGCGATTTTATTGAGGGCCGTAATTAAAAGGTTTCTGGAAGCCGGAAATATTGTACATATTTTTGAGATGGCCGGAATATGTTCTAGCCACATTTTGCAGTATATCTTTCCTGTCTGTTATCAAAAAAGCTCGAGGAGTTCGTGGCTAAATACTTACAGCCGCACAGTACGATCTTCCGGGTTAAGCCAAGCTTACCGAGGCTGGTCTGTGGATGGGTGACCATCTGTCATAGCGAGTTTAGTCCTCCGTGCCTCGGAAAGCACGTAAAGCCCCAACGGCTTTACGTGCTTTCCGAGGCACGGAGGCTGTCCCGGCTGTCATTTGTAGATCTTTGACAGTCGTTACTGTTAGTCAGAAGGTCTAAAGTCTGACAACCAGTCTTACCATGGGGTATCGTATTGCCCAGTTACTGTGTTGTGGAGGTCAGATAGTCAGTCGCTCCATGTAAAATACTGATATTCAGCTGCATCTAGCTCGACTGGAAGCAGACCATAATAAAATTGGAAAAAGGCAGGCAGATGATGATGTCTGTTACAATTTAGTAATATTGTTTTGTTTCTGGTTGTCAGCAAGTCCTAATGGGCGCGGCATCCAAGGGTATAATCCAGCGCGGCTACCAACACAACGCGACCGTGTACAGCGCGCCGTACGCTCGCAACCCGTTCGACCACGTGACCGACACCGACATCGACGAGTACCGCCGCGTCGTCGAGCGCAAGCAGCGCAGCGACTGTGAGTATCATCATAATAATACTCACAACTATCACACAACGCCATCTAGTCCCAAGCTAAGCAGAGCTTGTGTTATGGGTACTAGACAACTGACAAACATACTTATACAGGGTGAATTTCCAACTGGGCGTGGATATCCGAAACTATGAGGAATATCGAAAAACTAAGAAAGCAGTCTCGAGGACGATTTTGACGAAAACTAAACCTGCATCATTGGATTTCAGAAAAATCCATACTTCTAAATAGGAATCGAACCCACTGATTTTGGATAAAAAATCTCTGTATTATTACTCCATTCGATAGTGTTAGTAACACACAGAATTTGATCCTTGTTGGTAACACTGTGTTACCAACAAGGATCAAATTCTGCGAAGTAATCATATATGGCAAGCTAAAGGAAAATGCACATTCATCCGAATGTTAAAATGTCAACATGTCATTGTAACTAAATGTTGTAATTCTATTTGGTTAGAATGATATTTTGCAAATCGGAGAGTTTTGTTTTGCAAGCGTGTGTATGTGTTTTTTGGGGTACTCACTATAATCTCAAAAGCTTAGAAAGAAAGAAAATTAAGTTTATTAGAATCAAGACAAAATAAAAAACAAAACTATTTTTTGAATGCCAAAGGCTGTCAGCTTAGCATAATGTCAAGTGGCAGCACAAAGTCTATTGACGCTGAATGGCCTAATGCCTTTTCTGAAAACTGCATTAAAATCAGTTTATCCAAACGTGATATAATTGCGGACATACAGGGTTACTGGTTAAGTCGACCTAGTCCCTTAGGAGGGTTAAAGTAGACATCATTCTTGACTGATTTTACTATGGGAACCCCTATCCTAATCCTTACCGTTTTTGAGTTATTAGACTTTTGAATTTTTTCAATTATATTCCACCTCTGCGTCATAAACTGGTTATTGTAAGAATTTTACGACGTTTAGGACGCTAAAGTGATACTTTTTGGATAGCTTATGAATGACACATTCTATTGAAACCAGTAAATTTGATAAATTACTCAAACCTTGGGAAATAAATGGCTGTAAAGATCAAATAAAGATTTTTTTGGAGCTACCCTTGTCTTTCAGGCCAAAATTCTCAAAATAAATTTACCGTACTAGATGTGCAGATTGCAGCAAAAACACTGCTGTCTCATTAACTTTTTAAAATGGTACCACAGTATCCACTTTTAGTAAGAATATGGCCAAAAAATAAGGGTTGATGCTGACAAGGTGGTAGGTATTTTAACAAAACTTGTTCTGTACGAACAAGTTTTCGTTTCGTTAGTTTTCGACGAATTTAAAAAAAAGAGCATATTCTAAATTCGACTGTGTTTTTTGAATATGGATGATCTTCTCCCACAGAAATATGTCTTCTCCGCTAATTGTAAACTGTTTTTTTTTAATTTCATGTATCTTCTTTGTTACGATTTTTTCTTGATATCATTGTGGTGTTAGCTTTTTGACTCAATACCTGTCGCGTGGTCAATTCGTTGTGTTTTGTCACAACCATGGGTCGGAAGTAGGTAGAGCTATTCATGTACGTATTTCTACAGCGAAAGGATAAACAAGAATAGAAAAGAAAGAAAAAAAACCGCAACAGAATAAGTAAGAAAAGTCGGACTGCAAGTGGAAGAAGTCGATTGACAAATAGAAATGTAAATTCGAATTTAGAACCTCCTTCTTTTAATTAAATTGGCTAAAAGTGTATTGACGAGTTTGGTTAAAAAACCACCTTGTCAGCATCAACCCAATATTTTTTTGCCATATTCTTACTAAAAGTGGATACTGTGGTACCATTTTAAAAAGTTAATGAGACAGCTGTGTTTTTGCTGCAATCTGCACATCTAGTCCGGTAAATTTATTTTGAGAATTTTGGCCGGAAAGACAAGGGTAGCTCCAAAAAAAATCTTTATTTGATCTTTACAGACATTTATTTCCCAAGGTTTGAGTAATTTATCAAATTTACTGGTTTCAATAGAATGTGTCATTCATAAGCTATCCAAAAAGTATCACTTTAGCGTCTTAAACGTCGTAAAATTCTTACAATAACCAGTTTATGACGCAGAGGTGGAATATTTTTGAAAAAAATCAAAAGTCTAATAACTCAAAAACGGTAAGTATTAGGATAGAGGTTCCCATAGTAAAATCAGTCAAGAATGATGTCTACTTTAACCCCTTAAAGGGAATAGGTCGACTTAACCAGTAACCCTGTATATGTATACAGTTCGAACTGAAAACCTACTGTTTTAAGTTGTTTAAAAATATATAATTATACTACTACATAAATGTTCTATTTGTATGATAATCCTGAAAAAAGGAAAATTTACATCAATAAAATAATCATTAAATTATATGGGAAATCTACGAAATATACAATTTTTTTCTTTTCACAGACGACACTGACCTCTCGGAGTCAGAGGCGATCAGCGCAGCGCAGATCACGTCGCCGGCGAGCGCGCCCTCGGAGACCGAGGAGGAGTCCCGCGATGGTATGTACACTCACATCAGTGAGGCGGGGAGTGTCGGATCCCTCGGTGTCCTCACGGCGGTGATAGGTGGCGACCTCTCGCACTCGGCATTGGTCGAGGCTCCCGCATGGGGCGAGACGGAGTGGGTCGCCTCGCCTGCGAAGGAGGAGGCGGGACGCGTGAGGGAGAGGACAGCGTCCAGTCCACCTCACGACCCAGCCGCAGTGAGAAACGTCCACGGCAATGGACATTGCAGGACGATCTCCGACAACCGTAGGCGCGGGCATGCGGACGGTGAGTAATGGGCGACTCACTGTCCGATCATGGCATGATGATAATCCTGGGACACGTCGAGCTTCATTGTCTCGCGCTTTTCTGGTGGTTGTCACTGTTGATTCTGGCCCTCAGGAGTTGCAGTAGTGTGCTGGGTTTGTCCAATCATGGCCCATGCCCGGGTTGATAGCGCGTTGTGTTCCACCCGCATCTCAAAGAGCTGTCAGCATAATGACGGGGCACCCTAAGAAGTCCAAAGCCTGCCGGGGTCGCGGTAGTAACCTTTGTCTCGGAATGTAATGGCTATTGAAGGACACCGTGGATTTTAGTTAGTACAAGTCTGACAGTCCTGGACTCATGACTGTGATGAGTTTACCACGCCAAAAAAAAGACTCGATCTGTCTAGAATCCACATTGTTCCTTTAACCAATTTTGCGTCTCTGGGCTGCGGTAACTGTTTTGTTCGTAACTCACAGTAACGTTTGTTCTCAGAGCACCGCGTCCTGAGAATAGAGACCAAACAGGCGCCAGTTCGCAGCCAACCAGAGGTCGTGCTGAGCGACGGTAAGTCAACCTATCCTAATCTGTCAAATTTTAACAATCAAACATTAACCTTCCAGTATTGTGATAAGGTTGAAAATCTATTGAAAAAACAGATTGAGGAAGGTCTATGTCTTTTCTTATGCGCTGACAACGAACAATGGACAACAACAATGGACAACAATGGACATTGTTGACAACATTGTTGACATTGTTGTCAATGGACTGAGCGTTACCTAATCTAATATGAAACAGGTATTGCTCAGACAAAGCGCCATCTAGCGGTGAATTTTTGCTCATTTAAATATATAATAGGGTATTTTACTGCATAAATAAATTGATAATCTATTTAGTCCGTCAGTAATAATATTGGAACATTTTTTTTTTTAATCCATGAATATTGACAAAGAAATAACGCTGATTTTGGAAGCGTTGTATCTTCTTCAATTTTGTTTTACGTAACAAAAGAAAAAATACGGGTCTAATATTTTTATATAATCTATATTTCGGTTTTTTTTTTTAGTAAAATAGCCTAATAAGTCGTGGGATAATTTTGATAAACCGAATTTTCGCATTAATTCTAAGGCTATCGCGAAAATACGGGTAATTATACAATGTCTATGATAATTCTCAATGTTACTGAAAAATAATAGGATTTTTGTGGGGCATCCTAAAGTTCAATTTAGTTAGCTTCCTCAAAAACCTGCTAACAGAAATAGAAGCCCCGCATGGCGGGGCTTCGCCGACCCCTTGAGTCTGAAATGTTACTGAAATATAGACGTTGCGTAATTGCCCTTGTTATCGCGACATTTAAATGAAATTAATGTAGACAATTTAAAGACATTATATGTATGAATTGGGATGTTTCTCATGTAGAGCACGATTTTATATTTCCATCTTTGCTCGTTTTTTTTCCCTGTACAGGCATGATGGTTTAAATTGGGTTTTAGCTCATTTCGTATTACGGGGTCTATTGAATTAGTTTTATTTTTATCGAAATTAAATATTTTACTAGCCAACGACGATATATTACTAGACTCCGCATGCACGATCAAGGAACAAAAACTATTCTGTCAACTCGCTGAGGTACTACGTAAGCGAGGGGGCCGGGGTACTGCGTTGTGATTGGCTAACTCAAGGTCTGTTCTGTCTCAAGGTATGTTTACGGCTCACAGGAGTGCTCGAAATAAGACGGATATAAGACCTTTTTGCCTAATGTGTTGACAGACATCGGTCGCCTGTTATTAGGAGTCTAGTAATATATCGTCGTTGTTACTAGCTAATTCAATATGGCCCTCTTATTTTTTCTGGAATCCATTAGTTTTGTGCATGTGTATGTAAATGCGATGTACCTTTTTAGTGGATACATCTGATTTCCTGGCCGCAGAGCGCGCTCACGCTGATCGGACAAAAGGTATGTTGACTTGACCCCATCTGGTTAAAAGACCCCAATCGGTTATGTGACCCCTCTTGGTTATATAACACTTTGAGTTTTAGAAAGTTGACTATACAACCCCATTCGATTATATGACCCCACTTGGTTATATGACCCCCTCCGGTCATGGTTGGACTTGGTTATGTGATCCCCAATAGTTATCATAACCGTTGAGTTTTAGAGAGTGATAAAGATGTAATACATAGACGAATTCTTTCTAAAATTCGAAGTGTAATATAACATATTGTAATTTGAATTAACTCCCCGAATTCACAAATGGTTCTTTAATCTTTCTATTAAATAAAAATTAATTAATAGTAATAATAGTATAGTATTCCACAACTATCACACAACGCCATCTAATCCCAAGCTAAGCAGAGCTTGTGTTATGAGTACTAGACAACTGATAAACATACTTATATATTTCGAAATACATACATATTATAGATAAGTTACACCCAGATTAAGATTTATAGTTCCGTTTATGAATTCGGTTGTAAATCTGTTTGCACTAATTCTGCCTGTTTCTCTTTTCATTGATAGACGATTTTGTATTTTTTATACATATATAAATTGAAATCTTTCTTTTTGAAACAAAGTTACGCCGCATGCTACGATCCTTATTTAGTTATTTAGCCTCGTCCGTCCACGTCTGATTTTTTAACCAAAATTCACCAAAATCAGCCAAGCATTTTAGAATACAACAATACAAAATCGTCTATTTATAAATATTGAGTATGTTTGCATGTATTTAGCGTATGTTTCTAATTCTTTTCTGTATACTAATGCTTTTTATTTTTAGCCTTATTTCTTTTTAATCACACACCTAAAAAAAAACATTATTTTGACATTATAAATAAAATATTTCTTTTTAAAAATTTACGTGAACTATAACCTAGTTCATATAAATTTTTATACGAATTAGTATATTTTTTAATTATTAAAAAACCGTTATTGCATAAAAAATCAAATGTTTCTTTATAAAAAATTTATACGAACTAGGTTATAAACTACATTATTTTATATAACATATTGAACTATTGAAATTCCATAATTATTTAATTTCAAATACATAAAAAGACTTTTTTTTTGTCTTATTCTACAATATAATACTCGAATGTTCGTTTTAAGGTCATTGTTGATTAAGTAATCGCTAACTTTCTGCTATTTAAGTTTCGGATTCGATTCCCAAGTTATTATAGGTATTTTTTTCTAAAGCAACACACTTGCACCTGATTGACGGTATTAGGCTTGTTCCCAAACAACTGGCGAAGTGTAAGTGTAAAATAGGCTCTCAAATCAGTAATTTTAACTTATTTCAACGAGTAGGGTCAACCCGGGATCCGAACCTTCTGTCCGACGATGAAGTGTTTTACGACTCTCCCGTGTCCCCTGTGACGTCATCAGTGACGTCAGGTGTGGCGTCACCTGTTCAGCATGTCGTCATTAGAGGTGAGATTCGATAGAAGGGATGATTTTTTTTTTAGGAAGCTTGATAACGCGATTCATACGATTTGCAATTTCTACTAACAAATGTAAATCGTCCTTACTACTACGACATAATGATGTAATTCGACTGACTTACGTCGTCGTGGCGAGCGTGTTTTGTTTTTCATGTACTCGTAGATAACCGCACGTTTTATGTCATATGTCGTAGTGGTAAGGATGATTTTCACTTGTAGTTGGAATCGCGTCGCATCGCCTTTTGAGGAAGCTCCCTTGCTTGTGAGTGATCGATTGAACAGTGGTGGCCCTTGACTTAAGAATGTGTAGGTTCAGACCCAAATAGGCATCTTCATCATTCTGCCCTAATCCCATTCTACTTGGGGCAAAACGTAGGCCTATTTCTTTCATCAACACTGCTCTCAAAACTGTGAAGGAAAATATGGTGAGAAAACCAGCATGTCATAGAACCAAACCATCAAAGATATGTGACATCTACCAACACGCACTGGGCCCGCGTGGTGGATTATGGCCCACTCCCTTCTACTGAGAGGAGGCCTGTGTCACAGCAGTGGCAACCAGTCCCGTCTGTCAGTAGTCCAAAAGTCTGACAACCCGTCTTATCAAGGGATAGTTTATTAATTGATAAGTTGTTCCGTTTCTACTCCTCCGCTATTATTTTCGGATTCATTTCATTTCGGGATCCAAGAACGTTAAATTCATTCTCCGGGACACGTCGAGCTTCATTGCCGACGCTTTTCTGGTGGTCGCCACTGTCTATACGCACATTAGTTGCAGCCGTTTCAGAATAGTATGACAATATTGTCCTAAAAGAAGTCCAGAATTGCTTAAATGATAGTGATTTTTAAACTGCCTTGGTATATAGCGGCGGCCCGGCAGCCACCTGTCTTACAAGATCCGCCCGTGATCGTGCGAACCATCCAAGGGCCAGCTCCACAGATCGTTTCCAGAGGTGACTACTTGGGTTGAGCTGTTGAGCTAGCGTTGTCTGTGTCATGTCCTTGTGTTGTCTATCATGCTCATCGCTACGCTTGAAGTTTAGGCTTTGGGTCTTCGGAAAATTACGCGAGAGATTAATTTGCCCAGGAGTAAATGGCAAAATAATTACAGCCACACAGGCCGACCCTCCGGGCTTGCCAAGGTTGGTCTGTGGATGTGTGAACATTTGTCATAGCGAGTTTCCTCCGTGCCTCGGAAAGCACGTAAAGCCGTTGGTCTCGGCTGTCATTTTAGATCTTTGGCAGTCGTTAATAACAGTCAGAAGTTCGAAAGTCTGACAATAAGTCTTACCATGGGGTATCGTAGTACCCAGTTCCAGGGTTGTGGAGGTCTGATAGTCAGTCGCTCTATGTAAAAAACTGATATTCAGCTGCATCTGGTTCGACTGAATCTGACAATATATGTAGTTGGGAAAATGCAGGCAGATGATAAGATTTATTTTCCGAGATCCCCACGTAAGACTGTATGAGATTCGGCTTGTAACCGATCGAGTTCTACAACTCACTTTTTGGTTAGGTGGGAAATCAAATGACTTCTCCCGGAAGGGAGTGCCAGACTTGCATTACTTTGTGTAATTTATTTCATCACCACTGCTCTCAAAACGGTGAAGGAAAACATCGTGAGGAAACCGGCATGTCCTAGAACCAAACATTCGAAGACATGTGACTTCTACCAACCCGACTAACCAGTCGGGTCCATAACGTACCACGCAGAACCCCGCGTGGTATGTTATGGCCCACTCTCTCTCACAGAGAGGGGCCGATTGAGCTAGATTTAGCAAAATGTGTTGTTTTTCTTGTGTTGTCCTCTCATCGATTCAAAGTTGTGTTCATAACCTCATCTCCATCATATTTTGCTTCGAGTGTTGCTAGATCTTCATCAAGTTCATTTATATCACTCAGTTCCGTAGAAGATTCTATTGCGTTCTTACTAACGTTAGGTCTAGTTTTTCTCATATAAAATTTTGAAGTGGTTCCATCACTGAAACCGGTCGCGCTGCGTTATAGATTTTTTGGATTGAAATCATATGTAACCTCGCACACTTACCGCTCCGTAAGCGCCGTTACACAATACAATATTTGTACGTCGATATTTCTACCATGTATATTTTTGTCTATCTATCTATACTATAGTCTATCTACTCTTTTTATATCGTCTGAAATTCTATTGTAGCAATTGACCGTAGTTTTCGATGTAGGTAGCCTAAATTTAGTGAACTCTTTCACGTTTCGTTTTGTGCGATGCGTTGTAAAAATCTATGCGTTTAAAGTTAGGCTCTGACATTGTTTACGACATTAGACAACGATATGATTATTGTAAAAACCATGAAAACAGGAAGGGAATGAAAAAAATATATCGTATAGACCAGAAATTAGGAAGAAATGCATAGATTTAACAAACCGACCGATAAACAAATGACAACACCTAGGGCCTAACCATAGAGATATGGAAAAGACCGAGCGTGTCCTATCCAGTACCTATACCATGAGTTGTCATTCTTATACTCCATCATACGCGTCGACCGCGGTTGGCGCTCTCATTGGTTGAGAGTACATACAAACTTGGAGCGGGCCAATGAGAGCGGCAAACGCGGTCGATATCGATGATCGAGTATCGTAATGGAAACTTATAGTATATAGGTACAGATGTCAAATAAATACTTGTAAAATAGTGTAAAGGAGACAAGCACTGGTGTCATTGCCTTACAGAGATAGATATAGGTCGCCGAATCACTTTTTCATGAGGACTCATTTCAGGCAGGTCTTGTTCAGTCCTTTCTCTATGTCTATGGGGCTAGTAGTTGTTTGAATATCGGTCGGGTATACGACGTACAGCATGAGCGTAAATCCCCACCCCATTCCAGGTAAACTCGATAAGAAAGAAGCCCTCTCCACTAACAAACGTTCGCAACACGAATTCTCCCGCAGTACTAACTTCGAGCATATCGTCAAGGCTTTCGATCCCCCCCAAAAAGCCCCAAAATGTAAAGTGAACCTCACGCCTCGTCTAGCTCATACTGTAATCACAGCCCACACGACTCACGAGCCAGGGAATGAGAGCAGTCGCTCTAGTCTATACTCCATACCCTCGTTAGAGTGGGACGGTCGCTGTAAGTCAGATTTTGGCATGAGGAGTAGGTCACTTCCCCGATACAAACCTAACAAGTTGTTCCGAACGCAATCTCACAGCGGCTTCATCAATTCGTATATAAAAGACCCCGAACCCACGCATTACCATCTACCGCGTTGTCGTTCTTGCGGTGCCACTAATGTTAGCTACGCTTTTGAGCTCACTAAACGCGAGAAACCCAAGAAAGCGAAGAATCCCAATTCTATTTACTTCTCCGTCGATAATATTCCACAGAAGTGTTCAGAAGAAGCAGAAAGTGATACTACTTACGTTAAAGTACAAGAGAAATTCGTTCCTGTCTTCAAAGTTGAAAAGAAGGAGACAGAGTTCGTTGAAAGTCAAGAATTTAATGAAGATAATTACATAGGAGATATTGGGAACAGTTTCTCATCAGATAATCAGACTATTATTGAGAAGTCTGATGCTGTTGATCCAACCGTTATTCTGGATAACAAAGTTACTGAATTAAGTACGAAACCAACTGTTAAAGAAGAAATAGAGACTTATACTGCGGACTTGGTAAATGTAGACGAGATAGACGATGTAAATAAAACTCTAGATTCTATAGAAGGCGAATATCACAGCTTTACAGACTTAGAAGATTCTTATGAAAGTCCGGTCAAAGAATTAGTAGAGAAAGACATCAGGGACTATTCCGTTCCCATAGATTTTTATTGCGACGACTTTAAAACGAGAGATGACGCTAAGAAATCACCTTTGAAAATAAAGATTCTCGAACCGATTTTGGAGGAATCCAAAAGTTCTTACGGCGATGATTCTAATGTCTCACAAAATGATAAAAAAGAGGAATTGATGGAGGGTATTGTTGGGGATGTGGTGAATACGGCTGTTTTAGCGAGTCATCTTAAACTGGAGATAGCTACCAATGCTACTCAGAAGGTGACTACAGAGTGTCTGGTCGCTGAGTGCAGTAGACTTGAAAGCTATTCCGTTAATGAAGGAGACTCGGACATCACAGCTAACGACATAGAGAGCTTTACCACAAACAACGTTCTCACAGCCATCGACGTTTACGAGAACACAACCTCAGAGCAGGACATGGTAGACATAGTATACGATAACGTCTTCGATATACTGTCATCCGAAAATCCGAAATGTGTATCTGATGCTACTACAGTTAAGAGACAAAATTCATTGGGAAGCACCCTAAGTTCTAACGAAAGATGCAGTTTCGATTCCACTGCAGAATTTGAGAAATACGAAGTAGTATCTGAAGTTTTATCTGCTATTATAAACAGAATAGATTTCATTGACTTAGAAGTGAAGCCGAAACTTGCTACTAGTATTGAAATTATCGAAGAAGACTTTGTAACTTACGATGTTAACGAGACTTTTTCTATAGCGAAGATTATCGAGGATATAGAACAGAATGTGTGTCTGAATGAGACAGTACTCACAGAAGTGAGTGAGACAGATATAGGTGTAGCCAACAAAGTTATTGAAAGCATACTTTATTATATTTTTGATAGAGCTATGTTTATTAACCATCAAAAGGAAAAGGGAAGCAAGAAGAATGTTAAAAGAGTTGTGACTGTCGCCGATTTTGAAGACATCTTGTTTACTGCGAAACCGTTGTGGATGGAAGCCAACGATCCTAACGATATCGAACATGTTGAAGAAGAAATTAATGAAGAGATAGATTTCAGTACTATAAAAGACTTTTTTAACGCTAAATGTCTCGAGAATGTTGAAGATAATAATACAAATATTGTAAGAGTTAACATTGAATATAAAAATACGGATAAAGTTCCAGATTCCAAAGAAATTGAAACAATTTACTCTGCTAAAGTTAGATATGAAGACTCTACTGAAATCAATTATAGCAAAAAAGATCATGTTCAACAAGAGCATGGTTTGGATGAATTAAAAACTGGAAATATTCACTTTTTGGTCAATAATTTGGAGAATCTGGAAAGAACTGAACATCATAACCAAATCGAAGCTTATCAAGAAAGTATACCAAAAGAAATAAATAAGCACACTTCAAAAGTAGCTTATAGTAATATCACCGAAGAATTTTCATTAGCCAATGATTTGAAAAGAGTCACCGATACAGAACACGTCTTAAATGAAACCTTTGTAGAATCCAGTGACATGAACAACGCATTTCATGAGGATTTCAGCCAATCAGAAGATCCTACAATGTCTTCCCATACGGAAGATGTTTTCGCAACACCTGACGTTGATCTTACTGCAGAAATAAAAGAAAATATCAGTCTTGAACCTGAAGCAATAATTAGAGAAAATGTTACTGATTTGTCTCAAGAGGAATACCATTCAAGTGTGATAGATGACTTTAAAGATATATCCGATCGTACTGAAGAGTTCACAAGCTTCTCCGCCCAATCCAACGTCACAAATATCGAAGAATATTTAAGTCCAATAAAGGAATTTCCTTCCGCAGACGAAGAACCTGTTTTCTCGCCAAAATATCGTGATATATCTCACAAGAGTTTAGCAGAAGTCCGTCAGAAAGAAATTTCACGGAAACGGAAACATGGGTCTGTTAAAGAAGCTCAAAGTCGATCTTCGTCCCCGAATAGAAAAACGACAAAAAAGTTTGAACTAACTGAGTCTCCAATCAAGAGTTTTTCAAAAGAATCTCCTTGTAAAAGTTCTTCGAATCGCAGATCTGATATGTCTTCTCCATTCATGAGGAAAGCAAACGTTTTAGCAATGTCCCAAACAGAGCATTCGGGTGGGGTTAAGTACTGGCTGTCATTCGACGAGCATATACCGCTCGACCACGACAAACACATAGTCAGATCCGTCAAAAGTATTGACGACACACTTCCTAGCTTCATATCCATCGATTTAGACGAAAATATCGAGGGAAAATCAAATGAGTTTTACGATAAAGAGACTAAGAAAACTGCTAAAAGAACCAGTGTACTTTTAAACGAATTTTCGGGTACGGTCAGTATGCCAGCACCAAGTGTGTCTGGCATTGAATACGGTCTGGTTGAAGACCCCAATCTTGTGCAATCAGAATCGACCGAGCCACAGAAACGACTTCTATACGAGTTACATAGCAAACCGACTCATAGAAAGTACTCGAGTTGGCCTCCATTTGAAGACACCTTATTTTACAGAATAATTTCAAAGTTTAGAATGTCCGAAAGCTTCGATCCTAGTGATTTGGAGCACCCGAATTTCGATAGTAACTCTTTTGATGAGAAATAGTTGGCGTTACGCTAAGGAAGGTGTTTTTAATTGTGATTAGTACCTACATCGTACGGGTTATGAAGTCGGAAGCTATTTGAGGTTCGAAAATCGCATCACGTTATGACCGATGTCAATGTATAAAACCCGCTGTACACATTGGGCCAGCGTATACAGACCTACTTGGCGGTATGTTGGTAGTTGGCGGGAATACTGGCCGGCCAACCGAAAGTTGTCGGTTTTTCGTGCACCAATAAAAGGATCTTGGCGTGCTTTGCATACAGTGTTCACTCAATGCGTACCGCGGGCTTTAGGTTGAAGTTACATTAGGCAGCGATTTGCGATACGACGTACGGTGTATCCATAGGTGCATTAATTTATTTATTTAAATCGCTCATCTGTCGCAGATAGCGTCGCACCTTAGTATAGCCTATGATACGACAAACGCAACGATGCGACGTCGATGCATTGGAAATATGTAAATTCTTAAATTCAGTACCGTTAGCACGAGTTTTCAGTATTTGAGACGTAAGGCAAACTGGAACTTTGGCAATATCAATATGACAATTTTCAAGGAAAATATTAGTTCCTTCTACGCACACCAGAGGCGCTGTTCCATTTTTTCATACAAGAAATGCTGTAAATACTGGAAAGACTCTGTAAAGTAAAATTATGAAAGGTCGTGCTAGGGGTACAGATCGAATTTTGTCGTTTTTATCATTCGCGTAGGTGAAACTGACCACATCATAGCAGCGATGTCGTTACGGTGACGTAACATCTCATCTTTTCTGTAAAAAAGTGTCGCGTCAAAACTGCCAAAAACAGTAACGTAACCGCATCTTGTCGTCGCGATATCGTTATGTTGTCGTGCGTGTATATGAACCATAACTGTAATAATGTTCGTAGAACATTCTAGATATTAAAAACGTAACAAGGTAAGTGTTTCAGCCGATACGAATTTATTTATAGTAATTATTTATCTTACGTGTACTAGTAATCTGTGCGTGTACTCAAAACGTCCATATTGATAGGTTAGGTTCGTTCGAAACGATTATAGAACAGCTGAAACGCCAAAGGAGACTTTTGTCCCCAAACTGTCAAAAGTTGAAAAAAAAATGACAGACGTCATTTTGACAGCTGACAGTGACATTCAGTTAGCCCGCGCATTGAAAACTAGATAGGTATATTTTATTAAAAACAACTATGTATTTTTATAAAAGCATGTTTTTTTTGTCGGTCATGTAGTTTTTAACTGTTTTTTTTTTTAATTTTAAGTGTTTTTAAAAGAAAAGTATTCCGTATGATTCGCTATGGTTTTGTTCTTATTTTAAAACATGTATTGTGTGCATCGATTTTCTTTTTGTTAGGAAAGTATTTCTCGGGAATTCATTATTTATAAAAAAAGTAATTGTATGAATGTCTCGTTAGGTATGATTTAAATCTATTTTTGTCTAATTTCTGAATGATAGGCGATAAAACCCTGATAAACTAAGCGTTTTAAATAATAATAGGACGGTACTGGCGCCATTTTGTGATGAAAATTACATTTACTAAAAAAATATATTGCACAAATTAATTTTCTATAGTATTAATTATCTGGTTAGTGTTTTTTACATAAGATTATTTGTTAAAAGCGTGTAAGTATTAGAGAAACCGTGAATGAAGACACAATATGGCGCCCAAACCGTCCAGTAAGCCAACCATGACGTCTTACAACAAGAGTAGTGTTACTGTGGAAAAGAGACAAAGCTATACCATTCGTCCGGCGCCATCTCCTTCCCGCAGTGGCACTACTCTCGTTTTAAAACGTCATTGTAGGCCCACATGTTCTTAGTTTTAACACGCTCAAAGCATATTCTCACAACTAATATTGTAAACTCATCATTTTTGCTTTTATATTATTTTCACTAACTCCATGTTTATGGCTTGTGTGTGTTGTCCGCTATTAAAGTATGTGTACATCTTATGTGTTGTTTCTGTGTAGCGCTAGTGCCTTTATTGCGACATTTTAGTACCGATATTAACTTTCAAATACCGATATGCAAATCTAAGTACGAAAAAAAAAATCGGTATTTATTGCCAAGTACAAATTAATATTGATATCTACTTGTATATTGAATTGAATACCGATTGCAAGTATAAAGTACCGATATTAACTTTCAAATACCGATATGCATATCTAAGTACAAAAAAATATCGGTGTTTATTAATATCGATATCTACTATACATATCGAATTGAATACCGATTGCAACTATAAAGTACCGATAATTATTAATTTTCAAATACCGGTATGCAAATTAAGTACGAAAAAATATCGGTATTTACTGCCAAGTATAAATTAGTATCGATATTTACTTGTATATTCAATTGAATACCGATTGGAACTATAAAGTACCGATATTAACTTTCAAATACCGATATGCAAATCTAAGTAAAAAAAAAATCGGTGTTTACTGCCAAGTGCAAATTAATCTCGATATCTACTTGTATATTGAATTGAATACCGATTGCAAGTATAAAGTACCGATATTAACTTTCAAATACCGATATGCATATCCAAGTTTTGAGAAATACCGGGATTTACTTCAAAGTACAATTTAATACCGATATCTGCTCTATATTCAATTGAATACCAATTGCAAGTATAAAGTACCGATATTAACTTTCAAATACCGATATGCATATCCAAGTTTTGAGAAATACCAGGATTTACTTCAAAGTACAATTTAATACCGATATCTGCTCTATATTCAATTGAATACCAATTGCAAGTATAAAGTTCCGATATTAACTTTCAAATACCGATATGCATATCCAAGTTTTGAGAAATACCAGGATTTACTTCAAAGTACAATTTAATACCGATATCTGCTCTATATTCAATTGAATACCAATTGCAAGTATAAAGTACCGATATTAACTTTCAAATACCGATATGCATATCCAAGTACAGTAAAATACCGGTATTTACTTTCAAGTACAGTTTCGAATCGTTATTTTCTCCCAAATACAATTTAGTATCGATATTTATTTTTAAAAAGAGTTAAATCAATTGATACTGACGTCATTTATCTTTAGTACCGGTACTATAGTGTACTAAAACAGTACCCTTAGCACGAGTTTTCAATCTTTTTTCTAGTATTTACAGCGTTTCTTGTTTAAACAACGGAAAAACGGAACAGCGCCTCTGGTGTGCGAAGAAGGAACTAATTTTTTCCTTGAAAATTTTCAATTTGAAATTGTCAAAGTACCAGTTTACGTCTCAAATACTGAAAACTCGTACTAAGGGTACTGAATTGCTTACTGGGCGAGATGACTTTGCTCAGCTGTGGAATGATTCTGGATTGATAAATGGGAAAAAAATGTTCATGAATAACCTCCCGACTCTTATGCTTCAAATTGCAACGTTGGATCATGTCGCCATTATTGTTTCCTTTTTATTTTGATTTTATGCACTTTTCTTTAAATGGTAAAGTATTTTGCAAAGTATTTTCTATTTTATTCAGTTTTAAAATTAATCTTTAGTGTCCGAAATTAATAATGTATCTGACATTTAGGTACGATTCCGACCAACCGGCCGGGCCGGACGGCATTTCACAACGCGGTAAAGAACATTGAAATGTATCAACAGTAATTACAGTTCATATTTTCATGCAACTTACGGGAGACGTCACTACGTGTCGCGGCATTCCGACGGAGATAAGTTTGCATGCAAATATGACCTGTAATTACTGTTGATACATTTCAATGTTCTTCACCGCATTGTAATATGTCGCGAGGCCCGGCCGGTTGATCTGAATCGTACCTCATAGTACTTTCACAGTTGTGTCTTGTGACTGGGTCTAACTCCGTTTTATCTATTGACAATTTAAAAATGCCTGTAACCAATGATATTATAAGTAAAAAGGTATAGATACGTTATACGCGCTAAGAAAGTGACGCGCTCAAATGTGGTCAATTGACAAACCTTGACTATATTTGTCTCTGTTTCACTTGCGATGTCATCCTACTTTAGCGGCTAATCGTGATGTAGTGTGTTATTGCAATATTTAGTTATTCATGTGTGCGTTAGTGTGCCGTTTTTGAAGATAGAATGTCGTGTAGGTAACGTATCTATTCATTTATAATATAATTGCCTGTAACTGGTACACTGAATAAAATACAAAGATTTGATATGAATTGAGATAGATACAATGTTAATTTAGAGCATTTGGAAAATAGAATTCTTCCTTTGCAAGATATTTTTTGTTTTGGCAACATTGCTTTTCTGTTTTTTTGCGCTTCGCATGCCTAGCGTTTACTTGGTTTCGGGGGCGACGGTTCGAAGTACTAACACATAGAAGTAAGTACCTATAACACTTTTCTTATTTGCACTTTTTTCTGAATGAGCATTTTTTGTAAAAGCACTTTTCCTGGGTGAGCACTTTTCCTGGGTGAGCACTTTTTCTGGTTAAGCACTTTTTCTGCATGGGAATGATAGTTTTATGGTAATTTAAATTATTAATAGTTTTTAATGCTCCTATGTAACATACAGACCAGTTAAGAAAAAATATGTGATTACTCCATTTTTTAAAAATATTTAAATAATTTTTGATTAGATCTCTCGCTTACACTACCAAAAACGAAATACAATTTTGCTTCAATTTAAACAAAACTTGATTCCATCTTTGTCTTTCATTTGACGTTAATTGAGACAGCATTCTGTAATAAATAGTTTTTTAATTACGGGCGGCAAATCTACATAATAAATCAAAGTTAAAAATAAAAACTTACCACTCTAAAATCTTCTTATTTTAATACAATAGTGTATTGTATTTAATTATTGGTAGTTCTAGCGGAGATTTAATATACGTATGTATATTTGTGTATTTATATATTGTATATCTTTTCAGGCGAGCACACAGTTAACGGGGACCACTCGGACGCACACCAGAGCACATTCTCGCACAGCAGTAAAGAGGTATGACATTTATAATCTTTGTTCTAGTTGAGGGTCTGACAATCAGTCTTACCACGGGGTATGGTATTACCCAGTTACTGGGTTGTGGAGGTCCGATAGGCAGTCGCTCCATGTAAAATACTGATATCCAGCTGCATCTGGTTTGACTGGAAGCAGACCACAATATAATTGGGAAAAGGCTAGGCAGATGATGATGTTCTACTTGAGGGTCTAAAACGGACAAATAGCAACATCCCAAATGATTCACCGTCATGGAGCAACATGATTCATGGAAATTTCCAGCAACGTCAGTGGCTAATCTTTTACACGTCAAAACGACATTATTTTTAAACTAAGCCGGTGTTTCGTACCTGACGACTCTGAGGAGAAACAGCCGAAACAAAACTCAGAGGTCACAGTCTCAGACAATTTTGTATAGGTAAAGTTATATGAGGACCATGCAGGTGTCTGAGATGGTGTTTCGAAGAAAGAACCACACAGATTTGAGTGGACCTGTCCAGTCAGTGCAAGCATGTGTCAGTTATCGTGTAACTCAACTCAACTGATGGTCAATGATGATCTTATGTTCAATATTCTCCAGGGCTCCCCATCCAAGGAGGTGTCCACTGAAGACTCGCCCAAGAAGGACAAGAAGAAGAAGAAGGGACTCCGAACGCCGTCGTTCCTCAAGAAGAAGAAGGAAAAGAAGAAGTCCAGCACGCCACAACCCGCCTAGAGGTAACTGTTACAATAATATAATGAACACATCGAATTCTATGACTACTGTTTTTTTTAAACGTGCTTAAATCATCAAACGAGTCCTCCCACCCAGGGCGGGACTAAAACCCGCTGCGGGAGACGCTTACAGCATCGAAAATCGCGAGGAGACTTCCCGTCAGAGCCTCTACCATGAGTTGTCATTACCATACTCGATCATACGTATCGACCGCGTTTGGCGCTCTCATTGGTTGAGAGTTCATACAACCAATGAGAGCGTCAAACGCAGTGGATATCGATGATCGAGTATTGTAATGACAACTCATGACATGGGTACTATTAATCATACACCATGCCCACAAGCTGTTCCACGCCCGCGCCATAGAGCTGTCAGCAATGTGACGGGCCCCATAGAAAGCCAAAGCATGCCGGGGTCGCGGGACTGTCTTATCACGTAACCATGCCCCTGGAACTTTAAGGGCTATTGAAGGATCCCCGTGTATTTTAGTCAGTACAAGTGTTACAGTCCTGTCCGTCCCGCCCTGGGTTGGAGTTCTCGTTTGATAATTTTATGACAAAAGAAATCTGTTTTTTTGTTTTGAATAATTTGTCTTATTGAGTGTCTTTGGTAAATATTGAAATGTTCATAAATTAAATATATAATATTTCTCTTTCAGATAAAACCACGGAAACACACTGCCATCTCGCTTTCAAATACTTGTAATTTTTTTAATAATTGTAAGGAATTCTCCTGAAACTTTGTGCGTAACTAAACGTTCAGCTTCATAACACGTTACGACGTGACTCGGTGGGTGTACATATGATTGTTGTGACTAAACGGACATGCACCTTTTAAGGCGGGTTCGTTTTTTGACATTTTATCCAACAATAATCTTCCAATCTTTTAAAATATACACAGTAAAATTATACCTGCGATTTTTTTTTATATTCTTGGGTTTAATAGGCAATTTGGCTAAAATCGAATTAGTCCGTCTGTTAGATTATCAAACAAGATTTGCCAGTATTTTTTACTTTTTTAATTAAACTAAAATTGACAATGACAAAACGCTTTAGATATTTCCAATACGTCACAATCTAGTATTATTATTACTTGGTTCTGACGTCTCGAGATTAAGATGTGTTTTATATAAGATTTAAAAACAAAAAGGAAAAAAATACGTATCCATTATTTTTCAAAACTGTAACGGACTAATAAGATTTAAAATTTATTGATGCAGTCGAAAAGCCTGTTACTAAAATAACGAACTCGTCTCTAGATTTTAAGACAAAACTCAGCTTTTGAAATTCGCTTGCTACCCAAAAACTGGTATTCTATAGGTCTCCTCCCAGTACAAGCACGCAATCGGAGGGGACTATTTAACTTGAAAATTTTTAACCACTCCCGATTATCCGATCATAATGATTCAGTTCAAAATGTCAGCAGGCCTAAGGCCACTTGAAAAATCTTAAATTAGTCTCAAAAGGCCTTTTAAGGCCCCGAATAACCCAGAAAATTGCAAATAAAATACGTATATAAATGTAAAATACGTATAGTTGTATAATAAATTGTTTAATTCTGAGTTATCTATGTGGATGATAAAACGTATGTACAATGATGAGGACCCATCACCCTCCCACCGGCTAGGGGTTTTGGCTCAAAGTTAAGTGCTAAGCGCCTTAAGCAGTGCTGCTACCTTCGCGATAGATGGCGCTCGTACGCTCGTGCTCGCTCAGTGTGGAAAAGAGCATTTTTTCGCACGACTTGAGCATTTTTTTTTTGTGAATTTCGCACTTTAAGAGCTCGGGATAAAACTGAGCGTAAAAGCATTGAGCGTTGACACGAGCGCTTTAGAAGTTAGACGCTGTCTCTTAGTTGTAAAACGGCGGATTTTTATTATAATTTATTATTTTCTTTGACTAAATTTCGGTTTTTTACAAACTTATGCCTTGCCAACAAGTTCTTATGTCGGAAATTATGAGTTTAACTTTTATTTTTTTATTAATTTTAGTTTTCTGACTGTGTGCGCGGTTTTAAGTGAAAATGTCGGTTTTTGTGGCAGCTGGAATTAAAATAAGATGCCTGTTCTATGTCTACAGAAATAAGATCATAAAATAATTAAATTCGAAGTAATGACATCCTTACATGCGTTACTAATTGGACCAAAACGCTAAATTCATCTTTATTGGGAGATAATAAATCAACAAGCACCTAATTTCTCCCGCCCTGCGTGGAACGGAAACCCACCCTGGGTTTTAGTCAGTAAGTAACAGTGGTCAGTGGTCCTTTCAACTGCATTTTGCGTTCCTTGGCTTGACTTTCGAAAATCATTTTTGGTAAAATTAATCAAAAGAGTCCTCCCACCCCGGGCAGGACGAGAGGGACTGTCAGTTTTATACTGACTAAAATCAACGGTGTCCTTTGATATTATAATTAGTTTTTCTCCCATAATTAATTTAGCTAGCATTAGTAAAAAACTAAGACATATTTCGGCATCTATTTGACCGACATTTTCAATACAACGCGATTAACAACTGGTGCATTATTTTACAATTTTTATTTTTTCTCTAGATGGCATATAATGCTTTCGTGTAAAAGAGGGGCGTTTGTTAATAATTCCGGTTACTTTACCCGTCTTAAAACCCGAGTATTTCCACTGAGGGAGCGAGGTAGCACTAGACGACTTATAGCTCTGTCTCTTTCCCAAAACTCTGGCCTTTGACCCGAGATTAAATCCAATGTGGAAAAGAAACAGAGCTATACGAGTCTACTATTGTCAGCTCGTTCCCACACTGGGATTTTTCTCGATTTAAGACGTCATGGTTGACCAACAGTTCAATCTTTATATAATTACTAGCGGCCCGTCCCGGCTTCGCACGGGTGGAGGATCTGGTCTAAAACCCGGTCCCGATGGTTACAAACACAAGAAAAAAAAAATATCCGAATCGGTCAAGCCGTTTTCATGTTATGTCGTGACAACGGAAAACGGGTTTCATTTTTATATATATCATTATAAGTAGTTTTCACTGTTTTCCGTTCATGCGCAGTAGTTTTACTACATCTTAAGTGTCATCTTTGCTAGATTGTGTCCAAGATTAAAACCATTTGAAATTATACTAGCGACTCTCCCCGGGTGCAATCTCTACTATATCTATTAAATAAATATATCAAAATCCGTTGCGCAGTTTTAAAGATATAAGCATACATAGGCACAGACAGAGGGAAGTGACTTCGATTTTCACCTAAAATACCCGAAAAAAAACTTTTATAAGGACGGAAAAAATAATTTTAAAGACAAAAAAATGAAGACCACTTCATCATCATCATCATCTCAGCCATAGGACGTCCACTGCTGAACATAGGCCTCCCCTTTAGATCTCCACATATACCGGTTGGAAGCGACCTGCATCCAGCGTCTTCCGGCGACCTTCATAAGGTCGTCTGTCCACCTTGTTGGTGTACGTCCTACGCTGCGCTTGCTAGTCCGTGGTCTCCACTCTAGCACCGATCATAAATTAGTAGGTTTTTTTTTTATTTGGGTAAAGTAACCGGGTTTTTTAAAGAAACCTCTCGCCATTTGTGCTTTTAAAATATAATGATAATATTGAAATAGATGTATCTGTTTAATAGGATGGTCTGACAATAAAATAAAACTTTTAGGACATTGGAATTTAATTATTTTGTTTAAATTGAAATTTTTGTAGCTGTCTAAAATTTTGCATACCGAACTCAGTAGGCAGAATATGAAGAACGTGTAACTGTTATGAAATCTGTAAAAAAAAATACTTATATTTCAGGCAAATAAATGAATCTTATCTTCATAAAAATAGTTAACTGAAAAATTAACTGAATGTCCAGAATTATCATTTATTTGAAATACTTATTTCTTTCTGGAAATAATTTCATAGAAAATTGCATGTGAAAAATCCATAATATTTTAAATTTAACAATGATATCCATTTCTCGAAGACAAATCTCTTCAAAGTTATAGTGAACAGTCTTCTTCTGTGTAAGCTCACTACATCGTAGACTTTGTCTCTGTCACCTCTGACATAGACTAGGGTCAATGGCACAAAAGCCAATACCAGAAATATTAAAAAAAAAGACTAAAGTCAAGAGCCGAAAAATCTCAAAATAAAAAATCTTATTTTGGCAGATCATCCTATACAATTGATATTATATTAATTATAAAACAAAAAATATAATATAATATGTTAGCATTTTATGTAAATGTAAGAAGGCTAGCCTACTTTCTGTAGTTTTTAATTTATTTTTCTTTTCTCTTTTTTTTTACAATTTGGACGTAATGCATGCGTGGTTGGAATAACTCTACCGTGTTTTAATTAACTGTGGTAACATTTCTTTTTAAAAAACTCATAGACATGTAGCATATACTGAGCCTTTCCTAGCCAAATGTTGCCATAGTCAAGAAAGAGAGAAAAACTATTGTGTGACCGTTTATCTCTTGCTTTGACTCTTACAGGAAAGAGACAAGTGGTCATATAATTGTATTTTTTCTATTTCCAGAGAGTATGGTCAATTTTAGGCAGATAATGCTTGGTCTATACTCTGTGTCTATGTAAAAATTATAATGATGAAAAAAATACAGTCATTTGTTTAGGTTAAGTTCATCTTTTTATGGTACAAGTAATTCTAAAAGAGTTATTTCAGCCGCTCCCCGTAAACCAGTACATTTCATGTTGTTAGTTATAAAATTGTCTTAATTTTTAAATAAACTGAAAAGTATATTTTTTTATTTTCCCCCCATTTTTAAGAAGCTATTGTTTCCAATTTGACATTACCTAGAATTCGTCTAGCGTTGTTAAAATGACAAGTTGATGTTATTGTACAAGTTTTAAGTTTAACATTGGTTGCTCGGTAACCTGACGCTTCGAAATTGTGATTTCGTGTTCTTGACGCTCTGCGAGTTTCAAATACTTTTTGGATTTTAATAAAAATGATGCGAATATACATACATTGGAATCTTATGCGATTAAATAAGATTTCTTTTGTACTTATGACGATCCTTCCATGAGCTGTAAGTTGGACATTTCACGGTAAGAAGCTACAGGTTACCGGTCAACCAAAAATGTCAAACTACTGCAAAAAGCGCAGGAAAAACACTAAAATGATAATTACCTACATCAAACAAACGTTAAGCTTTGACAATTATTATTATTGTATTATCTAAAAATAAAATATTTTTTTTTAGTTTTTAATATATTTTTTTTCTTTGTTCCCGTCACAAATCTTCGGGCGAATAGTTTTAAGAATAGCTTAAATACGTTACGTTACGATGTATGTGTATTTTTTATTTCGTAAAAATATATGCTATTTGAAAAAAAAAGTTTATTATGAATTTTGTTGTTTTATTTTCGTCGTTATCAGACCATAAGTATCTTTTTAATCAGCCTATATAGTTCCCAATACTGTGACACAGGACTCTAGCTAGAGGTAACAGCTGTTATCTCATTCAGCTCCTGTGAAACAATAATTCTAGCGAAGGGAACCTGGGAGGGAGAGGATATCCTCCACCACACTGCTCAGCGAGAGACGCCCAGTACGTTGTATATTGTAGGGCGATAGCGGAGAAGCGGGCTTGTTGCGGACAGCGATGGGTACCTCGACGTCGGATCAAATACCAAGCCTCAGCATACTGCGCAATGTGGTGCATATCCGGCACCGTTGGCGCAGTGGCTGAGCAGTCGACTGCTGCGCTGCTTGTTGTGGGTTCGATTCCCACAAGGAAAAAATACTTGTATGACCTACAGTATAAAATAAAGTTTTTGTATATGCACCCACGAAACAATAGAAAGTACGCAGATTTAGAAAAATGCAAGTTTAACGTAAATAAAAAAAAACCTCGTTCTCCACGAGCATATTCAGTAGACAGCGTTTCATGATGGAAGTTAATAAAAGTACCTACGACATGTATACGTCGCTAAGACTCGCCATTTTAACAGCGGCCTACTCATGGCGTTAGAGGCTTAAATTATCCCTCGCTCGCTGCTAGCAGTAGCTGTGTCTCTAGAGTACCTGCAACAGGCTAGCTGGAAACTGGGTGGGCAGGAGCTCCGAGCCACCCATCCTTTCTGATCGTATGTAGTTATAGTCTGCTTCCCTGTCCTGTCTTGCGCCGGGTCGACCACAGAGGTTTGGAGGTCTCACTTACCAGAGACTGTCATCATGTAGAGAAACAAATGGTTACTGTCAAATTACATCGTGGTGAGCCTACATTATTTTAAGGCGCTCAGTCACCGCCAGCGTTCAACCGTAAGGTAAAAAAGAGTGCGCAATTTGATGCTCTATTGTCTTCGAATGTTCGAATCTGTAACCTTACATTAAAGGTGCATGCTCGCGCTGAGGGAGCACCTATAAATTGTCATAGGTTTACCTGATACGACCTGCTTTTTCTGTTCCGTGGATACGACCACCGTCGTGAGCCAAAGGAAATTGTCCGTGTCCAGCTTCGTACCCATACCAAAAGGAAAGAAGAACTACTGTCTTATTGGAACTCATGGACGAAACGCACATGGGCTACTTTACGCCAGACTTATGCGAATGGGTGGTCGCCAGGCAGTTAAACCTACCTAAGGTGTGCCTACCATCAAACACAACAGGTTTGTAAAAAATAAAAAGTTTAACAAAAAGACTAAAAAGCCTAGTAGCCAGGCAAAGAAATTAAAAAAAAATACTGTCACTGATCTCAGTTGTCACTTTTGACATTGACAGTTACGTTCACGTGTTTACCTGGTTGTACTGAAATGCGGTTTTTATTAGAAAATAATACAAACTAAATAAAACTGAACCATGTTGTTGTTAGAAGACAAACAGATCGACATATTTGTCGCTAGCAGAATAGGTTCTTTCAAACGTAAGTACAGTTTTTTGCTTTATAACCACCTAAATTATCTTCAAAAAATACCATCAGCCAAGCTGCTTGTTTTTTATGACTTTGCCAAATAAAACTCATTGCTTTCGTCATTATTAGTATATGAGATGACCCACTGACCTAATCATGTTCATCAACATTATAATTTTTTGATTATATTTGAGCCCGCTAACGTTCGCAAAACATTGACTTGAAAAGTGTAGAGGTTATAAAATATGTAAACATCACCTCTTTAGAACTTATAAACAGCGCCGATTATAAACACTGTTTTAGGCTATCACGGTTTGTTTCACAATGTTTATGTTTAAAAAGGAATTCGGTTTTTTAATGTACAGTTGAATCCGTTTATTATGACATTGAAGGGACAGTCATTCTAAGCGGACGTCATACAAAGCATTTTGTACAAAATAAGCAACCTCCTGTTTTTGTCAGTATGTATTTATTTTAACAGAGAGACAATATAGAAATAAGTCAATTATATTAATTGTATTACCCACTGAGACTCAAAACAACCATGCGCATGCGCCGAACATCATCGGGTATCACGTGACGCTTGCGAACACTTGTCGAAGGTGTTGAAAGAATTTTCTATGAAAACCAAACTTCGCTGTGTAATACGTCATAATAAGCGGTTGGTCATTATAAATGGAGTCATAATAAATGGATTCTACTGTATGTAGCATGTGCCGACAACTCTGTGGTTTATTCCTTATTTTGTTCGATGCAGTATACTTGTCATTTGGTCCCATAAAATTTCATTCAGTTAGGTTCAGTAGTTTTCATTTAATAAACATTTTTCGCTTCTTGTTTTCAGACATAAAATACCACACAGACACGACAAAAAACAGTAAAAAGAATATTGAGAACCTCGTGGACATCAAGACGTTGGAGAAAGATGAAAGTATTACCAGGTTAGAGTGGGGAAACGTGGAACAGACAGAGATACTGATCGGGAGGAAGAATCAACAAGTGAGAATAAAAAGATTTTGTTACTTCTTCTGAGAAGCAGAGAGCAGTGGTGGCCCAGTGGTATCGGTCGTGGGTTTGAACCCCGCCAGGTGAATTACTTTGTGTAATTTATTTCATCACCACTGCTCTCAAAACGGTGAAGGAAAACATTGTGAGGAAACCGGCATGTCATAGAACTAAAAATTCGAAGACATGTGACATCTACCAACCAACACTGGGCCCGCGTGGTGGATTATGGCCCACTCCCTCTCACAGAGAGAAAGTCTTTGTCCCAGCAGTGAGAACATTATAGGCTGATGATGATGATGATGATGGTAACTATTGTTATTATTGTTATTGTTCAGGGCTCCCTTTTCCGCATTTGGACTCGTAGGTGGTCCGTTATGCGTGAGGTGGGACGATTGGCTATGTGAGCCAACCCAGCTCCTTCCAGAAGCTCAGAAGTCTCCTGGGACGTTCGCAGGCTTCTTGGAGCGACCTTGGAGTACCAAGGTTTTGTGCCCGTTGGTTAGCAACACCCTCGCATTCCAGGATTACGTGGGATGCTGTTTCATCCGCGTTCAGGCAGCCCCTGCACAACGGGCTGTCTGTCGCGTTGATGTTAAACAGATGTTTGTTGAGTGGGCAGTGGCCGGTGAGCATACCCACCACAACTCGCAAGTCTGTTCGTTGGAGTCTGAGAAGTCTACTGGTCAGTCGCGGTGTTAGTGCAGGTACCGCCTCTTTAGACTGTCTGCAGTCGGTTGTGGATGCCCATCTGGCATTATGTTGTGTTTGGGTTTGCAGGCGTACCCAGGTCCTAAGTTGACCTGATGGGATTGGCAAAAAGGGTGCGGGACCGGCGACATCCACATCCGAGCCTCTCCTTGCAAGTTCGTCTGCCGCATCGTTACCCAATGATCCACTATGTCCTTTGATCCATTGCAAAATGACCTTGTTGCGGTCCGATATTTTTTGCAATGCTAAGTGACATTCGTAAATTAGGCTGGACGACATGATGTTGCCGTTCAGCGCCGTAAGTACAGCCATACTGTCTGAGAGAATTCTGATTCCATAGTTGGAGATGTTCCTCTCCTTGACTGCGATGGCAGCTTGGGTGATTGCTACACATTCACATTGGAATATGGAGCTATGTTCCCCTAGCGGTAAAGATATTTTGATGTTGAGATCCATTGAGAATACACCGGCTCCTGTGCCGGTTTTGGTTTTAGAGCCGTCCGTGTAAATACGGACTTCGTTAGCTCCGGATTGATCTCGCTCGGTCTCCGTTAGTTGAATCCGATAGAGTTTATCGAACACGTAAGTTTTGGGGATTCTGTCACAGGGCGCTTCAATGTATGGTACATCGTTTAATGCCCTTTCCCATATTATGGTGTGATTGCCCCTTTGGTTTTTCCACATGCCGGAGTGTTTCAGCCTGATTGCCGCCATACTGGCTTCCTGTTTAATAAAGAGATCCAGTGGCGGCAGGCCAAGCATTATCTCCAGGGCATTGGTGGGTGTTGTTCGCATACATCCTGTGGTGGCTGAGCAGGCCAACCTCTGGAATGTCTGTAGTTTTTTACGGGTGGTTATGAGTTCAGTTCTGGGCCACCAAACTACCGCTCCGTAGGTGATTATTGGTCTAATTACGCTCTTATATAGCCATAGTGTTATTTTCGGCGAAAGGCCCCAGGATTTTCCCAGAAGTCTTCTACATTGCCAAAATGTTATGCTTGCTTTGTTAATCTTGTGGTCCAAGTGTTTGTTCCATAACAGTTTGCTGTCAATGATGATACCCAGATATTTGACCTCATTTGTTAGGGACAGCTCGGTGCCAAACAGTTTAGGAAGTTGTAAACTGCCAAGATTGCGTTTATGGGTGAACATGATGAGTTCCGTTTTTGACGGGTTCACTGATAGTTCGTGCTTCAAGCACCATTGTTCAACGATCTTCAGAGCCTGCTTTGCCAGGTTGCACAGTACATTCTCAAAAGGTCCCGTTATGAGAATGGCTAGATCGTCTGCATAGCCCACCGTGTAATACCCATGGTCGGTGAGTCTGCATATCAGCTCATTGACCACGATGTTCCATAGGAGGGGGGAGAGAACACCTCCTTGCGGACAGCCTTTAGCTACCACCCCTCTGGTCGTGGTATTTACGGTGAATTGAATAGCCCTTTGTCTTAGCATGTTGTCTATCCACCCGGCAGTCGTGGGTTCGACCCCATGCCTGGATAGGGCTCGGCTTATGCTGTTAAAGGTAGTTTTGTCAAAGGCGCCTTCAACGTCTATAAAGACGCCTAAGGTTGATTGTTTAGATGATAGTCCGTTCTCAATTCGTGATACGACGCTATGTAGGGCGGACTCTGTTGATTTGCCCATACTGTAGGCATGTTGATTAGCGTTGAGTGGCTTACACGAGAGAGCATGCGTTCGAATGTCCCTTTCACAGAGCCTTTCGAGGGTTTTAAGTAGGAAGGATGTGAGGCTGATTGGCCTGAAGGACTTCGGCTGCGTGTAGTCACTTTTGCCGGGCTTCGGAATGAATACAACTTTGACTTCTCTCCACTTGAGGGGAGTGTACCCGTAAGCAATGCATGCCCTGAACAGGTTCACGAGATGCACCACCAGACGGTCATCGCTCCATTTCAGTAGCCCTGGAAAGAGACCATCCAGGCCCGCTGATTTGTATGGGAGGAAGCTGTTGATAGCCCATTTCACCTTATCATATGTAACGATTCTTTGGGCTTGGTGCCAGTCGGTGTTGGATGCTGAATTGCTGGTCTCAGCTTCCCAGCTCCCTGAGGAGGTAATAACACATCCCGGAAAGTGAGTCTGGAGCAGCAGTTCGCATGTCTCAGCATCCGACTTGGTAAACATGCCATCCGGTTTTTTTAAAGAACCGATGTTGCGCTCAGGTTCGCTAATCAGAATGTTTTTTATTCTGGTGGCATGGCTGTTGGATTCTATATTCGAACAGAAGCGTTTCCTGCATTCGCTTTTCCTGAGACGGATTTGCTTCTTGTATTGATGTTGGGCTTCTTTAAATTTGTCCCAATCGTTTTCCTGTCGGGTGTTTTTAGCTCTATTGAATAGCTTTCTTACCTTGCGACGCAGTTTTTTCGAGTTCTGGGCTCCACCAGCTGGTCTTACCTGCAGGGGCCCGTCGTGGCGTCACAAGTGGGCATGTTTTTTCAAAGCAGTCCACTAGAGTCTTGGTAAGCAAATTGTTGTGAGTGTCAATCGCCGCGGCGTTTACATAGCTAGGAATTGGAACTCCCTTCAGATTTTCCGCCGTTTCGGCAAGGTACCTTACGCGGTCCATCTTCCGGGGATTCCGTCGCGGCTCCGCGGGATTTACCATGATGTTAATCGTGTATATGATCCACCTGTGGTCAGAGCAAGATAATTCTTTGGAAACATGCCAGTTCAAGATATGCCGCGATATATTCTCTGTTGCAAAAGTGAGATCAATGATAGTTTGGGCTCGTCTCGTGACAAAAGTCGGTTCAGAGCCCCGATTCATAATTCTTAAGTTAGTGGTGAAGAGATAGTTCAGAAGTTCCTCACCTCGTGCGTTCGACTTCTCGCTGCCCCAGATGGTATGGTGCGCGTTGGAGTCGGCCGATATGATGAGCTCCAGGCCTTCCCTCTCGCAGTAAGCCACCAGTGCTGTGAGCTCCGGTGTGGGCACCTCCTCGTCGCCTGGCAGATAGGCAGACGCAAGTGCCACCTCGGGTAGGCTGAGGGAGGGGTTGCTCAGGAGCCTGATGGTAGTCAGGTCCCTGGAACAGAACTCGGTTAGTAGAACTGCAGGTATATTGTTTGGTAAAAATATGCAAGTCCTTGGTTTACTTACGGTAGTGTTCAGGAGGAGTTTACCACCGATGTTGGAGAGACCACAGATTCTGCCATTCCTAATCCAAGGCTCCTGGATTAGGGCTATGGTCTTGGTAGGTGCCTCCAGCGCCTTACGCAAGTTGGTAGTAGCAGTAAGGCTATGCTGGAGGTTGGCCTGGACGATATTAATGGTCTCGAGGAGGGGAGCTGCCGGGGCCATCGCTGCTGTTCCCGAGCAGTTTCTCCTCATCGTCCACTCCTTCTCCACTGAACCAGTCCAACCTGGTGGTCTTTGCCGAGGCAACGACGACGGCCATGGGACTGGGTGGTGAGTTATCTCCAGACCCCTGTGGAGACACAGGGTTGTTTTGGCTCACCGTGGATGAGGGGGTTGATAGAGCCGGACCTGAGCCTCCGGCAACTAGCTCCGTACTGTTGCTGCTGGCAACAGGTCCGGTGGTCTGGGGCGCAGAGGGTTTGGCCTGCTCGTCCTTGGGTCCGCTTACCTTCACCTCCTGCTGGAGCATCAGGTAAACCGACCCCGTCTTGTAACAGACGCGGCGGTCCCTCTTCACTATTTGGTCGGTCTCCGATTGCGGGATTCCGAGGACGATGTAGACACCGTCCTTGTTGTCCTGCTTCTCGGCGTGGTAAAGGCTCCAGGAGTCGACGTTGTACCAGGGGTTTTGCCGTCGAAGCCTGATGCGCAGCCTATCCATGGTTCCATCCGTGAAGTTTGGCAGGAACATCCCCGCCCTGATTCTACGAGGGATCTCTGACTGGCGTCGCACCAGCAGCTTAGTCCCATCGATAGGCGAGGGAAGTCCCGTGATGGTACGGCGAGCCCATTCCAGGGTGTAGTCGTCCTCGCACCAGAGCTTGAGGACTCCGTCACTTAGGAAGAGCTTGCCTCGGAAGGAAGGAGCTCGGTCGACCTCCGTTGATGATGACGGGGCGAAGATCGCCTCGTCTAGCGCCAAATCGATGGCAGCTTGGATGGCAGTCGAGTGCTCCTCGTTAAGCTCGTGGAAGGGTTCCGTTGTTACGGCCACGGCTAGGTCGTTGGACCCTATCGCGTCCGCGTAACTAACCCCTCCACGATGATGGTTGCGTCCAGTTGGCGGGATGTGTCGAGGTGTGGCGGCAAGCTTAACACGTTTGCCCCCGTCCCGCGGCGACATAGTGTCGTCGGGACGAGTCCGCTTAGCGGGCTTGGTTTGGCCATCAGCCGCACCAGAGGCCCCCGTGTGGCGCCACTTCTTCCCCGCCCGCTTACCGCGAGGCCGATAGGCGTCTTTCGCCTGCTGGCCGGCGCGAAGGTCCTGGGCTACCTGCATCGTGCCAGCCGGTCCTGCAGCGTGCTCTGTAGGCCCGCGCTTAACCGGCTTGGCTGGATCAGCATCGATCGACCCAGCAGCAGACCCTTGCGGGTTGTGCTTATCAAGATCACTGCTGCCAGCGGTTGTCCTCAGGTTGGCCCCCGCGCCCGCCTGTCGGCGAGCTCGCCGTTTCTCAGCGCGCGCCTTTGCGCGACGCGTCTTGGCCGGTGCTCTCGCGTCGGACTGAAGGACAGCGATCTTCCTCTGCTTGGTTATCAGGGGCGCGCTCCACAGGGTTTGCGTCTGTGAGACGATCCCGGGCATCGCGTCCCTGAGGGCGGTGAGGTCGATCGTGGTGGCGGCACGGACACCTGTAGATCCGGTGGGTTCCACTTGTGTCGGTGCTGATGTCGATGGTGATGGCGCAAATGCAGCCGGGGGAGGCAAAAGCTGCGCATGTGATGCAGCAGGCGACTTTGCCTCCGCGCCTTGCGGCGCAGTTGATTTCGGCGCTTCCTTGGATGCAGCCTGATGGTTTCTAGTGACCTTTTTCTTTCCCATAGGTACAAGGTGATTATTGCTTCATTCTCAGCGGCGTTCCACCCTCCTTGGAGCCCGCAAAAGGGGACGCTGTTTGCACAAACGCCAGAACTACCCCGAGAATATAGGTTCCCTCCTCAACAAGACGAGGACGGACATCAGTCCGAAGGACCCGGGTACGATTTGCCCCCGTGTGGAAGGATATAACCACACGAGGTCGCACCGGGCCCCGCGGGTGAGCCGTCTCGCCTCGAACAGATTCAGGAACCTCGCCAGACATCCCTCTTACGGGCATGTCGCAGCCGATTGACCATATGTGGCTAGCATATGGCCTCCCGTTTTGGGTGAAATCCAGGCCAAAGAGGCGTGTTGCTGTCGGCGGACACTGACTCCGGTCCACCGAGCAGCTCAACCATCCAGGACCCCTTCATCCCCCCATACGGGTCTCCACGCACGGCACAAACACGTGGGTGGCTAAGTTCCCCAACCTGCCCTCAGCTATTTTGTGATGGCAGGCCCGCAGCTGTATAGCCACAGCTGAGCTGCAGTGTGGGGTGGCTGGGGGACCGGTTTTTAGGCGCCGGTGGTTCGCCTCCGCTTCCATCTATCGGCTACAGTGACTCCGGGGAGGATGTAAGTATGTGGAACCCGTTAGTGAGTCACAGTATTACCAGGGTGTACGACGAGGACGTTAGACAGAAACTTGATGATGGGCGCCCATAGCCAAGGACCACATTCCCTTGGCGTACGCTGATCGGCGTTACCTGGTGCTTACCAGCGACAGTCTACCAGCTTGACTGCCACTCCAGGGCCGTTTGAGAAACCATCACCCAACACCCCGATGATGGTAACTTCTTCTCTTTAGGATGGAATGGCATTGAATGAGTTCTCTTATACTAATGGGCCCATTAAACCACAGCATTGCGCTGGTGCAAGCCGCTTCCAACCGGTCCTATTGGAAGTCTATGGGGGAAGCCTATGTTCAGCAGTGGACGCCCTATGGCAATATGATGATGGGACTCATCCATGAGTGATACAGTATTTCATTTGTGTGGCTATTTTACTCCAAAATCTTAAAGTAATTTAACAAAAAATATTTGACCAGTATTTTTTCTTTTGTCACATAAATCGAAATTGACGGAGATGCAATGCGTCTAAAAATCTCAAAGCGTTACTCGGTCGGTATAGGTATAGTTAAACAGGAGCTATGACATCACAAGCAAAAGTTTCACAACTTTTATCCTTTTTAATATTCGTTGATTAAAAAAAATATATATGTGTGTTATTTTGGAATATTCTCTAACTTACAGACTTAATAAATTTTCAAGTTATTTATACAGTAAACTAAGCTATTGTGGCATGTGCTAATAAACATTTGTTCATAAGTCAGCACTGGTAAAACGTGGATGTATTATTAGATGTACTACAGTCCTACCATTCAAGTATTCCAGGCATTATGTTTTAATATTAAAGAAAGAAAAAACGTTTATTTTAGAGCCAGTAAACACAATAAAAAAAAATGGTAAAAGAATAATTGCAAATTAAAAACAACGATAAATCAAAGATAACATTGTGTGTACCAAGGCTACATCAAATAGGTCCAGTTCAGCAAATTGTCGATCAGCTACCTAGTGCTCGATGCTGGTTTTCAACTGGACCTGGACGATGACGTGACGGACGCAAAGCAGTTCTGAAACATCCAAACGTGTTATGTGTGTGTGTTTGTGAAATACATAAATACTTACACTAACTTGGGAAATATTAAATCCCCAGATACAAATCTACGACACAATCAAAGGCTTCACGAAGTCCTACACAGCAGACTTTGCCCCGGGCGAGGTTGTAGGTCTGGGTCGCTGTAAGAGGAAACTCCTGGCTGCAGTCTCCAGCGGTGTCGTGAAGATTTGGAGTAAGAAGGTGGAAGAGACCGTCAATGTCGGCAAGCTTGATCGCATGAGGGTCTGTGCTGATGATAACACTGTATTTGGTACAGGTATGTCTAATAATATTTCACAACTATCACACAACGCCATCTAGTTCCAAGCTAAGCAGAGCTTGTGTTATGGGTACTAGACAACTGATAAACATACTTATATATTTCTAAATACATACATATTATAGATAAATTACACCCAGACACAGAACAAATGATCATGCTCATTACACAATCATTTGTCCTGGGTGGGAATCGAACCCACGACCCCCGGCATAGCAGTCAGGGTCACTAACCACTAGACCAACAGGCCAGTCATTATGATATAAATAATATAATATTATAATTTCTTTTATTCGTCTTAATACCCTATAAATTACATTTTTAAATATTTTTACAAAAAAGAAATAAAAAACATTTAAAAATATAAAAAATAGTAATCCACCAGTACCGGGAACAGGGTCCGGGCGGTCAGGGCTCCTGAGAGAGGAACCTCCTAACAATACGCGCCGTGTCCATGAGTACTGCTTTCTGAATCAAGCGCTTGATCCAGCCACCCAGCGAGAGCCTCCTTAGGTGTTGGTCGAGGCTCTTGGCAATTAAGCCATTGGCTGACACGACTATCGGCACAATGACTGCCGTATTCACATCCCACATGTCAACAACCTCGCGAGCCAGATCAAGATACTTGAATTGTTTATCTTTTTCCGCTTTCACGAGGTTTTCGTCATGTGGGACGGTTATATCAACAATTATTGCGCGACGCTCCGGTCGATCTATCACCACAATGTCAGGCTTATTAGCAACAATAGTCCTGTCAGTGATGATAGGTCGATCCCAATACAACGAGATATTGCCATTTTCGAGAACTGGGTCGGGCGCATACCTATAGTACGGCACTTCCGATTCCACAAGGTTGTACTTCAAAGCAAGTTGCTGGTGGATAATCCTGGCAACGAGGTTGTGTCTATGCAAATATTCGCCGTTAGCCAGACGAGAACACCCAGAAATAATGTGTCGGATCGATTCTCCCGGACGGTGGCATGCCCGACATATGTCAACCGTACCATCCTTCACAATGTATTTTCGGTAGTTATTCGTCATCATAACTTCATCCATTATTGCACAGACAAAACCTTCGGTTTCCCCAAAAAGGTCACCAAAACGCAGCCAGGATACGGACGCTAAAAAGTCGACATCGGGTCCATGTAGTGCCCGGTAATAGCGTCCATGAAGCTCCTTGCTCTGCCATACCTCCTTACGATCATTAGTGTCTAGTACTCTAGGTTTGCGCCAGTTCTCGTTAGCCAAGGAGAGCGGGGTAAGACCTTTGTCCACTGTGACCACATCTCGGTGCATCCCCACATCGGTTTCCAGAAAATATTCCCTGAGACTGCATACCTCACGGTTGTGCAGGGTCTTAGCATTTAAGAAGCCACGACCCCCACACTTCCGCGGGATATACAGCCTCATCACCGACGACCGTGGGTGATGCATCCGATTTGCAGTCAGCAGTAAACGGACTCTCCTATCCAGGGCGTCGAGTTCCGTCTGGGTCCATTTGAGTATGCCGAAAGAATACATCAACACTGGCATGACCCAACCATTGAAAGCGCGCACCCTATTGCCACCTGATAAAAGACTGTTTAGTACTTTATTCAGGCGGCCAAAGAAGCGCTCCCTCAACGATTGCTTCATGTCAGCATTATTGATGCCTAATGCTTCCGACATACCCAAATATTTGTAGGTCTCTGTTGAAGAGAGGGATCTAAGGTGTATGGAATCCGAGAGTTGAGTTCCCTCTGATTCCATAATCTCCCCTCGCTTCACATGCATTACTGCACATTTGTCCACACCAAATTCCATCCTGATGGCGCTACTGAAAGTTTCTGTTACCTTCAGTAGCTTCATCAGTTGCAAGTTGTTGGGGGCAAAGAGTTTCAGATCATCCATGTAAAGAAGGTGAGATATGACCTGACCACCTCTCTTCAACCGATATCCTAGCCCCGAACCCTCCAGCAATGTGCTGAGCGGGTTCAAGGCCAGACAAAACCACAAAGGACTCAGACTGTCACCCTGGAATATGCCGCGCTCAATCCTTATCGGTTCGCTAGTTCTCTGGATATGCCGACATCCTGGATAGAGAAGGACCGTTCTCCATTGTTGCATACATGACATCAGGAAAGTGCACAGAGTTGCATCAACTTTGTACAACTCCAGCACCCTCATGAGCCATGTATGTGGCACAGAGTCATAGGCCTTCTTGTAGTCTATCCAACATGTCGACAGATCCTTTCGGGAACGGCGAACCTGTTGACTAATGGCCATATCAATGAGGAGTAGCTCCTTAGTACCGCGGGACCCATTCTTACATCCATTTTGAGAGGCAGACATGATAGAGTTTTCATAAATGTGTTTGCTAATCTTAGTTCTCAAAATGGATGTAAGAACTTTATAGAGTGTGGGAAGACACGTTATTGGCCTATAATTTTTGGGTTCCGCAGTACTACCCGTTTTATGGAGCAGGTGGGTTATTCCTGTCATCAGGAACTCGGGTAGCGATCCTGACTCTATGGCCGACTGGAAAAGAGTTGCCAAACGAGCGATTTTTTTACCATTTAATCCAGAAGTTGTGCAGCCCATCCGGCCCTGGAGATTTCCAGTTCGGCAACAGATGGACTGCACAAGCTACGTCTTGGGGGCTGATGGTGATAGCCCCCATTTCTGGAATGTGATCACACGCTCGTTCAACATCCCGGATCCAATCACCCTCAGTGTGACTGACAGGCACCGACCAGATGCTGCGCCAGAATGAACTCATGGCGTCATCATCCGGCAGGGGCGTGTCAGCCAAACCTTGGTCCGGTCGCTCCCAAGCCCTATAGACCCACCTTTCATCGCTTTGGAATGTGCGATTCAAAGTGTACCGCTCCACTCGTCGCTTGTACCGACGAATACGGTTCGCCCATGCACAAATCTTCTGCTTCAGGAAGTCGATACGTTCTGTGACGCGGGCCAAATAATCACGAGGATCGATATCGATTCCCGAGAACGCCCGCCTCACAAAACGCATCACTCTAGGACGAGTATTACCCTCCCTGAAGCAGTGCAATTTGCCGATGAGTGCTCTAGCCTCACCGATACGCCGCTCAATCCTGCACTGCCAAGCTGGAGCTGCTGGTTTTGGTCGCGTAGCTCTGTCACTGTCAGGAAATTTGACTTGAGCTACACGACATGCCGCTACAGCTGCACAGTACAAGATCGAGTGGGCATCGGCAAGATCCTTACTACTGTCAAAACAGTTTGACAGTTCCGAGTCTAGAGCACACATAAGCGCCTTGTTTTTATTGTGCATAGGCAAACGAGGTAAACGTGGTCTAAGTTCCGGTGGTACGGAGCGGAACTCCCGAAACGCACTCTCCAAAGCGCTCCTCAATTGTGCGTTGCATTGGGTACTCACGGATATAACTTCGCTATGATCCTCTTCACAATCACAATCGGGTTGCGGTGGCATACTGGAAGAACTTTGTTGCTGCACCGCGATCAATGGCGAAGCAGGAATAACTCGGTTACTCCGTGAATCCGAGCGTAGTCGATCAAGTACGGTGTCATCCAGCATACAGTTACGCTGAATGACCCGCACCTGATCCGAAAGTCGTTGCGCCGACACGCTGATACCTGGCTCAAGCACCTGAAACAGAGAGAGCATCCGACCACGGTACGCAGTCAAGCTGCTTCCCCCCTCAGTAGCCCCATAATATGCGCGCATGACGTTTTCATTCATGGACTGGGTCCATCGCATGCGCGACACATTTCCACCGGCAGCGGGGACCCTATTCGGGGCCTGTTGGCCTCGAGATCCCAAGCCCGCTGGTGGCCGTCCTCTTCCTCGTCGTCGTGGTGGTGGTGGTGTCGACGGCGGGGAGAAAAACTCGTCGCTCGAGCTCGACGCAACTGCAGCGACCGGAGACACAGCGCTCTCGACTGAGGCGCGTGCCGGCGGCTGCGAGGCGGAGCTCGGCGACGAGCCCGGAGATGGAAGGTGTGCTTTAAGTCGCTGTGTCCTGCTTCTAGTCAGCATTTAGATTCGTAATTTTTGACATTTCATATTCTATTTCTTGTTGTTTCTATTTGTATTTTCATATCAGAATTTTCGTTGTTAAATTTTTAGTTTAAACTTGAATTTATTGTAGTTAATAACATATTTTTGCGCAGTAATGATAATATTAATATTATTATTATTTCTTTTATTCATCTTAATACCCTATAGATTACATTTTTAAATATTTTTACAAAAAAGAAATAAAAAACATTTAAAAATATAAAAAATAGTAATCCACCAGTACCGGGAACAGGGTCCGGGCTACCGGCGGTCAGGGCCCCTGAGAGAGGAACCTCCTAACAATACGCGCCGTGTCCATGAGTACTGCTTTCTGAATCAAGCGCTTGATCCAGCCACCCAGCGAGAGCCTCCTTAGGTGTTGGTCGAGGCTTATTATATACTTATTTATTATTATAATAATAATATTATAATAATTATTATGATAATAATAATTATTATTATATTTATTATTAATTTAATATTTATATAATTAATATTTACTTTGATTTATAAAGACCAAAAGTCGAGAGTCTCGGGACGTCAGAAGCAAGTAAAAACTTTACTTGCTTATGACGTTTCAAAACTGTCGTGTCTTCGTCAATTTGTTTACGTGAAAAAAGAAAAGTTACTAATCAAATAGTTTTTGATAATCCAACTGACCAAATAATAAGATTTTTTTAGTCAAATACATAAGGGATTTGATATACCTTTGAGTACATACTTTATCTTTTTCGGTTAAAACAAATTATACCCTAACCCTGTACGGTAAAACTGAATACGCTATGCACTTTTCAGGAGGCGAAGAAAATGACCTGAAAATCTGGCGCATCGGTGAGCCGGCTCCAACATTTATCGCCAAGAACTTAGCTCACGATTGGCTGCAGCTCAGGAGGCCCGTGTGGGTGTCCGACCTCGTGTTCCTCAATGGAGAAGGTGGTCGTCTGGCTGCTGTGTGCTCCAGGCATGGTTATGTGAGGTATGCTAAGAACAACGACGGTATATTACTAGACTCCGCATGCACGATCTAAGGAACAAAAACTATTCTGTCAACTCGCTGACGAACTCGTAAGCGAGGGGACGGGGTACTGCGTTGTGATTGGCTAACTCAAGGTCTGTTCTGTCTCAAGGTATGTTTACGGCTCACAGGAGTGAGAGAAATAAGACTGATATAAGACTTTTTTGCCTAATTCGTTGACAGACATCGGTCGCCTGTTATTAGGAGTCTAGTAATATATCGTCGTTGGCTAAGAAAAACAGATTATTTTTAACTTGGTCCAAGTGCTAAACTGGCTCTGATAAGGAATAAAGGGCCAAAGCCCGCTGTGGTCGCGGAACTGTCCAAACGGTTTGATACTTCGTTTGATGACTTCACTACATTAGTCTGACTAAAATCCACGGTGTGCTTCAAAGGAATACATTCCGGGGTCACGGCAATTCCTTAGTCCCGAATCTCCGGCAGGGTTTAGCCCTCTAAGTCGCATGTGAGGTATGCTAAGAAAGAAGATGACTTATGCTTGTTATAACTGGGGTTATATGTATATATGGGGTCGCGATATAGGACCAAAGTCTGCCAGAGTCACGGGACTAACGAGCTACCCTGTGACCCTGAAACGTAAAGGGGTATTGATGGTACACGGTGGGTCAGTAGTAGTCTCACAGTCCTTTCCTCCAACCAAGGCTGGAGGAGTTATTTGATGATCTCACTCGTTACTTCGGGGTTTTTGATATAAACTGTCATTATTTCTAGGTTATACGACAGTCGTGCTCAAAGGCGGCCGGTTATATCCGTGGATTTCGAGAACATGGCGGCCACCTGTATAACTAACAGTTTTGACGAACGGTGAGTCCATATTATGAATCTTACAAACAAATCACTAAATTGACGAATTATCGCGATGCGCCGCAATTAGACCGATGCCAACTACAAGCAAAAATCATCCTTACCACTACGACATATGACATAAAACGTGCGGTTATCAACGAGTACATGAAAAACAAAACACGCTCGCCACGACGACGTAAGTCAGTCGAATTGTATCATTATATCGTAGTAGCAAGGACGATTTACATTTTTAGTTGGTAGAAATTACAATCGCGAGATGAGCAAGCTTCCTAAGATGCTCCTATGGTTTCCAGGCAAGTCCTGGTGGGTTTCGGACGAGGTCAACTCCATCAAGTGGATCTCCGGAAGGGCAAGCCGGACAAGGGATACAAAGGATGCGCCGGCGCAGTCACGGACATCGCTGTCGTGAGGGGAGAGAGACTTATTGTTAGCACTAGCCTTGATAGACAGTTGAGGGTTCACGAGTATGCTAGTAAGGATCTGGTTTATAAGGTAAGATATTAAAAAAATATGTGTACTTTTTTCTAATTTCCCCTTTTTTTATTCCAAGAGAAAACGTCACACTTGTGAAAGTTAACCACGTGTCCAGGGCAACTCGCTGTCCGAACACGGACCATACCCGGGTCTACGGCGCGTTGTGTTCCACGCGCGCCACAAAGAGCGTCAGCATAATGACGGGGATCCCCTCGAGAGGGCCAACGTCTGCCGAGGTCGCGGGGCATTTCTCATTACCGTGACCCCGGAACATAAAAGGCTATTGAAGGACACCGTTGATTTTAGTCAGTACGAGTCTGACAGTCCCACCCGCCCTGGAGGACTCATTGGACGATTTTACCACGAAAAAAGAAAATGAACATGAACGAACCGCGATTGATTAAATTTTATGGCAACTTGCTATCTAGCGAATTATATTTTAGCGAATTGAAAAGGTCTGATCGTCTGTTCATTACAATTTTTGTTATCACTTATTTATGCAAAAAACCTTTTTAATTTTCAATTACAGTAAAAAATATGATGTTTCTCGTCTCACAGATGAGCATTTGAGAGCCATTCTACGAAATGCAACCACAACTATGACAGCTAAAATACTAGAAATAGCATTCCAAATGCAACCTAAAGGTGCTCCCTCACCGCGAGCATTCACCTGTAATGTAACGTTACAGATTCAAACATTTCATCAGTGAGGGAGAACAATCGAGCATCACAATGCGCACCTTGTATCAAATCTATACTAAATGTACGCGAATGCTCGTCAGTCAGGGAGGTAGTACTGTAATGTAATGCTCAAAGTTGAATCTATAATGTTACATTACACGAGGATGCTCCCGGTGAGGAAGCGCCTTAACATCACCCTGAAATTTGTATTTATCTAAAATCAGTTAATTGTTATTTTGAAGTTTTTATAATTTTCAACCAATAATTAATTTAATTTTTCCTTTTCAGCAATACTTGACATCAAAACTCTCATGCCTATTAGTGCAGACAGAGAGTTCCACTCCTCTCAGTAGAGTAGAGAGTGAGATAAAGGAAGAAGTAGAAGATGGAGTCAAAGTGGAAGAGGAAGAAGACGCTGATGACTTGGATAATCTGTTTGAAAAGATGGAAACTATTGGGTGAGTTGAAATGGTAGTTGTTGACAATTTGGCATGCGGACGGCGAGTAACTGGTGACTTGCCGTCCGATCATGGGCCATGTCCGGGTCGTGTTCCACTTGCATCTTAAAGAGCTGTCAGCAACGGGCTTCTCGTTGGAGGGCCAAACCCTGACGGGGACGCGAGACTGCTTTTTAGGACCCTGGAACGTAAAGGGCTATTGAAGGAAACCGTAGATTTTAGTCAGTACAAGTCTGACAGTCCCTCCCGCCCTGCCCGGGGTGGGAGAACTCATTTGTTAATTTAAACATGTTAAAAAAAGAAATTTAGAAAAACTGCCGTCAACTCTTCTTTTTCACCTCTCTCTTAAATTATAGTAAGCTATCACGCAAAATGACTAAATAATAGGGTATTTTACTCTAAAGTTAGTTTACTTAGTCCGAAATATATATTATTAAAAAATATTAGACCAGTATTTTTTCTTTTGTCACGTAAACAAAAATTGACGAAGATACAACGCTTCTAAAAATCACAAAACGTCACTCGGTCGGTACAATTTTACAAGCGCAATGACGTCACAAGTCCCCCACTCTTGAATTTGGAAGCGTTTTATCTGTGTCAATATTCATTGATTTAAAAAAGAAAAAAATACGTGTCCATTAATTATTCTTATTTTTCAATATTATTACTGACGGAATAAATAGATTTTCATTTTATTTATGCAGTAAAATACTCTATTCAAAACTCTTCCTCAACGACGATATATTACTAGACTCCTAATAACAGGCGACCGATGTCTGTCAACACATTAGGCAAAAAAGTCTTATATCCGTCTTATTTCTTTCACTCCTGTGAGCCGTAAACATACCTTGAGACAGAACAGACCTTGAGTTAGCCAATCATAACGCAGTACCCCGTCCCCCTCGCTTACGTAGTACCTCAGCGAGTTGACAGAATAGTTTTTGTTGTTTAGATCGTGCATGCGGAGTCTAGTAATATATCGTCGTCGCTCTTCCTCCTTAACAAGTCACAACTCTTATTTTCAGTGACAAACCGAAAAAGACGAAATTAAAACCGGAAACGGAAGAGTTGCCAGCTAAAAGAAATAAGCCTTCATCAGAAGGATCGACTTCCCTCCAAGAGATCGACCAAGAAGTTCCAGAAGACACAGAAGATGCGATCAAGAAGCTCCTGAGAAGCACGGAGAAGCTGAAGAAGAAAAGAGATCAGAAGAAGAGGGAGAAGAAAGCTAAAAGCGTGTTTCATAATGCTTAATATTAAATGTAAAAAAATATTACTTGTGTCTTTTATTTTACTCGTTTTTTTAGTAGCCAATGCCGAGTGAGGCCCTGAAAATGATGTCGTGGCGATTTTTATGCGATACTAGCTTTGCCCGCGACTTCGTTCGTGTGGATGTCGGAACTTAACAATGTTTTTTTTTAATCAAATTGACAACGTTTCATACAGACTCATCCCCTATTTTATCGCCTTGGGGGCAGAATTGATCAAAATCCTTTCTTGGCGGATGCCTACGTCATGACATGTACCTGCATGCCAAGTTTCAGCCCGATTCGTCCAGTGGTTTGGGCTGTGCGTTGATAGATCACTATGTCAGTCAGTTACCTTTGCGTTATAATATTTAAATTAACCGTTTACTGTTAGTCAGAAGCTCTAAAGTCTGAAAACCAGTCTTACCGTGGAGACTGGAGTATCGTATTACCCAGTTACTGTGTTGTGGAGGTCCCATAGTTAGTCGCTCCATGTAAAATACTGATATTCAGCTGCATCTGATTCGACTGGAAGCAGACCATAATATAGTTAGGAACAGACAGGCAGATGATGATGTTGAGCCGGAAAAAGCCACAAATAGGAAGGTTATGGGGGTGACCTTTGCCCAGCAGTGGGAAAAAGAGGTACGAAACTCTTCAGTTTTATTATATTCTTTGCTAGCAACCCAGTGAACCATAAACAAACGAATCTGGTCGTAGCACAATATCCTCTGGCAGACAAGTAAACCATATTTTTATGTCAACTGCATGATAAATAATATCTTCTAGTATTGAGGTCCGCATTTTTATTGCCGAATTTCCATTGCAAAACGATTCCATTCTAAGATATCCGAATTTATGAATCGGAAGTAGTGCATCACAAGATCACTACTGTGGACTGTCAGTGTCAACTGTCAATGCATTCATCTGTCACTGTCACTTGGTGTTCTTACCATTGTTTACGTGTATTTGCATTGTTTTTCATTCAATTTTCTTGTAAGAATATAATAAAAGTTTAATTAAACAGCAAACATGAACCACTGACTCTTAAAAATAATCCCACCATTGTCAATTATTGACTTTTCATACAGAAAACATGGATTTTTCAACAATTTGTCGAACTTGTGTCAAAACTTTTACTAGCATTAGCTTAAACCCAATTTTCTTGTCTGAAGACACTCATGAACGGTTTTCCAGCGCTTTCTACTCATGTACAGGAGTTCAGGTAAATAATAAATACATAAATCTTACTGATGTTAAGTTTATTACGTTTACATAATATCTAAATCGCCGGACCGATTTTGCTGACGAATTTTGGTCCAATTGTCATTATTTCATTGATTGTCTTGGACGGAAGGTTTGATAACTAGACTTAACAAGGATATCATATGCCAGTACAGTACTAACTGAGTTGTGGAGGTCTGATAGTCAGTCGCTCCATGTAAAATACTGATAATCATACTGCATCTAGTTTAGACTGGAAGCCAACTGTGACATATCTTTGCCTTTCCTACAAAATAAAGCAAATATGGAATATAAGAAGCCAAGATAACATAAAAATATGAGAGTATTAATACTGAAAAATCTATAATAGTAATAACTTCTACGCGAATAATATTTTTATTTTAGTTTGATATTAATACAAAAGACTCCTCATTTCTTTTCAAGCACCACCTGATCCTGATCCTCAAACCCAGTCTACGTCCAGATCTTTAAGCACCATATTTTTCTAGCTTTTCCAAAAATTTTTTAACAAAATAATATTCCAGGTAAAATACAATGATGGACTACCTCAAAACATGTGCACAGCTTGTATGAATCAATACAATAGCACACTGAAATTCAGGAAACAATGCAAGCAAGCTGAAAAACAATTATTGAAAGTCAAAACTGAGATAGACTGTAAAAACTATCAAAATGAACAATTTTTAACTGAAAACACTGAAAATAAGAAATTGGATATTGGAAATATATCAAATAATGCAGAAATTAAATCTGAATTTAATATCAAGAAGGAATTGGATATAAATTTAGCAGAAAATGAAAATCAACCGTTAAAATATTTTATAAGAAATAAAGAAAGCAATTTATTGCTTAAAAGTAACTTAGACAATGAAAAAAACGAACCAAACACATCTGATTCAGAATATTTTAATGACGAAATTACTTTCAATAAAAGCAGTTGTAAAACAGAAAATAAAGATACGAAAACCAAAACAAATTCACAAAATAAAACAACAAAACTCAAATTAAACATACCAGAGACAAACTTAACCATAGATAATACCATAGACATTCCATATGTCATAATGGAAACTGTCAAAAAGAAGACAATGAGGGTAGTATGTAAGTTATGTCAGAAGGAACTGTCAATCCGGAGTATAGATTCTCATATGATGAGGAGTCATCCTGGGGCTGATCCCAGGAAGGTTAAGTGTGAGCTGTGTGATAAATATGTGATGAAGGATAAGCTGAACCGTCATAGAGTCATGATGCATGGCAGCGTTGGTGTTAGGTGTGGGGTAAGTCTTATTCTTTTACAAATATTAAACGCATGCATGAAGGTCGCTGGAAGACGCTGGATGCAGGTCGCTTCCAACCGGTACTTGTGGCGATCAAAAGGGGAGGCTTATGTTCAGCAGTGGACGCCCTATGACTGAGATGATGATGATGATGATGAAACGCATGCGTAGCGAATTTTCAAAGATTTTCTTTGAAAAGAAAATTCGAACATGCGCCCTTGGGATTCAGTACATCTGACGCTCATTTCCAACCGAGCCACCGAGAGCAGAGTATTCTAACTACTCATTTAGAAATGGAATAAATAATTCGCCGCGGCTGGTAATATCCTCGTTAGCTCGGTTGGAAATGAGCGTCGGATGTACTGAATCCGAAGGTCGAAGCAGAGCCCGCGGTTGGAATTTTTCTTTAGAAAGAAAATCACTTATAATTGTCTATGGATTCAAATTATATCCATTATGTCCACAGCTCTGTTGATTTCTTTGAAATTCTGAAAGCTACAGTTGGTTATTGTGTAAGAATTGAGTTAAAAAGATTTATTAAAACATAATATGACTTTTCTGATAGTTTGTTACCTCATGCCACTAGATGGCGTTACTTGTGGTTCTATGGTTTGAGTTAAAATAGAATAAACATTTATGGTTATGATTTAATTAATTACTATATTAATGTTCTATAATGTTAAATCAAATGTTTAAATTTAATATTGAATTTATTGCTTGATATTGTGTTTAAAAAGTATTTAAACTGTTTTACCGACCGAGTTGGCGCGCTACGGAAGTGGGGACAAAATCCCCACTCTTGTTGGTTGTCACTGTTGCGCGTTACGTTAGCTCGGGCCGGCATTCTGTTGTTAATCGTGTGGCAAGCGAGTCAGTGAATAAAAATATTAAGTGCTGTGTAAATCTAAGGTGAGTTTTATTCGGAAGTCTAACAATAGGGTATTTTACTGTATAAATAAATTGATAATCTATTTAGTCCGTCAGTAATAATATTGAAAAACAATGAACAATGAATATTGACAAAGATAAAACGCTTCCAAATTCGAGAGTGGGGGCTTGTGACGTCATTGTGCTTGTAAAATTGTACCGACCGAGTGACGTTTTGTGATTTTTAGAAGCGTTGTATCTTCGTCAATTTTGGTTTACGTGACTAAAGAAAAAATACGGGTCTAATATTTTTTTATAATCTATATTTCGGACTAATAATTTTTTTTTGAGTAAAATACCGTATTGTATTGTATCATATGCACGTATTTTACGTGCGGGTAAATCCCCCCAGCTCCCCGAAGAAAGCCAGCAGCGCCTTCGTGTTGCCGACGGAGAGTTCCTGGGTTACTGAAGTACTTTGCCCGGTATGAAGCAATCTCAGGGCAGTGTAGGAGCATATAAGCTGCTGTCTCGTCCTATAGGTGGTTGGACAATAATGTTTTGTTATGCTCGTTCCGTCTGCGCTTTAGGGCTATATTTCACCGGGACACCATGGCGGCGCAACCAGTCGCCGCTACCAACAAAATGTATACAGCTCTATAGCAACCAAACGGACGCCAAGTGAGTAACTCTCTATAGAGCTGTATACATTTTGTTGGTAGCGGCGACTGGTTGCGCCGCCATGGTGTCCCGGTGAAATATAGCCCTTAGAGTGTCAACATTATGTATGACGACGCCCCTTTGTAGAGGGCTAAAGACTGCAAAGCTAAAAAAAATGCTCGTTCCGACTCACAATCGTCCCGTACCTTTGAATGCCATTTGCGTTCTAGGGCTATGGTACCCTGTCTAGGCATTTTTTTTAAGCTTGGTAATATCATCAAATGAGTCATACATATACCCAGGGCAGAGTGGGGGGGTGCTAAGGCAGGAAACCTCCACGTGCGCCCGTGGACTGGAGTTCCCTCTCGGATACGTCCGGGGGGAAGACCAGTTTTTCGGGCCGGTGCACCCTGGGATGCGGGCAAAAACTCTTCTTTAAGGAGTCTCTTTGTATGCGAATAGCCTGTCGTGTGGACGCTCCAACGCGTGTCCCTCTGATCAGCAGAGGGCACAGCGGCGGAGCGGGCTTGCGGACGGTGAGTAATGGGTGGCTCGCCGTCCGACCGAGAACCAAGCCCGGGTTGGTGGCGCGTCGTGTTTCGCGCCAAATGCCTGCTGGGGTCGCGGGTTTTTTCTTAACCGGAACGTACAGGGCATCCGAAGGAACACGGGTGGATTTTAGTCAGTAAGAGTCTGACAGTCCCTTCCGCCCCACCCAGGGCGGGAGGACTCATTTGATGATTTTACCACCTAAAAAAAAAAAAAAAAAAAAAAAAAAAAAGGGCAGAGTGGGAGTGACTGTGAGACTTGAACTGACGGTGTCCTTCAATAGTCCTTTACGTTCCGGGGTCACGGTAATTCGTTAGTCCCACGACCCCGGCAGGCTTTGGCCTTCTGTAGAGGTGCCCCGTCATTATACATATAAATAATAATAAAAATAAAATTTATTTAGCATTCAAAGTGGTACGTCAATACAATAGAAATGCCTATTAAAAATTTTAGGACTAAAAAGTTCGATGCCTGATATACTGACACTCTGAGGCGAGTGTGGAACACAATGCGCCGTCGACCCGGGCACTGTCCATGGTCGGACAGCGAGTTGCCCTTTACTCGCCGCCCGCATGCCCGCGATGGGGTACCCACACAAGGCTTAGTTAACTCCGATGCCAGAGGGTGACCACATACTCACACGAACGGAAAGAAAGATAAAAGAAAATAAAGTATTATTCATCTTAGGGGGTTTATCTTTTATCTATCTTCTTCTATGATATAAAAATGGATCGCAAAATGTGTTGCTAAGCTCATAACTCGAATACGGCTGGACCGATTCGGATAATTCTTTTTTTGTTGTGCTTGCGCCCATCGGGACCGGGTTTTAGAGGACTTCCACCCGTGCGAAGCCAGGACGGGCCGCTAGTTTTTTATATTAATTTATTTATTTAGGGGTTTCCTTTAAAGAAAATATTCAATTTTATTTCAGTACTGCAAGTCTGAATTCAACAATAAGGAAGCGTTAGTGAGTCATGTAGCTAACTGCTCGGATAAGAAGAAGAGAAGAAAATGCAATGATTCGGTGAGTTATTTCATTTTTCCCTTGATTTCGCTCCTTCTCCCTTTCAGCTAAAAGAAACATATTTATGAATGCCTCCCTTCGATCATTAATAAAAACTAGATACACAGTCAGCGACAAAAAACGCCGTCACCAAAAGAAAGACCAAATCAGAGATTGGTCCATCTTTTATAAACAACAAAATAAAAATTTAAGAAAAAATAATCAATTTCTGTTTTGTCACTTGGAACGCCAACGGCTTGACGGAACGCCGTCAAGAATTTGAAACCTTTCTTCAAACAGAAATGATCGACATTGCATTAATCTCTGAAACGAGATTTACCTCAAAGTCTCACGTCACTATTAATGGCTATACGATCTACACAACCAACCATCCCTCGGGAAACAGCCACGGAGGTACTGCAGTCATTATTAAAAGCAACATCAAACACTTCTCGATGGAAGAGTATCGCACGGACAAAATACAAGCAACATCTATCACAATACTAGATGGCAAACATGAAACAGTACTCTCTGCGGTATACTGTCCTCCCAGGCACACAATATCAGCTCAAGACTTCGCAAACTACTTCAGTACACTCAGTAAAAGATTCATCAGTGCTGGTGATTGGAACTCAAAACATCTCCACTGGGGCTCCAGACTGACCAACTCGAGAGGAAGGCAACTGTACAAAGTAACGGAAGATATGAAATTGAATTGTTTGTCTGGTAGAGAGTCTACCTACTGGCCAACTGACAGAGCTAAGATCCCTGATCTGCTCGATTTCTTTATTACAAAAAATGTAGACAGTAACTTCGTAACAATAGAATCGTGCATTGACCTCACCTCAGACCATACTCCAGTTATCTTGAATGTTAATTCGACGGTAACTCTAGTAGAACCGCCCTCAAAAATCTACTCCAAAACCACTGACTGGGTAACATATGCAAAAGTGATAACAAAAGAAATAACCTTAAAAACCAAGATCGGCACACCCGAAGTATTAGAAGATGAGGTGGAGAAATTTAACAAGTCCATCCATACCGCTGTTAGCATCGCTACCACCAAACGAAAAGGTAAAGGGAAGCCACCAAAACACAATACATATCCTAAAGATATAAAGGAAAAAATCTTGAAACGACGGAAGCTTCGAAAGATATGGCAGACAACAAGATATCCAAGCGACAAAACAATATTCAACAAGTTCTCAGACGAACTTAAAGCCATTATAAACAAGCACAAAAATGACAACTTACAAAGCATGCTTTCAAATCTTGATCCAACGATTGAAACAAACTACTCGCTGTGGAAACTTACAAAAAAATTAAAGCGCCCTAAAACCCACATACCACCCATCAACAATAAGAAGGGAGGATGGGCTAGGTCTGATCTTGAGAAGGCAATAACTTTTGCAGAACACCTCAATACTGTATTTCAACCACTTCCCGAGTATTGCCATGAACACACAAAAGAAACTGAGGAGTATCTCGAATCAGCAAATCAAATGTGCATGCCCTTGAAAAGCACTAGTCCTAAAGAAGTATACCATGAAATTAAAAATTTACAGGAAGGGAAAGCACCCGGTTATGACCTTATCGACGCTACATTCCTGAAAAATCTCCCATACAAAGGTATAATGAAACTTGTACACATCTTCAATGCATGCTTGAAACTTGAACACTTTCCTGGTCAATGAAAGATGGCATTGGTAGTAATGATAGCAAAACCTGGCAAACCAGCACAAGAGACAACCTCTTATAGGCCCATCAGCTTGCTTCCCGTAGTCGGAAAACTCTTCGAGCGAATTCTACTAAATCGAATGAAGGGACACCTTGGCGCGGTTTTACCCAATCACCAATTTGGATTCCGAGAAAGGCATGGAACAATAGAACAGGTACACCGCATTGTCGATACTATCAGCAGAAGCTTAGAAAACAAAATGTATTGCTCAGCGGTTTTCCTTGACACATCAGCCAGGCATTCGATAAGGTATGGCACGACGGCCTTGTCCATAAACTCAAAAAGACGCTTCCACATTGCTTTCTTCACATACTCAAATCGTACCTAGATAAAAGAAGCTTTCAGGTGAAGTATAACGAAGAATGCTCCGAACCACACGAAATCAAATCAGGTGTCCCGCAGGGTAGCATACTGGGCCCAATATTATACCTCATTTTTACAGCAGACATACCAACAAACGACAACACCTCAACTGCGACCTACGCTGATGATACAGCTCTGCTATCCACTCATACAAACCCAGAAACTGCCTCACTTCTATTACAAGATCACCTTCATGATATAGAGTTGTGGCTTCAAAGATGGAGAATAAAAGCCAATGAAAGTAAATCTGTTCATGTAACTTTCACACTCAGGAGAGAGACCTGCCCCCCAGTCAAATTAAACGACAAAATAATTCCTCAGGAAAATAATGCAAAGTATCTAGGAATGCATTTAGATAAAAGAATGACTTGGCAAAAGCACATCTGGACCAAAAGAAAGCAACTTGACGGGAAGCTTCGTAACCTAAACTGGTTAATTGGACGTCACTCACAACTGGATGATAGCAGCAAGATGTTGTTATATAAAACAATATTAAAACCCATCTGGACCTATGGCATACAGCTGTGGGGAACCGCCAGCAATAGCAACATCGACATACTAGAAAGATTCCAGAGCAAAGCACTAAGAACAATGTTAGGTATCCCACAGTGTATTAGCAACAAATACATGTATCTAGACCTCGGCATAAAAACTGTCCGGCAAGAAATAGCCCAAAGCAGCCATAGGTACCAGGCAAAGTTAACAGCCCACATAAATGAACTTGCCCAGACTTTGAGCGGAATAGGTGGACTCCAACATACCCGACTGAAAAGACATGACATCCCTAATCTCACTAAAAGATTTTCACAATAAGACAAGGAGAGAGCTTGCTGGAAAGAATTTTTCCAACAGTTTTTAGCTCTCATAGATAACACCTCAATCGGATATCTATCAGCCAAAGAAGTGGATTATTGTTACTATAACAGATTACCATGTAGCAGGAAACAGCAAAAAAAAAAAAAAAAATTTCTGTTTTTTTTTTGTTGTTTTATTATTTGTTTTTTTTTTTTTCGAACCTACTTGAGGACAGTTTTAAGTTCGTTTTGGTGCAGGATTGTGCATCTAGTTGCTATTAATGATCGAAGATGTCTCCAGTTCTCCACGCCCAAGTCTCCATAGACAGTTCCACGTTCTCGGCAGGCATATCGTCGGTTATGGGACACGATTAGAATGCTGAAAGCTCTTTGCTTTGCACGTGGAACACGACTCGCTGTCGACCCGAGCATGGCCCCTGTTCGGACTGCAAGCTACCCATTACTCGCCGTATTCAAGACCGCGGCTAGTGGCGGACTTCGCCTCGGGAAATGTTGCCGTTTGTGCATCCCGCGACGGCTGGATCGTGAGGTGGAGGCTGACCTCTCCCATACGTATTCCACCTATTTCTTCGCTAGCATTGCTGCTTTGCAGAAGGAGATAATTGCTTCCTATTGCCCCTCAATCTGGGGATTGAGGGGCAATAGGAAGCAATTATCTTGTATGGCATGGCCTTGACCAAAGCCGGGCGTGAGAGGTCACCAAGCACCTATCGCCGTCGTGAGGTCACCACCTTGTCCTTGCCTCATAAACCCCTTAAATACCATATGGTTTTGTCACAGGGCCGGGCCATAGCTGAATGTGATATCTGCCACATGACGATGCAGAAGGCCAGTCTGAATAAACACAAGGCTGTCAAACATGCTGGACTTAGACCAGTCTGCGAGGTAAGTCATCATCATCATCTGGCCTGGACTGGCCTGTTGGTCTAGTGGTTAGTGACCCTGACTGCTATGCCGGAGGTCGTGGATTCCCACCCAGGACAAATGTTTGTGTGATGAGCATGATCATTTGTTCTGTGTCCAGACAACTGATAAACATACTTATATATTTCTAAATACATAAATGTAATTTATCTATAATATTTATGTATTTAAAAATATGTAAGTATGTTTATCAGTTGTCTAGTACCCATAACACAAGCTCTGCTTAGCTTGGGACTAGATGGCGTTGTGTGATCGTTGTGGAATATTATTATTATCTTTACGATGCGCGTCGCATGCGTTAATGCTTTTAAAAATAATTAAATTATTTTCAAGTTTGATATTGTTTCTTCAACAGCACTGCGGAAAGAGTTTTGGGAACAAATTCCGGTTGAATGAACATTATCGCGCGAAGCATGGATATGAGAAGTTCAAGTGTAGTTATTGTGACTTCCGGAGTGCCGGCATCATGGCGATGAGGGTAAGTAAGGCACCTGCTTCTTCATTTTTAAACCGACTTCAGCAATCGGAGGAGGTTCTGAGTTACTCAAAAACTCTTTGCCCATCACTAGGAATACGATATTTTACTCAATTTTTTATTAGTCCGAAATAAAGATTATTAAAAAATATTAGACCCGTATTTTTTCTTTCGTCATGTAAACCAAAATTGACGAAGATACAACGCTTCTAAAAATCACAAAACGTCACTCGGTCGGTACAATTTTACAAGCGCAATGAAATCACACTCCCGAATTTGGAAGCGTTTTTTTATCAACATTCATTGAATTGATAAAACAAAAAATACGTGTCCATTATTTTTCAATGTTATTACTGACGGACTAAATAGATTTTCAATTTATTTATACAGTAAGATACCCTATGTCTCCTGTATATGTTTCTATCCACCCTGGATGAGTTTACAAACATATAAACTCACATACACAAACAGCCAGACCCGGAACAACTACTTGTAGATCATACAAATATTTGTTCCGTGCGGAGATGGAACTCGCGACATGCTGTGTAGCAGACGATCGCGAAGCCACTGCGTTAACAGTTCCGTTATTGTACTAATTAATTATTTTATGTTACGTTTTTTTTATGCGTGGTAAAGTCATCCTATGAGTCCTACTACCCAGGGCGGAACAGGAGGGACTGTCAGACTTAGACGACTGGTCTGTTGGTTTAGTGGTTAGTGACCCTGACTGCTATGTCGGAGGTCGTGGGTTCGATTCCCACCCAGGACAAATGTTTGTGTGACGAGCATGGTCATTTGTTCTGTGTCTGGGTGTAATTTATCTATAATATGTATGTATTTATTTAGAAATATACAGGGTGAATTTTTCAACTGGGCGTGGATGGCTACTTTCGAAACTATGAGGAATATCGAAAAACGTTGAAAGGAGTCTCGAGGCCGATTTTGACGAAAACTAAAACTGCATCATCGGATTTTAGAAAAATCAAAAATCCTGGCCAGTAATCAAACCCGCTGATTTAGAAAAAAAAATCACACCCTGTATTATTATACCATTCGATAGTGTTGCTAATAAGGATCAAATTCTGGGAAGTAATCATATACGGCAAACTTAAGGAAAACGTATAATTACAAAAAAAAACTGATTAATCTTCAAGGCAAAGACTGTATTTGAAACATAAGTTACCGTTTCTTCTTTAAAATAACGCTATTTTTAGTTCAACTCAATAATGTCATATTGCTAAGTACAGTGGGATTGTTGAAACGTCAAACCCAGTGAGACATTGAAAACAATGAAATTTTATAATTTCGAATAAATTATGGCTCAGTAGATGTAAAGTAACATGGAAAAATAGCAATTTCATAAAAATCAGCCATTTCCTTAAGTTTGCCGTATATGATTACTTCCCAGAATTTGATCCTTATTAGTAACACTATCGAACGGTGTAATAATACAGGGTGTGATTTTTTTTTCTAAATCAGCGGTTTCGATTCCTGGCCAGGATTTTAGATTTTTCTAAAATCCGATGATGCAGTATTAGTTTTCGTCAAAATCGGTCTCGAGACTCCTTTCAACGTTTTTCGATATTCCTCATAGTTACGAAAGTAGCCATCCACGCCCAGTTGAAAAATTCACCCTGTATAGGTATGTTTATCAGTTGTCTAGTACCCATAACACAAGCTCTGCTTAGCTTGGGACTAGATGGCGTTGTGTGATAGTTGTGGAATATTATTATACTTGTACTGATTAAAATCCTGATCCTTCAATAGCCCTTTATGTACAAGGGCCGCGGTTACCAGGTCAGACAGTCCTGCGACCCCGGCAGGCATGTTACGTGTTATGGTGAAGTGAAATTAATCTAAATACTTGAATTCGTTGCCAGAACCACGAGCGCCGTCATCGCGGTGAAAAACCCTACATATGTGAGACATGCGGCGCTAAGTTCCACGCCGCCTATTTATTGATGCAGCACAAACATTCACACAACACTGAGAAACTTGTCAAGGTGAGCTTTACTTATTTATGATTTCAGTCCTATCATAGGCTACTCTCAGTCTGTCCCAAAAGGCGATCATTACCCTTAGCACGAGTTTTCAGTATTTAAGACGTAAAGTAAACTGGAACTTTGACAATTTCAAATTGACAGTTTTCAAGGAAAAAATTAGTTCCTTCTTCGCACACCAGAGACACTGTTCCATTTTTTTCATACAAGAAACGCTGTAAATACTGGAAAGACGCTATAAGTAAAAGAGTGAAAACTCGTGCTAGGGGTGCTGATATACTCCTGTAATTTTCACCTTGCACTTAAAAATTTAGACCCAAGTTGGTTCCGTGAGTAGGTCCATAGTAGCAACAGTATCGAATATTGTAATAATGCAGGGTGTGATTTATTTTCTAAAATCAGCGGATTCGATTCCTGTTCCAGTTTTAGTTTTCGTAAAAATTGCTCTCTATACATAAAAAATGGACTGGCCTGTTGGCCTAGTGGTTAGTGACCCTGACTGCTATGCCGGGGGTCGTGGGTTCGATTCCCACCCAGGACAAATGTTTGTGTGATGAGCATGATCATTTGTTCTGTGTCTGGGTGTAATTTATCTATAATATGTATGTATTTAGAAATATATAAGTATGTTTATCAGTTGTCTAGTATCCATAACACAAGCTCTGCTTAGCTTGGGACTAGATGGCGTTGTGTGATAGTTGTGGAATATTATATTATATAGACCTAAAACTTATCTTATAGAAATAAATCCCTTATAATATTTTGTTTCAGTGCGACCTCTGTCCCGCAAGTTTTAAGGCGAACAATAACCTGCATATGCACAAGTTAACTTGTCATAGTAAGTCGTATTATAGTTGTACTTTGTGCTCCAGGACTTATAAATGTCGGTACTACGGTATCAAGCATGTACGACTAGCACACCATGTAAGTGACGCCAGTGAAGTTATCAAAGTTATATTGACAAGGCAATAAAGACTATTTTTTAAGTATAATTGCAGTTTTTCACTTTAGTAAAGGTTGTTCCGGGGTCGCGAAACTAAGGATCTACCGTGACTCCGGAAATTAAAGGGCTATTGAAGGAAACACCGTGGATTTTAGTCAGAACAAGTCTGACAGTCCCTTCCCTGGGCCGGTCTCATTTGTAATTTCTACTAACTCAAAATGTAAATCGTCCTTGCTACTACGATATAATGATGCAATTCGACTGACTTACGTCGTAGTGGCGAGCGTGTTTTGTTTTTCATGTACTCGTAGATAACCGCACGTTTTATGTCATATGTCGTAGTGGTAAGGATGATTTTCACTTGTAGTTGGAATCGGTCGAATTGCGTCGCGTCGCGTCATGGGAAGCATTTTAGTCGTATTACAGTTGTTGTGTGTTAGTGACGCGAGTGTAGTTATCAAAGTTATTTTGACGAGACAATAGCAATGAAATAAAGCAATGGTTCCTAAAAAATAATTAGGACTTTTTACTTTAGTTTGTTAATTTTACGCAGGTTAGTTAAAATTATCCAAGTTTGTAACATACGGTGCAGGATTGCCCCGCTTGGGCGGAGCACCGACGTGTCCGCACGGCGGCGATAGGTGGAGACCTCTCGCGCCCGGCATTGGTCGAGGACATGCTGCGGAGCGAGACTGAGTGGGAAGCGGTCGCCTCCTTCTGCGAAGCAGTCATGCTCGCGAAGGAGGAGGCGGGCCGCGTGAGAGAGAGGACAAGGTCCTCCCTCCGCCCCACCCACGGTGGTGGACGCCCACGGCGTCGGACGTCGCAAGACGATCTCCGGCCACCGTAGGCGCGGGCATGCGGGCGGCGAGTAAAGGGCAACTCGCCGCCCAACCATGGAACATGCCCGGGTCGACGGCGCGTCGTGTTTCACGCGCGCCTCAAAGAGCGTCAGCACAATGACGAGGCCCCCTCCCAGAGGGCTAAAGTCTGCCGGGGTCGCGGGTCTTATACCATCACCGTGACCCCGGAACATAAAGGGCTATTGAAGGACACCGTGGATTTTAGTCAGTACAAGTCTGACAGTCCCTCCTGCCTGCCCGGGGTGGGAGGTCTCATTTGATGATTTCACCACGTCAAAAAAAAAAAAAAAAGTTTGTAACATAAAAATATCACATGCAGTTTTATTTTAAAATGTACAGTAACGTAAGTTTTTACAATTTTACGCAATTTATGACATTTGGAATGTAATGACTTTTTTTGAATAACTGCTTTTTTGACAAGGTAGGAGTAATGTGAAGGAGGAGAAGGAATGAGAGGGAGAGGACATCTTCCAACTCACGCCCCGTTGCGTGACAGACGCAGAGGGCGTCAAGGATCCCGAAGCAAGTTCCGGCCAAGTAATGGGTAACTCGCCGTCCGATCAAGGCCTGATCCCACTCGTCTCTAGGAACTGACAGCATATTTTCGTAGTCCGAAAGTGCTTATTACCTTCTGGGGTCGTGGAAATTGTTTTATAGGTCACGGCGGCTCTGGAACGCAAAGGACAACTAAAGGAAACGGGTTCGTTTTTCACTTCTCTCGTGCTCTACTAACCCCTCGTTTACACCAAGGTTTAATACATGTATTTGACAAGTTTTGACATGTTATAGACTTCAGTGTAAACGCAAATGTGTTTTATACAAGTATAAATACTTTTTGGCTACACAGTGTGAACGAAAGAATGTTTGAGATTATGGATTGAGACACTCTCAATACATGTATAAAACAAATTATGTTTTGATAAGTATTCTACAAATTTTGTATGAAACTAGTATTTAACTTGTTTCTTGGTGTAAACGAGGGGTTAGAGCGGGGCCTTAAGGACTTATTGAAGATTTTCTAACCTAATAAAAAGGGGCCCAACTATATCTGTATCGAAATTAATAAAAAAATAGGATATTTATTAATAAAACAACAAAATTCACTTACAAAATGCTATTTGTTTATTGAAAATTACACGTTATAAACATCAAATAGCGCCTCCAAAATAATAATAATATCAAAAAATAATCATCGCTATAATAATAATAATATACACAAAATAATAATGATATTAAACATTTAACTTATACTTAATAACTCTGGCTGCCTATATCACAACTTAAATTGTATAAAAAGGTTTTTTTATGACCCCTAACGAAGTTAAAATACGAGAAATTTTTATTTAAAAAAAAACTAGAAAAAAAATATTTGCGCAGTGTTACACATGGAGTATAGAAGTCTGGAGGATTCTGCTGCAATCAGGACTCGAACCTGCGTCTTCTGGCTACAACGACGATATATTACTAGACTCCGCATGCACGATCTAAACAACAAAAACTATTCTGTCAACTCGCTGAGGCACTACGTAAGCGAGGGGGACGGGGTACTGCGTTGTGATTAACTAACTCAAGGTCTGTTCTGTCTCATGGTATGTTTACGGCTCACAGGAGTGATCGAAATAAGATGGATATAAGACTTTTTAGCCTAATGTGTTGACAGACATCGGTCGCCTGTTATTAGGAGTCTAGTAATATATCGTCGTTGTCTGGCTAAGTACTACAGACGCTTCACCAATCAGGCCATCGCAACCACTCGTCTTGGAGCTAAATCTTTCAGTCCCTTATTTTTGGCGTGGACTACTTATCCAGAAGACGCACTTTTAAAAATCTGGAGACTAGAGTAGTGAAGGTACTTTGCTTTTACATTATTTATTTCAAATGATGTAAAAAAATATTGTAAAACATTTTAAAAAAGAGTAAGTATGGAGTTTCTTGCCCATTCTTCTTCATACAACCTACCTTTGCGAATGGGTGTAGAATCAATCCCATCCCATCCCATTTCCTTAATTTTAATTCGACGTTCAAAAGTGCCTCTTTGATAGTTTAATTGAAATAAATGATTTGACTTGACTTTGTGACAGTGCAAAATATAAAATATCTACTATTGAAGACAAAAAAAACTACATTATTAAAAAAAAACCCTAATGAAATTGTAGCACCTAATTTGGTTGCGGGACTTATACCATCACCGTGACCCCGGAACGTAAAGGGCTATTGAAGGACAACGTGGATTTTAGTCAGTACAAGTCTGACAGTCCCTCCCGCCCTGCCCGGGGTGGGAGGCCTCGTTTAAGCACCTAATTTAAACGCATTTCGATGGACACTTTTTATCTACTAAGATAGTCCTCCATATCTCTTTACTCCATGTTAATTTGAAGTACAGTCCCCAGCATATAAACCGACCACATTCTGTCAAATTTTTCTTTTGAGAAAATTTGACAGATTGAGGTTGACGTGCTAGCGTCTGTACAGAATCCTCGATTTAAGAAGATTAGCTTCGTAGAGAGTCCAATTAAACCTTATGATTAAATGTATGGCAAACAGTAGTACAGACGACAGGTCAACCTACCCGAATCTGACAAATTTTACCAATCGAATATTAACCTTCCAGTATTGTGATAAGGTTGATTCTATTAAAGAAATTTGACAGATTGAGGTAGCTTGATGTGCTGGCGTTTGTACGTACTCTGGGACAAAGTGATACAAAAATTCGTAACTTTTGACTCGATGCGTTATTTACGAACAGTACCCCTAGCACAAGTTTTCACTATTCTACTTTACAGTATTTACAGCGTTTCTTGTATGAAAATTTGGAACAGCGCCTCTGGTGTGCGAAGAAGGAACTAATTTTTTCCTTGAAAATTGTCAATTTGAAATTGTCAAAGATCCAGTTTACGTCTCAAATACTGAAAACTCGTGCTGAACAGAACTGTGATTTTCTTAGCAGATATTACGTCAATTCTTTTGCATAAAAGCCTTGCTTAGTCATTAAGTTGGTAATTATTGAAAATTAATGTTTAAAGAGAAAGTTAAGTAATATGTTACAGTCAACGACGATATATTACTAGACTCCTAATAACAGGCGACCGATGTCTATCAACACATTAGACAAAAAAGTCTTATATCCGTCTTATTTCGAGCACTCCTGTGAGCCGTAAACATACCTTGAGACAGAACAGACCTTGAGTTAGCCAATCACAACGCAGTACCCCGTCCCCCTCGCTTACGTAGTACCTCAGCGAGTTGACAGAATAGTTTTTGTTGTTTAGATCGTGCATGCGGAGTCTAGTAATATATCGTCGTTGGTTACAGTCTTATGCCCGAAATTAATTTTCCAACTCAATCCAAATTCCGTTCCTTTGTTTTTTGACGGCAGCTCCTAATTCCCTCAGTTTCAAAATTGGTGTAAAATGAAAAGTCGTTCGTTCATTGAGCTATTATTACTACGTATAGAGACGACACCACGTATCACCACTGTGTCCCGTCCAGGATGAGTGCGCGCGCCTAGAGCACGCCACAGAGCTGTCAAACAATTGAATGAACTTGTGCGCGTGCATCTTGGATGGGACACAGTGGTGATACGTGGTGTCGTCTCTATACGTAGTAGTAATAGCTCAATGGTTTACTTCTAAAACAATGTAAGTATGAAGAAATGGGAAAAAATGTTTCGCGTTCTTCAACACTGTTAGCGAATGGGAAACAATATTCCCATTTGTTAATATTGTCAACAACAATACTCACATTATAAAATGTCCAATCCGAATGGTCAGGCACTTTGCCTAACCATTCGGATTGGACATTTTATAATGTAGTACTTCGTCAATAAAATCATTTTTAAAATAAATGCTTTAAATCTGTGAGTATTTTTGGCTGAAAAAGTGATTTTAATGGCACTTGTCAAAATCACGAAACAATTTAGTAGATTTTTCGAAGTATTCCACGAAGGGCATCTGGCACCTAACAAAAAATTTGACAGGAGCCTTAAGTAGATAAGGTTCCAGTAGCTCAGGTGCCATTGTCAGCGGGTGCCTTTCGTGGAATACCTCGATTTTGAGGTATTTTCTATTCTACTAAAGTCGCGGGCAAAAACTATAGTTTCCGCCAGATACGTCTAGAATAGAATTCATTGACCCCCCGTGTACCAATGTATTCCAATATTTCAAAACGATACGAAAAAAATGTAAAGAAAGTGTCATAACACAATCAAACGTATCGTGGTAAGAGGCGACCTTGACTTCAAGGCGCTTCGTCACCGCGAACATTCACCTGTAATGTAACGTTACAGATTCGAACATTTCATCAGTGAGGGAGAACAATCGAGCATCACAATGTGCACCTTGTATCAAATCTATACTAAATGTACGCGAATGCTCGTCAGTCAGGGAGGTAGTACTGTAATGTAATGCTCAAAGTCGAATCTATAATGTTACATTACACGCGAATGCTCCCGGTTAGGGAGCGCTTTTAGGATCAATGACCGTTATTCTAAACTAACTGGCGGGGTCTATAGTTGAATAATAACTTGACTAAACACTGGATACGTGTAAACGAGTAGAGAGCGCTGTAATTATTTAGTTTTGTAACTAAATTGTTAATATTTACAGTAAAGCAGCTTAGACAATTTTTTTTTTGCGAAAGAAAATTTTTTGATTGATTTTTATATTATTTTTATATCGTCAATCGAGTAAAAAGTAGTGGTAGATTATAGCTCTAGAGAGGAGGCCCGTGTCCCGGCCAACGACGATATATTACTAGACTCCAAATAACAAGCGACCGATGTCTCTCAACACATTAGGAAAAAAAGTCTTATATCCGTCTTATTTCTCTCACTCCTGTGAGCCGTAAACATACCTTGGGACAGAACAGACCTTGAGTTAGCCAATCACAACGCAGTACCCCGTCCCCCTCGCTTACGTAGTACCTCAGCGAGTTGACAGAATAGTTTTTGTTGTTTAGATCGTGCATGCGGAGTCTAGTAATATATCGTCGTTGGTGCCGGCAATGGGAAAATTATAGGATGATTATTTTATTACTTTTTTTTGGCAAACACAGTGCAATGACATGATTTCTTCCAATTTGATTACATTTTAGGACGAAAAACAATTATCCTTTTATGGCAGTCGAGTAAAAACGGATAAAAATGAGTTTTCTATACAAATCTTTAAAAAAAAATGACCTTTTTTTTAAAACATTCAACGAATGATCTAGGAAACCATTGTTTTTTGATATGTCCAAATAAATTATAATATTTAATTAAATATACACTTTTAATAATATACCTCCTACTTACAAGTAAGGTAGATACATAAGCAAGACGATTAAAAATTACATTGTTTACATAAAATAGTTGCCAACAATAAAAAAAAAAGTTCTCTAAATACTGCAAAAGAAATATATTTGCGACACGACTAATCACAAAAAATAATCTCAGCGAATAGTCACAACGACGAACCATAACGTGTCGTCGCAACGACAAATCGCAATAAAAAATCGCAACGACTTATCCCAAAGACTAATCGAAGCGATTAAACGCCATGATTTATTGCATCGACTAATCGCAACAACGAATTCCCGCGACTAATCGCAACAACGAATCGCCGCGACTAATCGCAACAACGAATCTTCGCGACTAATTTCAACAACTGATTGAAACGACTATTCGTAGCTACAAAATCGTAGCGACTAATCGCTGTGACTGGTCGCAACGACAAATCGCATCGACAAAACGCATTTAAAAAATCGTCAACGGTTATATTTACCGCTGTGGCAGGCTACAATTATATAATATTAGATTAATTTAGTAAAATCTTTCAATACACGATTTTTTCGACAGTTTTTATTATTTTATTTTATTAAATAAATTACGTACAGTATGCATTATACCCTCATTATTTATTATATTTCTAATAAAAATCTCTACGTATACAAAATGCATGTTTGTGTGTCACTTAAATATTTATGAAAATAATTGAAAAATTTACAAAATTATGAACGAAGTCGCGGTACAAACTGTACCTTTAGCACGAGTTTTCACTATTTTACTTTCCAGTATTTACAGCGTTTCTTGTATGAAAAAATGGAACAGCGCCTCTGGTGTGCGAAGAAGGAACTAATTTTTTCCTTGAAAATTGTCAATTTGATAGTGTCAAAGTTCCAGTTTACTTTACGTCTCATTTACTGAAAACTCGTGCTAAGAGTACTGGTAGTAGAATATTTTTGATTATATAATGTCTAGAAATAACATCAAATGCGCGTAAAATTCCAAAGAATTTCAATAAAATCAAATCATTTATTTTAAGTAGACCAGTTACGGATACTTGAATTGTCAAAAGACAATAAATATAATTAAATACTACAAAATTATGGTGCTACAGTTCCAGTCATAAGACACAATAACTGTGAAAGTACTGTAAATAATATTCCACAACTATTACACAACGCCATCTAGTCCCAAGCTAAGCAGAGCTTGTGTTATGAGTACTAGACAACTGATAAACATACTTATATATTTCTAAATACATACATATTATAGATAAATTACACCCAGACACAGAACAAATGATCGTACTCATCACGCAAACATTTGTCCTGGTTGGGAATCCACGACCTCCGGCATAGCAGTCAGGGTCACTAACGACTAGACCAACAGACCATTACAAGGAGTAGATCTCTATGGAGAATGGGCAACCACGTAACAAAGGTTCTGTAATAATTTTGTCGTTATAAAAAGTGTCCATGTAGTTTCTTGCTCGTTCTTCTCCATAGAGATCTACTCCTTGTAATGTACATCTACGGTACTTTCACAGTTATTATGTCTTGTGACTGGGACTGTAGCACTATAACTATTTTTTTGTAATTTTGACAGGCCTGTTGGTCTAGTGGTTAGTGACCCTGACTGCTATGCCAGGGCTCGTGGGTTTGATTACCACCCAGGACAAATGTTGTGATGAGTACGATCATTTGTTCTGTGTCTGGGTGTAATTTATCTATAATATGTATGTATTTAGAAATATATAAGTATGTTTATCAGTTGTCTAGTACCCATAACACAAGCTCTGCTTAGCTTGGGACTAGATGGCGTTGTGTGATAGTTGTGGAATATTATTATTATATTAATTCAAAAGTGCCTGTAATGGGCCTACTTGAAATAATTACTTTGATTTTTATTTAAACACTAATTTGATAGTCTATTTTGACATTATAATAATCAAAAAGTAGATAATTTGCTAGTATCAACTTCGAATAGCGATCTGTCTTTCGCACCAATCCCAACAAACAAAGAAACAAGCGTCAAACGTCACATAGGTTATGTGCAACAAGCTCGCTGTCCGACCATGAACCATACTTTGGTCGACTGCGCGTCGTGTTCCACGCGCGCCTCAAAGAGCTTCAGCATGCCCCCTCTCAGAGGGCCAAAGCCTGCCGGGGTCGCGGCACTTATTCCATCACCGTGACCCCGGAACATAAAGAGCTATTGAAGGACACCGTGGATTTTAGTCAGTACAAGTCTGACAGTCCCTCCCGCCCTGCCCGGGGTGGGAGGACTCATTTGATGATTTTACCACGTGAATAAAAAAAAGGTTATGTGCAACAGAGAAAACGTTTTAAGAAGCCAAAACTAGCCAATTATCTCTTTCTAGAAGTACCCGCGATTGTAAAACATTGAAATCAATGAATGATATGAAAATTTATATATTTAGTAAATGATAAATATTGCAATATGTATATAAAAGACAGTCGTTACTATTAGTCAGAAGCTCTAAAAGTCTGACAACCAGTCTTACCATGGGCTATCGTATTACTCAGTAACTGTATTGTGGAGGTCTGATAGTCAGTCGCTTCATGTAAAATACTGATATTCAGCTGCATCTGGTTCGACTGGAAGCAGACCGCAATATAGTTGGGAAAAGGCAGGCAGATGATGATAATTATAAAATTTTTATCTTCATACATTTTGCAATGTTACCATAATAAAATTTAAATAACAAAATTGTCTATTACAACCTTTTAAAGCAGATAATAAATACATAAGCGAATCGCTTTGCCGAAATCTCATACAAGACTTTGGATATGTTGTCTACCAACTCTGTGCTTCGATCGACCAGACGTTTGCTTCGATGCAGCAGTTATGTGTTTCAATTGTGCAGTTTTGTGCTTCGATGGAGCAGACATGTGCTTAGATAGAGCTGACGTGTGCTTAAATACAGCAGACGCGTGCTTCGATTTACCAGATATGTGCTTCGATGGAACAGACACGTGCTTCGATACAGCAGACGTGTACTTCGATAGATCAGACATGTGCTTTGATGTACCAGACACGCGCTTCGATGAAGCAGACATATGCTTCGATACAGGAGACATGTGCTTCGATGAAATATACTAGAGTACTAGTACTGTACTGTACTGTACTAGAGTAGAGACCGCGTACGGGAAAACGGAGTATGGGACGCCTTGCGGCCCAAAAAATCAATTTTTTGAAGAAGTTGGCTATACATGTTCTATTAAATTGTATTTATGTCTTGGTTCTTCTAACCGTACAGACAGATGTGTTGCTGGGGAGTTTGTTCCGCCACTTCTTCTTCCCAGACAAAACACTAGTAAGTGTCGAAGGGGAGGCGCTTTGGGGGACTGTCTTATGTAAAAATTGACCTTCAAAAAGTGCTGATAAATCAGCCTAAATGATTTTTGATTTTGACTGGCCTATTGGTCTAGTGGTTAGTGACCCTGACCGCTATGCCGGAGCTCGTGGGTCCGATTCCCACCCAGGACAAATGTTTGTGTGACGAGCATGACCATTTGTTCCGTGTCTGGGTGTAATTTATCTATAATATTTATGTATTTAGAAATATATAAGTATGTTTATCAGTTGTCTAGTACCCATAACACAAGCTCTGCTTAGCTTGGGACTAGATGGCGTTGTGTGATAGTTGTGGAATAATATTATTATTATTGTTTAGGGACGCATCAGTTGGTAGACAACATATTCAATGCTTTTTGCACCAGTTTTTTACAATAACTGGCACGTTTTACATTACTTAGCGTAATTTTAACATTTTATTCATTAATTTTATTTATATTATCGTTTATTTCACTTGGATTTTAAAGACAGGAGCGATCTCATAGCTGTGTATACCCAGTTACTGTGTTGTGGAGGTCCGATAGTCAGTCGCTCCATGTAAAATACTGATATTCAGCTGCATCTTGTTCGACTGGAAGCCGACCACAATATAGTTGGGAAAAGGCAGGCAGATGTTTTTTTTTTTACAGTACCTACATACGTGTCGTAATTTTTTTTTTATACAAGAGAATTTCGAATCTTTAGAATCTTAAAGGTATTTTCAACGATAACCCAAAGACGCGTGGACCGAATTGAAAAATTCTTTTTTTATTTGAAAGGGTATAGTTTCCTGATAGTCCCATGGTTATCAGGTCAGTATATGATGATGGAATCTTGGAGAAATCGAGGGAACTCTTCAAAAATGACAGCAAATTATCCACGATTGCTGCTATTGCATATCTATGCATTGATTACAAAATCACACAACAAAATATCATGCTTGTACCCACTAAAAAGGGTAAAATAAAATAATAATTTTTAAAAGTCAGTCAATAAAATAAAAAAGAAAGTCGCCGACTTCCACGATAGAAGAGTTTTTTATGTTGTTTCAGAAGTCGGTTTTTATTTTTAAATATAATTTTATATATCGCCCCTGTCTCTATGTTATGATGAATTACAATTATAATATACGTTTTAAAATTATGTATGTACACTTATATTTATAATATACATAAGACTAACATTATATGGCGTTCTAATAACATGATTAGCTTAAAATTAGGCTGTGACTGACGACTGGCGATTTCTGACTTCCAAACATTAAGATCGACTTTCGAACTTGAAGACCGACTTCCATTAAAATCGACTTCAAAACTTGTGATAGTTTTGAAAGACTTTAGTGGTCATTTTATTACGTACAATTTCATTTTGTCATGAGTAAACGCGCTAAAGAAATAACAGCGGTGTGTATTTTCAAACTATCCTACTAATATTATAAACGTGAAAGTTTGTATGTATGGATGGATGTTTGTTACTCTTTCACGCAAAAACCACTGAACGGATTTGGCTAAAATTTGGTACACAGATAGTTTATAACCTGAATTAGCACATAGGATAGTTTTTATCCCGATTTTATATTCCCGTGGGATAATTTTCGAGTTGTAGCGAGTGAAGCCGCTGGTGACAGCTAGTATTCCATATAATATACCTAAACAAATCTAGACAAGATTATTTATTTAGTGAAAGACCAATATCTCTCCTTATAGCTATGATGTGGTCGACGGTGAAGCACGCTTGTCTAGAAGTAACATATTCACTCTTGACTTGAAGACCACAAGGTTGTAGCTATCAGGAAATACAGACTCAGAGAATTACACTCTAACTGTGCGTACAATAAAAGTATTAGACAAACGATTGAAAAACGGAGTGAGTGGCGACTTAGAGCGGGCAACAGTGAGATCAAATGTATTAGAAATGTTTGAAACACGACACGACGCGCCGCTAGTAGAGAATTCGCTTACAATAGTACATTATGGTACAAGTGTGTAATGTTGGTGATTACCGCTGAGGCGCCATTGAGACCCGAGCCGGTAGGTGAGGGTCTTAAGAGAGCCGAGGTAATCATCAATACACACGTGTATCATACGACGTTTTTCAACACACTTGTGAAGAAAATAATACTCCATTTTATTTAGTGAGTACAATTAGTAAATGTGCAGTTGGTAAAATTTATTTGTACTATTGAACACGATCTTTTTTGTTTCTCTGAACGATAACTCACTTGTGAATAATAGTAAAGAAAAAGTCACAGTTTGATTACAGGTGTCATTATGTGCCTAATAGGAGTTTGCTTATTTACTAAAAATGTAAATCGTCCTTACTACTACGATATAATGATACAATTCGTCTGACTTACGTCATCGTGGCGAGCGTGTTTTGTTTTTCATGTACTCGTAGATAACCGCACGTTTTATGTCATATGTCGTAGTGGTAAGGATGATTTTCACTTGTAGTTGGAGTCGGTCGAATTACGTCTCATCACTCGTGACTTGAAGACTTCTATATCTGTTATTATTGACGCTGTGGCGCAGTCCTACGCTTATCTTATATATAAAAATCAATACCACTTTTCGTTGTAAATTTATAACTCAAGAACGGGCTCACCTATCCAAACCAAATGTTTAGGCTTTGTTCGGACTATTTAGTAGATGGTTTATGTGAAGTTTGCACAAAATCGATCGAGCGGTTCTTCTTTTATCACATTTTTTGTAACACGTAGCGAAGCACGGGGCGGGCCGCTAGTATTAATATATAATAAATACCGTTGTGAAGTCCCTCAGTCGACAGTCGCAGCCCGCGACGCTCTCTTGCGTCCATTTTTTGGCAGTTTTTAGAGGATCCACCTCAAAATATGGTCCTGGAATAACGAAAGGAAGTCAATTAATTCAGTTTTCGTGCCGAGAGCACGGTGAAGGAAACCAAACATTCGAAGACATGTCATCATCATCAGCCTATAATGTTCCCACTACTGGGACACAGGCCTCCTCTCTGAGAGAGGGAGTGGGCCATAATCCACGACGCGGGCCCAATGCGTATTGGTAGATGTCACATATCTTCGATTTTTTTTTGGTTCTAGGACATGCCGGTTTCCTCACGATGTTTTCCTTCACCGTTTTGAGAGCAGTGGTGATGAAATAAATTACACAAAGTAATGCGCCTGGCGGGGTTCGAACCCACGACCTACAACTCGTAAGTCGAGACCGATACAACTGGCCCACCACTGCTCCTCGAAGACATGTGACATCTACCAACCCGCACTGAGTGTTTGGAAAAAAATTATAAATAATTATTGCACAGCCAAAAGCATGATAATTCGTTGGTCCCTCGACCCCGGCAGGCTTTGGCCATCTAAGGAGGGGGGGGGGCGTCATTATGCTGATACTCTTTGAGGCGCGCGTGGAACACATCGCGCCGTCGACGGATATGGTCTATGATCGGACGGCGAGTCGCCTATTGCTCGCCATCCGCATGCCCGCCGCCTACTGTACAAAGGTTCTGTAATAATTTTGGCGATCTAAAAAGAGTGTCCATGGAGTTTCTTGCCCGTTCTTCTCCATAGAGATCTACTTCTTGGAACGGGCATCTACGGTACTTTCACAGTTTTTATGTCGTGTGACTGGGACTGTAGCAACATAACTATTTTTTAACTGTTTTTATTTAATTAACATAACTATTTTTGAACTGTTTTTGTCTTTTGACATTTCAAAAGTGCTATAACTGGCCTACTTGAAATAAATGCTTTGATTTGATTGACTGTAGCCATTCCGTAGTGGTAAGGACATTTTTTTGTTGTAGTTGGAATCGGTCGAATTGCGATGGTGAATTACATGCGTGGGCTTTCGTCTTTATTTACATAAAAAATTCTCAATGATTATTACACAGTCCAGTACATAATATATCAAAATTTTATTAATTCAGCAACAATTTAAGCTCAACAACGCAACAACAACAAAGGTAAAGTGCAAAACAGCAGTGCTTAATAAAAATCGAGGGAGTCCCGCCGGGCGGGGCTTCTATTTCTGTTTGCAATCTTTATAGTATCCTACCCTAGGAGATAGCAGTGGGGTGCTAAGACAGGAAACCTCCACGTGCGCCCGTGGACTGGAATTCCCTCTCGGATACGCCCGGTGGAAGACCAGTTGTTCGGGCCGGTGCACCCTGGGATGATGTCGATAGCCTGTCGTGACGACCCTGGGATGCTAAAACTCTTCCTTAGGCCACTGTGTGCCTAAGGAGTCTCTTTGCCCGTATTCGAATAGCCTGTCTTGTGGACGCTCCAACGCGTGTCCCTCTGATCAGCAGAGGGTACAGCGGCGGAGCGGGCTTGCGGACGGTGAGTAATAGGTAGCTCGCCGTCCGACCGAGGACCAAGCCCGGGTCGGTGGTGCGTCGTGTTTCGCGCCAAATGCCTGCTGAGGTCGCGGGTTTTTTTCTTAACCCAGGATACCGCGGCCCCGGAACGTACAGGGCATCCGAAGGAACACGGGTGGATTTTAGTCAGTAAGAGTCTGACAGTCCCTTCCGCCCCACCCAGGGCGGAAGGACTCATTTGATGATTTTACCACCTAAAAAAAAGGAGATAGCAGTGTCTCACCGTTATAGGAAGAGCACCGGTCTATCCTGCGCGGCGAGCGGCTCCAGCTCCCTCCTCTCCGAGGCCCCCGACCCGCTGGAGGTGCTCTTCCGCTCGGTGTCCCTGGTCTCCTTGGCCGTCAGTCGCTCCGAGCCGCCGCTGGAGCCTCCGCTGCCCGATACCACGGATTCCTCGCGGTTGTAGCTGTGGGAGGAGATAACAATAAGTATAATTTGGCGATTGAAAAAGAGTGTCCATGGAGTTTCTTGCTCATTTTCTCCATTGAGATCTACGCTTTGGAATGAGCACCTACGTTACTTTCACAGTTTTTATGTCATGTGACTGGGACTGTAGCACCATAACTATTTTTAGTACAAGTTTTTTTTTTGTCTTGACTTTTCAAAAGTGCCTATATTTGGAACTAAGATCAGTTGATGACGCCAAATTGTGGCGTTTTGGACTCCTTTTAAAAACTTGTAATTTTTTAAATAAACAATTATCATTTAAAAATAAGTGTAATGAGATGATAAACGGGCTGTTTCTTTTAAATTGGCCAAAAGGGAGAAATCCTTAGCCATAAGAGAAACGGGAAAACTTCCCTATTTCGTTTTTGATTTAATGTCATGTATGGATCATTTCAATGTATGGGAAGGAAAATGTCTGGATGGTCACATGGTGTCGAGGGCCATAAGCAAAAAATATTCAGGTCTTAATTTTTTTTTTGTTAACCTATATTGCCCCACTGCTGGGCAAAGGTCTCCCCCATAACCTTCCACTCTTCCCTTTGTGCGACTTTCTCCGGCCAATCACTCTTAAATGCGTCTAGATCGTCACGCCAGCGTTTTCTACGCCTCCCTCGGCAACGACGCCCGTCCGGCACCCACTGCGTAACGACTCTAGCCCAGCGATCCCTATGCATCCTGCACACATGACCCGCCCAATCCCATTTCAACCTGGCAGTCTTGGTGCCCACATTAGTAATTTCAGTTTTGGAGCGTATTGCGGTATTTCGTACACTCCGCTCGATCGCTCTTTGGCAAACCTTGAGTTTGGACTTTTGTGACTCAGTTAGGGACCAGGTTTGAGCACCGTAGGTAAGAATGGAAAGAAGAAGGTCTTAATAAAAATTGTTAAAATTATTTTTTTTTTTGGATATACAACACTATATTTATAATAAAAAGAAGTTTTAACAAAATATTTATTTATGCTTTTATGAGATTTCTGATCCTGTGAACACTTTTTCAAAACTGTATCAAAATCTGGCTTGTCATGCTATTCTCAATACAACATCTAGATGAGAATCTGTTAATTTGTTTCTGTAAACGTTTCTAGAGTATTTCATTTTTGGAAAAGACGTTTCCCACACATGCAGTCCCAAAAAATTTAGTAGGATTTCAGCACATATTTGGACGCTTTTATACAAGGTTAATTTTTCAACTGGGCGTGAATGGCTATCTTCGAAACTATAAGGAATATCGAAAAACGTTGAAAGGAGTCTCGAAGCCGATTTTGACGAAAACTAAAACTGCATCATTGGATTTAAATAAAATTAATAATCCTGGCCAGGCTTCGAACCCGATGAATTTGGGAAAAAAATCACATCCTGTATTATTGCACCATTCGATAGTGTCGCTAATAAGGATCAAATTCTAGGAAGTCGCCATCCACGCCCAGTTGAAAAATTCACCCTGTATAGCTAAATGAAATATTGAGTATAGCTGATCTGAACGTACTGCTAATTACCATCCATACTTAGTTATCATTCCACCAATTCGCACTAAGCGTTTCCAATTATCCTTCATAATACGTACAGCAAAAGAGTGGAACTCACTACCTACATCCGTGTTCCCGAACACATACAACCTGAATCTTTTCAAAGTTATAGTGAACAGTCTTCTTCTGTGTAAGATCACTACATCGTAGACTTTGTCTCTGTTACCTCTGACATAGACTAGATTCTAGAGCAAATATAGAACAATTAAAAATGATAACTTACCCATATACAGTATGTTCACTGTTGACGCAGGATGAGTATTTGAAGGGAATCGGCTGGTAGCCATACGAGCCCGCGTAAGGCATATAGCCGGGACCCATTATACTGAAACAATTATATACATAATTTAGATATACATAATATACTCTCATACATACAAATTACAGGTACAAAGTAGATGTTACGCCGCTACCTCCCCGCGAGCATTCACCTGTAATGTAACGTTACAGATACGAACATTTCATCAGTGAGGGAGAACAATCGAGCATCACAATGTGAACCTTGTATCAAATCTATACTAAATGTACACGAATGCTCGTCAGTCAGGGAGGTAGTACTGTAATGTAATGCTCAAAGTTGAATCTATAATGTTACATTACACGCGAATGCTTCCGGTGAGGGAGCGCCTTTATAATTTTATATACAGAGTGAATTTTTCAACTGGGCGTGGATGGCTATATCCGAAACTATGAGGAATATCGAAAAACGTTGAAAGGAGTCTCGGGGCAGATTTTAACGCAAACTAAAATTGCATCGGGTTTCTTTCAAAATTAGTTATTCGATTCCTGGCCAGGAATATTGATTTCTAAAATCCCATGATGAGGTTTTAGTATTCGTCAAAATCGGTCTCGAGGCTCCTTTCAACGTTTTTCGATATTCCTCATAGTTTCGGATATAGCCATCCAAGCGCCGTTGAAAAATTCATCATGTATGTGGTGATACAATGGGCGATCTTATCGCTAAAAGCGATCTTTTCAAGACAATCTTTGGATATTTTTTTATCATGGTTAAATCATCAAATGAGTCCTCCCACACAGGGCAGGGCGGGAGGGACTGTCAGACTTGTACTGACTAAAATCCACGGTGTCCTTCAATAGCCCTTTGTTATGGGGTCATGGTAATTCAGAGCCCCGCGACCCCGGCAGGCTTTGGCCCTCTAAAGGGCCGTCAATTATGCTGACACTCAATGAGGCGCGCGTGGAACACAACGCGCCGTCGACCCGGGCTGCGTCCATGGTCGGCAGCGAGTCGCCCATTACTGTCATACGATATTTTACTGTGGGGACGAGCTGTAGCTGGTGGATGTACAGTATGTCATACGATATTTTACTATGGGGACGAGCTGTAGCTGGTGGATGTATAGTATGTCATACGATATTTTACTATGGGGACGAGCTGTAGCTGGTGGATGTATAGTATGTCATACGATATTTTACTATGGGGACGAGCTGTAGCTGGTGGATGTATAGTATGTCATACAATATTTTACTATGGGGACGAGCTGTAGCTGGTGGATGTATAGTATGTCATACGATATTTTACTATGGGAACGAGCTGTAGCTGGTGGATGTATAGTATGTCATACGATATTTTACTATGGGGACGAGCTGTAGCTGGTGGATGTATAGTATGTCATACGATATTTTACTATGGGGACGAGCTGTAGCTGGTGGATATATAGTATGTCATACGATATTTTACTGTGGGGACTTGCTGCAAACATCAAATCTATGGAAAAGAGCTTATATCTTGTTACAGTAACTTACTTAGGGTTAGGCAGCGGCGCCAGCGTGTCGCTGACGAGACTGTCGCTGTCGGGCGCGCGCAGGCGCAGCGCGGCCAGCTCCGCGCACAGCTCGCCCGCCACGTAGTAGCACTGCTCAGAGAACGTTATCTTGTTCACCGTGTGACGGATGAAGCCGGCCTGTTGAACAAAAAATATTTATTATTTTGTATTCTATTCATTATCATCATCAGACGTTCACTGCTGAACATAGGCCTCCTCCTTAGACCGCCACGCCGAACGACAATTCGCCACTTGCATCCATCGGTTGCCCGCGACTCTCTCCCAGTCTGTGGTCCACCTAGTGGTCGCCTACCTACGCTGCGTCTTCCGGTCCGTGGTCGCCATGAGAGAACCTTTCTTCCCCATCGGTTGTCAGTTCTACGAGCGATGTGGCCTGCCCATTGCCACTTCAACTTGCAAATTTTACGAGCTATGTCGGTGACTCTGGTTCTTCGCCGAATATCCGTGTTCCGGATTTTATCCCGCAAAGAAACTCCGAGCATAGCTCTTTCCATTGCTCGTTGAGTGACTCTTAGTCTCTCTAAAAGGCCAGCAGTCAAAGACCACGTATTCTAGTACTTAGTTGAGGTATCAGAATCAATTACAGCGCTCATGGTGACAAAAAGTAGAAAATGACGGCTCTGTCTCAGCCAACGACGATATATTACTAGACTCCGCATGCACAATCTAAGGAACAAAAACTATTTTGTCAACTCGCTGAGGTACTACGTATGCGAGGAGGACGGGGTACTGCGTTGTGATTGGCTAACTCAAGGTCTGGTCTGTCTCAAGGTATGTTTACGGCTCACAGGAGTGGTCGAAATAAGACGGATATAAGACTTTTTTGCCTAATGTGTTGACAGACATCGGTCGCCTGTTATTAGGAGTCTAGTAATATATCGTCGTTGGGGGGGCTCGTAGTAACTGGTCTACTTGAATTAAATTATTTGATGTTTAGTGTTTTTGCTGCATAATTTTGTCCCCTACGTGATCTCTGTGTCCAGCTGCGAGTACCAGGAACTCATGAGACAACAGGAGGACCACATTACCTTGAGCATGTGCGAGGCATACTTCCTCGCATCCCTGCGGTCTGTGATTCCGGCGACGTGCTGTAGGATCCAGTCGACTACATCCGCTCCGATGAAGGCATTCGGTATTGTTATCTTTAGCCACATCCGGTCGCGGATTTCTAGGCCTGTGGAAAGAGGAATTTAAATTTAGTACTTAAGGGGAATGCTCCAACCAGCCCCCGAAATTCAAAACTTCTTGCGTTTTTTTGCAATTTGCAGGCCATTGCTTGGTTATATGTTGATTAAAATATTATTCGCGGTTGTAAGACGTATGTAGTTACAGAATTATAATCATCAAAATCACCAAAACAACCCTCCAAGTTCATAAAACCCTAGGAATTACTTTTTCTGTTTTTTTTTTTGTTCCTAGCAATAGTCTGCAAATTGCAAAAAACGCAAGACATTTTGAATTTCGCGGGCTGGTTGGAGCATTCACCATAAGAAAGATTAACTATAGAAATAAAAATAAAATATATTCGTAATCTAGTCAAAATTCTAGTGCACGTGTAAGAAAATTAGGTATTTGAAAAGAATTTAGGTTGAACATATAAACAAAAAAACTTATACATATATAAAATCAATTGCTGTTCGTTAGTCTCGCTAAAACTCGAGAACGGCTGGACCGATTTGGCTGATTTTGGTTTTCAATTATTTTGGGAAGTCCAGGGAAGGTTTAAAAGGTTTTTTTTCTATTACTTCTGAGGCGGTCGAAGTTAGCCGAGCCAAGTAGTGGTAATATAAAAAATAACCACGACACAAAACGATTTTTTTTTTGTATTTTATTGCAAAAAATATCTTCGTCATGAGAAGTTTTATTTTTAGAGTATTAAAAAAAAAGTAGTTTCCAAGAACTCTGTAGATGGCCTTGAACTGACTTCGTTACTAGATGTATGCCTTCATTTTTGCACAGACTTCTCTTCTTTTTCTCTTGGGACATTTTCTTTATGCCGTGGAAAACTCATAAATTAAAAAGACTGGGTAATGAATATTTTTTTCTTTTTCCTTGTTGTTATTTATTTCCAAATGCCAATGGTGTGACTGACAATGACATGACATGTACGTTACGTTTTAAGATCTCAAAATTACAATCAAGTGAAAAAATTCAAAAAATGACGACGTTCCGTTCATTGCAGTAACATACCAAGTTCAGCGCCATCTATCCATCGACTAGGGAAACAATCAAAAGGTAATCCTTCATTAAATACTTATACTCACCCGACTCAGGCCTCAACATAGCCCTAACAACGAGCGCCATGTCCATATTGACAGACAACTGGGGCTCCAGGCCTCCCGCGGGGACCGTGCTAGCGTCACTGGCGCCTCGCTCTGACACGGAGGACACTGGGAGGGCCGACAGAGAGGGCGGCGGAGGAGGGTAGGCCTCGCGGAGGGCTTGTGTGTGGGCTACCCATGCACCTGTAGAAGTGAGTTGATATTTGGTTAGACATCATCATCGTTTCAGACTAATGTAGTCCACTGCTGAAAAAAGCCAGAATCGGTCGCGGGATTATCTAAACAGGTAACCATAACCCTGGACATAAAGGGCTGTTCCTTCTAGTCAACTTCAGTATATGCACGTGCAAACCGTCAGAAAACCGCCGAGACAATGAAGCTCGACGTCCCGTAGAATGGACTTGAATTTAACTGTCTTGGATACGTCAACAATATTAATTAGGAGATAGCGGAGGATTTAATTTATTAAATGAATTCTCACACTCTGAGTGGAGCATAAGGCATTGTCAGACTCTTAGTGTCTAAACACACTATGCCGAACGTACGCGACCGAAGTTCCGTGGCTGATTTTACGTTCCAACGTATTCGGCTGATATGACACACCATAAGTGCCGAACTTACGCGGCAGAAATTCAGTTGCGCAATTTTGTGTGTATATTCAGTGTTTCGAGCGCTGTCGTGGCGTCGTGTCGTGTTATCTAAACAGCCGGACAGACAAATGCAAAATAAAGTGATCCTGTTAGGGTTCCGTTATTACTTTTGAGGTGCGACCGAATTTCCGCTGAACTTACGCCCGACTGAAGTTCGGCTGTACGCTATAACGCGACTTAATTTCGGCATAATGTGTCGTCAGTAATTCAAATAGCATTGCAGGCGTAATCATGCCGAACTTCCGTCGCGTATCCTCGGCATAGTGTGTTTAGACACTTACTGACTAAAATCCAACCTGTTCCTTCTTCACTATTCATTCCAAGATCGTGGCAACTCTTTTGAACATTAGGCAAAACCCATGCTTTTTTATCTTATTTATTCTCAGGCTACTCTGGCCTTACTTTGTAAATGGGGGTCCCGTCATTATGGTGACACTCTGTGGCGTGCGTAGAACATAATACGCCGTAGACCCGGGCATGGCCCATGGTCACCGCCCGCATGCCCGCGCTTAGATCGTCTGCCAGAATTCCACTCCTTAGCAAAAACTAATTAAAAATACTCACCAGGATCAATTGGCCTGACTGGCTCAGTCCTGGGGATGGTGAAGTACCCCTTAGGGTTTGGATCCCAGCATTTGGCCACCACCAGCTTGATGGGGCCTGGCTTCTGCACCACCTCGCGGAGAACCCTCACTGCCTCATCATTTGTCATATCTTCGAAGTTTACGTCGTTCACCTAGAATTATTTGGGCCTTGTGTTAGATGTGACTTGTAACACAATGAGGTAGGATTAGGCCAACGACGATATATTACTAGACTCCTAATAACAGGCGACCGATGACTGACAACACATTAGGCAAAAAAGTCTTATATCCGCCTTATTTCTACCACTCCTGTGAGCCGTAAACATACCTTGAGACAGAACAGACCTTGAGTTAGCCAATCACAACGCAGTACCCCGTCCCTCTCGCTTACGTAGTACCTCAGCGAGTTTACAGAATAGTTTTTGTTCCTTAGATCGTGCATGCGGAGTCTTGTAATATATCGTCGTTGGATTGGGCAGTCATATTTGTAATTTGTAATCTTACCAATATTATAAACGTGAAAGTTTATTTGGATGGATGGATGTTTGTTACTCTGATACTGACACTGCTAGCCTACATCATCCCACTGCTAGGCAAAGGCCTCTTCCCATGATCTCCAGCTTTCACGATCCAGGTCCAAAGTGGACCACTGGTCATTGGTTTTATCAAGCTCATCCCGCCATCTTCTATGAAGTCTGCCGCGACGCCTTCTGGCTGTGTCAGGGCTCCACAAAGTGGTTATTTTGGCCCACATCTCCTTGGGCATACGGCAGGCGATTTGGATTGATACACAGATAGTTTATAACCTGGATTAACTCATAGGATAGTTTTTATCCCGATTTTATGTTCTCGTGGTATTTTCGAGTTTTAGCAGGTGAAATCGCTGGCAACAGCTAGTAATTCATAAAGCTGAAGAGTTTGTTTGTTTGTACGCGTTATACTCAGAAACTACTGCTTTGAATTTTTTGTGTTGGGTAGTCCTTTTATCAAGGAAGGCTAGCCCCATAGGGTCCTAAAGGGTATACAGGGTGGAATTTTGTAATGCCACCTGGATGGAAAGTACTCTTCTGTAGATAGAAAATTTTACTCAAAGGAAACATTCCTTTATTTCTTAATAGAAAGCAAACTGCATTCAAAGATTTTCGAAAATTCTCTTCTCCCGCACCAGGGAATCAAACCTGCTAAAATTTGAAAAACTTATACCATGTACTTTTATTGCATCAATCATTGTTTACCACAATATGGATCACCAAACAGAACCAAATGAGTTTCATGTTTATAATCCTGAATAAATACTATCTATCTTTTGCACTAGGCCTATAGTACAGGTTGCGGGTCTTATACCATCTACGTGACCCATAAAGGGCTACTGAAAGACACCGTGGATTTTAGTCAGTACAAGTCTGACAGTCCCTCAAGCCTCGCCCCGGGGTGGGAGGACTAATCTGATGATTTTACGACATATAAAAAAAAAAAAAGTTCTATTGTACTGAAGAATTAGTGCATGAAAGCTATCTTGACTGACTTTAAACAATTGCAGTAAAATTGAGAACATAATGATGTTAAGGTGGATGTGTGGAGTGACAAGAATAGATAAAGTAAGGAACGAGTTTATAAGGGGAAGTATGAAAGTCGCGCCGATTATAGAAAAAGTGAAAGGGAATCGTCTATCTTGGTATGGACATGTGATGAGGAGGGATGACACTCATGTGACTAAGAGAGTGATGGGTATGAATGTTGATGAACGGAGAGGAAGAGGGAGGCCAAACAAAAGATGGATGGATTGTATAAGTAAGGATACGAAAGAAAAAGGAGTAAATGATACTATGACTTGTGATAGAGGAGAATGGAAGAAAAAAACGTGTTGCACCGACCACAAGTAAAATGGGATAAGGGCAGGAAGATGATGATGATGATGATGATGATGACCCAAAGGCCTTTCCAAAGTTGTGAGTTCATGTCCAGGAAGGTACGAAAAGGGAAACATTTTGAGAACACCACGATTTATACAATCAATATAAGTTCAAAGCCATGTCAAAGGCCTGTGTGTTCCTAGAGGCGGCTTAATATACTCTTGACATCATAGGATGGTCACACCTTCACTGGATTTTTTATTTAATTTTGATCATGGTAGCTTTTTCAAATGAGTCCTCCCACCCAGGGCAGGACTGTTAAATTCATACTGATTAAAATCCACAGTGATCCTTGAATAGCCCTTTACATTCCAGGGTCACAGTAACCTCATGAGAGGAACCCCTTATCACATTACATGCATGGTACATAATTGGATAGCAAGACACACATTACTCGCCATCTTCATGCCCATTCATGTAAAAGATAGACAAAAAATTTTATAATTAGAAACCAAATTATCACACATACCTGTAAAATCATATCTCCAGGCTCTATCCTGCCATCCAGAGCCACTGCTCCACCCTTCATAATGCTCCCAACATATATGCCCCCATCACCACCCTTATTTGACTGCCCCACGATCGAAATACCCAGGAAATTGACCGTATCCATGTTCAAAGTCACCGTTATAATGTGCATAGACATTGTAGAGTCCGTTATTGAGGAGTAGGAAGAAGTTCGAGACATAACTTGCGGCCTCTTTCGACGTCTTTGTGGTCTTTTACGCGAACTCACTTGGAGATGCGAAACACTGCTACATTCTGTTAGGGCTCTGTCCACAGACGCGTTAGTGTGCCGGCCAGTCGTTGTGGTGATTTCCGACTGGCTGTCAAAGAGGCTCGTAGAGTCTAAGTCCGAACTTAGGACTGATGCTGTCTCATATTCCAAACCGTGGTTCCCGTACTTTGAGTGGCCATTTATCCGTAAGCCGCGGTATTTATACTTGTCGCAGGATGCTCGGTGGCCAGGCCGCGAGCTGATGGTGCTGTCCGTGTCCGTACAGGTGTCTCGGGTGACAGGGGCCGGAGCCCCATGAGTTTGTTTGCCTTTACCAGCATTACTGTCCGTGCACTGCGAAGCTCCATCGGAAGGGTTTGAGCCCTCCGCAGACACTAACCACGACACAACACGACCGTTAAAACACGGCAAATGAGCGTTATCGTCAACAATTTCTTCTTTAACAACACCAAAATCATCGTCCATGGACTTGAAGAAAAACTTATAGTTCGGTCGGTTCAACTGGTTTTTGAAGTCCAACAACGTCACTTTCTCCGGTGAGATTGGAATTTTCACTAAATACGGGGTCTCCTCATCGTCTATGTAATAAATAACTTTCGTCTCCTCCATTTTTAATGCATTTATTTATTGAATAACAACACCCTTACGATCTATAAATATCGGTCGCCATCACAAATATGGCGATAAATATAGTACCGCTATCTGGCACCACGGGGCGCTACTGTCGCCTATTTCATCCCAACGTTCGGATACACAAGCCAAAGTGATAAACGACTGAAAAATCGATTGAAAAAACTTTGAGAGCCACTGACTTTTCTATTTTATCTACGGTTTTATGTTATCTGTAGCATTTGTTTATCAATTTTTGAATTCGAAATAGTCGTTGTTTGTTGTCGAAGTTCAATTTCTCGAATTCAATACATAAATCGTACTAAAAACTAACAAAAATGGGTTCAGAGTCGAAAGAAACTTGGTTTTTAGAAATCGTAGAGCAACTGGACGACTTCTGCAGACGAGTGGACGGTAATACAAAAGTGATAACTATTTTTGGGTTTTACCGATAAAAAACGTAGCTTTTAATCTTATTTTTATCTTAAAACTTACAGAAAAGATCGAAAAAGAACAGCAGCAAATGAAAGCATGTAAAAAGAAGACAGAATTAGAGACGAAACTGGCACAAGAAATGAGTTTACATGTAAGTTAATGCCACTTTACCTAATTATACTTTTTGAGTAAGATCCCAAGTCATACAGTCAAACGGGGTGAATAGGGACGCGAGGATGATTTTCACGAAAAAATATGATGGTATGTTGCCAGGAAAGTTTCAAATGGATGTAGTATCAATCAATAAATATTGAGTAGTTGTTGGTTGGTTATCATATATAATGAACACTAGCTGCTGCCAACGGCTTCACCCGCTGCAACTCGAAAATTATCCCGTGGGAACATAAAATCGGGATAAAAACTATCCTATGTGTTAATCCAGGTTATAAGCTATCTGTGTACCAAATTTAAACAAAATCCGTTCAGTAGTTTTTGCGTGAAAGAGTAACAAACATCCATCCACACATACAAAATTTCACGTTTATAATATTAGTAGGATTTAAATCCCTGTAAACACTTTTTCTAGGACTGCTGTCAAACGGGGTGAATAGGGAGTCATCCCGTTTGACGGCAGTCCTAGAGAATTTTGAGACTGGAGCCTCTGCAGGTACAAACTTCACATATTTTTCTTGGCTGCCCTTTATAACATACATTTGACAAACAATGGGAACTTGCTGTGAGAATTCAAAGAGCTGGCAGCAATATGACCCCCCTTAGAGGACAAAGCCTGCCGAGGTTGCGGGTCTGTCTTGTCAGGTAACCGTAGCCCGGAACATATAGGGCTATTGAAGGACACCATGGATTTTAGTCAGCACAAGTTTGACAGGACCTCCCATCTTTCCTCGTTAAAAAATACTGTGAGGATTGTTAAATTTATTTATTTATGTACACAAGATATATAACAGGTAGAAGAAACAACATACAAATACAAGAACACAAAGGTTAGACATGCAGGCTGACTATGGAGTCGCAGGCCTGTCTTGTCAGGTAACGGTAGCCCGGAACGTAAAGCACTATTGAAGGACACCATGGATTTTAGTCAGTACAAGTCTGACAGTCCCTTCTGTCCTTTCCTAGGTGGGAGTACTCATTTGATGATTATAACATGTAAAAAAAAGGTGATATCGCACAGCCACTAGCATCCGGTATGTACATTTATAAAGCTGTCTCTATATTAATAAATGTATCTTTGTAATTCCAGAATGAGTTGACAGAGCGCCTGGCAGAGCTGTCCCGTCGTGGCAGAGAGCTGGACAGGGTCTGTGCCTCTTTTGAAACACACCTCACCATCGCAGACAGTGATCGGAACAGACTGGATAATGCCAAGTTCGTATTTCACCCTTTTTTGAGCTAAAAACTGCATACTGCATGCTGTATACAGTACCCGGCACGTAAGTTGGCAAGATTATGGTGTAGTGGGGGTAAGTTTCCGCATCGCATTTAGCGGCACACAAGTGTAAGAGAGAGCGCGTATACTAAGTGCGAGGGGGAAAGACGAGTGACGCACCAATAGCGTGCTCGGATCGGCAGCAGGTACCTCATACCCCGCGACCCGCATGACCACCAAAGAGATCTAAAAAATGACTTCTGCGCATCTAACGATTCTTGCCAACTTACATGCCGGCCACTGTACCATCTGCCACTGAAATAATGTTTATTCATAATTTTCCACGATTATCTGAAACTTCACACCATCAAAGAGGAAATCAGAATTATGACAAAAGCTTACAGAGAGAGGATAATAAATCACGAAAACCGACTTGCTCAGGCTCTAAGTAAATCGCTGCCAACAAGATGTCTTAAAAGACTGAACATTTTTTTTTTTTGTTTTATCGTGGTAAAATCTTCAAATGAGTCCTCCCACCCCTTACTGTCAGACTTGTACTGACTAAAATCCATGGTGTCCTTCAATAGCCCTTTATGTTCCGGGGTCACGGTGATGGAAATAAGTCCCGCGAGCCCGGCAGGCTTTGGCCCTCTGTGAGGGGGCCCCGTCATTTTGCTGACGCTCTTTGAGGCGCGCGTGGAACACGACGCGCCGTCGACCCGGGCATGGTCCATGGTCGGACAGCGAGTTGAAAAGACTGCACACTTGGGATAATATACTCTGAGTAAAGCAATATCCAAAGGCAGCATTAATAATGGGAGGGCAAGCCTAACATGCCAAACACTTTTAAAACAAATGCATAAGGTTCAAGAACCGATCGCATGTTTGCAAATAAAAAAATAAAAAAACAGATATTCTGTTTGCTCCACTATCCAGATGTCTAGTAAATTCAGACATCCATCTAACAACAGAATACCCTTATCATTATTGCATTAGAGTTGCAGTACTGTCTTAACAGGGTAATGCGGCCCTGGAAATCAAAGGGCAACTGAAAGGACATGATGGTTTTAGTCAACAAGACTCTGAAAGTCCCTCTACTATATTGTATTTGTATAATAGCTTTATTTGCAATATTTTTCGAAAATGTGAGCACAATGTGTTATGCAACGACGATATATTACTAGACTCCGCATGCACGATCTAAAGAACAAAAACTATTCTATCAATCGCCGAGGTACTACGTAAGCGAGGGGGACGGGGTACTGCGTTGTGATTGGCTAACTCAAGGTCTGTTCTGTCTCAAGGTATGTTTACGGCTCACAGTAGTGGTCGAAATAAGACGGATATAAGACTTTTTTGCCTAATGTGTTTATTTATTTAATAAATAACAACGGTTCTGTGAACAACCAATTACTGCAATTTAGATACAATTATGCAACAACAAAAAAATGAATTAAAATATAAAAACGTAAATAAAACAAGGCTCATAAAAAGAAAAAAAAAGCACTTTCATAAAATCATCTCACAGTACTTCTGACATACCAATAAAATCTTCGCCCATCCATCCTCAAACAGATCTTCTGTTGGATTTAAATCCAAGAGACAGTGTGTTGACAGACATCGGTCGCATGTTATTAGGAGTCTAGTAACATATCGTCGTTGGGCTGTGTACATCATTTTCACATTTATTTCAACACCATTAAATAAAAATATTGTATGTAGGTATTCAAAATTCAAAAGTGCCTTTTTGATGGCTTATTTGAAGTAAGTGTACTAATTTTAACCCAAAAAGTATACTAATTTCACGAATTACTCAATTTTATTCTGTGTTGCAGAGAAACATACCAACTGGCTAAGGAGCTCACAGGCATCAGATGGGACTTCAGCGCTCCACCAAATGTGGCTAAAGGATGTATCCTTTTTACAAAACTTTACTTTTTATGATTTAGTACTACCACTACGACTTTGTCCGCAAGGAAAACCGTAGAAGAAAAAAAACATTTAGGTAAATGATAATGCACTCGAGCAATTTTGCTTCATGCACACGGGATTGCACAGAGAGCAGTGGTGGCCCAGTGGTATCGGTCCCGACTTACGAGTTGTAGGTCGTGGGTTCGAACCCCGCCAGGCGCATTACTTTGTGTAATTTATTTCATCACCACTGCTCTCAAAACGGTGAAGGAAAACATCGTGAGGAAACCGGCATGTCCTAGAACCAAAAAATTCGAAGATATGTGACATCTACCAATACGCACTGGGCCCGCGTGGTGGATTATGGCCCACTCCCTCTCTCAGAGAGGAGGCCTGTGTCCCAGCAGTGGGAACATCATAGGCTGATGATGATGACACGGGATTGGTCCAGTGCAATCTCGTTATACTTACTGGCGATATCTCGCCCTTTTTTGGTCAGAGATCAATCTCGCTAACAAAGGCCGAGATCTCGCAAGAACGATATTGAATTCCCTAGTCTACATAATTATCTTTTTTTCTATCGTGGTAAAATCATCAAATGAGTCCTCCCACCCCAACTGGACTGTCAGACTTGTACTGACTAAAATCCACGGTGTCCTTCAATAGCCCTTTATGTTCCGGGGTCACGGTGATGGAAATAAGTCCCGCGACCCCGGCAGGCTTTGGCCCTCTGTGAGGGGGCCCCGTCATTTGCTGACAGCTCTTTGAGGCGCGCGTGGAACACGACGCGCCGTCGACCCGGGAGTCTACATATCTTACGAAATTAATACCATAGAAGTTTTAGGAACAAATTTAGTAAAGATCTTACTCATTTAATAATAAAATCCTTAACAACAAGAAAACAGATATAAAAAGTGAATCCCGCAAGTTACTACAGCCGATTGAACTGGACATGTCGAGTGGGGCCGACAGCGGAGCCCTATGGAAGCTGCTGCAGTCCACCGCAGCACCTGGATGGCCCTTCCCGGCAGATAAAGAGAACAGGCCTATAAATGAGGTGGACAACTTGAAACAACTTGTTTAAAGTGAGGACTTGGCATCTAATATTGGCAATAAATAATAATAATAATATTCCACAACTATCACACAACGCCATCTAGTCCCAAGCTAAGCAGAGCTTGTGTTATGGGTACTAGACAACTGATAAACATACTTATATATTTCTAAATACATATTAAAGATAAATTACACCCAGACACAGAACAAATGATCATGCTCATCACACAAACATTTGTCCTGAGTGGGGATCGAACCCACGACCTCTGGCATAGCAGTCAGGGTCACTAACCACTAGACCAACAGACCTGTCACATAAGTTTGACATAAATCAAATGTTAAGGCTAGAATATGGGTTTATGCCCTGGACATGCCCGTTAACGCCCTTTGCCTGAAATTATTGCCCAGTTAAAATAAACAAAGTTATTAGTTGTTAAATTGCCCTGTTGGTCTAGTAGTGACCCTGACTGCTATGCCGGGGGTCGTGTTTTTGATTCCCACCCAGGACAAATGTTTGTGTGATGAGCACGATAATTTGTTCTGTGTCTGGGTGTAATTTATCTATAATACGTATGTATTTAGAAATATATAAGTATGTTTATCAGTTGTCTAGTACCCATAACACAAGCTCTGCTTATCTTGGGACTAGATGGCGTTGTGTGATAGTTGTGGAATATTATAATGATTGTTATCTCCAGTGACCAGGCATTTATTTGGACATAAACTTATTTATGCCCAATATACAAAGTTTTTGCCCATTTTTGTTTACAAACTGCCCTCGACCCATATCTAAGGCCTTGCATGTATGTTCTTGCAGCCAGTAAACTTTTGGGCCTTTACTTTCGCCAAAATATGGCGCCGAGGTAAGCCCAGTTCTAACGTACCTAATAGGGTATTTTACTGCATAAATAATTTGATAATCTATTTAGTCCGTCAGTAATAATATTGAAAATAATGGACACGTATTTTTTATTTTTTCAAATCTATGAATATTGACAAAGATAAAACGCTTCCAAATTCGGGAGTGGTGGCTTGTGACGTCATTGCGCTTGTAAAATTGAACCGACCGAGTGACGTTTTGTGATTTTTAGAAGCGTTGTATCTTCGTCAATTTTGGTTTACGTGACAAAAGAAAAAATACGGGTGTAATATTTTTTAATAATCTATATTTCGGACTAATAAAATTTTTTGAGCAAAATAACGTATTATAATAAATTAAGAATTAACCATAATGTATCATTAATTAAAATATTTATAAGATTATTTATTTTGTTTTATTTACAAGATATTATACCATTATCGTAATGGAGCTCGTGGCTAAATAATTACAGCCGCACAGACCGATCTTCCAAGTTAAGCCGCGCTTGCCGATGTTGGTCTGTGGATGGGTGAAGGTCTCGGAAAGCACGTAAAGCTGTTGGTCTCGGCTGTCATTTGTAGATCTTAGACAGTCGTTACTATTAGTCAGAAGCTCTAAAGTCTGACAAGCAGTCTTACCATGGGATACCGTATAACTCAGTTACTATGTTGTGGAAGTCTGATAGACAGTCGCTCCATTTAAAATGCTGATATTCAGCTGCATCTGGTTCGACTGGAAGCAGACCACAATATAGTTGAGAAAAGGCAGGCAGATGATGATACAATCATCATAATCATCATCAGCAGAAAGACGTCCACTGCTGAACATAGGCCTCCCCCTTAGACCGCCACGTCGAACGACAATTCGCCACTTGCATCCATCGGTTGCCCGCGACTCTCACGATGTCGTCGGTCCACCTAGTGGGAGGCCTACGCTGCGTCTTCTGGTCCGTGGTCGCCACTCGAGCTTTTCTTCCCCATCGGCTATCAGTTCTACGAGCGATGTGGCCTGTCCATTGACATTTTAACGTCTCACGCAATATCTTCTTTCTCTACCTGTACTTTTAAGTGTTTTTATATAATTTTCTACTATGATATGATTCTACTGAAATGAAGCTTAAATGCGAAAGTACCATAGAAGAATTTTCGCAAATAAAATTAAAATTATGAAGGTTTAATAAATAAAAAACATTTTTTTTTAAATATTGTCTATTTTAATAAATTCACTGATTTATCTAGTACATTTTAAGTATAAAGTAAAATATTACTACATTATCCTATTTTACCATTTTTAAGTGGAAAAGGTATTAAAAGCAATAAATAATAATAATCAGATCATAATTTAAGAGTTGAATACAAATCTTAATTTTAAATGTCTACTAATACAACGCGTACATACTACTAATATCACAATTTTAATACTTAATTCACAAGCTTATAATACTTAAAAAAAATATTTTAAAAATCTAAGAGATGGGGGTCTGAGACTGGGGTCACTGGTACCTGGAATGGGGGTCATAATTACCTAAGAGGGGGTCATCAGTACCTATTACTGGAGTCACCTAGCACCTGTTATGGGGGTTTACTGTACCTGTGATGTGGTCTAAGCTCATACAGTCTATTTGATGCGGCGCAACTTGCACGGCGTGTATCCTCATGCGGTGACGTGGTCAGTAATAGCACCTGTGGTGGGTCACTACACTAGTGACTAAAACGGGTTTTCTCTGGTGCCAGTCATGGAGTTCACCAACATCTGTAATGGGGGTCACCAGTACCTGAGATGGGGGTCCTCAGTACTTATTACTGGGGTCATCACTACCTATTACTAGGGTCACTGGTACCTGATACGAGGGTCATAATTACCTGTGAGGGGGTCATCAGTACCTATAACTGGGGTCACCTAGTACCTTTAATGGGGGTCTTCTGTACATATTATTGGGTCTAAGCTATCTTCATGCGATCTATATGATACGGCTCAGCTTGCACAGTGTGTATTCTCATGAGTTCACGTGGTCAGTAAAACCACTTGTGTTGGGGGGTCCATAGTGACGCACCTGTAGTGGAGGATCACTAGTTACTGAAACTGGGGTCACTGATATCTGAGGTGGGAGTCACCAGTACCTAAGATGGAGAGTTTTCTGTACCTGAGATGGGGTCACCAGAACCTGTTACTGGGGTCACCAGTACCTGTTACTGGGGTCACCTAGTACCTGTTATGGAGTCTAAGCAATCTTCATGCGGTCTATATGATGCGGCGCGGCTTGCACAGCGTGTATCCTCATGAGATGCCGCACAACGTTGCGTCGTCGCACAAATGTGTTCTCGCAGACACGACATTTGAACGAGTATTGCGGTGATTTGTGGCGGTTCTTGTGTATCCGCATTAGGGTCACTGATTTGAAGCGGGCGGGGCATTGGTCGCACTGGAAAAGAGAAAAGGTAAATTGAGAAACAAGCGGTAAGATGTATAGAAATGTTTGAAACACGCCACAAGACGGCGCTCGTAGCGAAAACACACAGTTTTCTCCGAGCGAACAGCGGCGGGCGGGGCTAGGAGCGGCGGCAACAAAAGTACAAGGGAGTGGGGAGTACGGCACCACGCCGCGCATCACTTAGACCAAAGTTGTGAACATAGGAGGCCTACCATGACGCCTCAAAGCCAGTAGTTTCTATTGGATACTAACCTTTGTGGAGATATAAAAAGCTAAGAAGAAGAAATTGTATTATGACATATATCTTTCACTCATTGTATTTATTAAATAAAAAAATGGTTTAATTCGTATTACTATTTCTTGGATATAATAATTGGCGACGATGGAAGATTTGAATTTACTAAAACGCTCAAGAAGTGTGATCAAAGGTCAATTAACAAAACTATCCAACTATCTGAAAACCGTGGAAGAAATTTCAGATATCGAATACGAAACCCGACTTACGTCACTACGAAAATGCGAGGAAAAATTCGATAAAATACAGGAAACAGTCGAAATTTTCACTCAAAATTCACAAGAAGAGATTGATCTACACTTCGAGATAATACAAGAATTCACAAGTTTAAAGATATTGTTACACAATCTACGGCCACCAGGAAATACAAATTTAGTTACAAATGACACAGTTCTACCTGGTCCAATACCAAGCACGAGCAACATTGAAAACAACTCACGGTATCAGGTACCCAAAGTAAATTTTCAACCATTCCAAGAGAAGGAAAGTTTTAAAAATTTTGTGAAACGCCTTAAAACGTATTTACAAATGACAAATTGCCATGAGGATCGAATGATGACGTACGTACTCCTCAGTTCTGTAAGCCCAGACTTACACCAACGGGCATACGATATATGTGCACCAGATGACCCATCAGAAATGAAATTCCAGTCATTAGTGGATGTACTTGAACAGTACATAGATCCAAAACCCAGCGTATGGGCACGAAGACACAAATTTATAACACGAATACAAATTGAAAATGAAACCGTAACAGATTTTATTACAGAATTAAAACACCTAGCACACGATTGTGAGTTTTACTGTGATAACTGCAAAAAATCACTAAATGACAACTTTTTATCACTTCAATTTATAAGAGGAGTTAAAGATAGCGAAATTAGAAAGAAAATATTGCAAGACAACGAAATAAGTACATTCAAGGAAATGATACACAGGGCGACAATAACAGAAATAGCTAAAGCTGATAATCAAGTCATGATGAGCCAACGTGATTCAAACTACGAAGTACCAGTACACTTAGTACAGAATAAAGGCAGACCTCCGATGAAACCCCTACCAAGTCAAATTACTTCATTTAAAGAACTGCAAGGAAAGTGTTACCGCTGTGGAGATGGTAATCATAGAGCCAATAAATGCAGACATATTAACACCAATTGCATTAAATGTGGAAAGGCCGGACATTTAGCACGTGTATGCCTACAGGCATTAAAGCAGAATACATCACACCAGGTGGAAGAACCGAACTCGGCTGACGATGAAAATATCGGCGATATCAATGCCGTTCACTCCGTTGGTTCAGATAAGTTCATGATTGATGTAGCCATCGAAGGTAAAAATATACAGATGGAACTCGATACAGGTGCTGCCCTTTCATCCATTTCGCTGAAAGACTTCAGGCGCTTACACTTAAACAAACAGATTTTTAGAACAACAGTTCGTATGAGAACGTACACAGGTGAACTTATAACGCCAGTTGGAGTTTCATATGTCAAATGCAAATATGCAAACCAATCTTTCTATGGAAAACTCTTTGTTATCAGACAAGACGTTGACGCAATATTTGGAAGAGCTTGGATTAGAGAAATCAACATTAATATTGCAGACATAAAGAAACTATCATTGGAAAAGGCAGACAACTTAAAATTGGACAAAATAATTCATAAATTCGCTCCAGTTTTTGATGGCAGACTGGGATGCATACCAAATTACAAGGGACATTTAACTTTAAAAGAAAACTCTACACCTATTTACATTAAGCCCAGACGGATTCCCTATGCATTGAAAGAAAAAGTGGATAAAGAAATAGATCGCCTATGTCAAGAAGGAGTGATATCAAAAACGGACAACTCAGAATGGGGAACTCCAGTCGTACCGATTGTAAAACCTGACGGAAGCATACGTCTATGTGCTGATTATAAAGTTACCCTAAATAAAGTAATCAAAGACGAACAATACCCGATTCCTATTATAGAAGATATCTTTTCAGAGATGAACGGTGGCGAATTTTACTGCACATTAGACATTTGTCGAGCCTACCTTAATATGCCAATGGACGAAGAAAGTTCTATACTGCAGTCACTGAGCACTCACAGGGGTACATTTAAGGTAAACCGCTTGATGTTTGGGGTAAAAGTGGCCCCAAGCTTATGGCAAAAATTTATAGATAAAATTCTTCAAGATATACAGGGTGTAAAATGCTTCTTTGATGATATTATTATACAAGGATCGACGGAATTTCAATTACAACAAAGATTAGAAACAGTCTTAGGCAGATTACAAGAACACAATCTTAAGTTGAATAAAGACAAATGCCATTTCTTCAAAACAAGTATAAACTATTTAGGTCATACAATAGACAAACAAGGACTGCACAAAAATAAAGATAAAATTCGAGCAATACTCGAAGCAAAAAAACCAAATGATTTGAACGAACTAAGAACATTTTTGGGTATGAGTAATTACTACAACAAATTCATACAAAACCTTGCGACGATTACCAATCCACTCAACCAATTACTAAAAAAGAACTCGAAATTTGTGTGGTCAGAAGCCTGTGAAAACAGTTTCAAGAAAATTAAAGAAGAAATCATTAGTGACCGAGTCTTACTACATTTTGACCTAAAGAAGCCTCTGGTCCTCGCTACAGATGCTTCGCCGTGCGGTCTAGGTGCAGTACTGTCACATCGAATGGATGATGGTACCGATAGACCAATTGCTTTTGCATCACGATCACTAACATCTAGCGAAAAGAAGTACAGCCAAATAGATAAGGAGGCAACAGCAATTTACTGGGGAGTGAAAAAGTTTTTTCACTATTGTTATGGAAGGAAATTCACACTTATTACGGATCATAAGCCTTTAACGACAATATTTCACCCACATAAAACCTTACCAGCTATGAGTACAATGCGATTGTTTCATTATGCACACTTTCTTTCCGGATTCGACTACAATCTATACATATAATAAAACAGTAAAAAAACTGTGTCTGTACATTTAATAAATTAAAAAAATAATAATTGAGGGGGATTCAGAAACAGTAATAGAGCACGAAACGAAAAAAAAAAATCTGTCTGTTTGTCTGTGTGTCTGTGTGTCTGTTTGTCTGTTTGTCTGTTTGTTTGTACACGCTAATCTTCGGAACTACTGGACGGATTTGAATGATTCTTTTTTTGTTGTATAGGTATTAAGTCTGGCCAACACATAGGCTATAATTTATTTTGGAAACTTGAACACCTGGCGCAGAACCGCAACAGACCAGCTAAACTATAAGAGATACAAAAATGGTACCATAGCAAAAATTGTTTCACGTGATGAGCATTTTCTGCTAAGAGAATAAATTTGAAGATCTGGAACACCTGATGTGGAACTTCAACAGCCCAGCTGAACTATAACATATATAGGAATAACGTCTTAACAAGAGTTGTTCAGCCTGATAAGCACTCTCTGTTATCGTATAAAATTTGAAGATCTGGAACAGCTGATGTGGAACTCCAAGAGCCCAACTAAACTATTACATATATAGGAATGACGTCTTAGCAAGAGTTGTTCAGCCTGATGAGCACTCTCTGTTGTCGTATAAAAATTGAAGATCTCGAACACCTGATTTAGAACACCGAGACCCCAGCACTACCTATAACATTTACAGGGATGACGTCTTAGCAAAATCATTCCGCCTGATGAGCATTTTTTGTTGATGTATAAATTGAAAATCTGAAACACCTGATGTGGAAATCAAAGCTATCACTATTTTCACTGTATATTTATAAAATAACATAAGCTGGGATTACCGTAGTAAGACCCCTCTGTGAGGAGTGGTATACAGGGTGTTTCTTTTAAATGGGCCAAACGGGAGAAATCCTTATCCATAAGAGATACGGGAAAACTTTATTAGGAACCTTTAGCTCTTTTTTGATGTTGACAATTTTGGCATTTTTACTTTTTTAGTCAAGTGTGAGTTGTCCACAAAAATGAGTGAAATTGGCCAACTTTTTTTTTAATGTCTATCGACTCTGTTTCATGTAAGGATCATTTCATTGTATCGGAAGAAAAAAATCGGGACGGCGGAAGTTGGTCAAATTTAGCAAAATATTTTTTCATACAAATTGTATGAACGAAAAAATTACCAATATTTTTTATGATGTTTTTTAACTTAGTGTCATGTAAGGATCATTTCATTGTATGGGAAGGAAAATGTCAGGGCAACGGAAGTTAGCCAAAAGTACAGTAATGTTTCTTCTTACAGCATAAAAACGTATTAGTAGTACTCAGTATTTCATAAGATTTAACCCACTTCTGTTGCCCGGGCATTTTCCTTCCCATACAATGAAATGGTCTTTACAAGACACTTAATCACAAGGTACCTATCTTAAAAAAAGTTGGGAATTTTTTCGTTCATACAATTTGTATGAAAAAATATTTTGCTAAATTTGACCAACTTCCGCCGTCCCGATTTTTTTCTTTCGATACAATGAAATGATCCTTACATGAAACAGAGTCGAATAGCATAAAAAAAATGTTTGGTCAATTTCACTCATTTCTGCGGACAACTCACACTTGACCAAAAAAATAAAAACGCCAAAATTATCAGTATCAAAAAAGAGCTAAAGGTTCCTAAGAATGTTTTCCCGTATCTCTTATGGATAAGGATTTCTCCCTTTTGGCCCATTTAAAAGAAACACTCTGTATAGGCGTTACGACGTCCTAACCTTCCGCGTGACGCAGATCCTCACTGGACACGGATGTTTCGGGAGGTACCTGTGTCTTATGAGAAAGGAGGAAACCCTGGAGGACACAGTCGAGCATACGGTGCAGGATTGCCCCGCTTGGGCGGAGCACCGACGTGACTTCACAGCGGCGATAGGCGGAGACCTGTCGCGCCCGGTATTGATCGCGGCCATGCTGCGGGGCGAGACGGAGTGGGAAGCGGTCGCCTCCTGCTGTGAAGCAATCATGCTCGCGAAGGAGGAGGTGGGCCGCGTGAGAGAGAGGACAATCTCCTCCCTCCGCCCCACTCGCGGTGTTTGACGCCCACGGCGACGGCATGCGCGGGCTTGCGGGCGGCGAGTAAAGGGCAACTCGCTGTCCGATCATAGACCATGCCCGGGTCGACGGCGCGTCGTGTTCCACGTGCGCCTCAAAGAGTGTCAGCATAATGACGGGGCCCCTCTCAGAGGGCCAAAGCCTGCCGGGGTCGCGGGTCTTATTCCATGACCGTGACCTCGGAACATAAAGGCTATTGATGATTTTACCACGTAAAAAAAATCTGGGATTACCTCCACGCAGTGAAGGCGGTAACAGATTAGGACTGATTTTCGTTAACGATGAATCATCATCATCAGCCTATAATGTTCCCACTGCTGGGTCACAAGCCTCCTCTCTGAGAGAGGGAGTGGGCCATAATCCACCACGCGGGCCCAGTGCGGATTGGTAGATGTCACGTGTCTTCGAATTTTTGGTTCCAGAACATGTCGGTTTCCACTCGATGTTTTCCTTCACCGTTTTAAGGGCAGTGGTGATGAAATAAATTACACAAAGTAATACGCCTGGCTGAGTTCGAACCCACCACCTACAATTCGTAAGTCGGGACCGATACCACTGGGCCACCACTGCTCTAGCGATCAGTGTATTAACAAAAAATTTACTCTACTGGCCAATTTCCCATTAATTTTTTAATCGGACTCTTGGAGTTGGGTGTCAGAATTTTCAGATCTTTGATTTTGACGATCCCGCCGTCGCTGACATATGCAACAGGATCCGCGTACGAAGTCGCGGGCAGAAGCTAGTATTGAATATAGAAATTCAGCTAACAACAGCAACGCAGATTATCTCTCAAGATTCCCAGTAGAACGAATTTCAGAAAACCATATGGACCAACACAGTATATTTCAGCAGAACCAAATTAATGCACTTACAATTAATCGCAAAATAATAGCGAAGGAAACAATGAAAGATCCAGAATACAAAAATATAATACATAAACTAAAGAATGGACAGACTCTAAAAAGTTTGGGTTACAGTGACAATGAAATTACTATTGAAGACGACTGCCTTCTTAAGGGAACTAGAGTTATAATTCCTCAAAATCTCCGAAATATTATATTGAAGGAATTGCATACAAGTCATATCGGCATGCTAAAAATGAAACTACTTGCACGTAGCTATGTTTATTGGAAAAATATTGACAAAGACATTGAAGAATTAGTGAGCAAATGTCGTGAATGTCGCCTCAAACAAAACGAACCAGAGAAGGCCCCATTACACCACTGGGAAGCACCGACAGCGCCCTGGCAACGCTTACACATTGATTTCGCAGGACCATTGCGCGGCCAATATCTTTTCATAATAGTTGACGCCATGTCCAAATGGGTAGAAATAATACCAACTAAAACTACCACAAGTACGTGGTGTATTTCGAAACTTAGAAATTTATTTATTGATTTTGGCTTGCCATACATTCTAGTATCGGATAATGCGAGGCAGTTCACATCTGCTAACTTTTTGTCATTTTTACGTGAAAACGGAGTGGTTCACAAAACTTCGGCTCCTTATCATCCTGCAACAAACGGTCAAGCCGAAAGATTCGTTCAAACAATAAAGAAAGCTTTACATAGCATGGACAATGAACCTGGCTCGATAGATGATAAAATTTTAAAAATCAAATCTCAACTGCGAAGAACACCCTCAAGACAAACTGGGAAAAGTCCTTACGAGCAAATCTTCGGCGGGCGTTTGGTGAGAACGTTGTTCCACGCCATGTTTCAAAAACCACATGCGCAAATAGCACAACCAGTCGTATCCACTGATATAAGAGCTTTCCGTACGGGGCAGAGAGTCCAAACACGTGATTACAGTGGTAATGAAAAGTGGGAATTCGGCACAGTGGTCAAACGCTTGGGTCAGCTACATTACGAGGTTTTAACGGATTCAGGTGCAACATGGAGAAGGCATGTTGACCAAATGTTAGGCACCTCGATAGATAGACCTGTAACGCAGTAGTTAAGGGCGGAGACCTATTGGATACTAACCTTTGTGGAGATATAAAAAGCTAAGAAGAAGAAATTGTATTATGACATATATCTTTCACTCATTGTATTTATTAAATAAAAAAATGGTTTAATTCGTATTACTATTTCTTGGATATAATAGTTTCAGTGTGTGAACGAGGTGGCGCTAACCAACTTATATAGCTGTCTTCCCCACAGTGTAACTAATCTCTTGTGTAACTAAGCTTTAAGACGTTATGGTAGTGGACCAGGCCGTAATATTATACACTCTCATTTTATGGTTCGTGATCGACTGCCTCGTTGATCTTAGTGGTCGCAAGCGCAACTGCTGACTGAGTGGTCAAATACCGGGTTGGGCAAATTGATACTAGGATTGAGAATTTCTCAGTAGCAGCCACAGAGTCTGGATTAGTGCCTGTCGTCACTTGCATACAACGAAGATATATTACTAGACTCCGCATGCACGATCTAAGGAACAAAAACTATTCTGTCAACTCGCTGAGGTACTACGTAAGCGAGGGGGACGGGGTACTGCGTTGTGATTGGCTAACTCAAGGTCTGTTCTGTCTCAAGGTATGTTTACGGCTCACAGGAGTGCTCGAAATAAGACGGATATAAGACTTTTTTGCCTAATGTGTTGACAGACATCGGTCGCCTGTTATTAGGAGTCTAGTAATATATCTTCGTTGAGCCCCGCAGTGGTGAACGAATATAGGCTGAAAATTATAACTATGGCGTTGATGGTATACCTGAACATTCTTATCAGGTAGATGTATGGCTACATGTTGGAGGTAGCTGCTCTTGCGATGGAAACCAGTGCCGCATTCCGAACAGACGTACGGCTTCTCGCCCGTGTGGAGACGTTCGTGGATCTGCAATAACCATGGAGTCAAAGTCAAATCATTTATTTCAATTAGGCCATCAACAGGCACTTTTAAACGTCGAATTAAAATTAAGGAAATGGGATGGGATGGGATTGATTCTACACCCTGGAAGTTATCAACCAACAGATTTTTCATCACATCTATTCGAAAAGGACGACTTGGTTCGCCTTTAAATGCGCCCAAAAGTGGTGTTCTCTTTAAGAAACTTTTAGCGGGCAGCACAGACTTAGTAGAGAGTATACACTGCGGGCAGCAATGAATTTTTAATCCTCTTTATAAGTGCGCCGCTATTTACTTTAAAATAAAGTGTCGTAACGCGATCAAAATAAAGGAATCGTGGTAAGAGGCGACCGTGACCTTACATTTTATTTTGAAATTCGAACGATGGTATAATGGAATTCTAACGATGCGTTAATCAATGACCTTTATTCCAGACTTATATGGCGAGGACTATAGTTAATATTATCCAGTAATGATCATAAACACATACCTTGACCTGCTCAGCGTTAGAAGCTCTATAATCACAGAAGGAGCATTTGTCCGTCTTCTCGTATCCGTGCTTGGCTCGGCAGTGCATCAATAACAGTCTTCTGGTTATAAACTTTTTGCCGCAGTGCTGGGGATAGACGACATTTTATGTTTATTTTATTAGATACACAGATTGTATTTTCCAACTAGGGGTGGATGGCGGATATGCCAAAAATATGAGGAATATCTAAAAATACTGAAAGGAGTCTCGAGGTAGATTTTGACAAAAATTTAAAAAAAACTGCATCACAGAATTATAGAAAAACAAACAATCCTGGCCGGAAATTGAAAGCGTTTATTTTGCCAAAAACAACCACAGCCTGTACTATTTATTAAACCTTTTGATAGTGTCGTTTTTAAGGATAAAAGTATGTGAAGTTATAAACTACGGCATAATTCTTATACAATCAATATTCCTCATGGTTTCGGATATACTTGCCTGAGACTCCCACAGGCTTCACATCAAATCAACTAAACATTGATAGATATAGTGATAGATCTGCTATTATAACGATAAAAATTTAATGTTTATAGCACTTTGACTGGCCTGTTGGTCTAGTGGTTAGTGACCCTGACTGCTATGCCGGGGGTCGTGGGTTTGATTCCTACCTAGGACAAATGTTTGTGTGATGAGCATAATCATTTGTTCTGTGTCTGGGTGTAATTTATCTATAATATGTATGTATTTAGAAATATATAAGTATGTTTATCAGTTGTCTAGTACCCATAACACAAGTCACACTCTGCTTAGCTTGGGACTAGATGGCGTTGTGTGATAGTTGTGGAATATTTATTATTTATTACTTAGGAGTTAGGAATAATAACTTTAATACCAGAAACATTACATAAAAATTTTTTCTCTGTATAAAATGTAGTTGATACATTGGTCAAATTAACTTACTTCGCAAACAACGTCAAATCCCGTATGTATTTTATAATGGTTCCTTAAAGATAACTTAGAAGTTAGTATCTTATGACAGTATTCACACTCAATCTCTTCTTTAAGTCTTACTTTCTTCTCTCCACTCTCCTTTTTTCTTCTCAAAGTACGTTTAACCGGCTTCTCAGTACTCTTATTCTTTTTACTCTTAAATATTAATTCTACAGGTTTATCTACCAAACCTTGGACTTTTTGTTCAAATTCTCCGTCTTCATTTTCGTTATTTGCAACGGTGTCATAGTTGAATTCGTTTAAACTGTCTTCGTGATTGTTAAAATCGTTAATTAAGTCTGATATGTCTATAGTTATGTTAGTATTATTTTCAGTATTTAATATATTTGATTCTAGTTTAACATCAAACAAAGGTTTGTTGTTTAAGCGATCTAAAAACAGTTTCTGGTTTTCTTCACACTTTTTTCTAAATTTATATGAGAAGTTGATGAAGTTTATGCATGATGTGCACATTTTTTGCGGTAGTGTATCATTGCAGTCCACCTGAAATAAATTTAAAAAAATCTTAAGTGTATATTTTATGTTTGAAATAATTTTTATGGTATCTTAGAAAAATTCCAACTTTAATCTTATTAGAATATTTAAATAAATGATTAAGTATTTATTTTCGATTATTTACATATTTTTTAAGTTTACCTTTAGCCCTGTAGTCGTAAAAATAACATCGGTATACTTTTCGTGATGTTCTATAAACTCGAATATAGGATGCAAAGATTCTACTCCCAGGCATGCTCTACAGCAGTTCCAAGGGTCCATATTGATGTGTAGGATAATAACGGTTCGCTTAATGCCAGTTCAGTTATAAATTCAAGTTAGAAAGTGTAATAAAATACATTTATGGAAATAAAAAAAGATCAACAAAAGTCCTCGGATTGACGCTAGAAATGACGTTTGCGTTTAGTTATTTGTCACAGCCGTGCAAATGCGGTAATTTTGATACTGTAAATTGTATTGGTGAGATTTTTTTTTTAATATAATTAAGTCGTTCTTCACTTCTTGTTTTTTTATCATTTATACATATATTTCACTTGAAATAGAATTCTGCAGTACTAACGAAACGTAGGCGTGTTTGTTTTAGTAGTTTCAGCCAAAGTACTATTATCGCCAAAGATGAAACCATGAAACACTTATCAACATTTAGTATTCCAGTGACCTTTAATGATTTTATTCTGTTTAGCTTGGAAATGTCTTAGTTCTTGCATTAGTGCAATTATTTTTAATTGATATGAAACCAAATACAGTGTAGAATTTAAACAAAACTTTTGGTTAAAAAACTACTAACATTTTGATGGTGAAAATACAAAATACCAAAAAAAAAAAAACTGTCAAGACAAGTGTCAAAATAAGAAAATGGCTGCTACTTACTTTGTTTATGTTTATATTGATCAATATTAATCAGTAAAAATGGAGTATAAACCTTAAAAATACACTTTTGACTCCAGAAAACTATCCATCATCACATTAGCTACATGTTTCAAGTCATAAAACTTTGTTTGCTTGTGAAACAACCGAGAAAAGTGTAAAAAATGTTGGCGTTACTCTTGCTCAATAATATGAGCGCTAGGCACCGCGCTGCCAGGCGAAAACGGTCTGAGAATTCTGAAACTTCTGAGGCGAAGGAGCCCCAACTTGCTTACTGCAGGACTTGCTTGAATACGGAGGATTTAGTGTCGATTTTCTATAACAAAGAAAGTGAGGAGAAACGGTCGGAGGATCTGAGACTTGTGACCGGTTTAGAGGTATGGATTGTATAATATTTATTTTTGCATTTTGCTCGTGTTCGTGTTCCTGAACGATAATTTCCGTGTTTTCTTATAGAAGCTTTTTTTTTTAATTTTTTAATACCCTTTTTTTGTAATATTTAAAATCGCGAAAATTCAGCAAAAACTTTGGGAGAAAAACCTTCCAAAAGTTGGTTTATTTCAGGATTGATAGGACAGTGGGAGTCAACGACGATATATTACTAGACTCCTAATAACAGGCGACCAATGTCTGTCAACACATTTGGCAAAAATGTCTTATATCCGTCTTACTTCGACCAATCCTGTGAGCCATAAACATACCTTGAGACAGAACAGACCTTGAGTTAGCCAATCACAACGCAGTACCCCGTCCCCCTCGCTTACGTATTGCCTCAGCGAGTTGACAGAATAGTTTTTGTTCCTTAGATCGTACATGCCGAGTCTAGTAATATACAGGGTTACTGGTTAAGTCGACCTAGTCCCTTTGAAGGGTTAAAGTAGACGTCATTCTTGACTGATTTTACTATGGGAACCCTTATCCTAATCCTTAGTTATATAGTTATACCGTTTTTGAGTTATTAGACTTTTGATTTTTAAAATATTCCACCTCTCCGTCATAAACTGGTCATTGTAAAAATTTTACGACGTTTAGGACGCTACAGTGTTACTTATTGGATAGCTTATGAACGACACATTCTATTGAAACCACTAAATTTGATAAATTACTCAAACCTTGGGAAATAAATGGCTGTAAAGTTCAAATATTGAACTTTCTTTGGAGCTACCCTTGTCTTTCAGGCCAAAATTCTCAAAATAAATGTACCGTACTAGATGTGCAGATTGCAGCAAAAACACTGCTGTCTCATTAGCTTTTTAAAATGGTACCACAATATCCACTTTTAGTAAGAATATGGCCAAAAAATAAGGGTTGATACTGACAAGGTGGTAGGTATTTTAACAAAACTTGTTCTGTACGAACAAGTTTTCGTTTCGTTAGTTTTCGACGAATTTAAAAAAAAACAAAAATAAAAATACACTAAATAGATTAAACCATGTATTTCAGATAAAAATGGACGATGGTCTCTCGCAGAAGATCTGCACACAATGTATAGAGACTATGAACACAGCGTTACAGTTCCGGAGAACCAGTCGGAGGGCAGAGAGGTCACTACTTCACATGTTAGCAGGTAGTAAAAAAAATGCTATTTTTTTTAGCATGGTAAAATCATTAAATTAGTCACCTTCTTGTACTGACTAAAATCCACAGTCTCCTTCAATAGCCCTTTACGTTCCCGGGTCACGGTAACTTTTTAGCCCTATAAGGGAGCCCCGACATTGTGCTGACACTCTTTGGGGAGCCCGTGGAACATAACATGCCGTCATCCGCACGCAAAAAACGCGCATCTGATGTGGAGTTGCGGATACCAGCCCGTTATACAATACAATATGCCGTTATGGTCCATGGTTGGACAGCGTTATTGTTGCCCATTATAAATTCATTACGATGCTTTTACAATGATTTTTCAATAAAAATATGAAGGGAAAAAGATATGTTGTAAATTATTGGATTATAATATTGACAAACATCATCATCATCATCAGCCGGAAGACGTCCACTGCTGAACATAGGCCTCCCCCTTAGACCGCCACGCCGAATGACAATTCGCCACTTGCATCCATCGGTTGCCCGCGACTCTCACGATGTCGTCGGTCCACCTATTGACAAACATAAAACTTCGAAATTCGGGAGTAGGGGCTTGTGACGTCATAACGCGTGTAAAATTATATCGACCGAGTGACGTTTTATGATTTTTGTAAGCGTTCTATCTTCATTGACTTAGGTTTTTTTTTTTTGGTGGTAAAATCAATAAATGAGTCCTCCCGCCGTGGGTGGGGCGGAAGGGACTGTCAGACTCTTACTGACTAAAATCCACCCGTGTTCTTCCCGATGCCCTATACGTTCCGGGGCCACGGTATCCTGGGTTAAGAAAAACCCGCAACCCCAGCAGGAATTTGGCGCGAAACACGACGCGCCACCGACCCGGGCTTGGTTCTTGGTCGGAGCTACCCATTACTCACCGTCCGCAAGCTCGCTCCGCCGCTGTGCCCTCTGCTGATCAGAGGGACACGCGTTGGAGCGTCCACACGACAGGCTATTCGCATACGGGCAAAGAGACCCCTTAGGCACACAGTGTCTAAGGAAGAGTTTTTGGATCCCAGCAGTGCCGGTTTTAGCACTACCAGCGCCCTTGGGCAAGATTTTCTACGGCGCCCCACTGCAATACAAGCCCATTTTTTTTTAACCTCTCGCGCCCGGCATTGGTCGCGAACATGCTGCGGGGCGAGACGGAGTGGGAAGCGGTCTCCTCCTTCTGCGAAGCAGTCATGCTCGCGAAGGATGAGGCGGGCCGCGTGAGAAAGAGAACAATGTCCTCCCTCCGCCCCACACGCGGTGGTGGACGCCCACGGCGACGGACGTCGCAAGACGATCTCCGGCCGCCGTAGGCGTGGGCATGCGGGCGGCGAGTAAAGGGCAACTCGCTGTCCGACAATGTACCATGCCAGGGTAGACGGCGCGTCGTGTTCCACGCGCGCCTCAAAGAGCGTCAGCATAATAACGGGGCCCCCTCTCAGAGGGCCAAAGCCTACCGGGGTTGCGGGAATTATTCCATCACCGCGACCCCGGAACATAAAGGGCTATTGAAGGACACCGTGGATTTTAGTCAGTACAAGTCTGACAGTCCCCCACCCTGCCCGGGGTGGGAGGACTCATCTGATGATCACAAACTTTTTTTTTACAACGCAAAAAAAAAAGTTTGGGAGACTTGATTTCAATATTGTCGATCGTAGATAAGTTTTTATTAGCTTACGTTTTCCTCTCCCACTAGCAACAGTTACAATACTCGATAGAGCTATCCGTACATTTGGATAAATTAATTGTGCGCTTTTATAAAATTAAAAAAGAAAACAGGGATAGCCACATTCTGATCTGGCAAAAAAGATTTCAGGCTTATAACATAACATACACAATATGTTATGGTATAAGCCAATACACAAATCCGGTATACAGGATGAATTTTCCAACTGGGCGTGGATGGCTACTTTCGAAACTATGAGGAATATCAAAAAACGTTAAAAGGAGTCTCGACGCCGATTTTGACGAAAACTAAAACTGCATCATTGAATTTTAGAAAAACCAAAAATCCTGGCCAGGAATCGAAACCGCTGATTTTAGAAAATAAATCACACCCTGTATTATTACACCGTTCGATAGTGTTGTTAATAAGGATCAAATTCTGGGAAGTAATCATATACGGCAAACTTAAGGAAATGGCTGATTTTTATGAAATTGCTATTTGCTCATGTTACTTTACTACTGAGCGATAATTTATTCGAAATTATAAAATTTCATTGTTTTCAATGTTTCACTGAATTTGACGTTTCAACAATCCCACATTACTTAGCAATACGAATTTATTGAGTTGAACTAAAACAGCATAAAATTAAAGAAGAAACGGTAACTTATGTTTCAAATACAGTCTTTGCCTTCAAGATTAATCAGTTTTTTTGTAGCAATACGTTTTCCTTAAGTTTGCCGTATATGATTACTTCCAAGAATTTATTCCCTATTAGCAACACTATCGATTAGTGTAATAATACAGAATGTGATTGTTTTTCCAAAATTGTACAAAAAAGACCAATATTCTGAATTCTTGTTGAACTGTGCATCTTTCATGGACTGAAATTAGAGTAGTGTCCAAAAGACAGTTGAAAAATTCAAACTCAATTTTTTCCGGAGAAATTATAGGTTCATCAGAAAGTAGGCGGTGCCTCTTCGTATTTGGCGCCCTGGGCGGTCGCCTAGCCGCGCCTTACCCTAACGCCGGTACTGGATCCCAGGGTGCACCGGCCCGAAAAACTGGTCTTCCCCCCGGACGTATCCTAGAGGGAACTCCAGTCCACGGGCGCACGTGGAGGCTTCCTGTCTTAGCACCCCATCGACTTTGCTTTACGTAACAACATTTATTCACTAGTGTATATGGGATTTGTAGATCTTTGACAGTCGTTACTGTTAGTCAGAAGCTCTAAGGTCTGACAACCAGTCTTACCATGGGGTATGGTATTACCCAGTTACTGGGTTGTGGAGGTCCGACAGGCAGTCACTCCATGTAAAATACTGATATCCAGCTGCATCTGGTTTGACTGGAAGCCGACCCCAATATAGTTGGGAAAAGGCAGGCAGATGATGATAAGTGTAGATGGGAAAAACAAGTGTGATGTTTATTAAAGTTGAAAATTACAGGCAAATCCAAGAAACGACACTCAACTCGACTTCAAAGGTCGTTATCGAAGCCAAAAATCAAGAAAGCCAAAGTGGAGAAGGTGGAAATCAATGATTACAGCTATGAGATCTTCGGAGAGGAGTTCCAGAATAATGATGATGATTATGAGGATATGGAACCGGAGACCAGGCCTAGGATGAGACCTAGACAAGAGGTAGGAAGAATTATATGATATGATATTCCACAACTATCACACAATGCCATCTAGTCTTAAGCTAAGCAGAGCTTGTGTTATGAGTACTAAACAACTAATAAACATACTTATCTATTTCTAAATACATACATATCTATACATATAATAAAATAGTAGGAAAGTCAAAACTGTACATTGAATATTTTTTTTAAAGAATACTTGGGATGTGATCTACAATCGATACCCAAGCCAAAAATATAGTTTTTAGAATTTTTGTCTGTTTATCTGTTTGTCTGTATGTATGTCCGGGATAAACTCAAAAAGTACTGGACGGATTCGAATGATTCTTTTTTTGTTGTATAGGTATTAAATCTGGTCAAAACATAGGCTATAAATAATTCTGGAAACTTGAACACCTGGCGCAGAACCGCAACAGACCAGCTAAACTATAAGAGATACAAAAATGGTGCGATAGCAAAAAGTATTCCACGTGATGAGCATTTTCTGCCGAGAGAATAAAATTGAAGATCTGGAACACCTGATGTGGAAGTCCAAGAGCCCAGCTACACTATAACATGTACAGAAATGACGTCTAAGCAAAGTTGTTCAGCCTGATGAGCACTCTCTGTTGACGTATAAAAATTAAGGATCTGGAACACCTAATGTGGAACTCCAAGAGCCCAGCTACACTATAACATGTACAGGAATGACGTCTTAGCAAAGTTGTTCAGCCTGATGAGCACTCTCTGTTGACGTATAAAAATTGAAGATCTGGAACACCTAATGTGGAACTCCAAGAGCCGAGCTACACTATAACATATAGGAATGACGTCTTTTTTTTGCGTGGTAAAATCATCAAATGAGGCCTCCCACCCCCACTGTCAGACTTGTACTGACTAAAATCCACGGTGTCCTTCAATAGCCCTTTATGTTCCGGGGTGATGGAAATAAGTCCCGCGACCCCGGCAGGCTTTGGCCCTCTGTGAGGGTGCCCCGTCATTTTGCTGACGCTCCGTCGACCCGGGCATGGTCCATGGTCGTACAGCGAGTTGTCCTTTACTCACTGTCCGCATGCCCGCGCCTATGGTGGCTGGAGGTCGTCTGCCGACGTCCGACGCCGTGGGCGTCTACCCACTGCGGTTGGGCCGGAGGGAGGACGCTGTCCTCTCCCTCTCGCGGCCCGGCCCCTCCTTCACGAGCATAGCTGCTTCGCAGGAGGTGACCGCTTCCCACTCCGTCTCGCTCCTCAGCATGTCCTCGACCAATGCCGGGCGCGAGAGGTCTCCGCCTATCGCCGCCGTGAGGACACGTCGGTGCTCTGCCTAAGCTGGGCTGTCTTGCACCGTGTGCTCTACTGTGTCCTCCGGGCGATCTTCGCAGTGGTGACACCCAGGCGTTTCCTCCTTTTTCATCAGACACAGGTACCTCCCGAAACTTCTGTGTCCGGTGAGGACCTGCGTCATGCGGTAGGTAAGGACGCCGTTCAATGGGAGGCAATGGCAGAGGACCGGTCACTGTGGAGGCATACTGTGAGCACTAAGGTGTTTGAGTTCGAAAGGCGGCGTAAAGAAGAGCTCGATGCTAAACGAGACGAGCTTAAGGCCCGACCACCCGCGGCCATCCAATACAATTATGTCGGAGGGGTGCTGACTTGCAGTGAAATTGGACGCACTTTCACTGCAAAAATTGGCTATGTCAGTCACCAGAGGGCACACCAGCGAGGCACTCAATAGATCCAAGTCGCTGTGGCGCCGTGACGTCTCTCCAGCCACTCCTCAAAGAGGGGTCCTGCCTGCCTCTATTGCGGCGTGCCCGAGGAATGACGTCTTAGCAAAAGTTTTTCAGCTTGATGAGCACTATTTGTTTATGTATAAAAATTTAAGATATGGAACACCTGATATGGAAATCAAAGCTATCACTAATTTCACATACAGTGAAATTAGTATAGTGAGTATTTTATAATTATACAAATTATAAAATAACATAAGCTGGGATTTCTTCCACGCAGTAAAGGCGGTAACAGTTTAGGACCGATCTTCGATGACGATGAATATTATTGTACTCTACTGGCCAAAAGCCATTATTTTTTTTGCCGGGCTCTTGGAGTTGGGTAATAGACTTTTCAGATCTTAGATTTTGACGATCCCGTTGTCGCTGGCATAAGCAACAGGATACGCGTACGAAGTCGCGGGCAGCTAGTTATAGATAAATTACACCCAGACACAGAACAAATGATCATGCTCATCACACAAACATTTGTCCTGGGTGGGAATCGTACCCACGACCCCCGGCAAAGCAGTCAGGGTCACTAACCAATTTTTCCTAATTTTTTCCCCTTGTTTTCAGAAACCTCCGCCTAAAAAGAAGCGCATGACACTACCCAATTGCGCATCATATAAATGCGGCACTTGCAGTAAGGAGTTTCGAATGAAGGCCACATATAAGGCGCATATGCGCTTCCATACAAATTACTGTGTTTGTGAGGTCAGTGATCCATTTGTAAAGCCTGCTGTCAACGACGATATATTACTAGACTCCGTATGCACGATCTAAGGAACAAATACTATTCTGTCAACTACTACGTAACCTACTACGTAAGCGAGGGGTACGAGGTACTACGTAAGCGAGGGGTACGAGGTACTACGTAAGCGAGGGGTACGAGGTACGACGTAAGCGAGGGGTACGAGGTACTACGTAAGCGAGGGGTACGAGGTACTACGTAAGCGAGGGGGACGGGGTACTGTGTTGTGATTGGCTAACTCAAGGTCTGTTCTGTCTCAAGGTATGTTTACGGCTCACAGGAGTGAGAGAAATAAGACGGATAAAAGACTTTTTTGCCTAATGTGTTGACAGACATCGGTCGCCTGTTATTAGGAGTCTAGTAATATATCGTCGTTGCATTGGGCCAACGCATTGTGCCAGCGTGTACAGACCTACTTGACGGTATGTTGGTAGTTGGCGGAAATACTGGCCCGCCAACCGAAAGTTGTGTGTTTCTCGTACACCAATTAAAGGATCTTGGCGTGCTTCGCAAAAAGTGTTCACACGTTGGCCCATTGTATAAACAGCGACATTTGGAATTCATTATTATGGCCCAACATGCTGGCCCAATACCTTGGCCCAATGTGGACAGCGGGCTTTTAGTTTTTCACCAATAAGGGAGCTTCCCCATGTCGCGATTCGCACGATTTGCAATTTCTTCTAACTGAAAAATGTAAATCGTCCTTTTTTTTTTTTTTTTATTTGGCAAAGTCATCAAATGAGTCCTCCCGCTCTGGATGGGGCGGAAGGGACTGTCAGACTCTTACTGACTAAAATCCACCCGTGTTCCTTCGGATGCACTTTACGTTCCGGGGCCGCGGTATCCTGGGTTAAAAAAGAACCCGTGTCCCCAGCAGGCATTTGGCGCGAAAAACGACGCGCCACCGACCCGGGCTTGGTCCTCGGTCGGACGGCGAGCTACCCATTACTCACCGTTCGTAAGCCCGCTCCGCCGCTGTGCCCTCTGCTGATCAGAGGGACACGCGTTGGAGCGTCCACACGACAGGCTATTCGCATACGGGCAAAGAGACCCCTTTTTAGTTTTTGCCCGCATCCCAGGGTGCACCGGCCCGAAAAACTGGTCTTCCCCCCGGACGTATCCGAGAGGGAACTCCAGTCCACTGACGCACGTGGAGGTTTCCTGTCTTAGCATCCCAAATCGTCCTTGCTACTACGATATAATGATACAATTCGACTGACTTACGTCGTCGTGGCGAGCGTGTTTTGTTTTTCATGTACTCGTAGATAAACGCACGTTTTGTCTGCCGACCAGTGTCCACTTTGTTGGACGGTAAAATATGCATGATATCTTTATAATTTATAGCCTATAGCATTTACGAATAATGTAGCTTTCAACCAGTGAAACAATTTTTAAAATTGGTTGCGTTTGTTTGTAATCTCAGGAACTACTGGTTGGAATTGAAAAAAAATCTTTTTGTGCTGGATAGTCCGTTTATCGAGGAAGGCTATAGGCTATATAACATCACGCTATCACCAATAGGAGCGGAGCAGTAATGAGAAATGTTTCAAAATCGGGAAAATGTATTCCTTTTCGGGAGATACCGTTGCGTGCGCTGCGTAAACGGTTAGAGTTACGCAAAAAATATTTATTACGGAATTATTCCTCATAAAAAAATCTAAAATAAAGTCCGCGAGAACATATATCTATGTTTTAAGGTTAAGTCACTATAATCTTTTTTATGAAAATCTAATTTGATTTTAAAGTAATGCATTAATTGCGAAGGTGTTTTCATTAACATGATACTAATCCTTATCCAAATAAATGTTAATCATCACCAGCATTTAATTTTGAACAAAATTGCCCTTGACATCGCTGGATTTCAATGAATATCTTAGGAGATACTTTCAAAATAATTTGCCAGCCTGGCCATGTCATCATTGCGGCGGTAAGATCCCTCTTTGAGAAGTGGTTGGAGATGCGCTACGGCGTCCTTACCTTCAACAAGACGCAAGTCCTCCCGGGCACGGTTGTTGCGGGACGTACCTCTGGGATACGCGGGAGGGAAAGGGCATCCTCTAACTATCGCCCCAGCTACGGGGCAGGAAATCGTGGGGCACATTCCAGCCGCTTGGGTACAGAAGTAATGCGTAGCTCGCCGTCCGAGCAGGGACAAGGGCCGAGTCACGGTGCGTCGTGTCCGAACTGATGGGGACGGGACCATAGGGCCAAAGGCCCAAGGGCCAAAGGCCCAAGGGCCAAAGGCCCAAGGGCCAAAGGCCCAAGGGCCGGCGCTCATTTCCGGCATGGCACGGCAGACTGTGCTGCGGCTTCCCGCGGCGCTCCGTAGCATGGCAGGTTGTGCTTCGGCATGCCACGGCGTGTCCTGGCACGCCGAAGTTATAACCTTATCACGACTACCTAAGGAATCATAATTCCTCGACACAAAGTGAGCCATGTTTCGTGAGATGCAATGGCGTGCCGCGGTAACACTGAACGGAAATGGCAAGTGTAATGAATGACTCGTCATGCCTCATGCGTCATTCCGCGGCATCGTGGTATCGAAATAAATAAAATCTAAACTCATTGAAATAAGATTCTAAATAACTTGATTAGTAATAATAGTAGATTACGCACCAAGGGAGTAAAGCATAGCCTTACGTCACGGGCGTATTGAATCCCGAAGCGACACTAAGGATTCCGGGGGTGAACCTCCGTAGCGCAGCGAGGAGGTTCAAGTGTTAATTCCCGAGAGAAACGAGGGAATTAAGTTAAGAATCCTTAGTGTAGCGAGGGATTCAAATTAGCCCAAGACAAGGCAGCTTTACTCCCGAGGAGCGTACTCTGCTTTTCACACCTACTGTGAGGAAATAAATTCGATTTTTGAAATTTGATGTGGTACGACCACTTTCGAACGTGAAGTTGGCATCACTGCAAGCGATCAGCTGTTGCGGCCAGCGGCCGCCATTACTGATACAACTCCTTGGTGAAAATTTTCATACGGTTTTATTTGAGGTTCCAAATTCAAATCACATTATTCCCACGGGAATAATGAAATTCAATATTATTGCCCGGCTCGAGCGAGAGCGAACAATGACTTGCTTTACGGTATTGTTTGCCTGACATATATAATTTGGCATTTACGAGCAAGTGGTGTGAAAAATCCTTTGCCGTGCCATGCCGTGCCGGCAGTGCGCGCCGGCCCTAACTTAACGCGGGTGAAACCGCGGGCTAGAAGCTAGTCTATCCATAAAATAAAAGAATATCTAACATGATATTGGTATATTTATTAAAGTCAACAAAATTATATCAAACAAAATATTAATCTAAATATATAAACTCAAAGGTGACTGACTGACATAGTGATCTATCAACGCACAGCCTAAACAACTGGACGGATCGGACTGAAATTTGGCATGCAGGTAGATGTTATGACGTAGAGACATCCGCTAAGAAAGGATTTTGATCGGTTCTACCCCCAAGGGGATAAAATAGGGGATGAAAGTTTGTATGAAACTTTGTTAAATTGATAAAAAATACATTGTTAAGTTCCGACATCCACGCGAACGAAGTCGCGGGCACAGCTAGTTAAGAATATGTAAAGGACTCGGATTAAATACATCTACAAACGGGTTCCAACCACAATAACATTCACATACTTCAATACAAAGATGGTCCCTCTCTAATGTCTGCGCTGCTATTCTGAGAGGGGCCATGAGCATCGTCAAACTCTCCCCGGGCATGTCGGCTTCTATGAACAAACTGTACAAGTTTACACATTTTTCTATAAAATTTACAATATTTTCTGTATTGACATCGTCGTCATTCTCTCTTTCGTACTCACAAATGTGAACGTTCTCCAAAGTAACGCAGTGACTCAAAATCTCAAATATAATCTCGTACTCAACATCTTCACAAGTCAGCATAAAGTTCTTCAACGTCGCTAAATGTATCGCCTTTGATAAAGACTCAGTGAAACCGCGAATCATGTCGTGTCTTTCCACATAAATACCTAAAGTTACCAATTTGGGACATGCAGTAAATAAATTAGTAAAAAAATCCTTCCTGAGACGCACGTTGTTTAACCTCAAAAACGTTAAATGCCGTGTAGTTTTACATTCCCTGGATATGCTTATTGGTCGTCGACATCTCCTAACAATGCCGTCATGGCGACAGAAATCTGTTAACGTAACTTTTTCTGGTAATTCATTTAACTTTTTCTCAAAATTTTCGCAACTATCGATGCAATACCAAGAGCTGGTACCTTTGATGATCTGCATTTTTCTCTGGCTGTGCATGCAAACATAAGTAGGGAAGAAATCTCGTAATTCAAAACGTAGTTTCCTAAAAAATTCATCGTCAAACGTAACAGTAGCTTTATTCCAAGCTTTTAAAATAATATTACCGTCTAGCATCAAGTTTTGAGGTAAGCAAGTGCTTATTTCAACTTTGAAGTCACTGCAGCATGTCGTAAACATACTTGCAAATGTTGGTGACACGAAAATCGAAATTTTCTCCAAATACATGATAAATATGTACTCCAGTTGGTTGAAATCTAATTTGGAAACTCCATCCAGTTGGGTGGACAACGTGTGAGTCACAGCACAGTCCCTGAATATGTATGTAAGCTTGTTGAAGTTAATTTCAATTTCAGACGTGTTACTGTGGCCAGATTCAGATTGGCTTAAATCGAAGAAGTCTTTATAATTATCTGATATGGTTAACTTTAAATCTTTTATTAATGGCACGCCTTTGAGGAACTTCAAAGGAGATGCTGAGACAACGAAATATTCAAACATCACAACGAAATGTATGGCTTCAAAACGTCTTTCTTTAAATAATTCGCTACACTTGAAGTGTAAGCTTTGATTTTTATAACTATTAAGACATTTGAAGAAATTTATGCCGATATTCTTAACACTTTTCGGGCACACTTCCTCAATATCTGGTAGATAAATATTTGTGAAGGTTACATCCAGAGATTTTAGGTTCACAAATCTACTCATGTAAGGTTTTAGATTCTGTACGCTCAGATCTTGTATCCCGCTAAGATTTAGCTCCTGTATATGTTGTCCAAGGTTCTTAAATAACTTTTCGTCTAAAGTCTTTACGGTGGCCAGGGTACTTCTTGACAGAACCACCTTCTGCAAGTGGCACCACCCTGATGCCAAGTACTCCCGAATTTGTTCAGAGCTGTTGTAGACATTGATTTTTGTCTTGGTATCAAAGTAATTAAATATTATCACACCTAATTCAGTGGGTAGGTCTAAGAAATTCATTCTGATGGTTTTATTAAATACATTTTGTTTATAAAAATAATATACTTTACCTAAAAAAAATTGAGTGACGTTGCTAGCTATGTACTCTATGGTTGTTAATTTATTCGAATTTTATGTCATTTAACCACTTACAGAATGAAGGAAAACTATTTGAAGTTTTTAACAACCATAAGCTGGGTACTCACTTAGCGGCGTTGCATGTATCAGATACAGTATCAAGTGAGTACGTAGGCACGAGCCCGCTGCGAACCGCTCGCTGTGAGTCCGCAGTGATACTGCCACTCGGCGGGTCATAAAACTGGGTACTCACTTAGCGGTATTGCATGTAACGTATCAGATACTGTATCAACCTGCAATTGGGGACGGCTCGGCCACGGTTCACCGCGTATCGAGATACAAGCTGCCGGATCCGCAGTGCTCGCGACGACGTCACGCTGACCCCATTTTGACTCAAACCCCATTTTCTTCAGACCCCTCCCTTCGTTTGAAGCTCGCGCCTACGAACTCACTACAGTCGCGGTCGTGTCGCCTTCCACGAGCACACTACGAGCCCCCTTTGTGTTCGCAGTGATACCGCCACTCGGCGGGCCACTACGAGCTTACAGCGAACCACGAAAGAACGGCTCTTGCCTACGATCTCACTTGATACTGTATCTGATACGTTACATGCAACGCTGCAAATGTTATAGTGACTTAACCTTAAAAGATAGAAACATGCTCTCGCCGACTTTATTTTAGAACTTTTTATGAGGAATAATTCCGTAAAACATATTTTTTGCGTAACTCTAACCGTTTACGCAGCGCACGCAACGGAAGCTCTCAAAAAGGAATACATTTTCCCGATTTTCAAACATTTCTCATAACTGCTCCGCTCCTATTGGTGATAGCGTGATGTTATACAGCCTATAGCCTTCCTCGATAAATGGACTATCCAACACAAAAAGATTTTTTCAATTCCAACCAGTAGTTCTTGAGATTAGCGCGTTCAAACAAACAAACTCTTCAGCTTTATAATATTAGTAAAGATGTCGTAGTGGTAAGGATGATTTTCACTTGTAGTTGGAATCTGTCGAATTGCGTCGCGTCGCGTCATGAGGAAGCTTCTTAGGGCTCCCACACAAAACTGCGAAGTCGCATCGCGTCGCAAATATTTGCGCTCTCGCACGAATGCATCGCAAAAACTTGCGATGTGATTCGTATGGTGCATTTCTGCCAACGACGATATATTACTAGACTCCTAATAACAAGCGTCCGATGTCTGTCAACACATTAGGCAAAAAAGTCTTATATCCGGCTTATTTCGACCACTCCTGTGAGCCGTAAACATACCTTGCGACAGAACAGACCTTGAGTTAGCCAATCACAACGCAGTATCCCGTCCCCCTCGCTTACGTAGTACCTCAGCGAGTTAACAGAATGGTTTTCGTTCCTTCAGATCGTGCATGCGGAGTCTAGTAATACATATATCGTCGTTGGTCGCTGCGTTGTGATTGGCTAACTCAAGGTCTGTTCTGTCTCAAGGTATGTTTACGGCTCACAGGAGCGCTCGAAATAAGACGGATATAAGACTTTTTTCCCTAATGTGTTGACAGACATCGGTCGCCTGTTATTAGGAGTCTAGTAATATAGTAAAACCAACGTATTTCCCTTTAACTCTTCCCCAGGCCTGTGGAAAGAGATGTCGCAACAACAACCAGCTACAGGAACATAAGCGCGCTCGTCACGGATTGAACAGGATACACAAGTGCGCTTACTGCGAGTACAGTTCAGCTACTAAAGAGGCGTTAACGGTGAGTACATGATAATAATAATAATATTACACAACTATCACACAACGCCATCTAGTCCCAAGCTAAGCAGAGCTTGTGTTATGGGTACTAGACAACTGATAGACACACTTATACAACGTGTAACGTTCTCGTGGGGTAACTCAGCACATGTTACTGAACAATATTTGTTCTAAGACTTTTGGAAATTCACAAAAAAATGCTTTTTTATACAAAATGAGAAATTGTTCGGGCCCTTCAGTATTAAAAATCTTTTTTTTTGCGAATTTCCAAGTCTTGGAACAAACATTGTTCAGTAACATGTGCTGAGTTACCCCACGAGAGGATAAATTATTGACAAAAATATGTGTCATCATCTTCTTCCTGCCCTTATCTCATTTTACTTATGGTCGTCGCAACACGTTTTCTTCTTCCATTCTCCCCTATCAGACGTCACAGTATCATTTACTACTTTTTCATTCATATCATTCCTTACACAATACATCCATCTTTTCTTTGTCCTTCCTCCTCTTCCTCTCCATCCATCAACATTCATACTCATCGCTCTCTTAGTCACATGAGTTTCATCAGAAAAAAAATTTTGTAAGCCGATATAAAATGAATTCCGAAAAACTTACATCAAAAATCACTCTAATTACTATTAATTTGATAGAAGTGTAGCGGACATAAACTACTACAAAAAAGAACAGCAGCGCCATCTATGCAAAGACCGCGAAACTAAGAAGTCTACATCGCGCAATCAAAGTTATCCTCGACATTAGAACACATAGGATATTCCGACTATGAATGTCGGGCAGAAAGTCCACCAGACACAACACCCGTCTGGTCGGAAGGTACCTTCCTTGTCACCGGGTAGTGAGGAACTTTCCACTCTGTCCCTCCTACCCCTAAAGAAGTTTAATGGGCATCTGGGAATTTAAAATTTAAACGACCTACAATGTTCTAACGTTCACAATTATGTTCTCTAAAATTTTCGATGTCTGTTCTGTCATTTTGATCATAAAAAAATATTTCAGTTTGTTTGAGCCAGTTTAATGTTCAGTTTCAGTTTAGTTCTTATTTAATGTACGTCTTCATTATTGTGGACTGTTTTTTTCGTCTGTAAAATCATCAAATGAGTCCTCCCACCCCCTACTGTCAGACTAGTACTGACTAAAATCCACAGTGTCCTTCAATAGCCCTTTATGTTCCGGGGTTACGGTGATGAGTCCCACCACAATGAGTCCCACGACCCCGGCAGGCTTTGGCCCTCTGAGAGGGGGCCCCGTCATTATGCTGACGCTCTTTGAGGCGCGCGTGGAACACGACGCGCCGTCGACCCGGGCATGGTCCATGGCCGGACAGCGAGTTGCCCTTTACTCGCCGCCCGCATGCCCGCGCCTACGGTGGTCGGAGGTCGTCTTGCGACGTCCGACGCCGTGGGCGTCCACCACCGCGGGTGGGGCGGAGGGAGGACATTGTCCTCTCTCTCACGCGGCTTTTTTTGTTGATGTCCTATTGGCTAGTCAAAAAAACGTTCCATCTTTCTTTACATTTCAATATGGTGATGCCTGATCTTCATACCTCTAGATCCATGAACGTCGCCACACAGGAGAAAGACCTTACATATGCGATCATTGCGGAGCGACCTTTCATCGGAGGGCGAACCTGGTACAACACATAGCCATACATCTGCCTGAGAAGAACTTCCAGGTAAATATAACTTTATTCATATAATATATTCATCATAGCGAGATTCCTCCGTGCCTCGGAAAGCATGTAAAACCGTTGGTCCCGGCTGTCATTTGTAGATCTTTGACAGTCGTTACTGTTAGTCAGAAGCTCTAAAATCTGACAACCAGTCTTACCAAGGGGTATGGTATTGCCCAGTTACTGTGTTGTGGAGGTCCGACAGTCAGTCGCTCAATGTAAAATACTGATCTCCAGCTGAATCTGTTTCGACTGGAAGCAGACCACAATATAGTTGGGAAAAGGCAGGCAGATGATGATTTGCTCCAAAAAAAAATCCATTTAGTTTGGTTCTATAGTTATTATTTTATGAGCATTTGTAGCTTACTTTGTACTTCAACGATTTTATAACCGGTACAATTGATTACAAAATCCTAGTGCCTATGTAAGTAATGTATGTTTTTACAAGAATTTTTAATAAAATATAATTCGATTATTGGGGCCTAAAAATAAAGTGTAATTTTAGACATTTGTTAAAAATTATGTATTTGAAAATAGTGTTGGGTTGGGTATCTCATACCCACTTTATTGGTACACACGGCTACACATCGAGCTATGCAAAACCAGTATTAGCTGACCGTTCATTGTGTGTAAAAGTCAAAAAGGCATGCGGACAGCGAGTAAAGGGCAACTCGCTGTCCGACCATGGACCATGCCCGGGTCGACAGCGCGTCGTGTTCCACGCGCGCCTTAAAGAGCGTCAGCAAAATGACGGGGCCCCCCAGCCGGGGTCGCGGGACTTATTCCATCACCGTGACCCCGGAACATAAAGGGCTATTGAAGGACACCGTACTGACTAAAATCCAAGTCAGTACAAGTCTGACAGTCCCTACCGCCCTGCCCCATGGGAGGACTCATTTGATGATTTTACCACAAAAAAAAAAAAGCGAGACCAAGACAAAATGGTTTTGTATAGCTTGATGTGTAGCCGTGTGTACTTCCTTCATATTCTAGCCAACTGATTCCTCGTAGTGCGACATGTGCCCTAAACGGCTCAAGTCGCGAAAATTCCTACAGATTCACAAACACAACGCGCACACAGGCAAGCGCTATGGATACCTCTGCGGCATATGCGAGCATCGCTTCGAGAAGCCTAACAAAGTCCGTGCGCACATGCGACGCGTGCATGGAGTGGCCGACGATCAGCAGGGACCGATTGTTAGGGTGCAGCTCTAGGGGCGATAGGGGGTACATTTGTACCCCGTGATTGAGGTGTAGGGGTATTTCATACCCGAAGATGGTGTGAAGGGGTATGGCATAACCCATGATTGAGGAAAAGGGGTATTTCATACCCGAAAATGGTGTGAAGGGGTATGGCATACCCCATGACTGAGGAAAAGGGGTGTATAATACCCATGTATTTTGTACCTCATGATTGCAGTAAGGGGTATTCTGTAATCAACAGTAGATGCGCGAGGGGTATTTTGTATGCCATAACAGAGGAATGTGGGGTATTTCATACCCCATGTTTTAAGTATATGGAATATTTGTACTCTTGTATCTTGAACTTGAATTTTTATTCATATAGTGTAATATCGGTTCAAATTATGTGGGGATTATAAAAATTCATTCAAAATGTAAAATTACTATACAAGAGTTTTGTATTTATTTCATTTAGAGAGGTAAGACATATTTGTACATAACTACAAATATGTTTTACCTAACTTTTTAATGTTAGACATTTTAATAACAATTAAAAGTCGGAGTACAATATACCCGACATTAATATAATTCATGTATATTGTATAGCCATATAGTTATTAAATTGCTAATAATTATAGTTAAATAATATTGCCAATAGTTTATATTTCCCAAGGGTATATATTACCCCAAGGGGTAAATCTTACTCCAAGGGGTAAATCTTACTCCAAGGGGTAAATCTTACTCCAAGGGGTATATCTTACTCCAAGGGGTATATCTTACCCGAATAGTAGGAACAAAAGCCTAGTTGGTTGCCATATTAAATCAAATTAGTAATATTATATTAATGTAGATATTAAATAAACGTGATTATAATAAAAAATAGTAGAAGCTAGAATTAAAATAATGATCTCTTATTTTATTTAGTATTATTTATTATTATTAAAAAAAGTAGTGCGCTAGGCTTTTTTTTTACGTGGTAAAATCATCAAATGAGTCCTCCCACCCCGGGCAGGGCGGTATAAGGTTATAACCATGAGGTTATAGCTTACTATTAAGTTGCGCCCTACAATCGGTCCTCTGCTCTCAACGCGGATATTACAGTGAGGTAAGGGCATTAATGTTTGACTTACAACATTATTAATTTTATTATGCACTAGTGGTTGACATAAATAGTTAGATTATTTTAATTTTATCAATGTTGCATAATAATAATATTCCACAACTATCACACAACGCCACCTATATCTTGTATTACCCAGTTACTGTGTTGTGGAGGTCTGATAGTCAGTCGCTCCATGTAAAATACTGATATTCAGCTGTATCTGGTTCGACTGGAAGCAGACCACAATATAGTTGGGAAAAGGCAGATTCGAATCGTTCCAATTGCGTTGCATCGCGTTATGGAGAAGTTCCCTTACTCCCATAGTTCCGATGAAACGGCAATCCGACACGATCGAAGAGAGATCAGGCGCAGGACCAACGGCTTAACATGCTTTGCAAGCCACGGGGGTATACTGCCAACTTCCAAACTCCGGGCTGCTAATTTGACAGGCTTGTGGGTCTAGTGGTTAGTGACCCTGACTGCTATGCTGGAGGTCGTTGTTTCAATTCCCACCCAGGACAAATGATTGTGTGATGAACATGATCATTTGTTCTGTGTCTGGGTGTAATTTATCTATAATATGTATGTATTTATAAATGTATAAGTATGTTTATCAGTTGTCTAGTACCCATAACACAAGCTCTGCTTAGCTTGGGACTAGATGGCGTTGTGTGATAGTTGTGGAATATTATAGTTACTGAGAAATTCTTATAGAAAAACCCAATAGCACTTTTTGCTCGACCCGAGAATCGAACCTACGACCACGCTCAGCAGTCGCCGTTTCTACCACGAGACCAACGGGACAGTTTGATACATACAATTCAGAGTACATGGTTTTTAAGCGAAGGGAAGTAATCATGAAAAAAAGTTTTTGAAAACTTGTTTTGTAGATTTTTTTAAAATTTAAATTTTGTCAACTACTAGTGACATTAATTTATGAAATTAATTTATTTTCTACTATTTATGTCAAACACTAGTGCTGTTACCTTATTTTTTATGTATACAAGTATATTTAGCTATTTAAAAAAAAATACACATAAAATTTAGAACCGTAATTTTTCTTTTCGTTACGTAAACCAAAATTGACGAAGATACAACGCTTTTAAAAATTACAAAACGTCACTCGGTCGGTATAATTACAAGCGTTATGACGTCACAAGCCCCCACTCCCGAATTTGGAAGCGTTTTATCTTTGTCAATATTCAATAGATGCGTCCACACAGAACGAGCAGCCTCGCGAGGCATTTGCCGCGCTGTGTGGACGTGACTCGGCCGAAGAATGAGGCTAAGCGTATGCTGAGACGCAGGCAATGCAGCACAGCACAGTACAGCACAGTGCAGGGCAGGGCAGTTGAGGCAGACATATGCCCCTCCGCATGCTGCGACGCAACTGACATTCGCATCATAAACAAAGTTACCTAGCAACGAATGTATCCAGCATACACAACGCACGCGTCGCGCAGGATTCTGTGCCGGCACTGCAACGAGACGCAGAGCAGGACAGACACATGTCTGCGTGACATGTCCTGCGCCGCAGCTTACGTAGTTCAATGACGTTCCATGCTTTACAAAATCTACTCTGCTCTGCGCTGTGTGGACCTGCGTAACCTGCGTCTCAGCATACGCCTAGCCTGACCGAGCCATCCAGTGTCGGCTTTTGTTTTGCTCGCGTATTTTGTTTCGTGGCTCGGTCGAGAAACAATAGACGCGTCCACACAGAGCTAGTAGCGTCGCGAGGCATTTTCCGCGCGGCAAATGCCTCGCGAAGCTGCTGCAGAAGAAAAAAATACGTGTCGATTATTTTTCAATATTCTTAATAAATATACACACACCGGCGTTTGGAGTTTGCATTTTTACAAAAAAGTAGTCTGTGGAACTCATTGCGCGATTTTTGCCTAGTCTGAGTCTCTTTACATAAGATCCAATCTGTCTGTACCATTGCATATGACTTTGGCTCATGGATATGAATTTACCCAATATTCGACTAACTGAGCGGTAGTAATGACCTTCCTTGATCATTGTCACAGCTTTAGCGACTTCTGACACAGCCAAATCATTCATTTTGTATGCAATACAACTTGAAATCACCATACAGACACCACAACATGAGCTAGGGCAAAAATTAACTGCAAAAACGAACTTTCAGAACAAAAACACTCAAAAGCGCTGACTGCCTAAAAACACTTAGGGGGTATAATTTCTGTTGGACTGTTAAAACCTGTCAATAAAGTGTCCTAATGCCGTGTATTATCAGGGTAAGAACCTAAAAAATGTAAACACTGATCGAATCAACGAAAGCTTTGACAAAAATGCGACCTTTTTTAGTGTTCCCCTAATTTTGCCGGTGTGTGTATTTGTAATTGTAATATTTTGTAGCTATCTAACTCATCTTTTCTCCCCAACCAGTGCAGCGTCTGCCAAAAATGGGAGAAGTCGAAAAAACGCCTGCAGGTCCACGAATATAAAGTCCATCGCGAGCATAAATACAGGTACTTATGCCCCGTATGTCAGGACACGTTCACCAGGCCGGGCAACGTGCGCCAGCACCTCGCCAGGAGTCATGGAGTGCCTCGAGAGGACCAGGGAGTCATCGAGAGGTATGAGGTAGGTGTAGAAGGGATTTTTTTTTATAATTCTTCAACACAGACTTCATTCAACTCGTGGGTAAATTAAAGGCGCACAGGCTGATCTTCAGGGTTAATCGTTGTGTCCCGAAACAAGGGTGTTTTTAACCAGTTTGTGTTGCCAGTGATTACATATGGTTCTGAAACGTGGTCTTTGACTGCTGGCCTTTTAGAGAGACTAAGAGTCACTCAACGAGCAATGGAAAGAGCTATGCTCGGAGTTTCTTTGCGGGATACAATCCGGAACACGGATATTCGGCGAAGAACCAGAGTCACCGACATAGCTCGTAAAATTTGCAAGTTGAAATGGCAATGGACAGGCCACATCGCTCGTAGAACTGACAACCGATGGGGAAGAAAGGTTCTCGAGTGGCGACCACGGACCCGAAGACGCAGCGGAGGTAGGCGACCACTAGGTGGACCGACGACATCGTGAGAGTCGCGGGCAACCGATGGATACAAGTGACGAATTGTCGTTCGACGGTCGAAGGGGGAGGCCTATGTTCAGCAGTGGACGTCTTCCGGCTAATGATGATGATGACAGGCCGATCTTCCGGGTTAAGCCGGGCTTGGTCTGTGGATGGGTGACCATCTGTCATAGCGAGTTTCCTCTGTGCCTCTGAAAGCACGTAAAGCCGTTGGTCCCGGCTGTCATTTGTAGATCTTTGACATTTGTTACTGTTAGTCAGAAGCTCTAAAGTCTGACAACCAGTCTTACCATGGGGTGTCATATTGCCCAGTTACTGTATTGTGGAGGTCTGATAGTCAGTCGCTCCATGTAAAATACTGATATTCAGCTGCATCTGGTTCGACTGGAAGCAGACCACAATATAGTTGGGAAAAGGCAGGCAGATGATGACTATCTGACAACGCAAGTGCATGCCGCCATTAAAAATTCCTTAATTTAATACACCGGCTTATACAAATTCCATTTCTTTGTCCCAGGTACACTTGCCCCCGATGTCCGAAGACCTACAAAGCGCCGGATCACGTCCGGAGACACATGCTCAATTTCCACGAGATCCCAAGGTCGGAGCAGGGGCCTGTGCCCAAATATGTTGTCAATGATTAATTTAGAAAACGTTACACCGGTTCACACAGTCGAAAGTGATGATCTGAACCCTTATCACGAATTTTCACTGTTTTACTTTACAGCGTCTTTCCAGTATTTACAGCGTTTCTTGTATGAAAAATGGAACGGCGCCTCTGGTGTGCGAAGAAGGAACTAATTTTTTCCTTGAAAATTGTCAATGAGGCATTTGCTTTTGATTGTTTCGCTAGTCGAAGGATAGATGGCGCTGAACTTGGTATGTTACTGCAATGAACGGAACGTCGTCATTTTTTTCACTTGATTATAATTTTGAGATCTTAAAACGTAACGTACATGTCATGTCATTGTCAGTCACATCATATCACACCATTGGCATTTGGAAATAAATAACAACAAGGAAGAAGAAATATAAATAAATCTAGTAACGTAGTGAGTTCAACGCCATCTACAGAGTTCTTGGAAACTACTTTTTTTTTTAATACTCGAATAAGAAAACTTCTCATTCGAAATTGTCAAAGTTCCGCAGTTTACTTTACGTCTCAAATACTGAAAATTCGTGCTAAGGGTACTGCTTTCCAGTATTTAAAGCGTTTCTTGTATGAAAAAATGTAACAGCGCCTCTCGGACGAAGACGGAACTAATTTTTTTCCTTGAAATTATTAATATCAAAGTTCCAGTTTACGTCACATTATCTGAAAATTCATGATAAGAGTTATTTTCTTGCACATTGACTACGTATAGAGACGACACCACGCATCACCACTGTGTCCCATCCACGATGAGTGCGCGCGCCTAGAGCACGCCACAGAGCTGTCGAACAATTGAATGAACTTGGGCGCGTGCACTCATCCTGGATGGGACACAGTGGTGATACGTGGTGTCGTCTCTATACGTAGTAATAATAGCTCAATGTTCTTGCACTGAAATGTTGATATTAATATGGATCTACCCGGCATTTCGTATATAGACAGACATTAGTGCCAGAAATACAGCGCACGTACTCACATTACAGTACCTTTAGCATGAGTTTTCACTCTTTTACTTTCCAGTATTTACAGCGTTTCTTGTATGGAAAAATGGAACAGCGACTCTGTTGTGCGAATAAGGAACTAATTTTTTCCTTGAAAATTGTCAATTTGAAATTGTCAAAGTTCCAGTTTACTTTACCTCTCAAATATTGAAAACTCGTGCTAAGGGTACTGCTTTCCAGTATTTACAGCGTTTCTTTTATGGAAAAATGGAACAGCGCCTCTGGACGAAGACGGAACTAATTTTTTTCCTTGAAATTAATGTCAAAGTTCCAGTTTACTTTACGTCACAATAACTGAAAATTCATGATAAGGCCACAGAAGTCGGAATTCGGTAGAGTAATTTTGTTCTTGCGCATTGAGCTATTATTACTACGTATAGAGACGACACCACGTATCACCACTGTGTCCCATCCAGGATGAGTGCACGCGCACAAGTTCATTCAGTTGTTTGACAGCTCTGTGGCGTGCTCTACGCGCGCGCACTCATCCTGGATGGGACACAGTGGTGATGCGTGGTTTCGTCTCTATACGTACACACGGCTACACATCAAGCTATACAAAACCAGTATTACCTGATCGTTTATTGTGTGTAAAAATCGTACAAAGCGAGACCAAGACAAACTGGTTTTGTATAGCTTGATGTGTAGCTGTGTGTACGTAGTAATAATAGCTCAATGCCCCAGGGTGGGTTATTAAAATATTTTGTACATAGACAGAACAACGTATTCCCCATCCTGGGCAGAACTTGGACCGCAGTAAGGCAATCTCCTTTACAGACAGGACTGGGCAAAATACATGCTTTGCTTTAATTGAAATACAAATTACAAAATACTATATCGCAAGTAATTAAAATATAAAATGCAAAATACATTTAAGTAAAGTATTTAAAATATAAAATACAGTATTTTAGCTATTTTTAATTGAAATACAAAATACTAATTACAAAATAAATAATTTAGACCAGCATAGGCTGAATGGTTGAAAAGTAGAGGAAGTTCTTAGCTTAAAAGTCACAATTCGACGTAATTTTTTTTGCGTTTTTTTATCCAAGTTTGACCTACAGTCATAGCGTACAGTGTAAAGACACCAGCGGGTCAGCCTGCCCGGATCTGTCAAATTTTATCAATATAAAATAGCCTTCTGTTATTACAATAAGGTTTAAAATCTGTTGAGGTTTGACGGATTGTGGTAGGAGGCTTGATGTGCTGACATCAGTACGTAACAGGTGTAGTCTTGCTAAGTCTAATTAGCTACTTTACCATCATTGCAGAGAGTGCAGTGACAGTAAATGAAGTTTAAATGTATTTTGTTACAATGTATTTTGGAGCCTCATGTATTTGAAATACTAATTACAAAATACTTCGTCGTCAGGTATTTGAAATACAAATTACAAATTACTTTTTAGGGAAGTATTTAAAATACAAATACAAAATACGTATTTGTATTTAAATTACGTATTTTAATTACAAGTAATTCAAATACTGCCCAACCCTGTTTACAGATTATTTAATTGTAACATACTAAATTATATAAGAAATTAAATTATTTTATTAAGCGTATTTTTATTTGTTTTAAAGCTTTGTCAACCATTTTTTATTGAATTCTTATGTTTGAACAAGAGGTTCTGGTGATCCAGAGAAAATTGTAACTAGGTATATGAATTGTTTAAAAATAGATTTTATATTTTTCAATATTTTTTTATCACAATGATAAGTTAATTTTTATTTAAATAATTTTAATTCAATAATTGTAAATACTAGACGTAAGCTATGTTTATTATAAAATTATAGATCTTTTAATATTTTATTTTTTTTTCGTTTTATTTAATGTCTTCATTTTATTTGACACGCAACGTAATATAGCTTGAATATAAAAAATCAACTGCTCACACGGTGAAGGAAAACATCGTGAGGAATCCGGCATGTTCTAGAACCAAACATTCGAAGATATGTGACATCTACCAACCCCGCACTGGGCCCGCGTGTTGGATTATGGCCCTCTCACAGAGAAGCCTGTGTCCCAGCAGTGGGAACATTGACGATGACAACAGTGATATATTACTAGACTCCGCATGCACGATCTAAGGAACAAAAAGTATTCTGTCAACTCGCTGAGGTACTACGTAAGCGAGGCGGACGGGGTACTGACTCAAGGTCTGTTCTGTCTCAAGGTATGTTTACGGCTCACAGGAGTGAGAGAAATAAGACGGATATAGACTTTTTTGTCTAATGTGTTGACAGACATCGGTCGCCTGTTATTAGGAGTCTAAAGTTCGGCCGTTCAGAGAATGCGTTCCTGACACCTATCAGTTAGTCACGACTAGTGATGGGAACAACATAACACTGAGTTCGTTACCGTTCCTCCAAAATGAACCGCCACATTATTTTAAGATTATATTCGTTTTAAATTGGCGGAATCATTTAAAATTTATATTTTAGTCATTTAAGTGGAAACCAAAAAGAGGTAATATTCATATAATAAAATTGTTTTATTTATTCTTTGTTACAAAGTTACAATCTATATTTCTATGCAATAAAGTAAGTTCATTGAATTGAATGTGCGTACAGAATATTAATCAGACTCCGATTCGCTTGAGGAGGTCGTGTCTTCATCATCTTCGCCTACATGTATAATCATATTATTATCGATAACAGGATCAATCCTCATATCTCGGTCAAAATGTTCCAAAATCAGGTTTTTAGTCTTCTCAACAACCTTTGCCCAGTCATCTCTTGTGACTTCCCCGCAGGCTTCTTTTAATAGGGTCATCATCTTTTTCGTGCTGAATGGCAGGGAAGTATTGTGGCGGGCGGCGTAACCTTTTATTTGAGCCCAGATTAGCTCGATCGCGTTATATTGGTAATGATTCGCGTTATATCGGCCACGAAACGACAACAGACGACTGTTTTAGCGTCACAATCACAATCAATGGGGTTACCATTTTTAATCTAAGTATAAAAATGCTAGTAACGCCATTTGGGGTTACCATTTTCAACCTAAATATAAAAATGCTACTTTCTTTCGCGCGTTCGTTTTGGTCATAGTTTTATTTTTATATTTCATAAAGTTATCTTATAGTCCATTATTTTCAAATTCTTAAAAAGAAAAACAAAGCGTATTATTTTATATTATAACTATAACTATATATTTAAGAACAGATACTTACCTGTTATTTTTAGCACAGCACTACAATTATAAAGCGCTGACATAACCTTGTAATAGCGCTGTATGGATTTAGAAAAATATTGTTTACCAAGTTATTTGACCCTCAGTTTGGCACAAAATTATAACATTCATTGATTTTTGATATACTAATGTTGTTTTAATGCTCATCAATTGTTAAAACGGTAAACAACCAGCAAAAATATTTTTATCGTAACTGCAACGCCATTACAAAGTTACGTCGTCAGTTCAATCGCGATGTGTCAGGAACGCATTCTCTGAACGGCCGAACTTTAGTAATATATCGTCGTTGCACGATTATGATGAAAAATAAAACAACAAAAATAGACTAGTAAACTTAGTTTAATAATTAAATCTAGTTATTGTACGTCGTTTGTACAAGGTAAGGACTCGCAGGCACTGACTATAAATAATGCGCTTCGGTTGTGAGAAAGAGATAGTCGGCTTGTTTCGGCTTCGTAGAGCGTTGTCTCTGTCGCACACTATCTATGTGAAGTTTGTCGCTGATTTTTCGTTCGCTGCATAGACATGGAGCATGGACTGAGCATTTTCTGCCTAATGACGCGTTGTGTTCCAAGCGCACCTCATAGTTCATAGTTTTGACTGGACTGTTGGTCTAGTGGTTAGTGACCCTGACTGCTATGCCGGGGTTCGTGGGTTCGATTCCCACCCAGGACAAATGTTTGTGTGATGAGCATGATCATTTGTTCTGTGTCTGGTGTAATTTATCTATAATATGTATGTATTTAGAAATATATTATAAAGTATGTTTATCAGTTGTCTAGTACTCATAACACAAGCTCTGCTTAGCTTGGGACTAGATGGCGTTGTGTGATAGCTGTGGAATATTTATTTATTATTATAGTTATCAGCAAAATGACGGAGGCTCCTTAGAAGCCAAAAGCCTACCGGGGTCGCGGAGCTAACGAGCTACCATGACCCCGAAACGAAAAGGGCTATTGATGGACACCGTGGATTTTAGTCAGTACAAGTCTGACAGTCCCTCCTGCCCTGCCCTGGGTGGGAGGACTCATTTGACGATTCTACCAAGATACTAAAATAAAAAGGGAAGGCTCAGTCTATGCTACATGTCTATGGTTTGTGCGACTGAGAAAACGCTATATAAAGCCGAAGATTTCTCTCTAAAGATCGACGTGCAATATTTATTGACGGTGCCTTTACAAAATAAATGCTACTTTTGTGCTTTGGCAAGGATTTCTTAAAGTCTATAATATCAATTTTTGTGACAAAGAATTTTGAATAATTTATACTAAGTTAGTATATTTACAATTTGAGGAGTTCGTGGCTAAATAATTACAGCCGCACAGGCCTATCTTCCGGGTTAAGCAGCGCTTACCGAGGTTGCTCTGTGGATCATCTGTCATAGCGAGTTTCCTCCGTGCCTCGGAAAGCACGTAAAGCCGTTGTTCCCGGCTGTCATTTGTAGATCTTTGACAGTCGTTACTGTTAGTCAGAAGCTCTAAAAGTCTGACAACCAGTCTTACCATAGGGTATCGTATTACCCAGTTACTGTATTGTGGAGGTCTGTACCCCTAGCACGAGTTTTGACTATTTTACTTTACAGTCTTTCCAGTATTTACAGCGTTTCTTGTATGAAAAAATGGAACAGCGCCTCTGGTGTGCGAAGTAGGAACTAATTTTTTCATTTTGAAATTGTCAAAGTTGCAGTTTACTTTACGTCTCAAATACAGAAAACTCGTACTAAGGGTACTGATAGTCGCTCCATGTAAAATACTGATATTGAGCTGCATCTGGTTCGACTGGAAGCAGACCACAATGTAGTTGGGAAAAGGCAGGCAAATGATGATAACATAATTTTGTTATAAGCTAACACAGTTAGGAAGTTACGTAGATCAGATAATTTGATGCATCAGGAACATAATAGGACGTCTTTGGACATGTTCGCGCGAAACATGCGTTTGCGCATGTAACTCACCTTTATAGTTTAAGATCAAGGCAGCTTCCCAATGACACGAATCATACGATTTGCATTTTCCACTAACTAAAAACGAAAATCGTTCTTACTACTACGATATAATGATACAATTCGACTGACTTACGTCGTCGTGACGAGCGTGTTTTGTTTTTCATGTACTCGTAGATAACCGCACGTTTTATGTCATATGTCGTAGTGGTAAGGATGATTTTCGCTTGTAGTTGGAATCGGTCGAATTGCGTCGCATCGCGTCATAGGGGAAGCAGTTAGTCTTCATCACTAAATTGATGATGATAATATTGTCATGTTTAACTCCAAATTATTGAGATGAAAAGCCTGGAACTAATTTTCTAAAATTTCTTCTATCTTCAAATAAACTTTTGACGAATATTACCTGAAAATAAACAATATAGAGTTATATTTAAATCGACAAAAAATAAAGAATTAACAAAATCAAATTATTTATTTCAAGTAGTAAGACCCGGCGCCAACGACGATATATTACTAGACTCCTAATAACAGGCGACCGATGTCTGTCAACACATTAGGCAAAAAAGTCTTATATCCGTCTTATTTCTCTCACTCCTGTGAGCCGTAAACATACTTTGAGACAGAACAGACCTTGAGTTAGCCAATCACAACGCAGTACCCCGTCCCCCTCGCTTACGTAGTACCTCAGCGAGTTGACAGAATAGTTTTTGTTCCTTAGATCGTGCATGCGGAGTCTAGTAATATATCGTCGTTGCCCGGCGCCCACTACCGGCATCGGCACGGATGAAAATTTTAGGTGATAAAAAGCATTATAGATATTAACTTCATGGCAATAAAGTAGAAATTTCCATGATATATGATCGTAGTAACAGAAATACCGCTTCGGTATGCTTTAGGCAACTGCATCGGGAATTTCTACCTTATTGCTATGAAGTTAATGTATAATACTTTTTATCACCGATGCCGGTAGTGGGCGCCGGGCTCTACAGGCACTTTTGAATTGTCAAAAGACAACAAAAGTACAAAATTATGGTGCTACAGTCCCAGTCACAAGACATAATAACTGTGACTGTACTATACTGTAGAACACATTACAAGGAGTAGATCTGTATGGAGAAGAACGAGCAAGAAACTCCATGGACACTCTTTTTAACCATGTAACAGCTGTGTCTATTCTTAGTAGAATAGACATAGAAATGGAATAGTAAGGTGCACTAACCTGTGTAAATCCAACTATTAACATTAATAAAACATGTCCTATAGACCATGTTAATACTCTGAAACAAGCAGAAAATCACATTTTCAGTAAAATAATATAATAAAAATTGTACCCCGAGTCTGTGTCTCTTCGCGTTCGCGGCTGTCATTTGTAGATATTTGACAGTCGTTACTGTTAGTTAGAAGCTCTAAAGTCTGACAACCAGTCTTACCATGGGGTATCGTATTACCCAGTTACTGTGTTGTGGAGGTCTATCAGCTCAAAAACTACAGAAAAGATTTTTATGCATTTTTGTTTATGAAATCTCCTTTATTTTAACTCTCAAGCAACACATATCTGTACGGTTAGAAAAACCAATATTTAGTACAATTTAATTTAATCTCGTGTCACAATGTTTGTCCTCAATGGACTCCTAAACCACTTAACCGATTATAATAAAATTCGCACACCATGTGCAGTTCGATCCAACTTGAGAGATAGGATAGTTTAAATCTCAAAGGACATTGAGAAAAAGTGGGCCCACCTCTCAATAGGAATGAGATACATATGAATGAATAGGTATTTTTATGCTGAATAAAACTTAGTATTACGACTAAGATCAAAAGTCTGTACTTTCAGAGTTATCTATAAAAATTAAAGATCAGGGTATGGTCGTAAGACTCTCCTACAACCTAAATCGCTAAACGTAATACCATGTTTTTTTTACAATAATTACAGTTTATTATGTAAGTGGCCACTAAGAAGGGGTTTTTTCGAAAATCTTCCTATTAAGGGTTGAAAGGGGGTGAAAACCTTTGTATGCAAAATCTTATTCCTTGGGTTTATAAACTTGAAACTTAGCATGAATACGAAGATAAGTAAATGAAAATGATTGGCGTCATTAGTTTTTTAAAACTACCCTCCATTAGTGATTAAGATGGTGTTAAAGTTTGTATGGGACATTGATAATGCGTGAGCCCATGAATTTGAAACTCAGTATATAGAAAGACGATAAAAAATAATTAAATACGTATTTTTGGATTTTCCGAAAATCGTCCCCTAAGTTGGTGAAAAGGAGTAATAAGGTTTTAACGAAAGGATTTTACTGCTTGCTTCGATGAGTTCAAAACTTGGCATACATTATCTCTTAATCAATTAAACGATGCGTATTTATCTATTTTTAAAAAACCAACCACTATTAGTGTGAAAATCGCAAAACTCTTTTTCTTTTAGTAATTGATTAAGGTTATTTTATTTAATTTTAGTTGAAGGGTTGTGGGTGGGTTAACGAACTTAATCTTTTTAAACCCTAATTCAAATGAAGTGACACGGTACGTCTTTAGATTTTCCAAAAGTATCCCATAAAGAGGGTTGCCGGAAGTTAAAATTCACGAATGTGAAGTTCAAAATACGCACGGATCAAGTTGCGGGCGGAGTGCTAGTACACACGACTACACATCAAGCTATGCAAAACCTGTATTAGCTGACCGTTCATTGTATGTGAAATTCGCAAGAAGCGAGACCAAGACAAACTGGTTTTGCATAGCTTGATGTGTAGCCGTGTGTACTAGGTACCATAAATTATCCTCTTATCTGAGAATTTAAGAGAACTTAAAACCGGAAATGTATTCGTTACACAACACCTAAGTTATTCCAACTGTCTTAACTTTGAATGTTGACAATGAAATTAAATAGTGTAACAATTAACTTGTATTAAAAAAAAACTAAAACAAAGTACACTGCATAGCGATTTGCGAAAAAAAAACGAGCTTACCCTAGAGCCAGCAGCCGCTTATGATGAATAACATGGGGTGGATTATTAGTAAGTAGGAATCGTACAGTCTACGACTCGTTTAATGTAGTTATCACGCCGATCGAGTTTTCTTCTAAAAATAATATATGCAGCCTGGACACTGCAAGTATGACTGACTCAGAGACTCAAACGTCTTTACCGACTAGGCGCCACATCTGTACTTTTCATAATTTCGTATTAATCCCGACACGGCACAGCTTGTCTCCGTTCCGCTCCAGTGGAACCGCAGCCTTAGTCATTCAGGTCGTACAATAACAATATCAACATTCTACATTCAAATCACTTTCACTCTAAACAAGGATGCTCACGAAGAATATAGCCCTTTTTAATTTAATGTGAAACAAATAAAATGTTAGACGAGACAACTTTAAGACCTCATATCTCCGAAAGTACTAACGTTAGACCATATGTTTATTAGCAAATAATGTTCCCCTTAAAGAGCCCTATCCAACAGTATCTAACATGTTACTATTGAAGGGTGGGCCATCATACATCTGTACTTTTTATAATTTCGTATTAATCCCGGCACGGCACAGCTTGTCTCCGTTCCGCTCCAGTGGAACCGCAGCCTTAGTCATTCAGCTCGTACACTAACAATATCAACAGTCTAAATTCAAATCACTTTCACTCTAAACAAGGATTTTCATGAAGAATATAGCCCTTTTTAATTAAATGTGATACAAATAAAATGTTAGACGAGACAACTTTAAAACCTCATATCTCCGAAAGTACTAACGTTAGACCATATGTTTATTAGCAAATAATGTTTCCCTTAAAGAGCCCTATCCAACGGTATATAACATGTTACTATTGAAGGGTGGGCCCAAATCCCATACATCGATTTCCCAATGTCCTTTTAGACCGGGTCTTCCACCCGTGCGAAGCCGGGACGGGCCGCTAGTTATTTATATAATCTTCTATAATATAAAAATAGATCGCTAAATGTGTTGCTAAGCCCATAACTTGAAAACAGCTGCACCGATTCAGCTGATTATTTTTTTGTTGTGCTTGTAACCATCGGGACCGGGTTTTAGAGGTCTCCCACCCGTGCGAAGCCTAACCGTTTTCGAATTATGAGCTTAGCAACACATTTTGCGATCCATTTTTATATTATAAGAAGATTATTTCTGTGTGTGTGTCCAAAATAAAATATTTTTATATTCTATAATCACAGGACATGATATTTCTTACCTATCGCACATCTCCTCAGCGAGGTTCCTGTCCCTGGCCTCGTGTGCTGAGTGGAGCTCCTGCAGCCTCCTGGCTGTTGATATGTGATCCTTCACCTTGGACACCGACTCTGATATGTCTCGTACTCGCATCATGTACGTCTCAGCTGCGTTGCCTGGAGAGACAGGGTCAAATAAATTATTTCGTCTTTTTTTATATGACTTTGTTTTACTTTTTGTCAAACTAATATATTCCAAAACTATCACACAACGCCATCTAGTACCAAGCTAAGCAGAGCTTGTGTTATGGGTACTAGACAACTGATAAACATACTTATATATTTCTGAATACATACATATTATAGATAAATAAATTACACCCAGACACAGAACAATTGATCATGCTCATCACACAAACATTTGTCCTGGGTGGGAATCGAACCCACGACCCCCGGCATAGCAGTCAGGGTTACTAACCAGTAGACCAACAGGCCTGTCAATTAATTATTTTAATTCTTGGTCAATTAAAATAAATCTATCTCACAGAGAAGGAACAGCAGGATTCCTGCTCAAATACCCGTACCGACTATGACATGATTTTTGCAGCTCGTCCCCATATTAAAATACCGTATGACATAATACTATGAAAAAAATCTCAAACACAAAAAAAGTGTAAAATATCTTTCAGAAGTCGGTGGCTTTGTTTTTTATTTCATTGACTATGGCCACCGGCTTCCGAAAGAAAAGTCTTTGAGTCAAGAGTAAATTATGTTACTTCTAGGCAAGCGTGCTTCACCGTCGACCACATCATCGCTTACAATGGGGCGAGATCAACGACGATATATTACTATTTACTAGACTCCTAATAACAGGCGACCGATGTCTGTCAACACATTAGGCAAAAAAGTCTTATATTCGTCTTATTTCGAGCACTCCTGTGAGCCGTAAACATACCTTGAGACAGAACAGACCTTGAGTTAGCCAATCACAACGCAGTACCCAATCCCCCTCGCTTACGTAGTACCTCAGCGAGTTGACAGAATAGTTTTTGTTCCTTAGATCGTGCATGCGGAGTCTAGTAATATATCGTCGTTCAGCGAGATAGTGGTTAAACGAGAATCTATAGCTAAATATTAAACTTACCAAGTTCCATTTCTTTATCATCATCATAATCTTTCTCCTCATGATCTTCGCCGTCTATTAATATATCGAAAAATACCTGAAAATAAAACATATAGTTTTCAGAGCCTTTACAAGTCTGAGTAGCTCGTGGCTAAACAATTACAGCCGCACAGGCCGATCTTCCGGGTTACGTCACGCTTGACGAGGTTGGTCTGTGGATGGGTGACCATCTGTCATAGCGAGTTTCCTCCGTGCCTCGGAAAGCACGTAAAGCCGTTGGTCTCAGCTGTCATTTGTAGATCTTTGACAGTCGTTACTGTTAGTCGGAAGCTCTAAAGTCTGACAACCAGTCTTATCGAGACATCTCGTATTACTGGTATTACCTAATTACTAGCTTCTGGATTTCAGATAGACAGTCTTTCCATATTTAATACTGATATTCAGCTGCATGCAGTTAATTCTAAAATGCTTATAAACGCACCTAAGATTCAAGAGAAATTGCTAGTCCCCACAGTAGCAAATTCTCTTGTATCGTCCTTCGTCCTTGATCAGACGGCGAGCTAATTCTGCTGCCCCCTGACGCAAGTATGTTAGGGCACACTGGTCTGACAGATCCCTCCACTCTTCCCAGGACGGAGAAGATCCACTGAAAGTCTATTTAAGCTTTTTGTTCCAGATATCGACAAAAATCGGTCCAGAAGTGTTTCTTGATCATCGTCTTTGAAAAAGCGCAATTTAGGCAAGCAATAACGGATCCTCGCGGTGGATATCACGGGAAACCTATTATTGTTGTATACCAAAACCTGAATAAGTACCTACATCGAGCTTTTATCTCGAAACCGCATCAAAATAGATTCAGCGAAACGCGAAGTAATCGCGGACAAACATACACACTTACAAACAAACGCGTCGAACTGAAAATCTCCTTTTAAGTATAACTAGCTGTTGCCAGCGGCTTCACCCGCTACAACTCGAAAATTATCCCGTGGGAACATTAAATCGGGATAAAAACTATCCTATGTGTTAATCTAGGTTATAAACTATCTGTGTACCAAATTTTAGCCAAATCCGTTCAGTAGTTTTTGTGTGAAAGAGTAGGATAGTAGGATATTAGTAGGATGTAATTACTCACAGTTTTCTGACTAAAAGTACTGAAACTGTTATCGAAACAGAATCGGTAGTCTCCGTTAAGGGTGGACGTGTGCCGGTGGGAGTTCTCCGGCTTCTTATAATCGGCCACTATGACGCGGCCTACTGGATCTGTCATCTGGAATGACACGTCCAGGTCGCCGTGTGTTGAATCTATCACCTGAAAAGACGTTAATCATCACAAGCATTTAATTTTAAACAAAATGTCTCTTAAAGATGATTTTTTGAGGAAAGAAATTTTTTTTAGATTGCAAGTGGGATTCGAACCCGCGTCTTCTGGATAGGTACTCCAGACGCCTTAACCAACTAGGCCATTGCAATCCACACTTGCAAGCCGAAATTCTCTATTCCTCGTTAACGCTTTATGGTAGCGTGCAAGTGTGGATTGCAATGGCCTAGTTCAGCGGTTCTCAAACTTTTTTGGCGGTGGAACCCTTTTGAAAAGCAAAATGTTTGACGGAACCACAAAAATAAAACAAAAAAGTTACGTGCATTCTAAAATAACAGGAGAAAACAAAATCTAATGAGATATGGTGTGACACTGTTTCTTATTTTGCATTCATTAGTTTACATTAGGTTTGATCGCACGCAGAGAAATGTATACGAGAACTTCTGGTTGTAACCGTGACAGCAAGACTCACTAGTTGACTTTACAACATTTCTAGTAATAAATACTAATTCCTTGTTATCTCTACTACTTATTTAGTATTTATTACTAAAAATTTTGTCACGGTTGCAACCAGAAGTGCTCGTATAGGTAACAAGACATTTCTCTGCGTGCGAAGAGAATTGAATTCTTATGTCAAGTTCGGCATCCAGTCTATTGCGATAATTTGTTTTGGTAGCTGTATTCTCGCGGAGCCCCCAAAAAGGCTTAGCGGAGCCCCAGGGTTCCGCGGAGCACACTTTGAGTATAGCTGGCCTAGTTGGTTAAGGCGTCTGGAGTACCTATCCAGAAGACGCGGGTTCGAATCCCACTTGCAATCTAAAATTTTTCTTTCCTCAAAAAAACATCTTTACGATGCGCATCGCATGCGTTAATGCGTTTAAAAAAAAAAAATGTCTCTTGACATCATTTGATGAGAGCTAGTTTGAAAATAATACCACAACAAAATATTGATGGGTATGTCGCAATTGCGGCGGAAAGATCCCTATTTGAGAAGTGACTTGAAGAGACGCTACGACGTCTTCACCTTCGTCGCAAGTTCTCACCGGACACGGATGTTTCGGTAGGTACCTCATAGAGTCAACGGCAGGTGAAAGGATTGGGGAGCAGTCCAAACACGTGAGGGAAAGAAAATGCTCTACTTCACGGTCCAGCCACCGCTGAAGACGTCCAGGGCATCGCGGGGAATATTCCGGATATCGTAGACATCATCTTTCGGCCGACGAGTAATCTGTAGCTCGCTGTCCGACCATGGAAAAACTCGACGGCGTCTTATCTTCCACGCGTTCGCCAAGGACTAACGGGGCCTCCATAGGGCCAGACGCCTAACTTAACGCGGGTAAAACCGCGTGCAGAAGGTAGTACAGGGTGGGCCAGAAAGGCGTACGATTTTAAAAACACTCTTGCGTTTGAAGCTTTAGAGAGGGGACTGCGCGGGTGGTGGGGTTAAGTAGCTCGGTTCCCGGAAATTTAGTCGCGATGGATCACTTCACCGGAGCGCAACGTGCATTCTGCGTTAAACATTATTACAAAAATCGCGATTCGTGCGTTATTGTTCGGCGTTTATTTCGGCGTGAGTTTGGATTACATGACCTAAATCAGTGTCCGAAAGAAAGTGTGATTCGATCGTGGGTCAGAAAGTTCGAAGATACTGGTTCGACTCTCAAACAGAAGCCTGCGGGACGCCCAAGGTCAACAAGAACGGAAGACACAATTGAACAAGTTAGAGCTTCAGTTCAACGTAATCCTGCTCTATCGACTCGAAAGCGTTCAGCCGAACTTGTGGTATCCAGAACATCTTTACGTCGCATTTTGTTGAAAGATCTGAAATTGCACCCGTATAAAATTCAACTTGTGCAGGAATTACAGCCAAATGATCCAATTTTACGACGAGCCTTTGTTGAAACAATGTTGGAACGCTTTCGGAGTTTCAACAATATTTTGTTCTCCGACGAAGCCCATTTTCACATAAATGGGCATGTGAATAAACAGAATTGCCGTTACTGGGCTGCAGAGAACCCACGTGCAAAACATCAAAAGCCTCTGCATTCGCCGAAAGTAACCGTTTGGGCGGCCATGTCAGCGCACGGAATTATCGGACCCTACTTCTTCGAAAATCGACAAGGCCAATCTGTCACTGTAAATTCTGACCGATACATAGCCATGTTAAGGGATTTTTTCTTTCCACAACTGCAACAATTTGAAGCCTATAATCGTGCGACATGGTTTCAACAAGATGGCGCGACATGCCATACAGCTAATGCCTCTTTGGCGGTCGTAAACGAGATGTTTGCTGGGAAACTGATATCGCGCCGAGGTGACATTGCATGGCCTCCTAGAAGTCCGGATCTAACGCCACTGGACTTTTTTTTGTGGGGATACCTAAAAAGTAGAGTCTACTCCAATAACCCAGCCACGATTAACCAGTTGAAGACCAATATCCAGGAAGAAATGGCAGCTATTCCCCGTGCAATGTGCCAGCGAGTTTTTACCAATTTGAGGTTCAGATTCGAAGAATGTTTGCAGCGGGATGGTGCACACCTGGATGACGTTATTTTTAAGAAATGAATTTCCCAGATGTAAATTTTTATAAAAATAAAAATTTGTATGTGAATTGTACTAAGTTTTTTTTTAATCATTTTTTCAAATTCGCAATTCTTTCTGGCCCACCCTGTACTATACAAAGCTGAAGAGATTATTTGAACGCACTAATCTCAGGACCTACTCAAGGATACAAGTGTTATGTAGTTTCAATTCAAGTCACAATTTATTGAATATTAATTTAACTAGCCATAGTAAATCCTTGATTATTTTTTTAATTGCAAATTCATGATGCACGATTTTGTAAATTTATGGTAAGCGTGCACAAAATCAAACAGCATTTTGTAAATGCTATGTTTAATCGGTATGTGTGTCAACATCAGCCTGTAATCTTCCCACTGCTGGGACACTGCATTACGCGGCCTCGCTTCTGAGAGAGGGAGTGGGCCATAATCCACCACGCTGGCCCAGTGCGGGTTGGTAGATGTCACATATCTTCGAATGTTTGGTTCTAGGACATGCCGGTTTCCTCACGATGTTTTCCTTCACCGTTTTAAGAGCAGTGGTGATGAACATACACGAAGTTTAATATTGGTAGGATTTAGGTGATTCTAAGGCCTCTGCAAGAATTTAGCGGTAAGGAGGCGGCGAGCACTCTCAAAACGGTGAAGGAAAACATCGTGAGGAAACCGGCATGTCATAGAACCAAACATTCGAAGATATGCGACGTCGACCAATCCGCACTGGGCACGCGTGGTGGATTATGGCCCACTCCCTCTCACAGAGAGGAGGCCTGTGTCCCAGCAGTGGGAACGTTATAGGCTGCTGATGAGTGAGCGGCAGTTCACGACTGTCGCTGTATACGTATGAAGGTCATTCAAAATTGGTATTAGAATTTACTGGCCAAAGTTAGTCATGAAATAATTCTGTTTTCTGGTTTATGCGTTTGTTTCATTATCACTTTTTTATTGCTCTGATAAGACTTGCAAAAGTTGCAAAGCAGGGGTGACAAACCGTTTTTTTTTAATCTTTAAATGTGAATTAAAATGTTATTGAATAAAAACTGATTCAGGATGTCATGAATTACAAATTAAATACTCGATGTTACCCGCAGCATCCTTACTCTACCCTACGACCGTTCCTAGCGTCCCATCTTTTTCTGTTAAGCCGTTTTGATGTGAAAATGGAATAAAAATACACACTGTCATATTTTTGGTATTCGTAGAAAGAAATAAATGTTATATGGTTAATGATTTTCAAAAGCTTTGAAAAGAAAAATGATAATTTAATTGGTGGAGTTATGATATATTTTCAGTAGGCCAGCCTATAGCAGCTATAACTATAACATCAATAAATTATGTATCTGCACAAGGTTTTCAACCTCTGTTGAAATTTTTTACTATCAAATAAAACTATAATTGTTTATTACTGTTTTTTTATTTCTTATCAAAGACTATGTCAATAAAAATAAATTTAATTGTTGTGTTAGCCTTCATGAAGGAGGAATGAAAGTTTTATTTTTTAATACCTTGCCTTACCCTAAACTAGGAATAGGGTATTTTACAAAAAAAAATTATTACTCCGAAATATAGATTATTAAAAAATATTAGACCCCTATTTTTTCTTTGGTCACGTAAACCAAAATTGACGAAGATACAACGCTTCTAAAAATCATAAAACGTCACTCGGTCGGTACAATTTTACAAGCGCAATGACGTCACAAGCCTCCACTCCCGAATTCAGAAGCGTTTTATATTTGTCAATATTCATTGATTTGAAAAAACAAAAAATATGTGTCCATTATTTTTCAATATTATTACTGACGGACTAAATAGATTTTCAATTTATTTATGCAGTAAAATACCCTATTTCTTCTGTATCTTGGGTGCGTATACAAACATTTAAAGTAACATACACAAACACCTGGAACAACCACTTGTAGCTCATACTAATATTCAAGATTTTTTAAATCTGAGAATATTGTTTTTTTTTTGCGTGGGGTAATATTTACAAACAAAATGAGAACTCAGGCACAAGAAAAGGCCTTGAGGAAGAGTTTAGTTTTGGGGACAAGTCCTCACACAAGTGAAATAGACAGATCCCTAAAAAAAATTTTTTTTTTTTCATGTTTAAATCATCAGATGAGTCTTCCCACCCCGGGCAGGGCAGTGGGGACTGTCAGACTTGTACTGACTAAAATCCACAGTGTCCTTCAATAGCCCTTTTATGTTTCAGAGTCACGGTATACATTGGTCCTGCGACCCGGGCAGGCAAATCTTTTTTTTCATTAAATTACATTGCCACACTGCCATATTTCCTGCATTGTGGGTGGGGTATGTTTACCATACACCAACGACAATATATTACTAGACTCCGCATGCATGATCTAAGGAACACAAACTATTCTGCCAACTCGCTGAGGTTCTACGTAAGCGAGGGGGACGGGGTACTGTGTTGTGATTGGCTAACTCAAGGTCTGTTCTGTCTCTAGGTATGTTAACGGCTCACAGGAGTGGTCGAAATAAGACGGATATAAGACTTTTTTGCCTAATGTGTTGACAGACATTGGTCGTCTGTTATTAGGGAGTCTAGTAACATATCATCGTTGCCATACACAAACATCCAGATTTGGTACAACCACATCTAAATCTTAGAAATATTTATGATTATTCGGGGGAGGCTTTTGCTGTGTATAGGGACAGAATAGACAGCAAAAAAAAATTTTTATGTTGGTACAGAAGATTTGCTGATTTCTGATAATAGGGTAAGGAAAAATATACATCACTGTGCTAAAGTCCTAAATGGTTTTAAGTAGAGTTGACTCACTGTTCTTGAGTTTAGCAACTCAGCTGGCGTTTCGCCAAAAAGTAATCTATTAAAATGAGTTTTAGTATTGGTACAAATGAAAACGCAAAATTGCCACTCAAATTGATTTTCAATTACCGATTCACGTAGTAAATAAACTTCTTATGTTATCAGTTACAAAAACGTGGCTAAATAATTGATATTTGTGCACGATTTCGGCATAAATTTTATCTGAAACCGCTCGCGCTAGAGGTTATCTGCCCATAGCGATAAAAAAATAATTTATGTCTTACCTGATATTCAATGTCGATTATTTCGTTCGGTAGCACTTTATGATAGAAACAATCAACTTTTCCCGCTTGTACCATTATCGTCATGTCTTTTTCATAGGCAAAAACTACGCTAAATATAGTCGTTAGAAATACGTAGCGCATTTTGACGGAAAATAACGTTTTTGCTGTTTTATATTACGATTGATGCCGCAAGGGATGTCTGAGAAGTTATTTTTAGTATTGTGGCGTTTTGTTTTCGTGTTAAAATAGAGCAAAACGACTGAAAAGATCGAAATATTTTCACAAACAAATAAACAGTGGAAAGAATGAAAGAACCGACCCGAGCGGATGTTCGTTATCGTTCTGAAATTTAATGACTTTTTTATTGACAGTTCGTTTCCTCCCACCAGTCATTAATGAAAAACGTTAATGTTCTCACGAAATGATAAAGAATTATTTTTATTTCAATTTTAATTGTTCAATTGCACAAAAAATGAGTGTCTAAAATATTGGGAAACTATTGTCGTTTTTTAAAATTATTTTTGGATGCGCACGTCAACATTATTTCGTCCAGAAACTTTGTAAAACTATTGCAGAGTCGCCAATAAACAAATCCTGAGCATGATTATTTTATCCCGCTTCCACCTTTGGGTTTTCATAAAATATCTGTCACTATCATGCTTAGAATATTACAAAATTCAAACATCGAACAACAAAAAAGAAAACAAAAGACATGCACAGACTACTAAATTCTACAAATTATATTTTTTAGAACAAAAGCTACTTTTGAGACTTGCTGAATCGTCTTTATTTTCAATAAAATGTCAAGTGGGAGCGGGCCAGGCGCTCCGCCCCCAGGTGGAGTGGTCAGAAGCAGCGCATTGTCCTTCGTTGCGTCTGCGCAGCCTACGGCAACAGCTGACAGCGTTCCCGGGAATTCACAGGAAATGGATCGGGAACAAATGGGGCAAGCAGGTAAAGGAATCATTTTATTCTTCCTAGACTTGTTATTTGAGAAAAGAGGTTTTTTTTTGCGTATTGCTTTAGAATTTGTAACGCAAGGATCTACAGGTCCGTCTATCATGTCATTTACTAAATGTTGAGCTTTCTAAACGATAGATTTGTCTCTATAGCCCCTTTAATACCTAAATCCACCCGAAACATTCATAGATTATGAGCTTGCAAACCCCATAGATAGGTAGAAGTCATACCTATAATAGTCATTCATTTGTTTTGTATTGTGTGAGCCCAATCTGTCCTATTTCTGGTCCTGACTAGTGGACCTAAAGACTTACTTGTGGTCCTGAGGTCCTGGGTTCGATTTCCAGTTTGAGCAGAGGTGTAGTTAGCTTCTGAAGGACTGATTCCATATAACTTATCTGTCTACTGGAATAATGACATCATGAAATTATAGTTTAAAAATTAAATAATTTGTGTAAAGACATCACTGAATTGGTTTAAATAGAAATTATTTTTGTATGAAAGATGCATGCTGTGGAGGCGTGCTATGGTTGGTCGTCTTCTCTACTATCGACACGTTGCCTAGCTCGAGCTACACATCTTAGTAACTGCTATGTGGCAGCGCATCTTCATAGCATGTCTTACTCGCACAGCTACATAGTGTAGCATCAGTGGAAACAGTCACACAATTTCGTCGCTCAGCTATTACATCCTCATGGCACAGCTACATAGCGCATCTCTGGTGGTAAAGCAGCCTAAAGCTGCAATTGTACAGTCACAAGCAATAATATGTAAACACTTAACAAAATTCAAATGCAAATTACTCCTGAAATACTGGTTTCCACTTTGAAATAAGACCAATTTCTTATAGTATGGCTTCCAAAATGGAAGTCTAATGAAAAGGCAAAACTTTTAATCAATGTTAGCAGAATATCGTTTTTGAATACTGCTTAGTGTAAACATAATATTGCTTGTGACTGTACTGAGGCAGAGCGGAGAGCAATTCACCAATCACGTGGTTTAAAATCCACATCTCTTCTCCACTCAAGCCATGTCAATGTTGAATCACTCTCCATTCTGCCTCAATGGAACTGCAGCATTAAGAGACTCAGTTTTATCTCGACTTCTCTTTCTGTTATGTCGGTGCGTAGCGATACAAGTGAAACCACCTACGGCTGATAGCACACTGCTTTAATTCTGTATTAGAGGTCTGGGTGCGGACGCAGCGCACGCCCACATACGCGCTGCTCACATACACATCACTTCCACAGATCGTCCAGTAGTTCCCGCTGGACTGACAGCGCTGTGTGAAGCTTGCTCCAGGCTGTATCCAGACCAGCCAAACCCTCTGCAAGTTACCACAAGACTCAAGTATTGGTAAGCTTGTATGACACTATATTAATAGCTTCTTGCCCGTTCTTCTCCATAGAGACCTATTTCTTGGAATAGGCATCTATGGTACATACTTTCACAGTTTTTATTTTGTGTTACTGGGACTGTAGCAATATAACTATTTTTGAACTGTTTTTATTTATCTAACATAACTATTTTTGAACTGTTTTGTATTTTGACATTTCAAAAGAGCTATAACTGGCCTACTTAAAATACATGCTTTGATTTGAATAATGCTTCTGGGTTCCAATTTGTTTCTTACTTTGTTACTTGCCTGGTAAAGACTTCTTCTAAAAGAAATGCTTTCGATTTGTCCTATTTTCAGGCTAGGAGGTCATGATCCCCTGGACTATATCAGCATGTATTGGAACCCTGGGAAACCTGAGGAACACATCCTACCACATTGGCATTATGTCAGGTGAGTTTTTCATTTACACTCATCTCATTTTTAATGCCTTTCTCTCTGCAAATCTCTCTGGTTTGGGCAATTTATGAACATTTTTTTTTTATGTGGTGAAATCATCAAATGAGTCTGGTCACGGTGTCCTTCAGTAGCCCTTTATGTTCCGGGGTCACGGTAATAGAAATAAATCCCGCGACCCCGGCAGGCTTTGGCCCTCTGAGAGGGGGCCCCGTCATTTTGCTGACAGCTCTTTGAGGCGCGCGTGGAACACGACGCGCCGTCGACCCGGGCAACCATACAGGATACAGGAGAAATTCCCAGTGTTGGGCAATATTTAAAAAAAAAATATCCCTGTTTATCCCAAGAAATTATTTTTTCGTGTATTCCCATATGATAGGTAAAGAATACAGTTCAAATAAACTTTTAGTGCTGAATTAAGTATGATCGTCATTTAAGAAAAAAAAAAAACAATAAAAAATACTTAATATGTTATTTGCCCGGCCCTGTAAATTAGTCAACGACGATATATTACTAGACTCCTAATAACAGGCGACCGATGTCTGACAACACATTAGGCAAAAAAGTCTTATATTCGTCTTATTTCGACCACTCCTGTGAGCCGTAAACATACCTTGAGACAGAACAGACCTTGAGTTAGCCAATCACAACGCAGTAACCCGTCCCCCTCGCTTACGTAGTACCTCAGCGAGTTGACAGAATAGTTTTTGTTCCTTAGAGCGTGCATGCGGAGTCTAGTAATTATATCGTCGTTGAAATTTGTTGTTACTCACTTCTTGAGCTCTTTGTGTTATGAGCTACTCAAATCTGTGTGGTTCTGTTTTCAAAGACCACCTCAGACACCTGCATGGTCCTCATATAACTTAACCAGTACAAAATTGTCTGGACTTTAAAAGAGACTGTGACCTCTGAGTTTGTTTCGGCTGTTTCTTCTCAGAGTAGTCAGGTACGAAACACGGATTAGCACAGAGGATAGCTTTTATCCCGTTTTTGTGTTCCCGTGGGATAATTTTCGAGTTGTAGCGGGTGAAGCCGCTGGCAACAGCTAGTCTAGTATAAAAATAGTGTCTTTTTGACGTGAAAAAGAGTTTTCCAAAACGAATTTGCTAAATAAAGACCATTTATCATTACTCCTACTGTGTTAATCCATAACTGCTCTACAACTATACCTCCACCTTCTAGCTTCGGTCTCTCAGACCTCCACGGCGATGGACGCGTGCATCCACCTCCGGAGCCCTCCGGGGACGCGCCCTCGGGCTACGGCTTCGAGCTGACCATCCGACTGTCAGCTGAGGAGGGCCTGGCGCAGCCCCCGCTGTGGCCGGCCGCGTTGTTGCAGGCTCTCGCTAGATATGTTTTTACTACTGGTATGCATTTTACCATTATTTTTTTACTACTGGTAAACATTGATTTTTTGTTGTGTCCATTATTTTTTAATACTCCAAATAACGTACAGTGGCCGGCACGTAAGTTGGCAAGAGTCGTTAGATGCGCAGAAGTCATTTTGTAGATCTCTTTGGTGGTCATGCGGGTCGCGGGGTATGAGGTACCTGCTGCCGATCCGAGCACGCTATTGGTGCGTCACTCGTATGTCCCCCTCGCACCCAGTATACGCGCTCTCTCTTACACTTGTGTGCCGCTAAATGCGATGCGCAAACTTATCCCCACTACACCATAATCTTGCCAACTTACGTGCCAGGTACTGTACTAGGTAAGTAGATTTGCAATTTATTGATGCTGTCAACATGCTAATGCTGGCCATACACGGTACAAGTATACTGCATAAATTCCTAACATTTCCACTGTCCTGTGTTTGTGCAAATCCAGATTTGCGCAAGTATACTGGAACGTGTGTGGCCGTCATAAGAGTTCGCGCCACGACTGAAGTCCTTAATGGGTCTACCACACGCACAAGTTTCACCACAGTTTTGGGCAAGCCCGGCCTGCGCCCCCTTTTCCGCTGGTCATGAGTGGTGACCAACGACGATATATTACTAGACTCCTAATAACAGGCGACCGATGTCTGTCAACACATTAGGCAAACAAGTCTTATATCCGTCTTATTTTGACCACTCTTGTGAGCCGTAAACATACCTTGAGACAGAACAGACCTTGAGTTAGCCAATCACAACGCAGTACCCCGTCCCCCTCGCTTACGTAGTACCTCAGCGAGTTGACAGAATAGTTTTTGTTCCTTAGATCGTGTATGCGGAGTCTAGTAATATATCGTCGTTGGTGGTGACGAAAACTCTGCTAGTATTTTCGTAACGAATTATCTTACAGGTAACAAGCTCTGTGCTGGAGACCATATAACATGGCACCGTGCCCTCGACGGTGGCGCCACTCGGTCTCGCTTACGACATCTGCTAGTAGCCACAGATCCACAGCTACACGCCACGCACACGCCACATGGCATTGTAGACTTTTTACAGGTAACCAACCCATTTGACAAGACTGGACAGGTTCACTCAAATCTGTGTGGTTCTTTCTTCAAAAGACCATCTCAGACACCTGCATGGTTCTCATATAACTTTACCTACACAAAATTGTCTCGCCTCCTTCTGCGAAGCAGTAATGTTCGCGAAGAAGGAGGCGGGCCGCGAGAGGGAGAGGACAGCGTCCTCCCTCCGCCCCACTCGCGGTGGTGGACGCCCACGGCGAAGGACGTCGCAAGACGATCTCCGGCCACCATAGGCGCGGGCATGCGGGCGGCGAGTAAAGGGCAACTCGCTATCCGACCATGGACCATGCCCGAGTCGACGGCGCGTCGTGTTCCACGCGCGCCTCAAAGAGCGTCAGAAAAATGACGGGCAGCCTGCCGGGGTCGCGGGACTTATTTCCATCACCGTGACCTCGGAACGTAAAGGGCTATTGAAGGACACCGTGGATTTTAGTCAGTACAAGTCTGACAGTCCTTCCCGCCCTGCCCAGGGTGGGAGGACTCATTTGATGATTATACCAATATTGAGACCTCCTGAGTTTATTAAAAACTTTTAAATTGAATCATCATCATCGACCTATATAATGTTTCCACTGTTGGGACACAGGCCTCCTCTCTGTGAGAGGGAGTAGGCCATAATCCACCACGCTGGCCCAGTGAGGATTGGTAGATGTCACATGTCTTCGAATGTTTGGTTCTAGGACATGCCGGTTTCCTCACGATGTTTTCCTTCACTGTTTTGAGAGCACTGGTTATGAAATAAATTACACAAAGTAATTCGCCTGGCTGGGTTCGAACCCACGTCCTACAACTCGTAAGTCGGGGCCGATACCACTGGGCCACCACTGCTCCTGCTATATTTTATTAAATAATAATATTAGGTACGACAAAATATGAGGTGCTTTTTATTTTAAATGATAAATAAATGATGATGATAAATGATATTTATTTTTGCAAATAGGTTTTCGCAAACACTTTTACAAGTCAAAAACACTTTTTTTTATAACTAGATGAGGCCGGTGTTTCGTACCTGACTACTCTGAGAAGAAACATCCGAAACAAACTCAGAGGTCATCGTCTCTTTTAAAGTCCAGACATTAAATTGGTTAAATCATGCGAGGACCCTGCAGGTTTGTGTCTGAGATGGTCTTTTGAAGAAAGAACCATACAAATTTGAGTGGACCTGTCCAGTCAGTGCAAGCATTTGTCAGTTATCGTGAAGCTCGACTCATAACTCAAGGAGCTCAACCAACGACACGACGAACAATACCAAAGAAAGGACATTTGGGTAGGCCACATAAATAACTCAAACTGTCAGACTGTCAAAATTGAACTGGACGAAAATTAGAAAGCGTGACCCACATAGATCCTCACATTCACAACTAACAGAAGTAAAAGTACACAAGAACATTGCATGTCAAAATGTATATAAGAATAATTGTGAATGTCAGTTTGTATATAAAAAAAAATAATCATACATGTCAGAGGGTAAACAAAACAAAAGAAAAAAAAACACAATAAGAAATACATGCCAATATGTATAGATAAACAAAACATACATGTCCAAATGTATATGAATAAAAAAACATACATGTCAAATTGTATAAAAACAAAAAGAGGGAAAAAAACAAAATATGTCAAAAGTATAAAATAAAATAATCAATGTCAGGGTGTATATAAAAACGAATAAAGAAATGTACAAATCAATTAATTAGAGACTTCATTCACTGAGCAAATAAAATTGGAGCAGTTTAATCCCATGCCTTTTTGTCCTCTAGATAGTGATTAACATTATAGTAGGCTTTCTGACACAGATTCCGTTTAATAAACGATTTGAATTTATTTATACTAAGCGTTTGAATATGGGACGGAAGTTTATTATAAAAACGTATACACTGGCATCTAAATGTAACCCCAATTTTTTTGAGCCGGGTGGCTGGAACTTTAAATTTGTCTTTATTCCTTGTGTTTATATCGTGTAAATCACTATACTTTTTAAAAAGACTTAAATTTTTATGTGCATACAAGAGATTTTCATAAATAAATTGAGAGGGCACAGTCATTATATTAATCTCTTTGAACTTTTCTTTAAGGGAATGTCTAGGACTCAACTTGTAGATGGACCGAATCGCCCTTTTTTGCAGAACAAAGATTGCTTGAATATCGGCGGCACTGCCCCATAAAAGAATGCCGTACGACATTACACTGTGGAAATAGCTGAAGTAAACTAAACGGGCTGTCTCTAAGTCAGTTAATTCACGGATTTTCCTAACCGCAAATGCTGCAGAACTAAGTTTTTTTGACAATTTTTCTATATGGGGGCCCCACTGAAGTTTGGAATCTAAAGTAATGCCTAGGAAGACTGTAGTATCCTCTGGTTTTAACTCTTGGTCCTTAATTAGTACACTAGTTTCTACCTGTCTAACATGAGGTATAGTAAACTTTATACATTTTGTTTTTTTTTCATTTAGCAGAAGGTTATTACTGTTAAACCAATCTACCACCTTTGCAAGGGCAGTATTAACATCGTCCGTAACAAGTTGCTGACGTTTTAGTTTGAATAAAAGAGATGTATCGTCTGCAAACAACACTATATCATGATTGTCTTTTACAAGGCAAGGCAGATCATTTATATATATGAGAAATAAAAATAATAAAATAAAATTTTCTCATAGTGGGTGATGAAAAGTAGAGTGTATCACTCGGGCGCACAATACATTTTTGGCTCGGGCGACGTACGTTGAATCTTTCGCTACGTTCAGGATTCTACAGTAGAATCTCTCACTTCGCTCTGGATTCAAAATAGCGCCTTCGCCGTAATAATATTATTTTGCTCCCTTGTCATACAATCCACTATTTAAATTGAATAGTGAATTATATTTCAGATAGTTGGTTGTACGGGCAGAGAGCTGAAAGCAGCTCAAAGGGGATCTGGTTTTGAAGTCCTGAAATTAATCAGCGAAGACCCGAAGTAAGAATTTCTATTACGATATGTACAGACACCAGTACATCCACCTTCCTCTTGACTTTTAACTTCCCATACAATGAAATGATCCTTACTTAATACTAAGTCAAAAAACAATTTGCCCAATTTCACTCTTTTTTGTAGACAACTCACACTTGACCAAAAAAGTAAAAACGCCAAAATTGTCAACATCAAAAAAGACCTAAAGGTTCCTAGGAAAGTTTTCCCGTATCTCTGGATTCGGATTCCTGCCTTTTGGCCAATTTAAAAGAAACACAGTCATATAGTCAGTGGTCGATTTTGGGCGCTATAATTAATTGAATGATTCTTCCACAGTTGTGGCGGGTCCTGGTTGGTGACGCGCATGTCTCGTCGCACGTCGTGTCGCCGCGTGCGCCTGCCTCGCGAGCGGCCCGCGTGCGCCGCGCCGCTGGCCGGGGTGTCCGCACAGCTGCGGTGGCTGCCCTGGACTGTATGTGGCCACTAGCTAATACAATCATTATTGTACCTGAGGCCCGCCTGCCTCGCGAGCGGCCCGCGTGCGCCGCGCCGCTGGCCGGGGTGTCCGCACAGCTGCGGTGGCTGCCCTGGACTGTATGTGGCCACTAGCTAATACAATCATTATTGTACCTGAGGCCCGCCTGCCTCGCGAGCGGCCCGCGTGCGCCGCGCCGCTGGCCGGGGTGTCCGCACAGCTGCGGTGGCTGCCCTGGACTGTATGTGGCCACTAGCTAATACAATCATTATTGTACCTGAGGCCCGTATGCCTCGCGAGCACCTGCCTCGCGAGTGGCCGAAGCTGAAACTAGCCGAATTGAAACCTCAACTGAGCAGCACCAACTCCACACAAGCAAAATCGAGTTCATAAGCTAGTAATACTAATAAGTTAATAATTTTCCAGCCAATCACAGAGGAGCAGCCAGCCTCCCCCTCCCCGCTGCCCCCCTCAGTGGAACAACAGATCAAGGAGACCTTACAGAGAGGACTCAGCAGCATGGGAGAAAGAACCGGTCCGGAAGGTGAGAACTTTTCAACAATCATCAGCTGCGTTACAAGTTCTAGCAATATACAACGTGTAACGTTCTAGCGCACAACCTCTCGTGGGGTAACTCAGCCAATGTTACTGAACAATGTTTGTTCTAAGACTTTTGGAAATTCGCAAAAAAAATTTGCTTGTGCATATAAAATGAGAAATTGATCGGGCGTATCAGTATGAAAAATCTTTTTTTTGCGAATTTTCAAAAGTCCTAGAACAAACATTGTTCAGTAACATGGACTGAGTTACCCCACGAGAGGTTGTGCGCTATTAACGTTACACGTTGTATATTGCATATCAGCTGTTGGAGAAAGATAATCGACTGGTTACAGTTTTGTAGAGTGCTATCTAGAGCTCGTGGGTAAATAATTACAGCCGAACAGGCCTATTTTTCGGGTTAGACTGCGCTTGCCGAGGTTGGTCTGATGGGTGACCATCTGTCATAGCGAGTTTCCTCCGTGCCTCGGAAAGCACGTAAAGCCGTTGGTCCCGGCTGTCATTTGTAGATCTTTGACAGTCGTTACTGTTAGTCAGAAGCTTTAAAGTCTGACAAACAGTCTTAACATTGGCATGGGATATTGTATCGAAATATTTATATACTTATTTATGTTTAGGAGCAGTGGTGACCCAGTGGTATCGGTCCCGACTTACGAGTTGTAGGTCGTGGGTTCGAACCCCGCCAGGCGCATTACTTTGTGTAATTTATTTCATCACCACTGCTCTCAAAACGGTGAAGGAAAACATCGTGAGGAAACCAGCATGTCCTAGAACCAAAAATTCGAAGATATGTGACATCTACCAATCCGCACTAGGCCCGCGTAGTGGATTATGGCCCACTCCCTCTCAGAGAGGAGGCCTGTGTCCCAGCAGTGGGAACATTATAGGCTGATGATGATTATGTTTAGGATATTTTTTTTGTTTTGAGTAGTTTATTCTTTAGTATTCATTTAATCGGAAAACACTTCGGGTAGACCGTGCAAAGCCGTGGCGGACCTCGAGTATTCAATCATTAAAGTAATTCTATTTACTTGTAGGTCACATGTCAACGGATAGTTTTGAAATGTCAAGCATGGAACGGGCGTTGCCGCATATACCTGATCTTATGGAGGTAAGATAACATAGCGATAACTTTTCGCTAAGCAATATAATGTTAAAAGGCCTGTTGTTCTAGGTTTGTGTGATGAGCACGATCATTTGTTCTATGTCTGGGTGTAATTTATCTATAATATGTATGTATTTATAAAATATTTAAGTATGTTTATCAGTTGTCTAGTACCCATAACACAAGCTCTGCTTAGCTTGGGACTAGATGGCGTTGTGTGATAAGCAGCATATATGAAATTAAACTTCTGTTCCAGGGCTCCTGGCGTGGTGAAACCAACGTGGAATACCTAGATGGAGTACATATCATGCTAAACGCTGAAGGAGCCAGCTTGTTACCACTGGCTATCGAGTAAGTTATGATTATATCACGTTCTAGGGTGAATATACCAAAACTATTGACCAAATTCCTGGCTACAGTGGTAGTGTGTGTGTGTACCCAATGTCTTTAGCCGTGACTATATCTGTTCGAACCCCCAAGTTATTGAAATCAAAGAGGCTACAAAGTATGTTTATTTTCATCTTTTTCAAAGAATGAACCGAATTACCAATTTTCACAATCGGTTCAGAAGTTCCGAATATTAGTAGACTGTATACTCCATACATATCCAAAACTACAAACTTATTGTGTTAGTATGTAAACAGGTAAGAACCAAATATCCTACCTTGTGGTACACCCATTTCTACTTTTAGAGGCAATCATTTAACATAATTTATTTTGACTAACTGTTGCCTTCTATTCAAATACGGTTTCACTAAACTGAGCGAAGTATACGTAGATGATAATGTTCAAGTTCTAAGAGCAAGTTTCTGTGATTAACAGAGTCAAATGCCTTTGAGAGATCACAAAAGATTAATATGGTATCTTGTCTCCTCTGAAGGAAACATGTATGTAAAGGAAGATACTGGTTGTACAACATCTTTTAGCATTTTGACTCAAGCATGGACCAGCGAGTAAAGGGCAACTCGCTGTTTGCATGCCCGCGCCTACGGTGGCCGGAGATTATCTGCCGACATCCGTCGCCGTGGGCGTCTAACACTGTGGTTGGGGCGAAGGGAGGGCGCTGTTCTCTCCCTCTCGCGGCCCGCCTCCTCCAACATCTTTTAGCATAGCAGTATTTATATCGATCTGTTCTCATCATAACGTACCAAATGGTTTAATGTGAATGTTCTATTAAATTGTATTAAATCTTGGTTCTTCTAACCGTACAGACAGATGTGTTGCTGGGGAGTTTGTTACGCCACTTCTTCTTCCCAGACAAAACACTAGGAAGTGTCGAAGCGGGCTCTTTGGGGGACTGTCTTATGTAAAAATTGACCTTCAAAAAGTGCTGATAAATCAGCCTAATTTGAATAAATGACTTTTGATTTTGGTTTAGAAATATAGTTTATTTTTGTACAAGCCAAAGCTGTCGCATTGTAGAGGTAACGGCCTCCTTTTCCCCTTGTTGACCGCGATTGTAGGTCAGTCCTTTAAAACAATAATTTATTTATTTATTTACACACAAAATACAACACAGGATAATTAAAACATAGAACTCAGTACAAGGGTGCTGCTTATTTCTATAGAAATTTCTGCCAGCAGACCCGCGAAAGGAGAAATGAAAAAGAAATGTAGACTATAGTTTGTGAGAGGAGGAATAAAAACCGTCAAAAGTGGATGCTAGCCTAAGCTGAACTAACATATAACATACGAATGCAATACAATAATGTGATATATTACAATGATAATGCTTGATCTATGATCTATGCTGTCCGTCTGTTAACTTTTAAGATCTATTCCACTTCTAATCTTGATCAGCATACGACTTACCTTTTTCTACTTCATCCACAGTGGTCGCGTCCGTCTAGGCTCCCACTTCACTTGGCGCGGCAGTGTCGCGGCGGTGACGGTGCTGCCGCCGACCGTGACGGGCGCCGCCGCGCTCCCCGCCCGGCCCTACGCCGCCACCGCCGCCTGGCTGCAAGTGAGTATAACATCTTTTTATATGAAGCTACCACCTACAGTTTCTTTACGTGGTAAAAATCATCAAATGAATCCTCCCACCAACGACGATATATTACTAGACTCATAATAACAGGCGACCGATGTCTGTCAACACATTAGACAAAAAAGTCTTATATCCGTCTTATTTGGACCACTCCTGTGAGCCGTAAACATACCTTGAGACAGAACAGACCTTGAGTTAGCCAATCACAATGCAGTACCCCGTCCCCCTCGCTTACGTAGTACCTCAGCGAGTTGACAGAATAGTTTTTGTTCCTTAGATCGTGCATGCGGAGTCTAGTAATATATCGTCGTTTCCTCTCACCCCGGGCAGGGCAGGAGGGACTCTCAGACTTGTACTGACTAGAATCCATGGTGTCCTTCAATAGCCCTTTATGTTCCGGGGTCACGATAATTTGTTAGTCCCGCGACAACCCCGTTTTCACACTGGAACTACTCTGGTTTTGTGGTGGGCCAGCTGTTGTATGTACTCCCCACCCAAAACCTAATATCAAGTGACCAATAAGGTTCATAAAAAGCTTTTTATTCTTTTGAGAAAAAACTGAAATTTCAGTTGCAAGTGGGCCTCGAACCCGCGTCTTCTGTATATCAAATCAAAGTATTTATTTCAAGTAAGCCATTTACTGCCACTTTTGATTTTCTAAGGCAACAAATATAATTAAACACTACAAAATTATTGTGCTACAGTCCCGGTCACAAGACATAATAACTGTGAAAGTACTGTAGATGTACATTACAAGGAGTAGATCTCTATGGAGAAGAACGGGCAGGAAGGTACGATAAATAGATAGTAATCCAGACGTGAATCTCTCATTCCGTTGTTTCTTACCAATGTAGTAAGTGGCGCCTCCATAAAAAAAGTCATTATAATCCAAAAACACACTCATTTTACAATAAATTCCACTAATTACCCCGATCTCTATTCCACAGGTGGTTATCCCAAAGGACTTAGCCCAAGACATGTCGAAACAAGTCGCCAGTTTCTCTAAACTGGCTGATTCAGACTCTGAACCTGATAGTGATGAAGAAACGCCAGGATCTGAGCCTCCAACGCTGCCTATAACACTAGTGTGGCCCAAACATAAGCTCAAGATATCTGTTGTGCATGATAATGAATTTTTATAAGACTAAAAAGTGACTAGAACCTAGTAGTTACTAGGAGTTGACAATGACTAGGGCCTAACAGTAACTAGAACCTAGTAGATACTAGGAGACGCCAGTGACTAGGACCTGATAGTTACTAGAACCTAGTAGACACTAGGAGTTGACAGTGACTAGGGCTTGACAGTGACTAGAACCTAGTAGATACTAGGAGTTGACAGTGGTTAGAGCCTGACATCATTATAAAACGCAATAGTGCTTCCAACATTAATGTGCCTTAGAGCTTATGGCTCTTAATGTCTGCTGTACACAGGTACATAAAATGAGTTTTAAAGAACTAGAATTTGTGAGTGATTAGAACCTAGTAGTTACTGGGCCTGACAGTCTTTACAAGACGCAATGGTGCCTCCAACACTATTGTGGCTTAAACGTAGCTTTAGATACCTGTTGTGTATGATAATAACAGATACTATAACCTAGTAGTTACTAGGAGTTGACAGTGACTGGCTAGGGTCTGATAAAGACTTAGATATGGCCAGTGATACGCCAGTATGGTCAATACCTGTTTCTTTTGAAATAATAAGATTAAGTTAGGTAAAATAGTAAATTTTTGTATGTAATAAAACAATATTATTGTATATAAGATGTACTTATGTATTACTAATACAATTATAATTGAATGGATACATTTCTAACCCAAAATTGTGTTTATTTTAAAATAGGTTCTTGTTAGACCACTATTTCTCCTGATGGTAAGCGATGATATGGTTGACGGTGAAGAACGCTTGTCTAGAAAAAGTCAACCATCTTCTTTCCATAGGTCTTTGCGTTTAAAAGCTATGGGGATACTTAAACAATCCCATAAACAACAACATATCTTTCTAATCTTAATATATATAAATCTCGTGTCACAATGTTTGTCCTCAATGGACTCCTAAACCAGTTAACCGATTATAATAAAATTCGCACACCATGTGCAGTTCGATCCAACTTGAGAGATAGGATAGTTTAAATTTCAAATTTTAGACCGGGTCCTCCACCCATGCGAAGCCGGGACGGGCCGCTAGTACCTATATAAAATTCTCGTGTCACAGTTTTCGATGCCATACTCCTCCGAAACGGTTTGACCGATTTTGATGAATTTTTTTGTGCTTATCCGATATCTATGAGAATCGGCCAACATCTATTTTTCATACCCCTAAGTGTAAATATAATTTATACAACAACCCTAATCTCTTCAAAGTTATAGTGAACAGGCTTCTTCTGGGTGAGCTCGCTCCATCGTCGACCTAAAAGTCACTCTTGATCTTAGACTAAGGTAAAGAGCAAACCCTTCATTAAAAAAAATCCCTCGATTTCCTTTTTCATATATCCAAAATTATTTGTACGTGGTAAAATCATCAAATCAGTTCTCATTTGGTTCTCACAGAGAAGGTCGGGAGGGACTGACAGACTTGAACTGACTAAAACCCAACCAAGGTATCCTTCAATCGCCCTTTACGTTCCGGGGTTACTGTAACTCGATAGTCCCTCGACCCCGGCAGGTTTTAGCTTTCTAAGGGTCACGTCATAATGAGCCTTTTTATCGTGGTAAAATCATCAAATGAGTCCTCCCACCCCTTACTGTCAGACTTGTACTGACTAAAAGCTTCGGTGTCCTTCAATAGCCCTTTATGTTCCGGGGTCACGGTGATGGAAATAAGTCCCGCGACCCCGGCAGGCTTCGGCCATCTGTGAGGGGGCCCCGTCATTTTGCTGACGCTCTTTGAGGCGTACGTGGAACACGACGCGCCGTCGACACGGGCTGCGTCCATGGTCGGACAGCGAGCTGACCTTTACTCGTTGTCCGCATGCCCGCGCCTACGGTGGCCGGAGGTCATCTGCCGACGTCTTATAAAATGTCCAGATCCGCGTTCTAAATAAAACGTTAATTTTTCATGAAGCTAGGTACTTTTTTATAAATAGTGAGCGCCACGCATGTTTTCCTTGGACATGTTTCACGTAGGAATCGAACGAAGGAGATTTTTTTTCATTTTCAATGTGTCAAAGATGTTATTTAACTTTCTCAGAGAATCATCAACAGTAATGTTAAACCCTCGTCGCAAGTGGTAATGATTATTATAAAAGACATCCAACGACGAAATATTACTAGACTCCGCATGCACGATCTAAGGAACAAAAACTATTCTGTCAACTCGCTGAGGTACTACGTCAGCGAAGGGGACGGGGTACTGTGTTGTGATTGGCTAACTCAAGGTCTGTTCTGTCTCAAGGTATGTTTACGGCTCACTCCTGTGGTGGTGTGTGTGTGGAGTGGTCGAAATAAGACGGATATGAGACTTTTTTGCCTATTGTATTGACAGACATCGGTTGCCTGTTATTAGGAGTCTAGTAATATAACGTCGTTGATGACATCACTTAACTTAACATTATTGACATCTTAACATCAAAAGACTTGGCTTCAAAAACAAAATAAACGTCAAAAGTGGCAAACAAGTTTTTAGGTTAGGACGAAACCGAAGTAAAACGGCAACGAACGAAACAGAAAACAGTTCATCCCGTCGCGAAAAAAAGAACAGTTTGTTTAATTAGTTAAATATAACTGTTATCTGTGTTTCAAACGTTAAAACATGCCGCGGAATAACCATTCATCACCGTTGTGGAACTATTTTAATAGACAACATGAACTTAAGCTTGCTATTTGTAAATTTTGTAGCAATGCGTATTCTTATTATTCTACTACGTTCAACTTAAAGTCTCATTTAAAGCGGAGACATCCAGAAGTTTATGATCGAGTCGATTGGGATCGCAGTGCAGAAAAAGCGGATACGGATAAGGAAGGTATGTGGTTTTTGTTAAAATTATTTTAACATAAAAAATAGTGACACATCTTGCTTCACAAGAATCTATTGATTTTAATTATATTATTGTTTAACCAACACAAAAAAACACCTCTAGATAAACACTGATAACAGATTTTGTTTCCAAATATTTATGTAGAAGCGGTTATAACAGTTTTTAAACAGTTAATTACTTGAAACAACTAGTTACTTCGTCATTTTAACGTTTTCGGACGAATAACGTGTTGACATTTGGTAACGCTTTAATAACATTTTCTAGTGATGTTTTTTAATTAAAACCAAACATAGTAATATAAAGCGCTACCTCTCATGACCAACGTAATTATAAAGGTACAATTTTTTTTTAATCATTAAAAAAAAATGAATTTGCATTTTATCAAAATTGTATTTGTTGCTATGACATCGATACTAGCGCCGCGTCAAAAAGACTTTAGTAGTGACGCGGACTGGCTGCGTTGCCAAGTGATTATTGTGTTTTTTTTTTCAATAACCGCGTTATTTCATAAAGTAACCTATAGCGTTGTGTCAAAATAACTGCTAACTAAAATGTCGCGAAACAATTGTAGTGCTATTTGGGACTATTTTGATAAAGATTTGGACACTAATAAGAGGGCAAGATGTCGTCTGTGTTATGACCTGTATAGCTATCAAAGTTCTACAGGGAATCTTAAAACCCATTTGAGAAAAAAACACAAGAGTGCTTACGCACAGGTTGAAGCTGAAACCCAGAGGAGAGCAGCTGGCACCCAGCATGTTATAACAGGTATTAATAGTTATAGTTATTATATAACGTAACGTTAAAAATCATGTTAGTTATCTAGAAACTTTATTAATAACACTTTTTTGAAAGATAACCTAAAAACTTTACGTATCTACAATATGTGCTAATTCACATTGAATCTTTAACATAAGTATTTAACATTAAATAAAACCTGTTAATTGTATAGTGATACGCTTTATCAAAATCTAGAAATAGACGTTACAGAATAACGATTAGCAATACCAATTTTAATAACCTTGTTACGAAATCAGTAACCTCCAATAACGAGTTTTAGAAAAAGCGCTATTACCCTGTCATTAACCATTTTTTTTTATTAATTCAACATAATTACACATTATTAAAGTTAAATAAACAATTTTTCGTTTTAATAACTAGTTAACGTCAAAAATACGGTTATTTATTTCTCAGTAACGGTTTTTAGTTCGTCACTCAAATTCTAGATGGCGTTAGTAGTATCTCCAAGTAAAGATGGTAACTTTAGAACTTTAGAAAGTATTTTCTTTGCATGGGGTTATTTTACTTCGTGTCTTAGAATTCAATTTTTGAATATGATTTTTGATGGTTTAAATCAAAACGCAGGTGCTGTTATTCATCCGTTTAATCATAAAGACTTAGCTAGAAGTATCCATATGGTTTTTTTTTATGTCGTAATCCTGTAATGTCTTACAACTCTCTAAAGTGCTTACACGGGAGAATTTGACTAAAAAACATGTAAAAAGTCTATTTTTGGCGACAAAACTTGTCAACATCGTAATAAATTCGTGGTTGTAACTTTCAAGGTCAAATTGCATGTGCTCAGTTGTAGTTACAACAATACAAGACAGATTTTGCCATTTACCTATTCGAACAGTTAATGACTGTCTTTTTCATTCAACTTTAAGCCTTAGGGTTGTTACACACGATTGCTTTTCGAAATACTTGTTGCTCCATAGACACTTATATTATACCTATTATAAAAAGTTTCAAAAATAATTTTAGCTCATCTTCTTCCTAGTTTGGCATAATTTGGAATAATGAAACATGAGAAACATCTCAATGTTCGCGTAATTCGGGTAAAAGAGACCGATTCCGAGACAAGGAGCATTTTTTTTTAAATTTGAGCTAGGTTTCCTCTCGACTCTAGTCTAAGTCTACGATGTAGTGATCTTACACAGAAGAAGAATCACTATAACTTTGAAGAGATTCAGGTTGTATGTGTTCGGTAACACAAATGTAGGTAGTGAGTTCAAACTCTTTTGCTGTTCGCATTATGAAGGAAGATTGAAGTGCTTGGCAACTAAGTATGGATGACACTTAGCAGAAAGTCTAGAAGTCCGATGGTAGAAAACATAAAAATCCTATAAACAAAGATGCGACCTAAAATGGAGTGAGCTCAAAATTAACTGGAACTCCTAATAGAAAATATTTGAAGTCACATTAGGTAGTCGTGATCATCATCATCAGCCTATAATGTTCCCACTGCTGGGACACAGGCCTCCTCTCTGAGAGAGGGAGTGGGCCATAATCCACCACGCGGGCCCAGTGCGTATTGGTAGATGTCACATGTCTTTGAATTTTTGGTTCTAGGACATGCCGGTTTCCTCACGATGTTTTCCTTCACCGTTTTGAGAGCAGTGGTGATGAAATAAATTACACAAAGTAATGTGCCTGGCGGGGTTCGAACCCACGACCTACAACTCGTAAGTCGGGACCGATACCACTGGGCCACCACTGCTCTCGTGCAGTCGTGATCGCGACAAGTAAATCTGAGATGGAACTTTACCTAAGGTTTCCAGCAGGAATGTATTGCTGCGTTTGGCTGCGTTTGATAGAATTTCGGAATATAGGTACCCAGTTTCGAAATAGCCCCAGTACACCCAATAGATTATGAGATGGGTTAATTTTACCTGCACCAACCCATACTCATACCCATACCGATCCGCACCTACAACTACACCGCCGGTACCCTGCTTTTTAAAGGCCCAAAGCCTGTCGGGTCGCGGGACTAACGAATTACCTAGACCTCGGAACCTAAAGGGCTATTGAAGGACACCGTGGATTTTAGTCAGTACAAATCTGACAGTCCCTCCCGCTCTGCCCGGGGTGGGAGGACCCACTTGATGATTTTACCACGATAAAAAAACCTGCTCTTTATAAATTATTTTATTTTACCCATTAATTACTAGGTATTCCAATATTTCATTAAATTAAAACACGTAAAATCAGAAATCCCGCTCCAAAAAAAAAATGGCAGCTAAGCCAACGAAATTCGAAAATAGAATGAATGAAGCTCAATGGCGTCACTCCCCCTTCTCCCTTGAAAATAGTTGACATGACAACAAAAACAGTCGTTACTGGGGGTGACCAGTTTTATTTGGCATCCGAGGGTGGCGCTTCTAGTTAAGGGATGCGTCAAATATTCCCTATTTAAAAATGTAGTTCTATTTTTCACCGCGGGTCTTGTTATTCTGGATGCTTTGTATAAAAATGGGGTGCGGGCAGAATCAGGTGGTTCTTTTCGCCTCTTTCCACCTCTTTGTGTTTGTTTTTTTAATTTGTTATTGGCTTATTTTGGTAAAAAAATAATGTCATAGTTGTATTTACAGACACTTGATTGTTTATTTAATGATTCTGTGTTATTTTTTCAATTTAAACTAAAACTAAATGTATTTTATGCCTTGTTAGTTAGGTTGGTACTGGTTTGCATATAAAAAATATAGTTGTTTATTATGACGACGACGCAATTCCATTCTGCCTTCAATATGTTTTTTAACCTTTTTAACAGCGAGCAGTTTGAGCACTCTACGTGATTTTCAACACGATACAACTCCACAGCTCAAACAGCCATCTTTGATTTTGAAAACGGTTGATTTTATACTCTAACTAAAGTAACTAAGGTTCAGTTTCATCCGCAGTAATTTTTTGTTTACATCGCGTTCTCATTTTGAAACGTCACAACTCCCGCGTTCTGCTAGTGAAGGGACAGTCTTATGTCGTAACCGTAAGTAATTTTATCGGTTAATAGAAGTTACGGTTTACGTTAACAGTTTCCAAAGAGTTCTAGAGAGACGGCAGATTGTTTTCGATGGAAGAGCGGCAACGTCGCGTTGCTATGTTGTTTATATTGATCATTTCTATAAATGGATATACCAGGCTACCTGAAGGCCTGGAGAGAGTTACATAAAAAGGGATTTTGTGTTGATATTTAACCTTTCATGAAAGGTTAAAATCTACAAATAAAAAGAGAAACCGTGTTACCTAAATCCATTGTTAATATTTTGAAGGGAAGGGGAATTACTGGCAGCAAACATGTATAAATGAATGCAGTCAATTTGATTTCTCTCTAAAACCTTTGTTTTTTGTAACTGGAAACTTCTTTAGAACTAATTTCACACATTAATTCAACATTTAGTACAACTTTTACTAGGTATGGAATATGGAACCAATTCTGTTATCGAAAAAAATCAGCTGTTCCCTTCATTTCATTTTTTCTTTTAAATGTCAAATAGGAAGGTTCTAATTTCAAATGTGTGTCATAGGGGACACTGATATTCCCGTTTTTTTTTCTTTATTACTATAGTGCATAGCAGTTTGATGTCATAAACTTTGACATTTTACTTTACTACTTATTTTGAGATAATGTCATACGATGTCCGAGGTTGTTGACCCTTTTATCTGGCGAGTTGATAATGTTCGCTGCAGTTTGCTGCTCGCATCTGCTAGTAGTGGACTATAGTTACACACAACTCTATTTCTGGCTGTTTTACAAACATGGCGGCCAGTCTTAGCGCCAAAATATTATCGACACAGGAACGCTAGAGCTAACTTTTCTTTAAATCAAATAAATTTATTTCAAGTAGGCCTGTTAAAGGCACTTTTGAAGTGTCAAAAGACAAAAAATAAAATAGGTAATATAAAAATAGTTATGGTGCTACAGTCCCAGTCACAAGACATACAAACTGTGAAAGTATCGTAGGTGCTCATTTCAAAGCGTAGATGGAGAAAAAATACCACGAAACTGTTTAGGAGCAATCCAAATCAAAGGAGTAAAATCATCAAATGAGTCCTGAACCGTGGAACACAATAAGCCGTCGAAACGGGCATGGTCCATGGTTGGACAGCGAGTTGCCCATTACTCGCCTTCCGTATGGCCCACCTTCAGTTATGTTACATGACTATATTAATTGATATTTTACCTAACTCATACCCTACATAAACTTGCAAACATAGTACGTATATTATATTCTGGCCATCAAACGAAAGGTCAGCTAAGTTCTAAAACATTAAAAGTAAGATGGCCGCTTTTGACGTCACCACCCACACGAAGGGCTCCCCTGCCCACGCATCTTTCTAAAACCCACGTAGAACTCTTACCAAGAGAAATAGAGCCAGTAAATCTATTATTATTTAATAAATAAATAATTAATGTTATAACCAGAAATATGCTAATATTAATACTAGTGATGTGTAGCTGTCGACTAGTCGAGAGAGTAATAGTCGGTAAAAAACGCTGACTATTGAAATTGAACCGTAACATTTATTGTTAACTAGCGCTAGCGGCCCGTCCAGGCTTCGCACGGGTGGAAGTCCTCTAAAACCCGGTCCCGATGGTTACAAACACAACAAAAAAAGAATTATCCGAATCGTTCCAACCGTTTTCGAGTTATGAGCTTAGCAACACATTTTGCGATCCATTTTTATATTAAGTATAGACTAACTATGTCCTGGGTTTCGTTTTTCCTCAAAGTCAAATCATTTATTTAAAATAGGATATCGAATAGACACTTTTGAACGTCGATTATTGAAATTAAAGTTGGATGGAATTGATTCTACATCTATTCGCAAGGGTAGGTTTGTATGGAGAAGAATGGGCAAGAAACTCCATACTTACTTTTTTTCAAAAATATGCGTGGTAAAATCATCAAATGAGTCGTCCTACTCAGGGCAGGACGAAAAGGACTGTCAGACTCGTACTGACTAAAATCCACGGTGTCCTTCAATAGCCCTTTAAGTTCCGGGGTTACAGTAGTTCCCTAGTCCCGCGACCCCAGAGGCTTTGGTCCTCTAAGGCACAGGCGAAGTTCTAGTTTAGAATTAAATATTTTAATTTTAAGTCGGTCGTTTTAAAAAACCGTCTATTCATTCTATCGACTCTAGCCCCTCCCTAGTGTTTAAAAATGCATCGCCATAGCGGCGCCGGGCACTGGTTATTACCGGTTCGGCCCAACCTTTCCAATGTGTACTGTGTTTGACTGGTTGGTCAGCTGTTATTGTAGCTTTAGGCACTTTGATTGACGCTGTAATGTTTGTACGCTCTCTTGTTTTTATAAGAACGTTATTCTCGTTAGAGGCTTTTTTACGTGGTAAAATAAAATCATCAAATGAGTCTTCCCACCCCGGGCAGGCGGGAGGGATGTACTGACTAAAATCCACTGTGTCCTTCAATAGCCTTTTATGGTCCGGGGTCACGGTGATGGAATAAGTCCCGCTACCCCGGCAGGGTTTGGCCCCCTGAGAGGGGTCCCCGTCATTGTGCTGATGCTCTTTGAGGAGCGCGTGGAATACAACGCGCCGTCGACCCGGGCATGGTCCATGGTCGGACAGCGAGTTGCCCTTTACTCGCCGCCCGCATGTTATTGAGTCTGTACTTAGGGTTGCCAGGTCTTAAAACGGAAAAGCCGGACCGACTAGTCAATTTAGCCCGACATATGTATATGTGAAAAGACCCTAAATTTTTAACTTTAGGTTTGGTTCAACTAAGCAGGAACCGCTTGCCGCCGCTCGCTATGCAACAATCAAAGCGAGCGCTGCTAGTGCTTTTTTTTTTTTTAGCCTGGTAAAATCATCAAATGAGTCTTCCCACCCCTTACTGTCAGACTTGTACTGACTAAAATCCACGGTGTCCTTCAATAGCCTTTTATGTTCCGGGGTCACGGTGATGGAATAAGTCCCGCTAACCCGGCAGGCTTTGGCCCTCAGAGAGGGGGCCCCGTCATTGTGCTGATGCTCTTTGAGGCGCGCGTGGAACACGACGCGCCGTCTCGACCCGAGCATGGTCCATGATCAGACGGCAAGTCAGATATTAATCGCCGTCCGCATGTCATTGAGTCTGTATTTAGGGTTGCCAGGTCTAAAAACTGAAAACCCGGACAGACCAGTCAATTTAGCCCGACATATGTATGAAAAGACCCGACATTTTGACTTTAGGTTTGGTTCAACTAAGCAGGAACCGCTTGCCGCCGCTCGCTGCGCAACAATTAAAGCGAGCGCTGCTAGTGCATTTTTTTTTTTAGCCTGGTAAAATCATCAAATGAGTCGTCCAAACCCGGGCAGGGCGGGAGGGATTGTCAGACTTGTACTGACTAAAATCCACGGTGTCCTTCAATAGCCTTTTATGTTCCGGGGTCACGGTGATGGAATAAGTCCCGCTACCCCGGCAGGGTTTGGCCCTCTGAGAGGGGGCCTCGTCATTGTGCTGATGCTCTTTGAGGCGCGCGTGGAACACGACGCGCCGTCGACCCGGGCATGGTCCATGGGGCGCTGCTAATGCTAGACACACGCTTGCGCTAAAGCAAGCGCCTAAGGAAAAAAGCCAAATCATGACTAATACTTATAAATACTGAAAAGCCTAACAAAAGCCGGACAGGCCGGACACACGACCAAAAAGCCTGACTGTCTCCGGCTTTTTCCGGACGCCTGGCAAGGCTATCTGTACTAAATCTCGAATCCTGTCTACCCCAACAATGACCTCGTTGTCTTAACACATGCGCGTGCGCAACTAAACTTAGCTGAACGGATGTGATCTACGTCACAATGCTCCTTCAAATGTTATTCAACAAAACGACTGTTTTTGTTCGTTTTAGCTTATATATGTATAGCTACCGAATTATTATTAGGGATTTTCCATGAATTTAAAGCTTATGTTTTGTTACGTTATGTACTCAGTCGTTGGTGGTGAGTATCAAATAGATCGCAGCGTGCGATGTAACAGAGATGTGAGTCAATGAACGACACAACGAGTGAAGTACGTGGCTAAATTAATATTTAACACAAGCTTTTAAAGGTTTTTTTTTTTTTTTTATTTAAACCTAATTCTGTTTATCAAAATTTGTAGTTGGGAAGAATTGCCAGATTTTATAGCGCCGAAAATTGTGTTTACTAGGAGTCGCTGTCACCAGGGACACATAAAATATCTACATGACTTTTCTTTCTCTTCATTACCCCACACTAAGAATTTCTCCTGTATAGTGGGTTATTTAAATGTTTTATTTCATTTTTTTTTACATGCATTTAAACTCACGTAAGTACACGAACACTCAGACCCGGAACAACTACTCGTAGATCATACATAATAACATTTGTTCCGTGCAGAGATCGAACCAACGACAAGCAGCGCTGGTTTCCATCGTTCATCCACCGCGCCTAACTGTCACCATTACAACCTGTATTTTTTTTTCGTGGTAAAATCATCAAATGAGTCTTCCCACCCCAGGGCAGGGAGGGACTGTCAGACTTGTACTGACTAAAATCCACGGTGTCCTTCAATAGCCCTATGTTCCGGGGTCACGGTGATGGAAATAAGTCCCGCGACCCCGGTAGGCTTTGGCCCTCTGAGAGGGGGCTCGTCATTTTGCTGACGCTCTTTGAGGCGCGCGTGGAACACGACGCGCCGTCGACTTGGGCTTGGTCCATGGTCGGACAGCGAGTTGCCCTATCACAACCTGTATTAGGAAAAAGCTAGGCTGATGATAATAAGATTCTTATGCCGGCAGAATATCTAGAATACGTTTTCATATCACTTATTTATTTTAAAACTATCTTGGTCACCTACAAACCTGAAAAACTCATTAATGTAGGTACGTTTTCTTCGAAACAAAAAACATGAAATACTGAATACATGATAATTGGGTTTCATTATTTTACCACTGTAAATGAGTATTTTTCGAAAAATCATCATCTGCCTGCCTTTTCCCAAGTATATTGTGGTCTGCTTTCAGGCTATATGGATGCAGCTGAATATCAGTATTTTACATGGAGGGACTGACTATCTGACCTCCATACTTTTGATCATTAGTGTATTTATACATAGATATATCATCATCATCATCTCAGTCATAGGACGTCCACTGCTGAACATAGGCCTCCCCTTTAGATCTCCAAATATACCGGTTGGAAGCGACCTGCATCCAGCGTCTTCCGCCGACCTTTATATAAGGACGTCCGTCCACCTTGTTGGTGGACGTCCTACGCTGCGCTTGCTAGTCCGTGGTCTCCACTCTAGTACTTTATAAGGTCGTCTGTCCACCGTGGTGTTGGACGTCCTACGCTGCGCTTGCTAGTCCGTGGTCTCCACTCTAGTACTTTATAAGGTCGTCTGTCCACCGTGGTGTTGGACGTCCTACGCTGCGCTTGCTAGTCCGTGGTCTCCACTCTAGTACTTTATAAGGTCGTCTGTCCACCTTGTTGGTGGACGTCCCACGCTGCGCTTGCTAATCCGTGGTCTCCACTCTAGCACTTTTCGACCGCATCGGCCATCTGCTCGGCGAGCAATATGGCCTGCCCATTGCCACTTCAGCTTGCTAATCCGGTGGGCTATGTCGGTGGCTTTAGTTCGTCTACGGATCTCATTTCGGATTCGAACACAGATGTATGGCCTCCTAGTAATCTGACGCTAGTAGATGCGTGGAACAAGTGACCACAAAACCTCGGAATGTTGTTAGAACAGACAGGGCGACGCTTACACATATCCTGACGTCAGTCTACGAATACTACTGTCATTTGTGATGGCCAATTATGAAACGGTGAAGGAAAACATCGTGAGGAAACCGACATGTCCTAGAACCAAACATTCGAGGACTAATTTTAAGATGTACTAGCTAACCTGTACCCACGTCATTGGGCGGTATATTATGCATGATATCTTTATAATTTATAGCCTATAGCCAACGACGATATATTACTAGACTCTGCATGCACGATCTAAGGAACAAAAACTATTCTGTCAACTCGCTGAGGTACTACGTAAGCGAGGAGGACGGGGTACTGCGTTGTGATTGGCTAACTCAAGGTCTGTTCTGTCTCAAGGTATGTTTACGGCTCACAGGATTGAGAGAAATAAGACGGATATAAGACTTTTGTTTGCCTAATGTGTTGATCGGTCGCCTGTTATTAGGAGTCTAGTAATATATCGTCGTTGTTACAAACACATTCTGACGTCAGTCTTTACGAATACCACTGTCATTTGTGATGGCCAATTATAAAACGGTGAAGGAAAACATCGTGACGAAACCGACATGTCCTAGAACCAAACATTCGAAGACTAATTTTAAGATGTACTAGCTGACCCGTGCCCACGTCATTGGGCGGTAAATTATGCATGATATCTTTATAATTTATAGCCTATAGCCAACGTCGATATATTACTAGACTCCGCATGCACGATCTAAGGAACAAACACTATTCTGTCAACTCGCTGAGGTACTACGTAAGCGAGGGGGACGGGGTACTGCGTTGTGATTGGCTAACTCAAGGTCTGTTCTGTCTCGAGGTATGTTTACGGCTCACAGGAGTGAGAGAAATAAGACGGATGTAAGACTTTTTTGCCTATTGTGTTGACAGACATCGGCCTGTTATTAGGAGTCTAGTAATATATCGTCGTTGACTATAGCACTCACGAATAATGTAGCTTTCAACCAGTAAAACAATTTATAAAATTGGTTCTTTACTTCCGGAGATTGGGTAAACCGGTATGTAGGGGTCTACATACAAACAAACAAGCAAATACCTCTTACTAAGAATTACCCAGTAGGTACCTACATACTAACTAACAGGGAATCATCAATGATCTACAGATGTGGACCATCTGTCATAGCAAGTTTCCTGCGTGCTTCAGAAAGCACGTAAAGTCGTTGGTCCCGGCTGTCATTTGTAGATCTTTGACAGCCGTTACTTTTAGCCAGAAGCTCTAAATTCTGTCAACCAGTCTTACCATGGGGTATCGTATTACCCAGTTACGGTGTTGTGGAGGTCTGATAGGCAGTCGCTCCATAAATACTGAAATTCAGCTGCATCTGGTTCGACTGGAAGCCGACCACAATATAGTTGGGAAAAGACAGGCAGATGATGATGTTTCTCCTGTTTGCTAATGTTAATAATTTTGCCGAGAACCACATTATTCATCAACGTTTAATATTTAGTTTTCCTTCCTCTATAAATCATTTACTCATGAAGTAATATTAGTTCAATAGTAGCGTCATATTGAATTACAAAAACCGCGTGTTGTAGGTACATCAACTCAGCTCTTTTAATAAAATTAACACTAGCGAATCGCCCTTGCTTCGTTCGGCCTCTAAGACTCAAAAAAACAAGAGTAACAGGGTATTAAACTTGAAGTGAAACTGAGCAGTGGTGGCCCAGTGGTATCGGCCTCGAATTACGAGTTGTAGGTCATGGGTTCGAACCCACCCAGGCGCATTACTTTGAGTAATTTATTTCATCACCACTGCTCTTAAAACGGTTAAGGAAAACATCGTGAGGAAACCGGCATGTTCTAGAACCAAACATTCGAAGACATGTGACATCTACCGAAGGCCTGTGTCCCAACAGTCAAATCATCCTCATCTCAAAGCTCAAAGTCGCTCAGCGAGCTATTGAGAGGGCTATATATGCTCGGTGTTTCTCTGCGTGATCGATTCCGAAATGAGGAGATCCGTAAACGAACTAAAGTCACCGATATATCTCATCGGATTAGCAATTTAAAGTGGCAATGGGCAGGCCATATTGCTCGCAGAGCAGATGGCCGATGGGGTCGAAAAGTGCTAGAGTGGAGACCACGGACTAGCAAGCGCAGCGTAGGATGTCCACCAACAAGGTGGACAAACGACCTAATGAAGGTCGCCGGAAGATGCTGGATGCAAGTCGCTTCCAACCGGTACATGTGGAGATCAAAAGGGGAGGCCTATGTTCAGCTGTGGACGTCCTATGGCTGAGATGATGATGAAAAGAATTTTAAGATTCGGATCATTTAACTGAAGATTGCAGTCTACATACAAACAGACATACAAACTTTGCGTAGAATACGTATTGTTTCACACATCATGTGGTTTTCTATTTTAAAACAAAACAGTGTAATCAATCGTTGGACGTCACATATTGTTTCAGATTATCGCAATCTTTATCAATAATAAACTAATTAATATTGTAAATCGCTTTTAGTTTGTTTTTGCGATAGACACGCGTTTGACCACTCGATAGTAATCAATGATGTGGTCGACGGTGAAGCACGCTTGTCTAGAAGTAACATATTCACTCTTGTCTTGAAGACCACAACGTTGTAGCTATCAGGAAATACAGACTCGGACAGAGAACTCCAATCCTAAGCTGTGCGCATCGCGCGGGCTTACGGACGGTGAGTAACTGGCGACTCTAGGCGACTCTTTGTCCGATCACGGACCATGCCCGGGGTCGTTGGCGTGTTCTACGCGCGCCTCAAAGAGCTGTCAGCACAATGAGCCCTTAGAGGACTAAAGCCTGCCGTGGTCGCGAAGCTAACGAGATACCGTGACTTCGGAACGTAAAGGGCTATTGAAGGACACCGTGGATTTTAGTCAGTACAAGTCTGACAGTCCCTCCTGCCCTGCCCCTGGGTGGGATGCGGGGAGCGTGTTAAAATCATCAATGTAGCGATGGCGCGTATTACAAAAAAATCAATACTTACGCGTGTTTTAAACCGTGAGCAATTGTAAAAACCAGTTATCAAACCACGCCTAAAGATTGTGTACATAAGAAACACCTAAAGGAAAAAATAAAAAGTATAATCGCACAATCTTATCAAAAAGAAACGTCATGGACGGATAACACTTTATATTTTTCAAAACAACTGACGTATTTTTTACGATTAGCAGTCGGTGTGTAACGAAACTGATTTACTTTTACCAAACAACGGCAACTCCTGAAAGCCAGAATCAATCAACAGTGTCATCATCTGCCTGCCTTTTCCCAACTATATTGTGGTCTGCTTCCAGTCGAACTTGATGCAGCTGAATATCAGTATTTTACATGGAGCGACTGACTATCGAACCTCTACAACACAGTCTGGGTAATACGATACCCCATGGTAAGACTGGTTGTAAGACTTTAGAGCTTCTAACTAACAGTAACGACTGTCAAAGATCTACAAATGACAGCCGGGACCAACGGCTTTACGTGCTTTCCTAGGTACGGAGGAAACTCGCTATGACTTATGGTCACAGACCAACCTCGGCAAGCGCGGCCTTTTCTTTTTTTTATCGTGTTAAAATCATCAAATGAGTCCTCCCACCCCGGGCAGGGCGGGAGGGACTGTTAGACTTGTACTGACTAAAATCCACGGTGTCTTTCAATAGCCCTTTATGTTCCGGGGTCACGGTGATGGAAATAAGTCCCGCGACCAGATATCGACGTTGGGGGCGGAAAAATGGCCTTAATGCCTGTTGTTTACCGTGACCCCGGAAAATAAAGGGCGTTCCGGGGTCACGGTGATGGAAATGTGTCCCGCGACCCCGGCAGGCTTTGGCCCTCTGTGCGGGGGCCCCGTCATTTGCTGACAGCTCTTTGAGGCGCGCGTGGAACACGACGCGCCGTCGACCCGGGCATGTTCCATGGTCGGACAGCGAGTTGCCCTTTACTCGCTGTCCGCATGCCCGCGCCTACGGTGGCCGGAGATCATCTGCCGACGTCCGACGCCGTGGGCGTGTACCACTGCGGTTGGGGCGGAGGGAGGACTTTGTCCTCTCTCTCTCGCGGCCCGCCATCTCCTTTACGAGCATTACTGCTTCGCAGAAGGCGGCGACCGCTTCCCACTCCGTTTCGCTCCGCAGCATGGCGGAAACCAATGCCGGGCGCGAGAGATCTCCGCCTATCGCCGCCTTGAGGACACGTCGGTGCCCTGCCCAAGCTGGGCAGTCTTGCACCGTATGCTCTATTTAGCTACAAGCTCCGCTTCTATAGAACAATGTACTATTAATTAGGACAAATGTTTGAATGAGTCTGTTTGTCATCGCTGTTGTCTTATCAAACAAACGGATGTTACTGTTTGCACAAATGGCTGACAGTGTTGTGTTTTGTTTTTCTCTGATAATTATCTTTCTACTATTATGAATGTGGAGTTTATTACTCCTTCAAGACTTTTACATACATGGGGTCACATCCCGAGGGGTTCCCATGGGGTGACAATCCCGGATTTTTGAGTCCAGGGGGCCGATTCTCGGTTTTAGAGATGGTGTCGAACTCGACAAAAATTTCTAATGACGTCATTTTTTCGACAAATTTTACTAAACTCTAGCGTGAGCCTTCGACAAATGGCCAATTTGACAAATCAACTTTTAAAATTTGTCAAAAAAATGACGTCATCAGAAATTTTGTTCGAGTTCGACACCATCTCTAAAACCGAGAATCGGCCCACAGAACCCGGACAAGAGTCGAAGTGCGCTTCGGGGGTGGGAGGACGGTTAAGTGTGGGTGGACGTGAGTTGAACTAGGCACGGGGGGAACGGATTTAGATGAAATTTGGTACACAGATTTATTACCTAAATTAACACATAGGATAGTTTTTATCCCGTTTTTATCGACCCGTGTGATAATTTTCGAGTAGCAGCAGGTGAAGCCACAGCTAGTAAGGCAACAGCTAGTAAATACATAATTATGTAAACGTAATCCTACTAATCCTACTAATATTATAAACGTGAAAGTTTGCATGGATGTTTGTTACTCTTTCACGCAAAAACTGCTGAACGGATTTAGATGAAATTCGGTACACAGATAGTTTATAACCTAAATTAACATATAGGTTAGTTTTAATCCCATTTTTATCGTCCCGTGGGATAATTTTCGAGTTGTAGCGGGTTAAACCGCTAGTAGATGATATAAATACATAATGTAAACGTAAACTGATACATACGCAGTTATCAAGCTGGCTGGGGCGATGGTTTGTCTTCAATTATGTCAATTTATGCTTTATTGAGCGTCGAATAGGTCTTTGTACGAGCGAGGCCGTAGTGCTAACATAGCTAGATATAAGATATATGTTTGTTAGTGCTTATAGTGAGGGACTAAGTTTTATTGTTTTGTTCGCGACTTTGTAGTTCTAAATCAAAGATATTATAAGTAAAAAGGCTTCAGATACGTTATACGCGCTCATAAAGTGACGCGCTCAAATGTGGTCAATTGACAAACCTTGAATATATTTGTCTCTTTTTACTTGCGATGCCACCCTACTTTAGCGAGTAATCGTGATGTAGTGTGCTATTGCAATATTTAGTTATTGATGTGTGCGTTAGTGGTGCCGTTTTTGAAGATAGAATGTCGTGTAGGTAACGTATCTATTCATTTATAATATCATTGTACTAAATTAAAAAAAACAAAACTCCAAAAACTTTTTGCCCCTAACGTCAACATATGTCATATGATCTGTCAAAAAAGTTCTTAAACGCCACTGGGAATTTTTGCCTCCAAAACAAGTAACGGGAAAATAAGAAACGTCAACAGAATTTAACAATGCATTTTTCTCAGAATTTACAGTTTTTTTTTATCGTAGTAAAATCATCAAATGAGTCCTCCTATCCAGAGTGGGGCTGGAGGGACTGTCAGACTTGTACTGGCTAAAATCCACGGTGTTCTTCAATAGCCCTTTACATTCCTGGGTTAATTCGGTAGTCCCCCGACCCAGGCAGCCTTCAGGTCTCTAAGGGAGCCCCCGCCATTTTGTTGACACTCTTTGAGGCGCGCGTGTTACACGACGCACCGTCAACCCGGGCATAGTCCATGATCCGACGGCGAGTCACCCAATACTCGGCATCCGTATGGCTGTGGTGATATTTCGAGTGACGTTTGAGACTGTTTACATTGTCTCTGTTACCTCTGGCCTATTTATCCAGCATTTAGAGTAAATCTATCCAGGAAATATCCCAAAAACCAGCACTAACGGTTGACCCAAATGGAATCTCAGTATTGAAACTCTCAAAACTAATGCGCTATGTGACATTTGTTCCCTTTCATCCTGATGTCGTACCGGCTGAGTGCCAAATGTCTGCAACATACTATGAAGACCTGGAATTACATTCTGACTTGAAAATATGAGGCCGAGAGCAGCAATGCTATACAACGTGTAACGTTAATAGCGCTCAACCTCTCGTGGGGCAACTCAGCCCATGTTACTGAACAATGTTTGTTCTATGACTTGGAAATTCCCAAAAAAAAAATAATTTTCAAACTGATGGGCCTGATCAATTTCTCATTTTGTAAGAAAAAGCAAAATTATTTTTTGCGAATTTTCAAAAGTCTTGTAACAAACATTGTTGAGTAGCATGTGCTAAGTTATCCCACGAGAGGTTGTGCGCTATTAACGTTACACATTGTATAACAGGGGTGGCCAACTTGATTAGACAAAATATCTACAGTTTATTTAAGGGAAATGCTCCAACCAGCCCGCGAAAATCAAAATTTCTTGCGTTTTTTACAATTTGCAGACCATTGCTAGGTTTTATGTTGATTTTAATATTATTCGCGGCTGTAAGACATTTATAATCATAAAAATCACCAATACAACCCTCCTTGGTATTTGCAATGAAACTGATAAATGTAAATGTTCCCTAAAATCAACTATTGTAACGCTCTTGAGGCACTCCACTCCTCAACTTAGCCTCATAACAGGTATCAAGTCATCCAAGTTCAGGTTGACAACTGCTGGTCAGTGATTATCAAGTTAGCCCTGCTAACATTTATAAGTTTCATTGCAAATGAAAAAGCCAATACGAAATTTACCTTTTGACAGCTATTTGATGGTCACCACACAGACACCTAGATACACAATAGCCCCGCAGATGGGCCTCTGGACATTTGCAACACCAAGGCTTACACGGCTCTTTTAGAGGGTGTGAAGAAAATTTGAAGAAACTTTGTATCGACAATCAAAGGGACAATCATTTCTGGGAAATAAATTTACCTACATCGTATGTATATCCCAGCCAACGACGATATATTACTAGACTCCTAATAACAGGCGACCGATGTCTGTCAACACAATAGGCAAAAAAGTCTTATATCCGTCTTATTTCGAACACTCCTGTGAGCCGTAAACATACCTTGAGACAGAACAGACCTTGAGCTAGCCAATCACAACGCAGTACCCCGTCCCCCTCGCTTACGTTATACCTCAGCGAGTTGACAGAATAGTTTTTGTTCCTTAGATCGTGCATGCGGAGTCTAGTAATATATCGTCGTTGTTTGAGTATATATCTCGGTTACCTCTGTCCTATTTACCCAGCCAGCAAATAGAGTAAATCTATCCAGGATATATCCCAAAAACCAGCACTAACGGCTGACCCAAATGGAATCTCAGTATTGAAACGCTCAAAACTAATGCGCTATGTGACATTTGTTCCCTTTCATCCTGATGTCGTTCCGGCTGAGTGCCAAATGTCTGCCACATACTATGAAGACCTGGAATTACATTCTGACTTGAAAATATGAGGCCGTGAGCAGCGATGCTATTCTTTATATACACGGCGTTGTGGCAGCGTGGCCGCAGCAGCGCTCACGCCACTAGGGACTAAAGCAACGACGATATAATTATTACCAGACTCCTAATAACAGGCGACCGATGTCTGAGAACACATTAGGCAAAAAAGTCTTATATCCGTCTTATTTCGACCACTCCTGTGAGCCGTAAACATACCTTGTAACCACCTTGTACCACTTGTACAAAACATACCTTGTACCATTTATCAGTTTCATTGCATACCTACCATACACGAGGAATAAAGATAAATTTATTGTACCAGCAACTCGGCTTAAAAAAATAGGAATTACATTTAGATGTCAATGTATACGTTTCTATAATAAACTTCCCGGCCCTATTCAAAAATTAAGTATTAATAAATTCAAATCGTATATTAAACGAAATTTGTCCCAGAAAGCTTATTATCATATTAATCACTATTTAGAGGATAAAAAAGGCATGGGAATAAGCTGCTCCAATTAAATTCACTCAATTTTGTTTTTTTTTTTGTTTTACACTTTTTGACATGTTTTATTTATTTTATTTTTTTTGCTTTTATACAAACTGACATTTTATTTTTACTTTGACATGTTTTTTTTTTGTATACACCCTGACATTTTATTTTTTACATTTTTTTTGACATCATTTCTTTGTATTTTTTATTTTGTGTTTTGACATGATTACTTTGTAATTTATTTATATATTTTTTTTGTATTTTGACATTTTCTATGTCATTTTCTTTTTGTACATATTTTTTGTTTGTTCTTGTTTTATTTTATTTTATATCTTGTTGACATGGATTACTTCGTAATTTTTAATTTTGTCTTTTTTATTATTGTGTTTTTTTTTTTTTTTTATACGAACTTGTGAATGTGAGGACTTGTGTGGGTTACACATTATTCTATAGGATTTTTTTTATTTTTTTGCGTTTTATTAAATTGTCTGACAGTTTGAGTTATTTATGCGGCCTACCCAAATGTCCTTTCTTTGGTATTGATCGTCGTATCGTTGAGCTCCTTGTGTTATGAGTTGAGCTACACGGTAACTGACACATGCTTGCACTGACTGGACAGGCCCACTCAAATCTGTGTGGTTCTTTCTTCAAAAGACCACCTCAGACACCTGCATGGTTCTCATATAACTTTTCGAATACAAAATTGTCTGGACTTTAAAAGAGACTGTGACCTCTGAGTTTGTTTCGGATGTTTCTTCTCAGAGTAGTCAGGTACGAAACACCGGCCTCATCTAGTTTTAAAAATAGTGTCTTTTGACGTGTAAAAGAGTTTGTCAAAACCAATTTGCTAAATAAACATCATTTATCATTTATCATTTACTTGAGACAGAACAGACTTTGAGTTAGCCAATCACAACGCAGTACCCCGTCCCCCTCGCTTACGTAGTACTTCAGCGAGTTGACAGAATAGTTTTTGTTCCGTGAGATCGTGCATGCGGTGTCTAGTAATATATCGTCGTTGATCCCAGCTGTCGACATAACACTTTTAAACTTGCTAAGAACAATTGTATCAAAATTCAGCATACCTAGCACGTTTCGTCAGTCGTCAGCGTGACGAAGAAAATGTCCAACAACGCCTCCATTGTGACGAATGTTACGACATTCGTCAACATTACACAATTGTGTTTCATTAGAATACCATGAAGTATGGTTGTTTATGCTTGGAGAAATAGGCCACCTCATTTTTGGAGTTGTTTTGGTCATTGAGCTATTATTACTACGTATAGAGACGACACCACGTATCAACACTGTGTCCCATCCAGGATGAGTGCACGCGCACAAGTTCATTCAGTTGTTTGACAGCTCTGTGTCGTGCTCTAGGCGCACGCACTCATCCTGGATGGGACACAGTGGTGATACGTGGTGTCGTCTCTATACGTAGTAATAATAGCTCTATGGTTTTCGTGTTTCACATCTTTCCTATACATATTTTCTGTGGGTGTAGCGTTGGGGTCACGGGGCTGTCTCAACAGGTAATCATGACTCTGGAACGTAAAGGGGTATTGAAGGATCACCGTGGATTTTAGTCAGTACAAGTCTGACTGTGATGTGTGTTACCAGTGATGACTTACGGCACCGAAACGTGGTATTTCACTATCGGCCTCATTTCAGCGAGCTATGGAGAGGGCTATGCTCGGTGTTTCTCTGCGTGATCGAATCCGAAATGAGGAGATCCGTAGACGAACTAAAGCCACCGACATAGCCCACCGGATTAGCAAGCTGAAGTGGCAATGGGCAGGCCATATTGCTCGCAGAGCAGATGGCCGATGGGGTCGAAAAGTGCTAGAGTGGAGACCATGGACTAGCAAGCGCAGCGTAGGACATCCACCAACAAGGTGGACAAACGACGATAAGTATATAAGGTGGTTCCTTCCGTCCTGCCCTAGGTAGGAGGACACACTTGATGAATTTACCACAGAAAAAAAATGACTAGTCTGTCCAGTTTTTCGGTTTTATTTTAAGAACTGGCAATACTCTATGTAGGACTGATTTCGTGAACTTTAATGGAAGTCTGGAAACGGAAGCGGAACGGGATTTGTGAGCATTAGATTAAACCAATGAGCGCAGTGGTAGAATGAGCCGTCAGATGAAATGCCAGCAACTCTTGCTGAGGTCTCTTAACTGTATCATTATTATAAAGCAAAAGAGTTTAGAATGCGCTAATCTCAGGAATCATCACCTTGCTGTCCTTATCTCATTTTACTTGTGGTCGTCGCAACACGTTTTCTTCTTCCATTCTCTCCTATCAGACGTCACAGTATCATTTAAGTACTACTTTTTCATTCATATCATCCCTTACACAATCCATCCATCTTTTCTTTGGCCTTCCCCTTCCTCTCCATCCATCAACATTAATCTCAGGAATCACTGATTCAAAAAGAAAATACTTTTCTGTCGTCTAGTCAATTTATCAAAGAAGATTTTGTCCATTTAACGAAGTTGGCGGCAAAAAAAGATTCTGATGAATTGAGAACCACATCCCTTTTCGAAGTCGGTTAATTAATAAAGACTAGACAAAGAACTGTACGCTATTAAAACCCAGATTGAAGAGAAATCCAAATCCTAATAACACAACTTTTACAGAAATGAGGGATTTTCTTTTGATTGTTTCCCTAGTCGATGGATAGATGGCGCTGAACTTGGTATGTTACTGCACTGAAGGGAACGTCGTCATTTTTTGTTTTTTTTTTCACTTGATTGTAATTTTGAGATCTTAAAACGTAACGTACATGTCATGTCATTGTTAGTCACATCACATCACACCATTGGCATTTGGAAATAAATAACAACAAGGAAAAAGAAAAAAATATTCATTGACCAGTCTTTTTAATTTATGAGTTTTCCACGCCATAAAGAAAATGTCCCAAGAGAAAAAGAAGAGAAGTCTGTGCCTCGTGGATTTGTGCAAAAATGAAGGCATAAATCTAGTAACGTAGTCAGTTCAACGCCATCTACGTTCTTGGAAACTACTTTTTTTTAATAGTCGAAAAAGAAAACTTCTCATTAATTTACGCTACAAAAACCCAGGTTAAAATAAAATCCAAATTCCTATTAACATAATCTTTACAGAAATTCCCCGACCACATGATTCCTGCATGCGTAACGCCATAACGAATTAATTTAATAGCCGCCATGTTGTTTGGCCTTGGATTTAACAGAGCGCTGGAGAAAAAAACAAACACTAAATTATCATACTAATTGTGTTTAGCTAGTAATAATAGTTTAATGTTTCTGTTTTCTAGATAAACGCGTTTGAAACTATTTGTAGATGGCATGGCATGCATGGGCTAGATTAAGTGTCTAAACACACTATGCCGAGGATACGCGACGGAAGTTCGGCATGATTACGCCTACAATGCTATTTGAATTAGGTACTGGCGACACATTATGCCGAAATCACGTTGCGTTATAGCGTACAGCCGAACTTCAGTCGGGCGTAAATTCGGTCGCACCTCAAAAGTAATAACGGAACCCTAACAGGATGACTTTATTTTGCATTTGTCTGTCCGGCTGTTTAGGTAGCACGACACGACGCCACGACAGCGCTCGAAACACTGAATATACACAATTACACACAAAATTGCGCAACTGAATTTCTGCCGCGTAAGTTCGGCACTTATGGTGTGTCTTATCAGCCGAATACGTTGGAACGTAAAATCAGCCGCGGAACTTCGGTCGCGTACGTTCGGCATATATGTGTTTAGACACTAAGAGTAAGAGCAAACCCATTGTATAAATAAATAAGTTCATAAAATCAAAATCAAAAAATCAAAAGTCATTTATTCAAATATGGCTGATTTATCAGCACTTTTTAAAGGTCAATTTTTACATAAGACAGTCCCCCAAAGCGCCCCCCCTTCGACACTTCCTAGTGTTTTGTCTGGGAAGAAGAAGTGGCGGAACAAACTCCCCAGCAACACATCTGTCTGTACGGTTAGAAGAACCGCACATATGCGCAATGGATCCAATTTTCTTCAAAAAACTGTTAAATTCGCAATTATCAAATCAGTCCTCCTGGGTGAAGCTGAAAGGACTGTCAGACTTGACTGATAAAAAACCAAACTGTTGCTTCCGTTACTCTTTGCGTTTCAAGACCTAGATTCCCTTTCAAGACTGTGAGTGACGTGGTGCAATATCCCTTTAGAAGTCTCTGGTCAAGAAAAACTAATGTTTTTTATTCATAAACAGTATATTTACGTAAACCACACACGTTTTTTACAGATTTTTACGAACCATAACCATTTCCTTTCGATAAAACTCATAAAAAATAAAATCTAAGACTTTTCATTTCCTATTACCATAATCTTACACTTATCTTTTTTTTAAATCACAAACAATCATTACTTAATACTGACAGAAAAACCGATAATTTACCGTAAATAAATTCGCAAGCTATACGAGCGAACATCACTATATCGCTGTCCTATTTGACCAGGCACAGAGCGGCAACGTCGCCTTTCTCTTGGCAGACATGTTGTTTTTGTTATTATGCTGGCTGTGTGACACTTTAGTACTCAGTTGGCGGTTTATTGTGTTATTTTTATGATCTGTTTTAACGGTTTGATAACAAATTTTAAGGTTAAAAGAAAATGGGAGATCTTATCATGTTCAATAATGATAAAGTTACATAACATAGATATAGATCATGCTGCGCTGATCATAGATAAATTGGAATAAGGGCAAGCATAGGCAAGCAAGAGAAATGATAAATACTTGAACTAAAATAATTTAAAATGGTCAATATCGTAGTTCATGAGGGCAGTTAACAACGTTGAAAAACAAGCCCATGGTTCGGATAATTCAGGTTGGTTATTTCCATGGAGAAAAATCGGCAGCATCTCAATATTTATGCCAGAACTCCTATGACCTATGGTTAGGATAGGTCTTAGATGGTTAGGTACTTACCTAATTCTTTTTAAATATGTACATAAAAATGCCATCGCCATCTTCCTGCCCTTTTTTCATTCTATTAGTGGTCGTCGCAACACGGTTTCTTCTTTCATTCTTCCCTGTCAGATCATTTATTCCTTTGTCTTTCATAAATATTATTCCTTACAAAATCCATCTCCCCTATCAGACGTCACAGTATCATTTACTCCTTTTTCATTCATATCATTCCTTAGACAAACAATCCTTAGTTTCTTTGGCCTTCCTCTTCCTCTCCATCCATCAAGATTCATACCTACCTACTTATCACTCTCTTAATCACATACAGTGTCAGCATTTTACAAGTGCTGTTTCGAAGCAGCATATGAGAAGAGTCTCATCCAGCAAGGAATTGGTGGAAGCCTTTGCTTGTTGTTTTAAAAGATCTTCCGTTTGTCAATGGATCTTGATCTAGAATCTACGAGTGCAACTAGCAATACGCTTGCATATTAAATAGTAATGACTATATTAAAAGTACTGTATTATTAATTTCAAAATAAAACCGATGAGGAAAAACCGTATAACCGATCACGGAAGTGAGTCCTTCCTTATTCGTGAGGGCAAACGTTTACTTCCTACAAAATGGCGTCTTATGACAATTTGCGCGCCAAAATTATTAATACCACAGATAAAAAAAATGGTCACGTATTATGAGATTCATCTTCCTTAATTGATTTAATCATCTGCCTGCCTTTTCCCAACTTCATATCTTGTGGTCGGCTTCCAGACGAACCAGATGCAGCTGAATATCAGTATTTTACATGGAGCGACACTATCAGACCTCCACAACACAGTAACTGGTCAATAACTATAACCCATGGTAAGACTTGTTGTCAGACTTTAGAGCTTCTGACTAACAGTGACGAGACTGTTAAAGATCTACAAATGACAGCCGGGACCAACAGCTTTACGTGCTTTCCGAGGCACGGAGGAAACTCGCTATGACAGATGGTCACCCATCCACAGACCGATTTATCGATGTTGTTACCTCAGCATGCCTTACTTCGAACATCGATTCGTGCCATTGAGCTATTATCACTACGTATAGAGACGACACCACGTATCACCACTGTGTCCCATCCAGGATGAGACAACGCGCACAAGTTCATTCAGTTGTTTGACAGCTCTGTGACGTGCTCTAGGCGCGTGCACTCATCCTGGATGGGACACAGTCGTGATGCGCGGTGTCGTCTCTATACGTAGTAATAATAACTCTATGATCCGTGCGCCTATTATTATATTGTCAGAAACTCATCTAGTACATACGGATTATTTTCTAAAACTATGTTGTAAATGAACAGTTTCATCTAATAATAAAGTACGGAATAATGAAATGAATCATTGATCTTGTAAACCTGATTAAAATGTGTGTCGTTATTATCTGATAAAATTTCAAAGTGGTTGGCACATTAGTGAGTCATTTAAGTCATTTATTTACTACGCGAACTCGGGAGCCATTATGAGTTTATGAGAAGAAGTCCCATTCTGTACCATAGATATAGAGAATGGACGGAGCAATTACTGTATGAAATAAACATCTTTTTAGAAAGAGATAAAACTATTCAGTTGATTAATGGAGAGGGAGAAAGCGAGAAATTCGTTGACAAAAAAAAAAGGATCGTGCATGAAATTGATCACAGAAAGAGAAAACGATTAATTGGTATGGTTGTCTTTTTCCTGTCGATAAGATATAAGGCTCAGATAATGTTGTAAGTCTGTGGTCCACTCTCTATGCCTGTTGAAGGCAAAAAAAAAAAACACTTCGAAAATAGAATAAATACCAATGTTTTTTCAGTTCCAATGTTTGCCACGTGCTAAAATACATTTATTATAACAATATATTTACAATTTGACTCGGCAAAATCAGCAGTAGCTAAACTTCTGTTCTCTCTGCCTTACGTTACTCAAGATTGGTCAATCAACAGTCATCGCACTGACCGCGTATGCCGCCGAGCGACGCCGACGCATTCGGCTCTAGAAACATCCGGAAAACCCCTTTTATTACGTAGACATAGTTCCAGTATGAATAAAATGTCTAGATTCCGTGTTCAGAACAAAAGTAACAATTTTAGTAAAGCCAATTTGTGAGTGAGCGAACTTCTTTCCTGGACATCTTCACTTGTTTTACGCAGGAATCAAACGAAGGGGATAAGTATTTTTTCTATTTGTGGCTTTAATTCTCATCAGTGGCTTACTAAGAATCTGGCAATTCTAAAATCAATGGATAGGTAATTTCCTTCTTAAAATTGTATAGACGTTTTCTAGGTTGCATAGGACGCTTCAAAACTACTGATCGAATCCCAAAAATTCCTTCGGCAATGCAAAGTTATAGTATCCACATAATAAGCTATTCCTTTTAGGGCTGAGTTTTCAATAGTCTACTAACTTTTATCTGAGAAATAAAAATGGCAGTTTGACAGCTTATTTATAGAAAGGTCATATCGCTATTTTTATTTCTCAGATAAAAGTTGTCTGACTATTGAAAAATCAGCCCTTAATTGTATAAATTGCGAAAGTATAGGGGAGGGAGACCTTTACCCAGCAGTTGGACATAATCGATAAAAGAAATTGTGACAATGAGTTTCTTAAATTGTTACGCTTTCACGTCTTAGTTATTGAACTAATTTCCATGAATTTTGGTATAGATACGTAGGTACTTCTACTTTTTGAGAAATTAAAGCTTGAAGAATAAGAAATGGGGCATTTTTTTTTCTTTTACGTGATCATCAGATGAGGCCTCCCACCCCGGGCAGGGCGGGAGGGACAGTCAGACTTGTACTGACTAAAATCCACGGTGTCATTCCTTTATGTACCGGGGTCACGGTGATGGTATGAGTCCCGCGACCTTGGCAGGCTTTAGCCCTCTGGGAGGCCTCGTCATTATGCTGACGTTCTTCGAGGCGCGCGTGGAACACGACGCGCCGTCGACCCGGGCATGGTCCATGGTCCGACGGCGAAATGCCCTTTACTCGCCGCCCGCATGCACACAAGAAATGGGGCATAATTTAGTAAGCTAATGGTGCCAGAAAGTGCAAATTGGTAAAACATTTTTGTTTGATGAAAAATCAGGATGACTGTGCTAGTTCTATGCCTGATAATAGGATGAATAAACTTGATAGATTTGCCTGACATGCTTGCACGTCAATTATTTTATTGATTTTCTGTAACTCCATTCTCTTTGTCATGCTCAAAATATTTTTTTTCCGATTTCCTCTTATTTATTTTTCTTTTGTAACTTTGCCCCACACTTAGATTTTTTTCCTCTATCGTGGGTGCGTTTACAAACATATAAACTCACATACACTAACACCCAGACCCGGAACAACTACTTGTAGATCATACAATTATTTGTTCAGTGCAGGGATCCACCCGCGATACGCTGCAGACCAGTCGATCGTTCAGCCACTGCGCCAGCCGTGTCGTCAAAACGACTACTTTGTCAGAATGGTCCATAGACATACAGCATGGATGGAGCATGATCTAGTTAAATCCAGTTGTTGTCAATAGGGTCGCCCTTATCCTAAAAAAACTGGCAATATGTAGGTGTAATATACTATACCATCATCATCAGCCTATAACGTTCCCACTACTGGGACATAGGCCTCCTCTTTTGTGAGAGGGAGTACTCCACCACGCAGGCCTAGTGCGGGTTGGTAGATGTCACATGTCTTCGAATGTTTGGTTCTAGGACATACCGGTTTCCTCACGATGTTTTTCTTCACCGTTTTGAGAGCAGTGGTGATGAAATAAATTACAGAAAGTAATGCGTCAGGCTGGGTTCGACACCACCAACGACGATATAATTATTACTAGACTCCTAATAACAGGCGACCGATGTCAGTCATCACATTAGGCAAAAAAGTCTTATATCCGTCTTATTTCGACCAATCCTGTGAGCCGTAAACATACCTTGAGACAGAACAGACCTTGAGTTAGCCAATACGACAACGCAGTACCCCGTCCTCCTCGCTTACGTAGTACCTCAGCGAGTTGACAGAATAGTTTTTGTTCCTTAGATCGTGCATGCGGAGTCTAGTAATATTTATCTTCGTTGGTTTCGGATATAACCATCTACGCTCATTTGAAAAAATCTCTCTGTACGCTTACGCAATGCGTGTTGATAAGGTGCAATGTCGTTACGCAATCAATTTGACATAACACTGCAATAGGTAGGTAGTTATTTATAAACAACTTCGTTCGTTAACCCCGGCGTTAAATAGCGTTGAAACGATAACTGTTACTTTGTTTATTTCATTGCATATTATTACCAATAAGTTCAACACTTAAGAGAAAAAAGAATCTTTCTGTCCATAACATAATTTTGTTATTGAAATATAACCTTAATCTTCAAGACGCGCTGACAGAAAGTCGCCTATTACTCATGAACCATGCCCAGGTTGACGGCGCGTTGTGTTCCAACGCGCAACTTAAAGAGCTGTCAGCACAATGGCGGGGGTCCCCTTAGAGGGCATCGCCTATTGGAGTCTATCGGAGTAGCGGAACTAACGAGCTACTGCAACCCCGGAACGTAAAGGGTTATTGAAGGACACCGTGGATTTTAGTCAGTACACACGGCTACACATCAAGCTATGCAAATCCAGTATGAGCTGACTGTTCATTATGTGGAAAAATCGTACGAAACTAGACCAAGACAAACTGGTTTTGTATAGCTTGATGTGTAGCCGTGTGTACAAGTCTGGCAGTCCCTTCCCAGGGCGGAAGGGACTGCCAGACTTGTACACACGGCACCCACCCTTGGTCGGACGACGCACTTGATGAATTTACCACGATAAAAAAACTAAACAATCAAGAAATAAGGCTCAAATTCAACCATCTTATTAAATAACCAGCTAAACAAAATTTAACGTTTGTTTCAACGACAACGATTTATTTCTTTTGCGTTTTAGGTATAACGTTTAATTTAGTATTCGTTCTGAAATATTGAATGCGTTATATTAGGCCTGATTATGGAGAATTCTGTTACCTATCATTGATATCTGTTATAATTCAAAACTTTGAATGATTCAAAAAGGTCCATCAAACTCTAGAAACTGAGCATGCTCCGTTCGACGCGACGTTCATTTAGTGACGCTGTGCACGAAGCGACCGTCCGCCATCTTAGTTCACTCGCAGCCGCAGCGGCTCCCCTCCACACCGCCCGGCTACCTCGCCTCCGTAAAATCGCCATATTGTAACGTAACGTTGTCGTCTTTGATAACGTTATTTTTGCTGACATCATATTAGAGTAATACGAACGTTACGCGCGCGTTTGGAGCGATTAATTGATTATTCCGTGTACTGTGAACTTAGATTAGTTAATAGTGTATGTTATAACATTGTTTTTTACAAGTTTGTGCATTCTAAGATTAAATAATCCGCCAAAAACTGGAGTGTAGTGAAAAAATAATTTAGCTGCAAATAAAAAAATGTCAAAACCAGTGATTTTGAACTATTTCGAAATAAATGCGGACGACAAAATCGCCAATTGCAAGCTATGTGACAAAAAAATATCTCACAGCTCAACTCACAGATTCACAAGTACCAATTTAAAACAGCATTTACAGATTAACCACAGTTCAGCGTACGATGAGTTTCTTAAACTAGATTCGTCGATAGAAAAACCCAAAAAATATAGCAAGACTAAACATAGACTAAAAAATTTACCAATTTGGTACTATTTTGACCGAAATCGAGAGAAGGGCCATGAATTCGCTGATTGTCGACTGTGTAAAAAGACGTTATCTTATAAAACCACTATAGCGAACTTAAAAAATCATTTGAAACGACATCATATTAACAGTTATAATGAATTTCTTGAACAATCGAAGTCAGTGGACGTGAATTCGGAATCTGAAGAACATTCGTTGCAATCAGGTAAATATGATTTAAATTACCTACATACTAACAATGTAAAGGCCTACTTTCATCGCGGGCATACGGACGGTGAGTAATTGGTGACTTGACGTCCGTTCATGGCGCGTTTGCAAACACTTGAATATCGACTCCTTCACTTTTAAAACGTAAGGGTCAAGTTACACCGAGGCGCGACCAACGCGACGTTGCGGGCACATTTCAATAGACTCAAAATCTAACTTTATTTACTACACGAAAAGATACACATTGCAGTATCGTTGTGTCACGTCGCGTTCGTCGGTGTGAACTGATCGTAAAGGAAAACAATAAGCGAGTCTATTAACGTTTCGTTTTCTTGCTTAAACGTTTTGTTTTATATTATCGTTATAAATAATTAACGTTATAAAAATTCGTTGATGGAAATACATAAAGCGCTGCGTTTAAATACGTTTACGATTTATGCAGTGTTTTTATGAGACGGAATTTGCAAAAATGACGGTTGTCCTTACAAACTTAAAATAATATTATCATATAATTTCAAAATTAATTATTATAAAGAGAAAAGTCTTATTTGTGTTTTTGTATTTGTAATGATGAGGAATTTTGTAATTTAGTAAAAAACACAACCCAACCTAATACCGTGAAATTGATCGATTTAGATATTAGAGGATGGCTCATCATGTATTTAAAATTATAATAATTATGACTAGACAAGGTCCAATCTCTGAGTCTATGCTGATATTTGACATTACGAAGACCTCACGAAACGCTAGCGCTGCTAGCGGCGAAGTCTTACGCGATGTCCCTTCTAACAATAAAAACATAGGTATTAAATGTTTGTCTGAGTTTCGTCTGCTTGATTCATAATCTTATTTTGACGTATAAACTCCTTTATGTTTAAACATATTTGGGGATTTGGCCAATTGCCACACGTGAGCGGGTTAACAACAGCATCATATTAGTCAGCGGTTTAAAAATAGAAACTAAGTGGAGAAGTAACTGAAATACAGAGAACATTAATGATTAATCTATACAAATATTATAAAGCTCGCGGGCATGCGGGTGGCGAGTAAAGGGCAACTCGATGTCCGACCATGGACCATGCCCGTGTCGACGACGCGTCGTGTTCAACGCGCGCCTCTAAGAGCGTCAGCATAATTACGGGGCCCCCGTCTTAGAGGACCAAAGCCGTCCGGGGTCGCGGGACTTATTACATCACCGGGACCCCGGAACATAAAGGGCTATTAAAGGACACCGTGGTTTTTAGTCAGTCACAAGTCTGACAGTCCCTCCCGCCCTGCCCGGGGTGGGAAGACTCATTTGATGATTATACCAAGTTTTTTTTATTTTTTTTATTAGCCTATACTGTCCCACTGCTGAGCAAAGGCTTCCCCCAATTCCTTCCAGGAATTCTTTTCCTGGGCCGCTTCGAACCAGCTCTCATGGTGAGCGTCTAGGTCGTCTCTCCATCTTATCATCTCCATACCACGTAAAAAAAAATTAAGCTAAAGAGCTTGTTTGGTTATACATATTACCAGCCTATTGCCGTCCACTGCTAGACGTAAACCTCCACCGGCGAGCGCCAACCCTCCCAGTCCTGGGCAGTCCGCATCCTCCCGCTATTATTGGAATCAAATATAGCAGCTCACAATTTAGGACCCAATAATATTAGTAGTCATTTTTACCCGTGGTGCTAGGCAACTGGGCTTCTCCCAGTTGTAATATCCCTTTGTGCCTATTGACCTTGTTTTGTTCTGTCTCCTGCTTGTACGGAGGGAAGTGAAATAGTTATTTGTTATACAAGAGTGCAAAGTTGATTTTTAACCGCGTGCTCATGTTTGATGACCGAGCAAGCGAATGATTCTAAAATTGAATCACGAGTGCAACGAGTGATTCAATATTAGAATCATGAGCGATAGCGAGGGAATCAAAAGAGCACAAGGTGAAAAATCTTTGCACTCGAGTGCAACACGTAACTTTTCATCCCACCTCAGCGAGGAAATGACTAAATGCAAAAACAAATAAAAACAGATGTACCTTCATTGTATAAACACAAGATAGGCTTTTATTTCAGTTCAGGTATTAACTAAGACGTTATTATAGAACAGAATAATTATTAAATTAAAACAAATAATACTTAGGTAGTAGTTGAAAACTACTACCTAAGTATTATTAAGTTACTTATTTTTATCTTGGTTTGTCATAACATAACAATAAGACGTGAAAGAAAAACCGCACAAAGCAAATAAAAAAGGTAAAACAAAGTACTGAGCCAAGAATGTTTCGGGTCTGAGATTTTAACAAAATAATTGTAGATTACGCTCCAAGGGAGGTGTATTGAATTCCGAAGCGATACTAAGGATTCTGGGGGTGAACCTCCATCCGTAGCGCAGCGAGAATGTTCAAGTGTTAACACCCGAAAGAAACGAGGGAATAAAGTTAAAAATCCTTAGTGAAGCGAGGGATTCAAGTTAGCCCAAGGCAACGCAGCCTTACACCCGAGGAGCGTACTCTGCTTTCCCACCTGTGTACCACATCAAATTTTAAAAATAGAATTTGTTTCCTCGACAACCTTCGAACGTCAAGTGGGCACCACAGCAAGCGATCAGCTGTTGCGGTCACCGGCCGCCATTACTGCTGCAACTCTTTTGTTCATACGATGTTCTAAATTCAAATTTACTTTATTCACTAGAGGATAAAAACGACTTTTACTCACTTGAGGATAAAAACGGCTTTTACGCTCAGATATCGAAGAGCAAAAGTACCCTTTCCGAGGTGGGGGGATGAAAACATATTTTTCATCCCCCCATCTCGGAAAGGGTACTTTTGCTCTACTAGCAGCAGTAATGGCGGCCGGTGACCGCAACAGCTGATCGCTTGCTGTGGTGCCCGCTTGACGTTCGAAGGTTGTCGAGGAAACAAATTCTATTTTTTTTAAATTTGATGTGGTACACAGGTGGGAAAGCAGAGTACGCTCCTCGGGTGTAAGGCTGCGTTGCCTTGGGCTAACTTGGATCCCTCGCTTCACTAAGGATTTTTAACTGTATTCCCTCGTTTCTTTCGGGTGTTAACACTTGAACCTTCTCGCTGCGCTACGAATGGAGGTTCACCCCCAGAATCCTTAGTATCGCTTCGGAATTCAATACGCCTCCCTTGGAGCGTAATCTACAATTATTTTGTTAAAATCTCAGACCCGAAACATTCTTGGCTCAGTACTTTGTTTTACCTTTTTTATTTGCTTTGTGCGGTTTTCCTTTCACGTCTTATTGTTATGTTATGACAAACCAAGATAAAAATAGAACTGTTTTGCATAAAAACAAAACAGTTATTATGTGTGTGGAGTAACACGTCACTTATATTTTGAAGAAGCGATCCAAATTTCAGCCTTTGACGCTAGTTAATTAACTCTTTACCTTCATATATCCATAGTACAAACCAGGAGTCCATCTTTCACCTCTATGCAGTACGCGTCTCTACGCCTGTGAATGTCAATGTCAAGTTGACAGGTCACGTCATAGTCTTCTTCAAACACCAGCAAGCACCTTGCATAAGTGACGTGTTACTCCACACACATAATAACTGTTTTGTTTTTATGCAAAACAGTTCTATTATATGTGTTTCGTAACACGTCACTTATATTTTGAAGACCTGTTTGTTATCTGCTGGTGAAAGATTTAGATGCTATGTGAATTAACTTAGAATAAACGAATCCTTTTATCCTAAATTCGTACATTTTTTTTTTTTTTTTTATCAAAAATACATAACATTTTATTTAACATTATCTTCTGCCAAACTGCTGTACAGTTTATCGACAGATATACTATAGAACATTGGGTGATCTGGAACTTCTCTAAATAAATCCACAAATTAACACATTGCCCATTTGAAGTTATACTCCTAGCAAATGCCTCATTTATAATATTATTTGTGAAATAATAAAAAACTACTAAAATGATTATTCATTTAAATTTAAAAACGATGACGACCTTATCAAAAATGTAAGGAATCGCTTAGTTCTCAGAGAGTACCACTATGGTGCCAGAATCACTGGGTCATTAATCATTAATTTACTTCATTACTGACTCCCAGTCAGTCTAGATAAATGTATCTCTTACATGACTGAAGAATACTCTCTCAAGATGTGAGAATAACCAATAAATATTATTTGTGAACTTGACTATTATTAGACCTATTACAACATTTACTTCATTAAAACCTAGCCATAGAAAACACAGTAGGTGATGCGAGTAGCAATGTACCTACACAATTTATTTGATTAAAGTTTTCAAATTCGTTGTACACTGTACATTGTGTATTTCTACTACCTATACATTTGTATTTTATTATGTAGTAGAGATATGTAATAAATCCTCCTGCTCATTAAATGAGCTCCTCTCTGTGTAAGATTCATCTCCAACCTTTCATTGGACACATTCCAGGATAATTATCCTGAGGAAATTCTCTCCTTGATGACTGTATATTAGTACAAAGTGTTTATCTTGGTAGAATAACTGATCTTCCAATTTTGTCTCATCTAAAATTCTATTCTCCAGATAACCTCCTGATGGCTAGAAGGGAATTAAGCTTCTTAATCTGTTAAAAGATGGATTTTCCAACCATCCACAACAACAGGAATAACCTTTCCAGGTCAGCCTGGCCTTGATCTCATTAACAAATTCATCAAGGAACAGGGTAGATTTTAAAAAAGGCAACACAATAAACAGACGAGTTCTATCGGCCCTTCATAGCAATGTAAGTTGTTCATAATCTTACAACATTGGGCTATTGTACGTCTCTACCAATCAACGGGTAGGTTAAGCCAAGTCAAAATACTTGTTAAAATGAAAAAATCATCAACAAGGAGTCCCACTGAGATGCTCAAAAAATCATTTTGAAAACATTGGCCCCGAGCCCTTTAATTGGAGGTAACAGGTACCAATCTGGCAAGTCTTTGCCTATCCATGCATAGACAAAAAGGTAAAAATTGCACATGTTTTTCAACAGATTAACACAAGTAATACACTTATTACCTTATTTGAGGATGAACGTCATGTAATCTATAAGCCATGACACGCCTCAGTATTTTCCTTGTAATACACTTATTACATTATTTGAGGATGAACGTCATGTAATCTATAAGCCATGACATGCCTCAGAACTTTCCTCGTAATAACCTTGTAACCTCTTTATTCTACTGATGCACCTGTCCTTGAACTGCCCCCCCCCCCAACTTTTTAGCCTAAGGGTAGCAGTTTGTTAGGTTTAAGGTACAGGTTGTGGCTTTCACTCTCCGAGAGCTCTCGACTCGAGGGCCAGCATTGTTTATAGTATGGAACACAACACAGTTCAGAATGGAACAATTAATTCATTATTTTCCAACAAGTTGAGATGACTCATCATTAGCCATTACACAATACGTAAAGCTCGAAAATCCATGAGTTCAGTCCCTTGGTACGTGCAGTTGCTCACAGGCCAACTTGACTAGCACGAACATGGTCACTTTGGGACACCCCACTTGAAAACATAGCCTCCGAGGCCTGGGGCATGAGGCAACAGGAGCCAATCTGGCTATCTGTTCCTAGTAGGTAGGCGGTAAGAGATTTCAGTTTACTTCTTAACCCTCCCCGGGAGGGAAACCGCTGTCAGAGTGATATTCAGCAATCTGCTAGCCTCAACAATTTGCATCTCACATTCAAGAGCACTAGATATCAAGTTTCATAAGCTGAATTGTGCGTTTGGATAGCCCATGTCAATCAGTTGACTTCTGATAGGCAGAAGAGTGTCCGTCACATTTTCCTTTAAATCTCCAACATGCACATATTCTCTGACACTTGGATTTGAGTCTATGATATCATTATGTTTCTGAAGAGAAATGGTATTATGGGTTCACCTTTTCTTCACACGCTGTGCGGACAAAAAAGAAGGTTACCCTACCCATATCTCAGGAAATTGAGTGGTACATTGATAACCTCATGGTATCACAAGCACACCACCTGGCAAACTCGTAGCGCCACCTAGGCAATATAGAAGAGAGCCACATGGTTTAGTTTTTACTTAATAATTAATTCAGATTTATTTGTTTAATGCCACCATACTAATAATAAGCTTATGGGGGGCAATACAAGCTATCCTTGAAAGTCTTAATAACTTCGCAACATAATCTGCTGTCACAGATTGGGTTCCTTAGTATTTTCACTATCCTAGGGTCTTAATAATGATTAAGCTATCCATGTAAAACTTTACAGGTACAATCCCAAACAATAAACATAAATGCAGATACCTCATGCTAACGGATTCTTTGTCAGTAATTAACTGGTTTAATATTTAGCAAGCTGACAATTTTCATACTTTTAATCCTAAAAGTATCTCAGACTTGATTGGCATGACCTATTTCCCAAATAGGTAAGTAATGCATACATCACAAAAGCTTAAACAAGCTATTTTACTCAACTCTCATATAAAAAGGATTTGACCTTCTGTCATAATCTTCATTATAAACAAAACATGTTTGTTAAAAATTATTAATTATTCATTTTTCTGAATATAAATCATCAACAACATTAAGAAATTGATCAATTTCACTAAAAGTTCATGCACTCTATGATAATTGTCTTATATTTACATCACTGCCCATCCTTTCAGGAATTAGAAGTGTGCTATATTTTAATAAGATATAATATTTATAATCTAATTTATAACCAATGCACCATTGTAATTGGTGATTGTAAACGGTAAGCCTTGTAAGACTGAACAAAAATAAAATCTGTTACACAGACAACACTGTGTCAACACACTTTATAGTCACATAGAGTAATACATGTGAATTAGGTTCTAGCACTATTTTAGTATAGTGGTAATTAATATTTTAGTAAACTGCCAAGATATCCTAAATTATTTAATTTTTGTTTTATATTTATGCCATCAATTAATTTGTTATTGATTGTTCTCTTATTTGGAACTGTTACAGCGATGGCCTAGTTATGATATAGATAAATAGTACAAAAATCATTAGATAATTTTATATTTCAATGAACGTGTCATATTATTATTAGCTTTTAAATTAAATAAAAAAAAATTATAATTGTCATTATATCAGACAATGCTCCAAGAAATATTAACATCATGTGGGTTCTTTGATCCATAGATAGGACTCTCACCGGGATGTTCTGATTGTACTTTCAGACATCATTTATAAACAAGTAGGAAGCTTTTTAGCACAGTTAGCAATACAGATGTTTTAGCAACTGGCTCCAGCACAGGCATAGGCTTAGTCACAGCTGTTTTAGGTTCTGTATAAAAACCTCCCTCCGCAGAGGTATAAGTGCATATACATGCTTGTTTAGTGTTACTACTTATACACTTTTGATTGTGCTATAGCTAAGTGACTGAGACTGCAAGGTTTCTGTATCAATAATCCAAGAATTAGTTTTCATGTTGGAGTATGTCAAGCAGTTTTAGTTTCTCCAGACATTCAGAAATTACTTGAGGAATAATTCCTACTAGCACCATGTTTTACACTGAAAGTCTTGTGGTCTTTAGACACAAGCTTCATCTAAGGAAAAAGCAATATGCTTTATTCACCATTACCATTCTGCTAGAATCACAAGCCAGAAATCGCTACTTTGAACTTTGTTTAACAACACAGTGATTCCGGGTTGGGTCAGTCGTAATAAGGGATTTTTGAAAATTTCTACGAAAATTTTCTTTGTTCTTACGCCATTGCTGCTATAAACACTCCAACCCAGAGTTGAGAGACGTATAACATTAAATATACCACTCACCTCGTTCCAACTCACACAATGTGAGGAGTGCTAGAAATCGTTGTCATCACAAACCTTATGTTCGGTAAATAAGCCGACACAGAAGACGGTGCCATCTAAACACTTATCCTTCGAGGATAACAAGTAACTTGAAAGGAATTTTGCTTCCTATCAGAACCGACAAGACATTTCTGAAAACGAAGATCTAAATCTTCGTTTCGATCTAATACTGAATCATAATCGGAGTGAACACAATATAACACTTTTCCGAGCACTTTTAAATACTTTCTGTACAGTTTAACTGAAATTTTACTAATTTTCCATGAAAATTAGAGGGAAGGAAAAATTTTGCGTCCGTTTCGCGCTAAAATTTAGATGCTATGACGTGACCTGTCAACTTGACATTGACATTCACAGGCGTAGAGACGCGTACTGCATAGAGGTGAAAGATGGACTCCTGGTTTGTACTATGGATATATGAAGGTAAAGAGTTAATTAACTAGCGTCAAAGGCTGAAATTTGGATCGCTTCTTCAAAATATAAGTGACGTGTTACGAAACACATATAATAAGTATGTAACTCAATAATTATATTATTTGTTTTAATTTAAAAATTATTCTGTTCTATAATAATGTCTTAGTTAATACCTAAACTGAAATAAAAGCCTATCTTGTGTTTGTACAATGTACATCTGTTTTTATTTGTTTTTGCATTTAGTCATTTCCTCGCTGAGGTGGGATGAAAAGTTACGTGTTGCACTCGAGTGCAAAGATTTTTCACCTTGTGCTCTTTTGATTCCCTCGCTATCGCTCATGATTCTAATTTTGAATCACTCGTTGCACTCGTGATTCAATTTTAGAATCATTCGCTTGCTCGGTCATCAAAATTGAGCACGCGGTTAAAAATCAACTTTGCACTCTTGTATAACAAATAACTATTTCCTACTCCTCCACTATTCTTTTCTGATTAATTTCGTTGCAGGATCCAAGACAGGGAAATTCATTCTCCGGGACACATCGAGCTTCATTGTCTCGACGCTTTTCTGGTGGTTGCCACTGTTGATTCTGGCTTTCAGGAGTTGCAGTGGTTTGGGAAAAGTGTGGTGGGTTTGTCCCAATAAAAAAAATCCACCCGCTGCCAGCCACTTTCTTCAAATCATCGACCCAGCTTGTCGCAGGGCGTCTTACACTACGTTTGCCCATTCGCATTGCCGTTGATTGAACGCGCTAATCTTAGGAACTACTGGTTCAAACTGAAAAATCTTTTTGTGTTGGCCATTCCATTTATCGTGGCTAAATAATTACAGCTGCACAGGCCAATCTTTCGGGATAAGCCACGCTTGCCGAGGTTGGTCTGTGGTTGGGACTTGGGTGACCATCTGTCATAGCGAGTTTCCTCCGTGACTCGAAAAGCACGTAAAGCCGTTGGTCCCGGCCGTCATTTGTAGATCTTTGACAGTCGTTACTGTTCGTCAGAAGCTCTAAAAGTCTGACAACCAGTCTTACCATGGTATTACCCAGTTATTGGGTTGTGTAGGTCTGATAGACAGTCGCTCCATGTAAAATACTGATATTCAGCTGCATCTGGTTCGACTGGAAGCCGACCACAATATAGTTGGGAAAAGGCAGGCAATTGATGCTGACTTCAGTCCTGGCGCAGAGTCTACACAGGGCAACACACCAAACTATTCATATCCAGTATATCTTGAACTCCCTATGTATGATCTTACCGTACAATATACGGTCAGCGTACACTGGTTTTTTATAGCTTTCTGTGTAGTAAGTGTGCCCAGCATAATCTTGGCAGCATAACCGCTCATACGGTCTCAATGTGAACTCTTTAATCAAATGCAGATTATAAAATCAGATTTACACAATGACTCAACAGTATGGCGTGAAATAAACAAGATAATTTTAGAAGAATGTAAGAAATAAGAATGTTTTACTGAAATAGATTGTACATACATTACGTGGGAAGACAAAAATAAAGCATGGAAAGAATTTTCGCGCGCCATTTTTTTTTTGAGAACTGTCAAACTTTCGCGCCAAATGTCTCCTGTCACGAGGTTGGTTGTCAGTTCCTTAAATAATTAAGATGGAAAATAATTCTTTATTTATAATTTCATTAAAAATAATTCTTTTACGTTTAGTGTATTTCTTTCTTGATACCTTGTAGGGTCTCAAGAAATTTGGATAAATTACCTATCAAAGATTTTCTAACCAAATTAGATGAATTAAAATATTTGCCAATCTGACTAATTTTAGGCATCATAATTTAGCATTGTCTAGACATTTACGGTCTAGTAAATTAAAACCAATTTAAAAACAATCAACGTTAATTTTATTGTAGGTATTGAGTAACCAAAACAATGCAATAACAAAACATCAGCTCTATCCATAGACAATACTAACATAACCTTAATCTTTGCCACGCGACATTCACCTTTACCTCTTTACAAATAGAGATAAAAATTGCCTAAATTAATAATGTGTTTTGTCCAAACAAAATAAGACTGCTGATGTTTTTCACGGGAAAAACAACTTTATTTTATTAGCCATAAATGTCATTATAGTATGAAAGCAATGCATCCTCAACAGAAATGATAGTAAACAACCGTCGTAGTCTTTCACAGGAACCTCACCTTTATGTGAAAAGAAATAAAGACGATATTAGTATGAAACTTCAATGCACCTTACCTCAACAAAAATGATGGTGCGGCCGCCATAGTTTTTCATAGGAAAATCACCGTTGGTACAGTTGTAATAAAGATGATTATAGCATGAATAGTTACTGCGTTTAGTTTGAAACAATGGTTGATATGCCCTTGCTTCAGGTCGTTGGCTTGCGCTAGAATTATGTGATGTCCTCGTCTTTCATTGCTTGGCAAGGCTCCAATAGCTATTTTCTTTGAATTAAATCTAACTAATGAATGGATATATTACTAATTGAATAATTTATTTGATAAAAAACTATTTTTCGATACGACAGTATCTGTACAATAAAAAAAAAATGAATTACAAAAAAAAACCCGGCCAAGTGTTGATACAGCGGCAACAGAATACCTACATCATCTCTGAAAATGTCAACTGTCATGGTACACATCACGGTTCTTGAGATAAGTGTTACAAGAAACGTTAAATAAAACACAAATAAAAAGATCATCATCAGCCTATAATGTTCCCACTGCTGGGATACAGGCCTCCTCTCTGAGAGAGGGTGTGGGCCATAATCCACCACGCGGGTCCAGTGCGGATTGGTAGATGTCATATATCTTCGAATGATTGTGTTGAGGAGCACAGCATCCTGATAAATAAACACTCTTGTACATAGTAAATAAGTATTTAGATAGTAAATAGTTTCTGTGTGTAGATTTATTTAATTGTTCAGTTTTAAGCCAGTATGTTTCTCACGCTTTGAAGTTATATTAGCTATAATAAAGTATTGTTCGAGCCCAGGCCTTTTGGCAGCCTCGCACAGCTGCAAGGTTTAAATGTTTATTATACAGAGAAACTACATTGTAAACTAGCAATTAAGAAAAAGTAATTGTCAGAAAGGTAACGTTTAGGGCCTTATTTTAATTGTCTAAGGCCTTAACAAATGCCGACTGTAATGTTTATAACGCTGGGCTTCCCAGAGCCCATTTTATATTGTTATAAGGAAACAATGCTTAATATAGTTTTAGTTGTAAGAAAAATACCATGATAGAACAATAGACAAAATACCCCGCGCTATACATGTGTGTGTAAACGACGAGCGTAGGCGGGAAGAGAGAGAGAAAGCGTGGGGGCGATTCACCCCCACTCCTCGCCTACGGTCGAGCGTATAAATATAGCGCGGGGGCATGTAACGGGCAGTCTGGTGTCGAACGCCTCAACAACAACAACAACATCGATTATTGTACTCCGTGTGAATATAACACTTTTCAAGTAACCTCAGTGCCGTTTTATCTTTCTGATCCAAATTAAAACCCCGCGCCTGAATATTCTACAAGTTTGGTCCTTCGAGCCGGATCAGGAAGATAGCGTGAAAAGCGAAAAACGTGAAAATGAGTGAGAAAAGTGCCGTCACAACGAGAAGCAAGCTGAGGCGGTTAGAAGAGGACGTCCAAAGGAAGAGGGCTCTCGAAGCGGACTCCGGCGTACCCTCGGACAGGGCTCCAGGCTCAACATCAACAGCGCCAACCCTACACCCGGAACAGACGCAAGTCATCCCACTGACAGGTCCCGGTAGAGTCATAGACTACCGGGGTATGTCGACGTCAGTGCGGTCGGTGGCAGCGAGAACAATAAGATCCGGTACCAGCGTCACCTCGTCAAGGAACAGCCAGAAGAGCGCCGAGTACCGGCGCCGACGAGCCGAGTATGAGGCTGAAAAAGAGTTGGTGCAAATGAGAGAAAAATCTGAAAGAGAGTTGATACAAATGAGAGAAAAATTAGTGCAAAAGAAGTTAGAAGCAGACCTAGCAGCAATCGACGCGGCCGCCGAGGATGATTTGTGCTCCGAAGCGGAAGAAACAACCGCGTGCCGCGTAGAAGAGTGGGTCACGCACACGACGCCCGTCGCGACCCGTCAAGAACAAGTGTCGACGTGTCAGAACATGCCACCGCCACTGGTACAGCCCGAGCGAATACCTGCGCCTCCGATGAGTGCGCCCGCGCCCGTCCCGCACCGCGAGCCCGCGTACCCAGCGACTCCGATAGTTAACGCTGGCACAGCACGCGCGTCGAATCGCGACGTACCCGAGTGGGACATGGGCGCCGAAAAAGTCAACAAGGTCAGGTATACACACGATAGAAAAATAGACCAGCTGGAGGAAGAAATCGCGCGCCTCGCACGGCCGCGGCCGGTACCTAGACAGGCCTACGAACTGCCAACGTTTAAAGGCGACCCGGCGGAGTGGCTGTCCTACAAGAACATGTACCACGACACGACAACGATGTACGAGTTCAAGCCGCACGAGAATCTCGCAAGGTTGAAAACGTCGCTACAAGGCGAGGCGAGAATAGCGGTGGAAGACTTACTTCGAGCATCGGCCAGCCCGTCAAAGATCATGAAGACTCTGGATGAAGAACACGGGCACCCCAACCTCATTTTAGAGTACGCGTTGAAGAAAGTACGCGAACTACCGAAAGTGACTGAAAGCGGCCGCGAATTAAGGAGATTCTCAACCACGGTGAGAAATTGCGTGTCGCTGCTGAAGAGTGTGAGTGCTAACGGGTACCTGAATAACCCGCAGCTGGTGAGCGAGCTACTGAATAAGCTCACGCCGGTACATCGCGCACAGTACGGAGACTTCGCGATGGGGATGGCGGCGAGTCAAGGCCTGGACATGAGGGTGTCTCCGAGTCTAGAGACGCTCTCAGAATTCCTGAGTAACCTGGCACGTGCGTCGTCATACTACGTGCAGCTGGACATGCCCGCGGCTGCGCCGAACAAACCACGAGCAAGCGCGCCACCAGCGAGGATAGCCAAGAACATACAGCGGCTGCACGTACACGCCAATGAGGAAGAAAACACGCGAGCTCCGAGCGTAGAAGATTCGTGTCATCTGTGTAAAGAAAAACACACGCTCGCATCATGTAAGCGGTTCAATGATTTGGACGTCAACGAGCGCTGGGCGTTCGTCAAAGAACAAAAGCTCTGCTTTAATTGCTTGGAAGGCAGGCACTCGAAGAGAATGTGCCGCAAGAAGAAATGCGCCACCTGCAACTTCGCGCATCACAACCTCCTACACGTCGATAAGAAGCCAGAAAGTGTGACGAACGTCAGCGATTACAACGGCAAGGCGCTTCTCAAGATCATGCCGGTGCACGTCATCAGCGAAGGCAAAGAAGAGAGCTGCTACGCTCTGCTGGACGACGGTGCGACGGTATCGCTGATCGACAGCGTCCTGGCCGGGAACGCCAAGGGCGAACGGGTGCCGCTAACGATTAAAAGTGCGCGTGGACAACAAATAACGGACAAATCGTCGCGAGTGATTAGTGTGGGAGTGCGCGGACCCAACGGACAAATACATCAAGTGAAGTGCCGCACGCTCGTAGACATGGACTTGCCCTCGCAAACAGTGCCCGCCGCCGTCATGTCGGAGCATGCCCACCTACGCGACTTGGGATGCGAGGAAATGTGTGGAGCGAAGCCGCTGTTGCTGCTGGGCCAAGACAACTGGGAGCTGCTCGTCGGCAGGGAAATGCGCCGGGGCAAATCAGGTAAGCCAGTTGCCTCTTTGACCTCGCTAGGATGGGTCGTGCACGGACCTTTAGGTTCAACTAATTATAATAGGCAATCTGTAAATTGTATTAGTGTAAGCACTGCGGATTTGCATAATTTAGTGAAGAAACAATTCGAGTTAGAGGCCATAGGGATATCGGAAGTACCGCGTAAGCACGCAGACATCGAGCGCGCCAACCACATCTTGGACACCACTAGCCGCCAGTCAAACGGTGGAGCTTGGGAAGTGGGTCTGTTGTGGCGTCAGGACAACCCTCAGTTGCCTGACAACTACGTCAACGCGAAGTCGCGTCTGTCAGGAATATTGCGCAGGTTCAAGAAAGACGCGACCTATGAGAAAGCCTACATAGTTCAAATAGAACGACTGTTAAAGGAAGGGTACGCCAGCAAGGTAGACGGTAAACTCAACTCTGAGCCCGTGTGGTACCTGCCCCATTTCGGGGTCACTAACCCCAACAAGCCGGGCAAGTTACGTTTAGTGTTCGACGCCGCCGCGAAATACGAAGGTACGTCGCTAAACGATCACCTTTTGACTGGACCCGACCTACTGAACCCATTATTAGGGGTACTATTTAAATTTCGTTTGGGCCCTGTCGCGTTCACAGCGGATATTGCCGACATGTTTCTCCGGGTTCGAATCCGGGAGGAAGACCGCGGGGCACAGCTGTTTTTGTGGGCAGCGGACAGCAACAGGGAGCCTGAAATATATAAAATGAATTCTATGATATTCGGTGCAGTATCGTCGCCTACATCCGCGATTTATATATTAAATAAAAACGCGAGTAAATATGAAGAAAGTCACCCCGACGCAGTGGCAGCGATCAGGAGGAACCACTACATGGATGACTACCTGGACAGTACGTGGTCTGTCGAGCAAGCCGGTCAGTTGATTGAGGACGTGACCCACATCCACGCCGAGGGCGGATTTGTGATACGGGGGTGGGTCACAAACTCTCAGGAACTGCGCGACAGGCTACGCACTGAGATGCCGGACAAAGTATCGCTGGACAATGGAGAGGACAGTGTGGAACGGACACTGGGACTCACGTGGTCACCCGCCACTGACGAATTGGCTTTTGATCTGTCCTTCAAGAGATTGCCGAAGGAGATCACGGAAGGGCGGGTGGTACCCACGAAACGAGAGTTCCTCCGTTTCATCATGTCGATATTCGACCCACTTGGATTTTTGTACCCGTGCGTCATACAGTCACGGATTTTAATGAAAAAGATCTGGAGCACGGGTATCGGCTGGGACGAACAGCTGAGACAAACTGAGGCGCGCTGCTGGTTTGACTGGCTTGATAGCTTGCAGCATCTCGCGAACGTATCGGTGCCTAGGTGGTACGGGTTGTGTACAGACCACCTAGAGCTGCACGCCTTCGGTGACGCGAGCGAATCCGCGTACGCAGCGGTAGTCTACCTGGTCGGGGTGGACGTCTCCGGGGAGAGAAACGTCGCGAACGTAATGGGCAAGGCCAGGGTGGCCCCTCAAAGAGTGGTCTCGATCCCACGGTTGGAGCTGCAGGCAGCCGTTTTGGCTTGCAGACTCGCGGAAACCGTCGAAAGGGAGCTAGGAGCCACCATAAAACGGAAATACTTGTGGACGGATAGTAAAACCGTACTAAAATGGATAAATTCGGACGCGACCGAGTTTCAACGTTTCGTGTCTCATAGGTTAGCAGAAATAGATAACAGGTCAAAGAGGTCGGACTGGCGTTGGGTTCCCTCGGCGCAGAACCCAGCAGACAAGGCAACCAGGTTGGATTGGCCTAATAACAGCAGCGAGTGGCTGAGTGGCCCTCCGTTTCTTCGCTGTCCACAGGAGCAGTGGCCGGTGAGCGACGACATGAGCGGTGTTGCAGAGGCGGACCTGGAGCGGGTACAGGGCGTACACGTTGCGAGCATGCCACCTGAGCCGATGCTGACGTACGCCCGGCTGCCGACCTGGACGCGCGCCCTGTACGTCATGGCGCGCGTACTTATCTTCGCGGCGCGCTGCCGTAAACGACGGGAGGCGTGTGCTGTGACAGCTGCAGACCTTGACGAAGCAAGGTTACACCTACTCCGCCTAGCGCAGGCGGAATGCTACGCATCGGACATCGCGGCCCTTAGAGCCGGCCGCCCGCTGCCAGCCAACAGCAGGCTGCGCACGCTGGACCCAATGCTGTACGAGGATGGACTCCTGCGAGTGCGCGGCAGGCTGAGAGCTTGCAGCGAGCTGAGCTTCGGCGAGAGGCACCCCGTCATCCTGGACGGGAGGCACGACCTCACGCGCCGGCTCATCAGACATCATCACGAGGCGGCGCTGCACGCAAATCAAGAGGCCGTCGTGAACAGCATCCGAGAATTGTACTGGGTCACCAATTTGCGGTCCTCAGTTAAAGCTGTCACGGCAAGCTGCCAGCGCTGCCGCATTGAAAAAGCGAAGCCAAGGGCACCAAAAATGGGTGACCTACCGATCTCCAGGCTGGAGGTCACACGGAGAGCGTTCGTCCACTGCGGGGTAGACTACTTCGGCCCCATGGAGGTCTCCATCGGACGGCGGCGAGAGAAGAGGTGGGGCGTGTTGTTCACGTGCCTCACCACCCGCGCCGTGCACCTGGAGTTGGCATCATCTTTGAGTGCCGACTCGGCGATCCTTGCCCTGCGGCGCCTGATTGCGCGCCGTGGGCGACCATCGGACATGTACTCCGACCGGGGGTACCAACTTCGTCGGGGCGCACACCGAGCTACGCGCTGCCCTCCGTGAGATGGATCACTCACGATTGGCGAACGAGACTACAGGCCGCGGCATCGCGTGGCACTTTAATCCCCCGGCGTCCCCACACATGGGCGGATGCTGGGAGAGGCTGGTGCGCTCTGTAAAAAACGCGCTCAAGGCGACCCTGCGCGAGCGCGCCCCCCGCGAGGAGGTCCTCTACACCCTCCTCCTAGAGGCCGAGCTGGTCGTAAACAGCCGGCCACTCACCTACGTCAGCAGCGACGTCGAGCAACCGGTGGTACTCACGCCGAATCATCTCCTGCTGGGCACTGCCGCGGGGGATGCGCCATGTACGAGAGGCCACGCCCGCGACGAGGACGCGCGGCGGATGTGGCGCCGGGTGAACGCGCTGGCCGACCTGTTTTGGCGGCGCTGGCTTCGCGAGTACCTGCCGACGCTCCAACGACGCAACAAGTGGTCGGCTGACGAGCCGAACGTGAAAGTTAACGATGTGGTAGTGTTAGTGGACGAGAATAAGCCACGAAACCAGTGGACCAAAGGGGTCGTGCAAAGTGTTTTCCCGGGTGCGGACTCTATTATAAGAGTGGTCGATATACGAACGAACCATGGAGTCCTACGAAGACCAGTTGTGAAGGTTGTTGTGCTCCCGACCGATGGAAGTATGGTCGGTTGAACCCTCATACGGGGGGTGGAGATGTTGAGGAGCACAGCATCCTGATAAATAAACACTCTTGTACATAGTAAATAAGTATTTAGATAGTAAATAGTTTCTGTGTGTAGATTTATTTAATTGTTCAGTTTTAAGCCAGTATGTTTCTCACGCTTTGAAGTTATATTAGCTATAATAAAGTATTGTTCGAGCCCAGGCCTTTTGGCAGCCTCGCACAGCTGCAAGGTTTAAATGTTTATTATACAGAGAAACTACATTGTAAACTAGCAATTAAGAAAAAGTAATTGTCAGAAAGGTAACGTTTAGGGCCTTATTTTAATTGTCTAAGGCCTTAACAAATGCCGACTGTAATGTTTATAACGCTGGGCTTCCCAGAGCCCATTTTATATTGTTATAAGGAAACAATGCTTAATATAGTTTTAGTTGTAAGAAAAATACCATGATAGAACAATAGACAAAATACCCCGCGCTATACATGTGTGTGTAAACGACGAGCGTAGGCGGGAAGAGAGAGAGAAAGCGTGGGGGCGATTCACCCCCACTCCTCGCCTACGGTCGAGCGTATAAATATAGCGCGGGGGCATGTAACGGGCAGAGAAAGTAAGCGAAATGCTGAAATCGACCACGTCACCTCAACTGGACTCTATCCCCGACCAAATCGACTCTGTCGCTGACACTACGGCCGCGATCGACTCGTTTACAGAACACGTTCAATCCGTACTGAAGGATTGTTCACGGGAAGTCCCAGTGAAGAGCGATCGTCGCTGGAAACTACCCGTCGACGTACGTGAACTGTTAACCGAGAAGAATGCGGCCGTTCGTGCCTATAGCAGATTTCCATGCGACTCGAACAAGACTCACATGCGCAACTTGCAGCGTGCTGTTAAGAAACGCATTGCTGAGTTTCGTGAGAGCAGCTGGAATGACATGCTCGGCGAGCTCGAACCCACTCACCAAGCCTTCTGGCATTTGCAAAGAAAGCTGCGAGCCACCGAAGAGGCAGCAATGCCCCCTCTCATTAGACCCGACAAGAGCGTCGCCTTTGACGACTCTGAGAAAGCCGAGTGCCTAGCCGACAGCCTGGAAACTCAATGCTCCCCCAGTTCCCAACCTGTGGACGATAGTCACCTTCGCAAGGTTGACTCTGAAGTCGGACGTAGGACATCACTCCCCCCCGTAGAAGACCCCGATGATCCTCTGCCTCCAGTCACTCCAGACGAAGTGCATGACATCATTAAAAGGCTTCGACCCAGAAAAGCCCCTGGGTCAGACGGTATCAACAACAGGGTATTCAAACTCCTCCCAGCCCAACTCATAGCTTTACTATCTGCCATCTTCAATGGCGCTATGAGCAACAACACCTTTCCCCAAGCGTGGAAAGAGGCCAAGGTAATAGGTATCCCCAAGCCAGGCAAACCAAGGTCTGAGCCATCGAGTTACCGCCCCATCAGCCTCCTTATTGCTCTCGGCAAGATCTATGAGAAACTTATTTATAAGCGACTCAGGGATCACGTCGAAGCCAAAGGCCTCATCCCAAACGAGCAATTCGGCTTTAGACCCGGACACTCGTGTATCCATCAAGTACACCGCATAGTCGAGCACATAAGCGCTGGTTTCCAGCGCGGCACTATGACGGGAGCAGTATTTTTTGACATAGCGAAAGCTTTTGACAAAGTCTGGCATAACGGCTTATTATATAAGCTGTACGAAATGCAAATACCAGACAGGCTCGTGCTCATCATACGAGACTACTTGTCAAACCGCACTTTCCGCTACCGCTTAGGGGATGCTCTTTCGTCCCCCCACCCCATACGAGCTGGCGTCCCCCAGGGAGCCGTTCTTTCCCCATTGCTCTTCACACTGTTCAACAGTGACATGCCCAAGAGTAGGAAGACACATCTGGCCCTTTTCGCGGATGACACTGCCCTGTACACCTCGGGCACTAGTCCAACCGCCATAGCTGCTAAGCTCCAATCCGCTGCCAACGACCTCGGTCAATGGTTCCGCAAATGGAGGATTGAGGTCAACCCTGACAAGAGTCAAGCGGTGCTTTTCGTAAGCCCGCGAAGGGGAATCCTCCCCCCTCTCCCCACTCCGATCACCATGTACGGCGCCTATCCCCTGGGAAAAGCGCGCCAAGTACCTAGGAGTAACTCTTGACAGTCGCCTCAACTTCCGCGCTCACATCAAGGTGGCGCGTGACCGAGCTGCCTTTGCTACAGGCAGACTCCACTGCATGCTCACAGCCAAATGCAAATTGTCACTCAGGTGCAAATTGCGGCTGTATATCACCGTGATCCGTCCAATCATGACGTACGCATGCGTCGTGTTTTCCCAAGCCCACCCCCGTCATCTCCACAAGTTGCAGGTTATCCAAAACCGGCTTCTTAGGAGAATCACTGGAGCACCGTACTACGTCCGCAACGATAGTCTCCACGTAGACCTAAAAGTCCCCACAATAGCCCAGTTCATGAAGCGCCTCTCCCAGAGGTACTTCGATTCCGCCGTCAGGCATCCGAACCCGCTCATCGCAGCGGCAGCTAACTACATCCCTTCCCGAATCAGTAAGATTCGCCGCCCAAGGCATCCACTCACCGCCCCTGATGACCCCACCACTATCCTACAAGAGAGTAATAGGGACACCAGTACTTTGCACAAGCACAAACCGACTCCGTCCTTCCGCCCTCGCCGCCGAGGCCGTCCGCCGCGACGTCAAAGTCAATGCCCTCCCCGACCCTTGCAAAGCCAGCCCGCGAGCTGAGCCTAGATTTAAAACAAGCCCTATAAATAATCATATATGATCCAGCCTGTCCCTAGCTGTCTTTCCCAGCGACACCCTAAGCCGAGGTCCGTACCCCACAGGGGGTGCCCTTAGCGTGTGGTCGCTTAGTTTTTAACTAAGTTTGTTGCTCTGGCTGGAGGCCTTAAATTCTTAAGGCATCCACAGAAAAGTCCGGTTAAGCAGTACACAACCTACTAGAGGTTGACCTGCGAGATGCCACACACAAAAAAAAAAAAAAAAAAAAAAAAAATGTAACGGGCAGTCTGGTGTCGAACGCCTCAACAACAACAACAACATCGATTATTGTACTCCGTGTGAATATAACACTTTTCAAGTAACCTCAGTGCCGTTTTATCTTTCTGATCCAAATTAAAACCCCGCGCCTGAATATTCTACAGATTGGTTCTAGTACATTTCGGTTTCCTCACGTTTTCCTTCACCGTTTTGAGAGCAGTGGTGATGAAATAAATTACACAAAGTAATGCGCCTGGCGGGGTTCGAACCCACGACCTACAACTCGTAAGTCGGGACTGATAACACTGGGCCACCACTGCTCCCAAAAAAGATAAATATTGGAAAATTAGTTTTTTTTTAATATGTCCCGCTCTTGATGTAAGAATCCCGCTTTTTTAACCGACTTCATAAAAGAAGGTTATTCACTCTAAAAGTTTCAAAATCAAACTTGTCAAGAAAAATTGGTAAAACGTTGCATGAGTGAACAACGGGATCGCGAGACTTATACCATCACCGCGACCCCGGAACATAAAGGGCTACTGAAGGACATCTTGGATTTTAGTCAGTACAAGTCTGACAGTCCCTCCCGCTTTGCCCGGGGTGGGAAAACTCATTTGATGATTTTACCATGTAAAAAAAAAGAAACAACGGACAGCTTAGTTTTAGTAATACGGTCCCGTTTTATACTTTTTGTACGGAATTCTCAACATTTGGCCCCACATGAAAGTGGTAATGTCCTTCTACAGATACAGAACTATATCTCTGCCAAATATCATCTAAATCGGTTCGTTAGTTTAGCCGCGAGCACGTTATAATGTAACAAACAAATTACTCACTCACGTATTTTTAATTTGAGTTGAAACTAGCCATGTCTGTCTATGGCTAAATCTGTACCCTTAGGCCGAGTTTTCAGTATTTGAGACGTAAAGTAAACTGGAACTTTGACAATTTCAAATTGACAATTTTCAAGGAAAAAAATAGTTCCTTCTTCGCACACCAGAGGCGCTGTTCCATTTTTTCATACAAGAAACGCTGTAAATACTAGAAAGACTCTGTAAAGTAAAAGAGTGAAAACTCGTGCTAAGGGTACTGTTTCAAGATGTTGATACTATTTCTGGTAAGTCGCAAGACTGGAACGTGAAAAGGATGAAGTGAAACGTGGTGTTTTTTCAATAAAAGTCTGTCGGATTATTTTGATAATTTAGCCACATTAAAAAATGGTAGAGAGAATAAATGAATTTTCAAATAAAAAAAACAGAACTGCATTCGTTATTCAAATGCAGTTTCTTTTAAAAAGTGGTGGCGCGGGAAAAATAAAGAGGTACTTATTCCACTTAGGGCATCTGGCACCTGCGAAAAATTTTGACAGAAGCCTTATGTCGAATAGATAAGGTGCAAGTAACTTAGGTGCCATTGACAGCGGGTGCCCTAACTGGAATACCTCAAAATAAATAGGGCATTAGGGAAGTAGGAAAAAAGTATGCCTGGTATTTTTATATGGGAACAGTTAAAATAACAGTTATCGTTATGCAAAGAGTATTAATGCATTTTGAAAAAACACATTGATGGTATAAAATAACAGGTAGGTATTTTTAAAACTAAAATATTTATAAAGAATTCCGTTTCTCACAGCCTTTTGTAAGATTTTTTCTTGCGTTAAAATTTACTTTGTTATGTAGCCAATGTAGCCATTACTCAGCAGCCATAATTTCGTACACTATAGCAACCAAAACTATGGAATATCTTGGAATTGATCCGGGTAGCTTCATAAACAAAAGCGCGATCTTGGTGTTAATTTAAAGTTAATTGTTTAACCTTTAAAATGGTACCATTTTAATATTCGTAACTCTATAAAAAGTACTCAAGATTGCGCGAAATCGGACTAAGTGGTTCAATACATTTTTGCTCGCTAGTAAAGTTAGATTGAAAGCCGACCATAAAATAGAAAAAGACAACCATGACGTCTTAAAACGAAAGTAGTTTCAATGTGGGAACTAGATGGCGCTAGACGTCTTTTGCTCTATCTCTTTCTGACAGTAGAACTACATGGCAGGCCAACCAGGTCGTGAATGAAAAGTGACCAATGCATCACACACCATTCAAAATCTCTTGATTCTCCGTTTACCAGTTATTTAGCAGACTCATTTCAAAGTAAAAATAACATCAGTATCGTACGATGTAAACGTCATCAGCGCGTGACGTGAAGACAACGTCACTTAATGACACTGGTTTCGTAATAACGACTCCAAATTGTGCCTAGAATTGCGTTGACCGCGTATTTTAGTGCGGATTTTAGAGTTTAATTCTCTAAAAGAACATTGTTAGACATTTAGAATCTTATAAATAAGTTTATTGTTATGTAGTTTGATGAGTTTCTGTTTGATGACTTGTGAAGTTGTGATAGGGGAGAATGGAAGAAAGAAACGTGTTGCGCCGACCACAAGTAAAATGGGATAAGGGCAGGAAGATGATGATGGTGAGTTTCTGTTTTGATGTTTCTATTATGCATGTGCATAAAATATAAGACGTTACAGTTTTAGAAGGGTCTAGGAAAACAGATAAACAGATTTCTACTTTCGCAAGTTCCTAAAATTCTTGCCAAGATGAAGTGACTGGTCGCGGTACTTATTTCCAACACCGTCACCCCGGAACATAAAGGGCTATTGAAGGACACCGTGGATTTAAGTCAGTACAAGTCTGAGAGTCCCTCCCGCCCTGCCCGGGGTGGGAGGACTCATTTGATGATTTTACCATGTAAAAAAAAGGATGAAGTGACTAAGACATCCCAGCAACAATTTGAAAATAGCTTCCAGTTTTCTATAAGTAAAATGGCGCTACATAATAAATCACTGCCAATATAATTTAGTAAATTATAGAGATCAATACTTTATGGCCTAGATAATAATAAAATGGCGCCTCTTGACCTTCGAAGCTCACGTATTTACTGAGTGACGATTGAGGACTGTAGTGCTATAACTGTATACGACTCAGCGTCTCTTTTTAGTAAATTTTCAACTTTATTCTTTAGAACATAAAATTGAAAATCTTAGATGGTTGTTATTGTTAAATTTTGTTATCCGTCTACTCGTTATGTTACAACTGCCATTTCCTTCTTAAGTATCAATATCATCATTATATCAGCCGTAGGACTTCCACTGCTAAACATAAGCCTCCCCCATAGATTTCTAACAGGACCGGTTGGAAACTTCGCGGCATGCACACATTTAAATGCTGGAGATGTTCATTGTTAACTTTTTGTTATTTTTTTTGGAGTAGTGCTGTCATCATCTGTCTGCCTTTTCCCAACAATATTGTGGTCAGCTTCCAGTCGAACTAGATGCAGCTGAATATCAGTATTTTACATGAAGCGACTGACTATCGGACCTCCACAATCCAATAACTGGGTATTACGATACCCCATGGTAAAACTGGTTGTCAGACTTTCGAGCGTCTGACTTTGATTAACTACTGTCAAAGATGTACAAATGACAGCCGGGACCAACGGATTTACGTGCTTTCTGAGGCACGGGGGAAACTTGCTATGATGATGGTCACCCGTCCACAGACCAACCTCAGCAAGCGCGGCTGAAGCCGGAAGATCGACCCGTGCGGCTGTAATCATTTAACCTACTTAATAAAATAAATACTTAAATATATACATAAATTATAATACATGAAGCGACCTCTTATGTGTCGCCTGACCTTAGCAACCTTTATGAAGGTAGGTGTTACAAATCGTTGAATAAACAATAAATGCCTAGATCTACATGATGTAACGCACGGACAATATCCGATAGTAGTTGCTTAATATTGAATCTTTCTTGATTTAATATCCTTTTTTCTGTCTCTTAGATGAAATAAGCGTCGCAATCCTTCGCTTCTTTTTACGACTTTCTAAACAAAAGTTGTGATAACTCGATTAATATGCATGATATAAATATAATTTATAACATACTACCACTCTGCACATGACTTCGTTCGCGATTTCAGTCAATTTACATAAATACGTGACGTAGTTTTTGCCTAAGCCTTCCTCAAAAATTGCTCTATTTTTTAGTAGAAACCGTACCAAAATTAGTTCTGCAGTTTTTGATAAAATCAATACAGACAAACAGTTTTATAATATGTAACTCCGGAATAATATTCGCTTAGATTCAAAATACGTACAAGAAAAAGAAATAGAATTAGATCATTACTTCCGGAGATTACACGCAACATATGAATATATACCTCGTTTTAAAACCTATTAAGTAATATAAATAATGGTTTATTTACATAAATTTTTGAGCAAACAACAACTAGTAATTTCTTCAACTGTGAATATCAATAATATTAACAGATATTAACATAATAGTAACAGGTACTTATTAAAATAATATTCTATAAATATAACTGAAACCAAATAGACAGGAAATGTCGAACGAAACTAAGATGCACCGTTTCAAATTAAATTTCCAACAAAAAAACTTCACCTTTTATTATCTTTTTAATAAAAATCAGTTCACAATCTAGCTCAATACGACTTCTTTACTTAGAATCGTGATCAAAACCCACGTCTTCAGTCTTCGTAACCAAAACCTAAAATAGAATGCAAAACTAGCACAAATAACAATTTTAAACTTTCTTAAAAAAACCAGGTCATCGCAGTAGTTCATATGGAACTGTTACTTATTACGAAATACTCCACGTGACGTAACGTACGCGTCATAATCTGTGACGCGGACCGTTCCGAGTATTTACGTGACGTTTGACTTTTGACGTAAATACGGAACGGGTTTGTCCCAGCAAAAAGTATATCCTTGTTCTAATGTTGCAAAAAGGAACAGGTATTTTTTTTACGTTCTTTTTTCGAATATTTAAATGAGTGTCGTGTCTTTGTGTTTTATTCTTCTTGATTTAAATATGGTTGGCGGGGATTTTTTTATGGTTATTCTTCTAGATTACAGATTATTTCTATGGCAAATAATTTGATTTATGTAATATTCAATAATATGGCCACAAATGGGCCCTGACCGGCCCAAGCATTATATTTTACTAGCTGTTGCCAGCGGCTTCACCCGCTACTCAACTCAAAAATTATCCCGTGGGAACATAAAATCGGGATAAAAACTATCCTATGTGTTAATCCAGGTTATAAACTATCTGTGTACCAAATATGTATATAAAAAAATCCGTTAAGTAGTTTTTGCTGGTACACACGGCTACACATCAAGCTATACAATACCAGTATGTCCTGGTCTCGCTTCGTATGATTTTTACACACAATGAACAGTCAGCTAATACTGGTTTTGCATAGCATGATGTGTAGCCTTGTGTATGTAATTTTTATGTTTCATTAGGATAGTTATTGATTTTCGACCAAGCAAAGCCTTATAAAGCATTTTATCTGTGCTATAGCTTAGCTATAAACAGTGTAGGTACTTTATAGTTTACCATAGCAACCAAAATTGTTATATGCCTTTAGCTAGTAAAAAACTTCTAATCGTTCGGATATCTATAAATAAATAAATAAAATAAATATTCCACAACTATCACACAACGCCATCTAGTCCCAAGCTATGCAGAGCTTGTGTTATGAGTACTAGACAACTGATAAACATACTTATATATTTCTAAATACATACATATTATAGATAAATTACACCCAGACACAGAACAAATGATCGTGCTCATCACACAAACATTTGTCCTGGGTGGGAATCGAACTCACGACCCCCGGCATAGCAGTCAGGGTCACTAACCACTAGACTAACAGGCCAGTCAAATCTTAGTGTATGACAAACAAAAGAGTCTGTGTATTTTTCCTGTTCGTTATTATAACCTTGTTCGTGTCCTACATTATATTTATGGCGGTCATTCTTGAAGGACAGTCTGTAGGCAGGGCCTTACTTAGAGTTTTGAAGGTCCTTGGTACCTACTTTATAAAAAACGGGGATCCACACTACATTGGCATGATCAATATAATGTCTGGGTCTGGACTTTAAAAGAGACTTTGACCTCTGAGTTTGTTTCGGATGTTTCTTCTCAGAGTAGTCAGGTACGAAACACCGGCCTCGTCTAGTTTGTAAGACGACGTGTTTCAAACGTCGTAAGTGTTCATTTCATTGGGATACATTTCTTTATCGTGGCATAGAATATGTATGATCGTGGTGAAATCATCAAATGGGTCTTCCCAGGTCGCGGGACTTATTCCATCACCGTGACCCCGGTACATAAAGGGCTATTGAAGGACACCGTGGATTTTAGTCAGTACAAGTCTGACAGTAAGGGGTGGGAGGACTCGTTTGATGAAATTACCACGCAAAAAAAAAAATGGGTCCTTCACTCCACAATGGGTTTAGGCTATACCTCTGTCCAATTCTGTTTGGATTACACGTACTACGTGATACTTGTATAGTCTAGAAATGCCCAGCCAAAAACATTGATTTATGACAAATAGTTAAATACTGGGGTGCGTTTAAGTCAACCATCCAGTTTGAAATTTATACGGATTAAACGTTAAACACCCCGTTCAAGTACACCGAGAGGTGAAAAATTAAACTGATTAAAATTTTATATGCCAGTTCACGGTCGTCCGCTGGTATAAGTTTTCGCCTACTAGGATAAATCTTAGCGACCTTTTTACCTCGCTAAATTTTATCCTGCTGTCAGATGGCTGTCAAATTGACTTTGACATGGAGCTGTTTGCTCAATTTGCTCTCTAGAAACAAATATTTGTAACAAGTACTTATTTTATCACCTCCGTGAACTTTATTTGTGTATGACAAGTAAATAAGATTTGAAAAAAAATAGAATAACAAATAACAAACTGAGCTGTCAATTGAATTTGACAGTTAAACCTATGACTCCGTTCAGCAAACTCTCGTTAGTTTAATTTTTATCTGGATGGTTGACTTAAACGCACCCCTGAATAGGAGGAAAAATAAACTTAATGCTTATCGTTGATTCATTCATTATGTACCTACTACACGCATAATAAAATACCTTTGTAAGTAATTACGCATTTTGAAACAATAATACGTTTAATAAATACGTTGCTTTACGTCATGTGTTAACTAGTACGTATTTTCTAGTATCATCACGAACTATAATTTGTGAGAATTTATCATCCGCGTACAGCTTGGCCAGAACGTCTTGAAAAAACGAAACTAATATTTTGTTCGCTGACAATGATAACGTTTTAAAATCTTTGATATTTGATGTTAATAAAGAACGCAGGTTTGTTATTGTACCATAAAACTAACGTAATAGGTGAAAAAAAGCGAGAGTACAGTGGCGACTTCCGGTTTTCTACTCTAATTTGCCAAGCTGTAGTATTTTTCCCACTACTAAAAACTGGATGCAGCGAATATTAATGATATTTTACATGGATCGTCTTTGTTTTTCGTGGTAAAATCATCAAATGAGTCCTCACACCCAGGGCAAGACAGGAGGGACTGTCAGACTAGTACTGATTAAAATCCACGGTGTTCCCGAGACAGCGATTCGTGGTGTGTATCAAACATTCCCATACATTGGATCTTCCCATTCACCACCCCGCGCTAGGTCACCTGTAGGGATGAGCGTTGAATCAACGAACTAGTTGAATCAACCGTTGATCTCTTGTCAACGTATTAACGTTAACTGTATACGAATCAACTAGTTGAATTCGTCAACGACGTTTATGAGTTTAACTCGTTCGTCTCGTTGAATTAACGAGAACGCAAATGCAACGTTTTTCAACGTTGAGTTTTTGGTTCGTTGTTTTTAACGTCATGCGCGTCATGGATTGCGAGCGATTGTAAGAGTTGATTTTCGAAATATTTATTTTAAGAATAGTACTTTTATTGGTGGAGTTTGTTTACTTACGTTTACCACAGATGTAGACCTAATCCCAATGTATTATATTATTTGAAATGCACTATTTTTGAGATGCAAAGGTATAGCCAACAGCCGAAAAAAATAGAAATAATAGTTTTGATTTCATACTATTTAAGATGTTAATTTGTACATAAAAAACTGAAATTCTAATCGAAACTACGTGATTTATGAGTGTAAGTGGATAAATAAGCTACAGAAAAGGAAACATTAATTTTTACTAATCTTATTTCAGCCAGGATCTGCAATTAAACGGATTTATGGGTGGAACCGTCAATCAAACGTTTTCCAATACATAAATTGAATAAAATTGTTTCTAAAATTCAACGCACAATCGTTAGATAAAAACCGTTTAATGAATCAACGGTTTACGTTGCAAGTTGACAGTTAAATTCGTTAACGACATGAACACGTTGACTCGTTCAACTCGTTGACGAATTCAACTAGTTGATTAACTAGTTGACAAACGTGAATCAACGTTAACGTTTCGTTGACGGAAAAACCGTCAACGACCCATCGCTAGTCACCTGTCACAGCGGCGAGGTCGTGAACGGGGCGTTACTGTTTTATAATCTACCCTGTCCCCTCGGTTGCCCTTTTAAGATAATCCTGCAAACTCAGCAGGCGTTTAAACTTCTGTCAATTTGCTGACAGCTTCTGAAAAATGCGAGTGCAAAAATTGCCAGGATACCCTGTATTTTCTAAAGGTGTTGTTTGGCGAATTGTGAAGAGGCAAGCTACAACAATCTGTCACAATTCCTGTAATAAACTTTCAAGTTTATTATTTTACAAAATAGATGGTTTACGAACATCGAATTATGACAAATTATTACAGATTCGGATAAGTTGATGTGCCGGCGTCTGTACCTATAGGTGCACTCCTACTTCCCCTTTCATTCAGATCGTCGACGTGATACTTTTTTTCTTTAAGTCAAGGGAAAAATTAAACTTCATATTATTTTGTCAATCTTTTATTTATAAAAAAATGTTTTTCATAATTGTAACCTACTTATTCTTGTAAATTTCCTGTAACAACGTTTGTTTTTTCACCGGCTTCATCTGCCTGAACAACAGTATAAATAACAGGGTCTGGCACACTCGTCTCACTTTTATTATTTTGACTTATTTTAACATCGTAAGTATTTACCACCGTTTGCGAATTCAAAGCCATTTTACTTGAAAGAATTTGTTTTATTATGTCACTCTGAAGTTGATCGGATACTGTCTTAGGTAATTCTTTTAATAACGACACGACATATTGTCCAAAATAATCTATACTTCCCATAGTTTTCGGCGGTATTTCTTTCTTAGGAACAGGTACTTCCCGTTCCTCGTAACAGGTATCTCTGGTACTGTGTACCTGTTCTTCTGTTATTTTTGAGTAAGTTCTTTTTGGTGCGAGTTTTGGTTGCTTTTTCTTTGGACTTTGGGTTGTTATTTTGTCTAAGGAGTCGTTGCTGAGATATATTGGATCCATGTCTAGTGTCTCAACCTGTAAGAAAAATAATAAGTATCAGTATATACGTTATTTCAACCATCAAAAATATTTGTAAGCTGTCAAAACGCAATTCTCCCATAGATTTTGTATGACAATAGCAATTTGTGAAATTACTAACTAGTTTTCTCTACGATTTTACTAGTTATTGATTTCAGATATACATAAAATCATCAAAGTGCTTCGGGCCAAAAAAACAACATCAGAGATTCGGGTCGAAAATAAAGTCTTTTTTTTTTTAAATATTGTACTTTTTGTTATTGGTAAATAGTTTTAAAATACCCAGCAGATGGAAAATTCTGAGAATATATGCTATACAAAACAACCTGTTTAGATTGATTTGAAATGAAATAAATGGACTTAGTGTATCCTTTAACGAATGAGAGCAATCTGTATTTCATATGCTATAGTTTAAAATTCTCATCGTTTAAACTTACATCTTCGTAAATTTCTTCCTCTTTTTGTTCATTTTCATTCGCAATCTCATACAGTTCTCCGTTCAAGTATATTCTTTTAGCCTGAAACTAAAATACATATTTTAAAACCATGGCTTCAAGTTTTACACTGAAGACAGAAGAGCGTAAATTGTTGAGTTGTGAGTCGCATAATTTTAAGATACCCATTTTACGTCGCAAAAAAAAATATCCATGAAGTCGGCATCTATGGTACTTTCACAGTTTTTATGTCGTGTGACTGGGACTGTAGCAACATAACTATTTTTGAACTGTTTTTGTCTTTTGACATTTCAAAAGTGCTATAACTGGCCTACTTGAAATAAATGCTTTGATTTGACCGAAATTATACAACCCACAACTCAATTTGCGTTCAGATGGCTTCAGCCTAAGTGGTTGTGGAGGTCACGTAAAATTCCGGTATTCAGATGCATTTGGTTGCACTTTCGGGATAGGTGATCAACCTTTTAAAGGTCCATCCCGAGTTACGTAATCTGCGGCTCATCAGACCTGGAAGAGTCAGGCCCTAAAAAGTTTAACTGTGTTCAAATAATTCCATTTCCTTTAATTTTATTATTCGTCGCGACGTCCAAAAGTGCCTTTGATGGCCAAAGTCAAATAAATGATTTGACTTTGGTCAGGTAGGCGTCCATGTTAAATTCCGGTTTTTGATTATGATTTTTTGTAGTTTACATCGGATGAATAGTAACAGTATTTTTACTTACACTACTGTTAGGTGTCATGTCTACTTCTTTATGTTTCCTTTGTAAATGTTTCCGAAGGTTACTTATAGAGGACGCGAAGTTTAACAGACTTTTGCACAATGAGCAGACAGCCATTTTTTCATCAATGGGCTTAAAATAGTTCCAGACATCCGACTTGAATTTTCTTTTAAACCTATAAAAGATTTACATTATTAGCAAACACAGAAATTACAGGAAAAGATAAAGCAAGCAATGGGTTTATAAAGGGAAGTTTAAAAGTGGCGCCTGTTACAGAAAAACTAAAAGGGAACCGTTTATCTTGGTATGGACATGTGATGAGGAGGGATGACACTCATGTGACTAAGAGAGTGATGAGTATGAATGTTGATAGATGGAGAGGAAGAGGAAGGACAAAGAAAAAATGGATGGATTGTCTAAGGAATGATATGAATGATAAAGTAGTAAATGATACTGTGACGTCTGATAGGGGAGAATGGAAGAAGAAAACGTGTTGCGACGACCACAAGTAAAATGGGATAAGGACAGGTGGCCTACCATGACGTCAAGCGTGAATAGTTCCGCTCAGAGAACGAGACGGCGCTAGACGATATAGCTCTGTCTCTTTCCCAAAGCCTAAAGACTCACGCTGGAAGACGTTATGGTAGGCAACCAAAATGATGATGATGACGTATTTAGGGGCTAAATTATTATCAAAGTTAAAAATTTTAACTCACAACTTCTGCCGTACTTCAGGCACGTAGTCCTCATCATCAGTATCTTTAGGACTCTCCCCATGGTCTCTCAGATGCTGCGTCAGCTCAGACACGGATTCGTACGACACGGTCTTGTCACATACTTTGCAAGTGGCTTCAAATTTATCAGAATCTGTCACTGTGAAGTAATTCCACGTGGCCATTGGTTTTTTTTCTTTCTGTGTTATCTGGGCGACAGCTTTTTCTCTGAAAAAAGTCTTCTTTGTAGCCAGAAAATTTATAAAGCACCAACAATTTGAGTATAATTTAATAAAACCTAAATGATTATTACAACTTGAAGAGTCTCTATTCAAGTTGTAATTTAAATAAACGCTATACAACGTGTAACGTTAAAAGCGCAAAATCTCTCGTGAGGTAACTCAGCCAATGCTACTGAACAATGTAAAAATATAAAACATTAGGAAATTCGCGAAAAAAAATATAGTTTTTCATACTGATGGGCTCGATCAATTTCTCATTTTGTATGAAAAATCATTTTTTTTTTGCGAATTTCCAAAAGTTTTATAGCAAAAATTGTTCAGTAACATGTGCTGAGTTACCCCTCGAGGGAGGTTTTGCGCTTTTAACGTTACACGTTGTATAATAAGCCATTTTAATTAAATCGGTACAAAATCAGTTGTTCAGACAGCGACATGACGGGATTCGTATACAAGGGTTCCAAGAAATCATCGTGACGTTGTCTGTCATTTCGCTGAGGCATGCAAACACATTTTTATGCACATAATTTTCGTAGTTACAAATTCGTTGAGTGGTAATAGTGTGAAGATGAAGATAGGTATTCAAGCAAACATCTATTTTCCTAGCCGCTTTTTAAATAATAACTTCAAATAGAACCACGTTTCTACGACAAAAACGTAACTTCTGAAGCCCCAATCAAAGAGGATATTTCTAGCGACCACGTGCCTCCCTATTCTTCCTTTATACCGTTAAGGGTGGTCACGAGGCTCCAAGGGTGCTGATCACGAGGCTCACACGTGAGAGCTGTTTCCTTCGAAGTTACTCAAGAAGTTCGATTTGTTGTCCAACTTAAATAAATCGGTTATTTGAAGGGATGGATTACGTAAAGTTTTTTTTTTATTAGTTTCGTGTCAGAAAGGTAATGTTGCGTAGAGGAAATTTTATAAATGTAATTCAAAATATATAAAATTAATTCCTGAAGGGTTATGTGAGCAGCAGTCGCGCGAATGTCTAAAAAAAATTTTGTATCCCTGGGACGGAAGGGTGAAGGAGTATCTGACAGTCTCTTTCACTCCACCACGGCGGTAGGACTCATTATTTTAACACATAAAACTAAATTTTACCGTGCGGGAATCGACACCGCGGCATTCGGCGAAACACCCAATCGCCTGGTCACTCGCCCACCGTGCCACTAGTTCTAATTAATACTCTGACTCTTGGCAAAACTGGTTGAGCGCTTTCACATTAGACCAGCTATCGGCATCGCACGGCCCGACAGCACCCTCCTTGCGGTACATACGGTATATCAAGCTATGCAAAACCAGTATTAGCTGACCATTCATTGTGTGCAAAAATCATACGAAGCGAGACCAAGACAAACTTGTTTTGTATAGCTTGATGTGTAGCCATGTGTACGTGATGGTTTTGTAAACTGAATATTTTCTTTTATAACCAAAGAGATAACGATTTCGCTTTTAATAAAAATATTTCTGCCGTAACTTGGTTTTGTTACTTTATGGCCCTTGCCTATGAAATGGTTGTCTATCATATCGGTGACGCGATATCGGCGGGATTGGAAGTTTCATTTACATTTCTAAAGCCCGCTGTACACATTGGGCCAGCGTGTACAGACCTACTTGGTTATGACTATGACTGACTATGTTGGTAGTTGGCGGGAATACTGGCCGGATAACCGAAAGTTGTCGGTTTTTCGTGCACTAATCAAAGTATCTTGGCGTGCTTCGCATACAGTGTACGTTGGCAATGTGTAAACGACATTTGGTATTATTGAGACAAAACTCCATTTTCAGACTTAGCCCCCATTCGCACAAGCGTTAAAAAAGCTCTGAATTGGAACAGAAAGTTAATTGAACTTAAATGACACCGCCCAGCACTTAAAATTGAATAGAGTACAAAAAATATTGATTGATTTTTTTTAACGTGACAAAATCATCAAATGAGTTCTCCCTCCCAGGGCAGAGCAGGGGCACGGTAATATAATCATACAGTACTCCAACTTCATAGAAACGGACGAAAAGCGAGCTATACCTACGCGCCTCGATGTCGGGGCGCGCTCGGGGTGCAGACAGTCACGGCTGTACCGGAGTGTCGAGCGGACGGTGTGTTGGTTTTTTAACAATAACCGCGTGTTTTTATCTCTAAAAATCAGTTCGAGTACATATCTAATAAGACGAGTAGTTTAATTAAGCTTTATATTAGAATGCGGATTTATTATACTTTAAAATTTAACAATAAAGCATTTCGTACGACTCAGTCGTGGCGCAAATATTTTTCGGTTTCAAATACTTCTATAATATATCGGACTTTTTTAAGCCCGATTTGTTTTTCAAACAAAAACATGATTTTTTAAATGAAATCTACCAATCAAAAAACAACACGCATTTTTATTGAACACTTCCTATTCATTATACAAAGTATTTCATTTATTTATATAAAAAAGTATATTTACAATCACAAAACTAAAATAGAAACAGAAAGTACGCAAAGGCAAATGTTATTAAAATGTTGTAGACGGGTAGCCCTAACGCATGTTTACGTACCGCGCGGCTGTAGGTATTTAAATCTGTCTGGCGGCCGAGTTACGCTACTGTATGATTATTATACTGTGGCAGGGGCCTTAGTCAAACAGCATACATCAGTAAACGACAATTGTTATCGTTCATCAGTCACCAATACATTTTCAACTTTATACCCCAGCGCGTAAAGTTGAAAATCTATTGAAGTTCACAGATCGTTTTCGTTTGTTTCGTTCGTTATCGATCAGCAGTTTTTAATAGATTTTCAATTCAATTCAATTCAATTCAATTCTTTATTGCATTCACATGTGTATTAAAAGTTCTTAAAATTAAAGTTAGATCACATGGACCCTGTCGGGCACAACAATTCAATAAAATGTCAGTAGTAGCATTGGAATAATCAATAGTAAACAATTAATTAATTTAAATAACACGATAATGTCACAGGCAAAAAAAGATTTGAAATTAATAAGTCACAAAGAACAAAATAACGTCAATTACGTGTCATTTACATAATAATAAAACAATAAAAATAAATAATACATCAATAATTGTCAGTAAAATAATAAATACATTTTTTAAATAAATAATATTCAAGTTTGGAATGTCAATCAACTTAACGCGCTGGGGTATAAAGTTGAAAATGTATTGGTGACTGATGAACGATAACGATTGTCGTTTACTGTCGTATGCTGTTTGACTAAGGCCCCTGGACTGTCAGACTTGTACTGACTAAAATCCACAGTCTCCTTCAATATAGCCCTTTACGTTCCGAGGTCTCGGTAATTCGGCAGTCCCGTGAGCGAAAACAGATACCTACATGGAAATTGGGATAACATTTGTTCCATAACAGCGCTTTTTTAACGGTTTTAACTTTAACGGGTTTTTTCCATCTAAAAATAACAGGTATCACATAAAAGTATCACGTAATACTCACTGTTCCTCATCACTATCGTAATAGGTGTCATCTGACATTGACGTACGGTTTGACACTGACAGTTTTCCTCCATGTTTTCTCTCCCAATGTTTTTGCAAGTTACCGATGGACCCTCGATATGAATAATCTTTATGACACATATTACAGGTTGCCATTAAATCATCTTTCTTAGTAAAATATTTCCACATTGACGATTCACTAAAAATTAGTTGCTTATTTAACCCTAGATTTCATCGAGAAACAAATTAAATACTAGATACAAAACTTGTAGAGTACTTGTTTTAAACATGTATTTAGAGACTGTTTCAAACATTTGTCTCCTTGCTTTCATCAATGCTATAAAACATGTTTATTTATAGACCAAGTCACACTGGGTCGGGACGCTGCGCGCACATTTAAATAGAGCTATTCAAAATCTAACTCTATTTACTACACCAAAAGATACACATTTGCAGTATCGTTGCGTCACGTAGTCACGCCGCGTCGCGTCTCTGTGTGGGCTGACCCTAATACTAACTACTCTTGATACTTCAAAGTTGAAATAAGTACAAATCTGATTCCAGAAAGTAATGACGTCATATTTTTATCTGTTTATTAAGTACTAGATAAAATAAAGCAGCGGTTATATCCTGATTTGGTCACAAACTTAGTCATAATTTCAAAGTATTTCAAAAGATCACGTACTGGGGTGACATTTCTGCTGCGGCGTGCGTACGGCGAGTAAATGGAAGCACACCGTCTGATCAAGAAGACCTTATATCTCCGGCGCGTTGTGTTTTACGCGCGCCTGAAGCTTTCCACAAACGGAATATTCGGGAATATCTGAAGCGTTTACCGCGGCCCTGCAATGCAAAGGGCAAATATAATTTGACAAGGACACACAGGTATTTTTTCTGTATCGTGGGTGCGTCTAGAGACATATAAACTCACATTCACAAACACTCAAACTACTCATCATACAAATATTTAAGTATACCGTGCGGGAATCGAACCCGTTACACGCTGCTCATATGTCAATCGCTCAGCCACTGCGTCTACCGTGCACCACGAGAAACTAGTGTCATAGAAAAAGTAAATCGCTAGAGAAAGGCTTATCATAAGAAACAGTTAACTTTAGGAACCGGTATATGTAAATTGTAACAGTACTCGAAGATCATCTATCAATACCGGTAAGTACTAAGTACGTATCCATACATGTACTAACGATCGATGCTTTTAACAACATACTGTTTGCAATTGTTAAAATGCAATTGTGTTTACATTACATTTATTTTTCTAATTCCTAAAGTAAAGTTTTATAGAAAAATACTTCAAAAGATATTGCATACATAGTTTATCATAATCATATTTTTTGACCAAATGTATGTAAATTCGACGAAGCAAGATAATAATGCTAGAATCGTACATGTAACATTTTGTACTTTCTGACTATTCCCGTTGGAAAAAAGTGAAATAAATAAACATTGTTGATCGAAGGTAATAAACCATGTCAAATAAGTATCAGCTAAAATAATAAACTAGTATTAACAGATACAAAACAATACTTGTTTGAGAAACCGAATAAAAATGGCTTTCAATGTGTTTGCATTGTCGACATAACCCTACATTCATTAGCGAACAAGTTACATGTTTATTTCGTGTTTCACAGTCAAAACAGCGATAAAAATATTGCTACATCCACTTAATAACGTAAAGAACTCGTGTTGTTATAGTAACACGAAAGAACAGAGCAAAATAACAGTTATTTAGAATAAATATCACAGGAATACTCACGGCTCAATGTTGAAAGCGTCTCTTCTGTCAAACGGATAGGGTGGCCAGCACTCGAAACCGAAAATTTTACTGCTAGCAATAGGATTAATAATTATGCTTGTTGATGCACTTATATATTTTTTTGAATGATTTTATTTTTATGTTTAAATTAAATGTTTTAATATTTCAAAATATTAGTTTTAAATTAAAAAGTGTTTTTTTTAAATTGTTAAGTTCAATTTTAATCTATTGTATCAATATTATTTTAGGTTTTGATGATTGTAAAATCATCAAAATTAAATTTAGTACTTACATACGGTAAAATAAATTGTAATAAAAAAATTGTAATTGATTTTTTGTAGTTTTGATTAAACCATGTGAAATTGTCAATTTATATGTTATTACTTGTTTTTATACTGCTGCTCAAAAGTTCTTTCAACGTTTTAAAAAACAGAATTCCCTGTTGCACGAGGTTGCACGGTGTAAATAAAGTACACAAGTAAAACGGAAGTGCAATACCAACATGGTGGAACATTCCATAAACCTGTTTAAAAAAAATACTATGTACCTATTCATTTAAATACTAGTAAGTCTCAATGTCTCAATAAAGTTATCGAGCTTTTATTCAAATTTTGTCTATCAATGCCCAGAGCAATTTAAAATTCTACCAAATTAGTAGTCATTCGCGAGCATACTGCCTCTTTCGAGACGTCCACAGACTATGGTTTGTCACAGAGTAAGTACTAAAATAACTGTTCTTATACGTTACAGAGTACAACATTATGGGTATAATTATATAATACTATAACGCTTGTTTATGTACAAGTGATCGGCTTATGTGTTTTGAATAACGACATAGGTAATTATTGAAATTATAATGGTGCGGTTTTTATTACTTATTTGGGTTGCAAAGCCACAAAAATAATTCGCTACGAGAAAAAGTATGTTTAAATTAGCCAAAAGTTTTTTTTTTTTAATTAATATTATTGTAAATTCGCCCCATTTCTTTTTTCCGCACGGAATGCAGATAAATTAAATAATAAAGTCCAGCACAAAAATACCGAAAACGAGGACACAGTGTGGTATCTGAAAAGAAAGTACTAGGAGAACAGAATCACGGTTTACAGCAACCCGTTTTTTTATGTTCAAATCTATGTCACTAAGAGAGTGATGAGTATGAATGTTGATGGATGGAGAGGAAGAGGAAGGACAAAGAAAAGATGGATGGATTGTGTAAGGAATGATATGAATGAAAAAGTAGTAAATGATACTGTGACGTCTGATAAGGGGAGGTTTCACTGCATCTTCTTTGAAAGTCGTTACTATTAGTCAGAAGCTCTAAAAGTCTGACAAACAGCCTTACCATGGGATATCGTATTACCCAGTTACTGTGTTGTAGAGGTCCGATAGTCAGTAGCTCCATGTAAAGTACTACTGATATTCAGCTGCATCTGGTTCGACTGGCAGCCGACCACAATACAGAGTGTTTCTTTTAAATTGGCCAAAAGGGGGAAATCTGCATCCATAAGAGATACGGGGAAACTTTCTTAGGAACCTTTAGCTCTTTTTTGACAATTTTGGCGTTTTTATTTTTTTGGTCAAGTGTGAACTGTCCACAGAAATGAGTGAAATTGACCAAATTTTTTTAATGCTGCTCTTTCGTGTAAGGATCATTTCATTGTATCGGAAGAAAAAAATCGGGACGGCGGAAGTTGGTAAAATTTAGCAAAATATTTTTTCATACAAATTGTAAATTGTATGAACGAAAAAATTCCTAATTTTTTTATGATGCCATGTGATTTAGTATCTTGTAAATACCATTTCATTGTATCGGAAAGAAAATGCCCGGGCAACAGAAGTTGGTCAAATCTTATGAAATACTGACACTGTTAATAGGACTTTATGCTGTTAGAAGAAACATTACTCTACTTTTGACCAACTTCAACTGTTCAGATACTTTTCTGTTCATACAATTATCTCATCCATACATGAAAGTAAGTCAAACAGCATTATAAAAAAGTTGGTATTTTTTTTCGTTCATACAATTTGTATGAAAAAATATTTTGCTAAATTTGACAAACTTCCGCCGTCCCGATTTTTTTCTTCCAATACAATGAAATAATCCTTACATGAAACAGAGTCGAACAGCATTTAAAAAAATGTTGGTCAATTTCACTCATTTCTGTGGATAGCTCACACTTGACCAAAAAAATAAAAACGCCAAAATTATCAGTATCAAAAAAGAGGTAAAGGTTCCTAAGAAAGTTTCCCCGTATGTCTTATGGATGCAGATATTTCCCTTTTGGTCAATTTAAAAGAAACACCCTGTATAGTTGGGAAAAGGCAGGCATATGAATGCCTACACATTATTATCGCATAATATAGGTAGGTAATAACAATATGTAGGTATTAAACTTGAAATGTATCCAAAAACAAATATTTTGCAGCTATAAAACGTTCGCAAAGATAATGTACTAACCTTGAGAACCGGTTTTAACGTAGTAAACAACTTATCGTATTCTAGAAATATCCACGAATTCAGATTATTGAATTAAAAATAGCATTCAGAAATAGACATTGCTTCTTTATAGGGTCCCGTACCCAAATGGTAAAACGGGACCCTCTATTACTAAGACTCCGGTGTTCGTCTGTCACCAGACTGTATCTCAAACTCAAACTCAAATTCTTTATTGCATTCATGTGTTAGGTTTAGGTGTTACAGAAATGTAGTACCTAGTTTCAACATGAAACCCGGATAGGGCACGGCAACATATATATAATATTAATTACATTAACAATGCAAGGAACCAGTCAGTTGGTACTTATTACAAATTTTATTAACAATTTTAAAGTAGGTTTTTTTTTTTTTTTTTTTTGAATATTTATTTGCAAACATGCGATCGGTTCTTGAACCATAAGCAGTTGTTTTAAAAGAGTGTTTGGCATGTTAGGCTGGCCCTCCCATTGTTAGGCTGCCTTTGGATATTGCTTTACTCAGAGTATATTATCCCAAGTGTGCAGTCTTTTAAGACGTCTTGTTGGCAGCGATTTACTTAGAGCCTGAGCAAGTCGGTTTTCGTGATTTATTATCCTCTCTCTGTAAGCTTTTGTCATAATTCAGATTTCCTCTTTGATGGTGTTAACTTTCAGATAATCGTGGATTTCATCCATTCTTGTGTACCATGGGGCATTCACTATGGCTTTAAGCACGCCATTTTGAAACCGCTGGAGTATTTCAGTGTTTGAGGTTTTTGCTGATCCCCACAGCTGTATGCCGTAAGTCCAGACTGGTTTTATAACTGCTTTGTAAATCAGGACTTTGTTATTGACAGAGAGTCGAGATTTTCTTCCCAATAACCACTCCAGTGTTCTCCATCTGTGATTGAGTTCATCGCGCTTTATTTGGATGTGGGTCTTCCATGTTTGTTTACGATCGAGGTAGAAACCGAGGTACTTTACTACAGTATTGTGTGGTAGCTGCTCATTACCCAGTTTTACAGTAGGGCAGTCTCCCTGTTTAAGGGTAAATGTGATGTGGTTGGATTTAGCTGCACTAGCTTTGATGCGCCAGCTCTTCATCCAGGTATAAAGCTTATCCACGTGCGACTGTAGCTCACAGGAAGCTACTTCCGGGTTGGCGTCAGATGTCAGCACTGCAGTATCATCGGCAAAAGTGGCTGTCATTACAGTTTCCGATTCAGGGACATCTGCTGTGTATATCAGATACAGGAGGGGGCCTAGGACAGACCCTTGTGGGACTCCAGCTCTTATGTCGTAAAAGTCTGAGGTGGCATCATTAATTTTAACAAAGAATATACGATTTTCCAGGTAAGATTTCAATATCAGGAACAGGTTGTGTGGTAATGTTCTTTTCAGTTTATACAGCAGGCCAGGGTGCCAAACCTTATCAAAAGCTTGCTGTACGTCGAGAAACACCCCTGAGCAGTATTTTTTGCTTTCAAGAGTATTTCTAATATGTTCACACACTCTATGGACTTGTTCTACTGTCGCATGTCGTCTTCGAAATCCGAACTGGTGTTCTGGGATAGTAGCGTTTTCGTTTATGTATTTACTAAGCCGTTTTGAGATAATTTTTTCATAGACCTTTGACAGTACAGGGAGCAGGCTTATTGGTCTGTATGAAGATGTAAGGTGCGGTGGCTTTCCCGGTTTAAGGATCATAGTTATTTGAGAAACTTTCCAGATGTTGGGGTAGTACGAGGTCCTTAGAATAGCGTTAAATAGCGACGTGATGAACATTATTCCTTTTTTCGGCAATTTTCGCAATATTTCTGCTGTCACAAGGTCAAAACCTGGAGCTTTTTTGAGTTCCAAATCAAGGATGGTGCGACGCACTTCTGCAGGCGTGCAGCATTGGAGAGGGGGGCTTAGTTGGAGATCACTTTCAAGATATGAGCTCACTTCGTGGTCAGTCATTTCAGTTCCTAGGTCCTCATTTGGGGTGAAGACGCTGCTAAGAAACTCCCCGTACGCTTCTGCTCTCTCTTCATCCGTTTTAGCCCATTCACCATTTACTTTTTTGAGCGGGTGCTGTGCTAGTTGTGGTTTTCTATTGGATTTTACAATTTTCCACAGTGAGTATTCATTTTTAGCAGGAGCTGTTGGCGTTAAGTTTTCGAGATGTAGTTGCATTGTTTCATTCTCCATCTCAACTAGATTTTTTTTTAAGTTCAGCTGCTGCTTTGTTGAACGCTCTTTTGTCAGCAGGGTGTCGACTACAGTGCCAAACCCTTCTAAGTCGTCTTTTTTCTAGGACTTGGCATTTGACTTCCTGCGGCAAGTTGCGATGAGTTTTAATTTCGGTAGATTTTTTGTCAGATGGAGTACAAGTCCATGCCGCTTTCTGTATTAATTTAGTAATGTAAGAAGTAGCACTTTCAATGTCTTCGTCGGTTTTAAGAGGAATCTTCAGGTCTAGATTGTCATTGAGGTATTGCTGAAAGGCTTCCCAGTCTGTATGTTTGTTATATAAGTATTGATTTCTTGACCGATTTATTACATATGTGCTCATTGTAACAATTACTGGCGAGTGATCTGAAGAGCTGTCGTGGCAGCTAGAAACTTCCAAGAAGTAGGATGGTACCCCTTTGTAGACGAAGAAATCTAAAAGGTCAGGCAGTCTATTTGGGTCTGCGGGCCAATATGTTGGTTGACATGTTGTGAGGATATTTATACGGTGTTTGTCGATGCTATTCTTAAGGTTGCGGCCTCTAGTCAATGTCAGCCTTGATCCCCATTGAGAATTTTTTGCGTTCCAGTCTCCACCAACAATAAATCTGTTGCCTAGAGTTTTGAAAAAGTCGTTGAAATCCTCCTCACTGGTTTCGTGACCTCTTCTCTTTTTTGGCGGACAATAAATCGATGATATTAGGATAGGGCCTTGGCTATCATGCACCATGATTGTAGTAGATTGTATTTTTGAAGTTCTGTATTCAGGAATTAGTTGATGCTTAATGCAGCTTCTTACTATGACTGCAGTCCCAGCATGCGCTGTGTTGTCTGGGTTATTTGTAACGTATGTACAGTATCCGTCTAGGTTGAATGTTTTTTCATCTGTAAGGTGTGTTTCGGATATAAGCACTATATCAAGGTTCTGTACTGCAAAAAGTATTTTAAGTTCTTGTTTTCTGTCCAGCAGACCATTTATGTTCCAGCTTGCTATCCTTATAGCCATTTTAACAAACAAGTTTATGGACTATTGTTGTCAAGAGGGACATAAGCGTCCCCATTTGGTCAATTAGACGGTCTAGTTTTTCCGCTTGCTTTGAAATAATTTTTTCTAGGATAGTTGAGTCTCCTGTTATGGCTTGAGCATATGTTTTGGCTGATCCAGTGTTGGTAGATGGTTTTTCTGACAGGGTTGGTATGTTACCGATAGTTGGAAAGTCTTTTTTTTCAACTTGTATCAATGGTCTTGTTTGCACTCTTGAATTAGACTTCCTTTTCTGAATTTCTTGAAATACCTTGCATCCCTTATAGCTGGCCGCATGGTCCCCAAGGCACAGTGCACATTTCGCTGGTTCATCTTTGGTCTTAGGGCATTCTAGCGTGTTATGATTTTCTGCGCACTTAACGCATCTATATGGACGCATGCAATAATTTTTCGTATGCCCATACTGCTGACACCTCTTGCATTGAGGGATGGTTTTCTTACGTTTGGGGTCTTCAATTTTGACATATGTGTGGTAGATGTATTTCAGGTTTTTTATTTCACTGTTGTTGGGGCCTGGCTCAATATTAACGAACCAGGTTGACATTGGTGCTTTTGTTTGCCCATGTCTGGCGTTTATAATTTCACCTTTCACTATATTGCCAGTACTTTCTATTGCCTCTTTTACAGCTTCCATGGGTGTCGAAGGATGAAGGTTCTTGATGACGATACGGTATGGTCGTTCGTCTTTTGGGGTGAATGTGTGCCCTATCAATTTCTTCTCTCGGACTAGTACCATAAGTTTTTTATAAGCATCAATGCTGTCAGCTGTCACACGAAGTTGATTCTTAGTTACAATTTTGAAAGAAAAGTGAGTTATGTTTAGAACCTCTTCAATCAAATCTTTGAGCTTGGTGACGTCTTTAATGCCATAAAGCATTAGTGGTGGAGGTTTGTTAGCTCTTGCTTTTGGTACCGTTTCTTGATTTTCATCTACTTTAAGTTCCGAGTATCTATTTTGAGTTGGAATTTTTTCCGGAGATGGAGTGGCGCTTAATCTCATTCTTTTGCGGCTATTTTGCATAGCCCAATCAGTCTGAGCAGTGCGTGCACTTAGGGATTTCTTGTTGTACTGTCGCAGTATGGGTATAGATTGCCACTCATTCTCATCATCCGAAGTTTGGTTCAGAGGATTTAAGTTGACTTTCGCTGCCTTATGATGTCTATCTTGATGATGGTTGGACGAATCTTTGATTTGGTTATTGTTTGTATTTTTCCCACCAGTAGCATTATTTAAACCGAGAGCCTGGTCAGCCACTCTCGTTATTTTATTTCCCTCGAGGGAGTTTATGATTTTGGTTTGGCAACACTGATCGATGTGTCATCTGTCATACTGACATCTTAGTAAATAATCAAAAAGTTGGAGGTAGAAGAATAAAAATTTTGGAAATGTGGAATGTCATCCGCGGTTTTTACACACTATTTTCGGTCGAAAACCAGTGATTCCCGCAAATATAACACTATCACTTGTTCCACGGGTGTTTATCTTCACTTTGGTAGTATTATAGTTCACAATAATAATAATAATAATAAATTTATTCATTCAAAAACATATGGTACAAGGTTATACAGTTTTCTTATCTACATTAAATTCACAAATAAATTTGTGCCTGAACTAGGTAATCCTGTGTTTCAGGCGATTTAAGGTAACATTAATAAAATAAAAAAATAATCACAAAATTATATAAAATCATACTAATCAAATGTCTAAAAAGGTGTAAAAAATATACTTAATACTATCTTATCTTAGTTTAAAAAACACACAATAACAATATTACAAGTAATCTTTACTTTAGCACAAGTAATAACTTCTCTGTATCTTCATAGGACATTGCTTGTAAAGTTTCTCTAAGGATTTTTTTGCAATTACTATAATTTAAGGAGTAGATGTTGCCATTTTCATTAAGTCTGTTATAGAGTAGTGGTCCCAGGAACATATAAAATTTGGCTGTAAAAGCATGTTTTGTACTTATTTGGGGACAAACTATATCTTTCCGTCTTTTATTAGTCAATTCAGTGCAATAAGGAAGAGCTGCGTGTTGTTTTAGTACAGTGCTCATTATAAATAACTGTCGAACTGTTAGTACTTCACAAGATTTATATAGGAGGTTAGTAGGGAACAGGAAAGGCCGACAAGTAGCCACCTTGAGAATAGCCCTTTGAGCTCTTTCAATGGTCAATAACAAGGTTTTACTTGCCCCACCCCATGAAGTAATACAATAAGTCAAAATTGACTGACAAAGAGCAAAGTATACTTGCCTAATTATTTTTGAATTTGCGATAGATCTTAGCTTTTTGAATACAAATATGAGCTTACGAATTCTATTATTTATAACTTCCAAATGGTGTTTGAAGGAAAGAGTTTCATCTATTATTATGCCTAAATATTTTGTTCGATCAGTTTTATTAATAATGGGACACTTACACTGGCTATCTAAAGGGGTGTTGCAAAAATGGGCGTTTAACACTGAGGGTATATTAGATGTTTGCTTACGCATCGAAAACTTAATAAAATTTGTCTTCTCCGCATTTAGAGTTAGCAGATTATTTTGAAGCCATTTATTGACAATATTGAATCCGTATTGCGCAAGCCGGTAGACCTCTTTTTCTGAGTCAGCCGAAAAAAGTAGAGCAGTGTCATCAGCGTAAGTAATAATAGTGCCATGTTCTAGCTTTAGATTACAAAGGTCATTTATGTAAATTAAAAACAGAGTGGGCCCTAAAATACTTCCTTGGGGAACACCATAAAATGTGTTTTTTTGAACAGCGCTGAGAACATTGCCAATCTTTACGCACTGGGAACGATTTTCTAAATAACTTTGAAATAGTTTCAACTGGGTGCCTCTGACGCCCATGGTCTCAAGCTTGCGCAGCAGAATCGGAATGGAAACTGTATCAAAAGCTTTAGCGAGGTCCAGGAAAATTCCTACTGTGTGATTACCCCTGTCAAGTTCTTGTGCAAGATAGTCAGTCAGTTGATGTACCGCATCTGCAGTTGAAACTTTAGGCCTAAATCCAAACTGCCGTTTAGACAGAATTGATTTTTCTTCCAAATATTTCAGCAATCTTTTATTAATTATTTTCTCTAATATTTTTGACGTAGAAGGCAGCAAAGAAATAGGCCTATAATTCGATACTTGATCTTTACTGCCTGATTTATAGACAGGGATAATAACAGCTTTTTTGAGACACTCTGGAAAATGACCTGAAGATAAACAGATGCGGAAAATATAAGTTAGTGGAGGTACCAAAATGTCCTTGAATTTTTTAATAATTTTAATCGGAACGTTGTCCCAGCCAGCGGCACAATCTTCTTTCAAGGTCATGATTATATTTTCTACTTCAGTCTCGTCAGTATCTAGCAGCACGAAGGATGCTAAAGCAGTATTACATGTTAAAGGTTTGCTCGTTAGGTTTTCGGATTGCCCTAGATTTTTTTTCCGCTAGACTCTTTCCAACATTAGCAAAGAAATTATTTGCTATGTTTGCGGATTCCAGCGGAGACGAGTGTGCTTGTAATAAACCTGAGGATGATTCATATTGTTTCGCAGTATACGTTACGTTTTTAATATATTTCCAGATCTTTTTAGTATTTGTTCCAGCATCTTCCAAAGCCGCTTTGTCGTAATCTTTTTTAATCTTTTTAAGGAGATCATTGCAATAATTTCGGTATCTTTTGTATGAAAGTTGCAGTACTGTGTTTTCTGGATATGATTTAGCTTTCATATGCAATTTATCTCTATGTTTCATGCAGCGAATAAGACCAGGTGTTATCCATGGTTTTATGTTGTGATTTTTGCTACTCAACTGAGATACGACAGTATTTTTCTGTATAGCATTTTGTAAGTTTTTAATTACATACGTCATGCAAAACTGCGGGTCAGCGGAATTATAGACTGGATCAAAATCGATGACGCGTAAATCTTCCTCAAGTTTATTTATATTCAGTGTTGATGAGTTTTTGCGAGTGTTTTGATTAGTTAATTTACAATTTATGGTTAGTAGGACTGCATTGTGATCAGTTATTGTTGAATTAACAACAAGTGCAAGTGTAGGGAAATTCGATTTAAGCATTATATGATCCAAACAGGAGCCACTGTGATGTGTCGGAAAGCTGTGTGCTGGGAGCAGGCCATGATAGGCGCATAGGTTGAGGTAGTCCTGAGCAGACGCATCAGTACTTCCTGGAAGAATATTGATATTAATGTCTCCAATTACAACCACGTTTTTAGTGGTTGACAGATTTTGCAACGTCTCGTCCAGAGAGCTTGTAAAAACATTAGTATTTTTAAAAGACGGAGGTCGATATAATGCTAATATCGCAAATTCTGAACCTATTTTAACTAGTAATCTGTTACAGTCGTGCATATCGGGTTCCTCAACGGATACATTTAGATCAGTTCGTGCATAAACTATCACCCCATCATTTTGGTTGTAATTGACAGAACTTTTATACATATTATAACCCGGGATTAGTGGTATGTTATATTGTTTGGCAAGCCAACATTCGGTTAAAACAATAACATCACAATTTATGTTTAGCCGTTGTTTAAATGTGCTAAAACTATCAAAATTCTTAAAGACACTACGAATATTTTGTGTTAATATGGTGAGCGGATTTTTGTAGTCGGACAGATACTGTTTGCAATTTTCCACTTCACAAACTTTGGACTCGGATACAGAAAAATCATCCAAATCATTAATTAAGTTATTTATCATAATAAAAGTGAAGGTAATAAGGCCAGACAAATAGCTAATGAACGGCGCTCTTAGGCGCCTCCATAATCTACAGAATTAATGTACCATTTCTCAGCCATTATTTTCGCAGGGCAATCCGCAGCACCTGTTTTGTGCTTGTCAGGCTTTTTGAAATGCAAGCAAGTAGCGCATTTTGGTTCGTCAGCTTTCTTTGGGCATTCTTTTAAGGAGTGACCTTGTTCACCACAGTGGCCGCAGGTGTTTGATGTCTGACGACATGACTTGGCCACGTGTCCATACTGCTGACACTTATAACAACGTGTGACCAAAGTAAAGTCCCTCACAGGGCATGACGACCAATTCACAAAAACTCGGCCTTGTGATACCAGGGCTTTGCGTATGACTGCCGATACTTCCACGATGAAATTGCAGGTTTCAAGATCTTTCTTACCTGACTTATGGCTTAATTTAATTGAGCTTAAAAACGTCTCAAGGCTGCAGTCCTGAAGTTTCTCGGCAAGGTTTTGGCTGTACAAGCAGGTGAAAACCTCCTTTTCCTGCATGGATGTCGGCACTCCTATAATCACAACCCTAGGCTTCCTTTTATAGGGTTCGTCTACTGTAAGGCCTGATTTGGATAGCTGCGTCGATTGCCTCAGTTTCTCGATGTCGTCCTTCGTCTCGGTGCTAATGATAACCCCACCGTTCTTTGTCTTACGCAGGCCTCTCACGTGTAGCTTCATTTGTTCAGGGCTGATTAGTTTTTGGACAAGGCTTTTCGTTTCATCGCTGGTCTTCAAAGCGTCATTTGGGTAAATGGCTACAGAACTTACATGGCTCGGCTGAATAAAATTGTTGGCACCTTTCTTTACCATATCGGCAAATGAAATTCCCTGGGCAGGTTTCGCCGAATCTTGTATACTCAGCTTAAGGTTCTGAAGCTGCTCCGAAAGATCAAGTTGGCTTTCTAGAGTTCGGACAGTGTAGTGCGCTTGGAGGGCTTTAGCCTTGACGGACTGGTACATGACGGCCATTTGCGAGGTCCCATGACCAACCTTGCGGCATAGGCTGCTGATACGCGTTTTCTGCTCCACATTCAGCTTTCCATCAGCAGCAATATTGCAGATCTCATTAAGGCTCTGTTCGATGATTGACATCCAGTTCTGAACTTCTGGTGTGCTGACAATGTCAGGGGCATCGTTCCTTTGAGTAGGCGGTTTAGGGGAAGAAGCTGGTACGGCCACGGGCACAGGCGTAGAAGGCGGGGACAATATCACTGATAAGTCACTAAAACTGCTAAATTTTTAGGAGCACTTTTGCTTCCTATCAGACTTTGACAGCAACGTAGTAAAGTAGGTAATTATTATACTATTTTACTATACCTACTTAGTATGTAATTATTTAACTTATATCACTATGTCTTTCGATAATTTGTTGACGTCCATTAATTATTGTAGGTATTTTATTCGTTTGTATTTATTAGATAGCTATTCTGTTTACTATTATACTGTCTCATGAACCGTGATAGTTAGACAGTTGAAATTTTAACAGAAATGATGTAGGTATTTCTGTTGCCGTTATAACCCATAGAAGTACGTTTGAACTGTTACTTTAACAGGAAGTAAAAATACCGAGTATGTTTTTGATGTCTATGCAAACTTTCAACTCTCACTGTTTCGGCGTGGTGCATTATATACCACAGAGCTGGCCTGTGCCCTAGCAGTGAAAACATTATAGGCTGATTTTACTAAGAGGTACAAGGCTCCCCCTCTCAGAGGGCTAAAGCCTGCCGGCGTCGCGGGACTTATACCATCACCGTGACCCCGCAACATAAAGGGCTATTGAAGGACACCGTGGATTTTAGTCAGTACAAGTCTGACAGTAGGGGGTGGGAGGACTCATTTGCTAATTTTACCACGATAAAAAAAAAGCAAAAAAAAAGGGGTACAAGGCTTAGTAACAATATTGTGGTCTGCTTCCAGTCAAATCAGATGCAGCTGAATATCAGTATTTTACATGGAGCGACTGACTATCTGACCTCCACAACACAGTAACTGGGTAATATGATACCCCATGATCAGACTGGTTGCCAGACTTTTAGAGCTTTTGACTAACAGTAACGACTGTCAAAGATCTACAAATGACAGCCGGGACCAACGGCTTTACGTGCTTTCTAAGGCACGGAGGAAACTCGCTATGACAGATGGTCACCCGTCCTCAGACCAACCTCGGCAAGCGCGGCTTAAGCCGGAAGATCGGCCTGTGCAGCTGTAGTTAGTTAGCCACGAACTTGATTAATATTCCACAACTATCACACAACACCATCTAGTCCCAAGCTAAGCAGAGCTTGTGTTATGGGTACTAGAAGACTGATAAACATACTTACATATTTCTAAATACATACCCATATTATAGATAAATTACACGCAGACACAGAACAAATGATCGTGCTCATCACACATACATTTGTCCTGGTTAGGAATTGAAACATTAACGACCTCCGGCATAGCAGTCAGGGTCACTAACCACTAAACCAACAAGCCAGTCAAAATTTTTACAACTTCTCCGTCGTTTAGAACGTCATCCTAATAAACAACGACGATATATTACTAGACTCCGCATGCACGATCTAAGAAACAAAAACTATTCTGTCATCTCGCTGAGGTACTACGTAAGCTAGGGGGACGGGGTACTGCGTTGTAATTGGTAAAACTCAAGGTCTGTTCTGTCTCAAGGTATGTTTACGGCTCACAGGAGTGGTTGAAATAAGACGGATATAAGACTGTTTTGCCTAATGTGTTGACAGACATCGGTCGCCTGTTATTAGGAGTCTAGTAACATATCGTCGTTGCAAATAAATGACAGTTTAATTTTAATCATCCTTCTCTTTGTCACAGATGATGCAGCTGAAGAACTCCTAAAAGTGACAGACGTCTGGAGCTACTTCGACATTGACTCTTCAGGCAAGATAGCTCAGTGCGTGCCCTGCAGAGCCTCGGTAGCCAACGAGTATGAGGAGCTGAAGGCACACTTGAAAGACAACCATCCAAAACTATTGCTGCAAATTTTACAGGTTAGTCATCATCATCAGCCTATTACGTTCCCACTGCTGGGACACAGGCCTCCTCTCTTGTGAGAGGGAGTGGGCCATAATCCACCACGCGGGCCCAGTCCGGATTGGCAGATGTCACATGTCTTCGAATTTGATGGTTCTAGGATATGCCGGTTTCCTCACGATGTTTTCCTTCACCGTTTTGAGAGCAGTGGTGATGAAATAAATTACACAAAGTAATGTGCCAAGCTGGGTTCAAACCCACGACCTACAACTCGTAAGTCGGGACCGATACCACTGGGCCACCACTGCTCACAGGCAGGGCTGGGCAAAATACATGCTCTGCTTTAATTGAAATACAAATTACAAAATACAGGATCGCAAGTAATTAAAATATAAAATACAAAATACCTTTAAGTAAAGTATTTAAAATATAAAATACTGTATTTTAGCTTTTTTTAATTAAAATACAAAATACAAATTACATTTTACTAAATATGTAATCTGGACCAGCACGGGCTGAATGGCCTGGAATGTTCTCAATTCGACGTTCATTTTTTTTTGCGTGTCTTGGCCATGTTCGACGTACAGTGTAAAGACGCTAGCAGGTCCACCTGCCCGAATCTGTCAATTTTTACCAATCAAAAAATAACTTTCCATTAAGTATTGTAATAAGGTTCAAAATCTATTAATGAAATTTGACAGATTGTGGTAGTAGTACATAACAGGTGCAGTATTGCCAACTCTAATTAGCTGCTTTACCATCATTGCAGAGAGTGTAATTACAGTAAATTAAGTTTAAAAGTATTTTGTTAAAATGTATTTTGGAGTTTCATGTATTTGAAATACTAATTACAAAATACTTCGTCGTCAGGTATTTGAAATACAAATTACAAATTACATTTTAAGAAAGTAATTGAAATACAAATACAAAATACGTATTTGTATTTCAATTACGTATTTCAAATACAAGTAATTCAAATACTGCCCAGCCCTGCTCACAGGTTAGTACTTAGTAGAATTATAATAATCCAATAATATTATAAATGAATAGATACGTTACCTACACGACATTCTATCTTCAAAAACGGCACACTAACGCACACATGAATAACTAAATATTGCAATAGCACACTACATCACGATTAGGCGCTGAAATAGGATGACATCGCAAGTGAGAAAGAGACAAATTAAAATAGTCAAGGTTTGTCAATTGTCCACATTTGAGTGCGTCACTTTCTGAGCACGTATACCTATCGTATCTACACCATCGAGCTATTATTACTACGTATTGATCTACACCTTTTTACTTATAATATCATTGTAAAAATCAATGCCACTTTTCGTTGTAACTTTATAACTCAAGAACGGATACACCGCTCCCAACCAAATGTTTAGGCTTTGTTCGGACTATTTAGTAGATTATTTATATAAAGTTTGCACAAAATTGGTTGAGCGGTTCTTCATTTAATACATCTTTTGTAACACGTAATGAAGCACGGGGCGGGCCGCTAGTATATGTATATTATGTTCCTGTACGAGTATAATTATTTGATCATCACCCTTTCTTTAAACCACTTGAAGTCGGGAGTTTTACCACGAGCTCTAAACGCTATCAAGTTTAAGCTGTGAGAAAGAAATAATACAAGTCGACTAGCGCCATTTCTTTCCCACAGCCTAAAGACTAACGCTATAAGAGTTCATGGTAGTAGAGTCGGTTAATATATCATAAAGCAAAATAAAGCACCGTGCTTAATACACAAATAACATAAAGCAAATGCTTTTGTGGCTCTCACAAGTTGCTTTTTGCTTATTGCTTTTACATCGCACTCTCTGTCTCTGTCCGTCGCGCGAAAAGCAACAAGCAATGAATAAGCATGAAGCAGGTGGGGCGGGGCGGCGGGCGCCGGCCAGTCGTCGCATGCTAGCGATTCCGGTCGGTTGTGATTGTGACTTGTGTGCGTAATTGTTATAAGCACCGCGGATAGCGATGGGTCGTTGACGGTTTTTCCGTCAACGAAACGTTAACGTTGATTCACGTTTGTCAACTAATTGAATTCGTCAACGAGTTAACGTGTTCATCTCGTTGACGAATTTAACTAGTTGATTCATAAACAGTTAACGTTAATACGTTGACAGGAGATCAACGGTTGATTCAACTAGTTCGTTGATTCAACGCTCATCTCTAACCGCGGAGGATTTTACGATCTCGGGCGGCTCATGTAATATAGTTCTTTACTGATTTGCTTCGTGCTTTTTTAATGTAGGTAAATAAATTCAGTGTTAGGACACGAAATATTGATAGTATACCTAAACATAAAATTGTGTAAATAAGGACGATTGATTGAGTGACTATTGTGCTGTTGTTTTGTGATTTTGTGTGTTTATTTATAGCGGACGAAAATGTCTAGAAGAAATAGTGATTTGCCAATATGGAACTTTTTTGAAAAGCCTATTGATGGCAGTAAAACTGCTACATGTAATTACTGTCGTCGAGACTTATCTTTTAAAACGAGTATTACGAATCTAAAACAACATTTAAAACAAAAACATATTACGGTGTACAACAATCTAATTAATTTTGGCAAAACCCTCGAGTCAACAGCACCTGAAACAGTAAGTAATATTCCCTTGTCGTCTGAAATCGAAGGTTTGCATGTGGAAATGTTGGTGATGGGAATAGGAACACTGCATGCAGTGGTGGTGGAGAGACGAGGAAGCGTGTTAACAAAAAATTAAATTAACTGCTCCAAATTATTTATCATCTCCTGTTTTTTTGCAGTCCCCCAACGCGACGTATTTTTATTATTTTACTTTTTAAAGGGAACTTGGTTTTTGTGTCGAGGGTTTTTTAAATTTTTAATTTAATTTTTATTTTATACTTTTTATAGGTACATACTTATATAATTTTATGTTGCTAAAAGAGTATTCCCGATTAAGTCATCAATATTCCCTTTCAGTAAGCTTTCATTTGATACCCAACTCGAGTATATTTGCAGACCCTCGGTTACCTTTCCCCACTTTCACCCCCACAACTTCTAAACGGCTCAACCGATTTTCATCAAACATGTCTAAGAACACTCGCAGATAAGTCTCCTTTCATACAAAAAAAAACTAAATTGAAATCGCTTCATCCGTTCGGGCTCTATGATGCCACAGACAGACAGACAGACAGACAGACACGTCAAACTTATAACACCCCTCTTTTTCCGTCGGGGGTTAATAACGGAGATGGTAATGATTATGTACCTCCTAAAAAAATTCAGCGAGTTATGCAAGCATATATACTTACCAAAAAAGCTTAAATCAGAGGAAAGGAACAACATTGATCTATGCCTTTTGAAAATGATTGTATACGATTTTCAACCTTTTTTTCATTGTAAATGACGTAGGTTTTCGTGAGTACACGCATGCATTGAACCCTGACTATGAAATACCGGACAGAAAAACTTTGTCAGTAAATCTTCTGCCAAAAGTTTACGAGAAGAGGCTAGAGGAAGTCAAATCATTCGTCCCATTCTAAGCCATTTCTTTCAATGGAATGTCAGTGGTTCACCATTGGAAAGTCATAATGACGCCATTATACTAGTAGATTACCAAACTTGTCAAAATCAACAATTATGAAATCAATGACAGACCATTCTGACACTATTATATTAGCAGACTTGAGGCCCAGATGAATGCAAAGTCAGTGTGCATCACTATTGATTATTGGACTTCCCGTACCATGGACAGCTATATGGGTATAACGGCGCACTTTATGACGGAAGACCCTATAGAATTAAAATCTGTACTAATTCAATGTGGCGAATCAGAAGGGCACCATACGGGCATAAAAGTATATTAAGTAATAAGTAATTCATAGTCGTAGTATTAAGTAATTCATAAACGCGATGTAATATTCTTTTATAGCATGCTGCCACTCACTGCACTCAGCGTGGTGACTCGGTGAGTGGCAGCATGCCATGCCTACGCGTTTAAAAAAAGTATGCTGTAATAACGCATATAAAAAAGCGTGCTTAAAATATGAAGCATTAAGCAAGTGATTGCCTTAAAGCAACTTTGAACACCACTACATGGTAGTGAAGGATAATACATTTATATCATATAGCAAAATATAGCACCATGCTTTTCTTATACATATCATACATATAGGTAGCAAATGCTATCGTGGCTGTCACTTGTTGCTGTTGCTATAAATCGCACATTCGTAGTCTGTCCGTCGCGCGTCGCATCTCATGAATCGCAATCGCAGCAAGTATTTCTTATATTCATACAGTTTTGAAAAATGATTTAAAATTTGTTAATATTTGACAGCCATTTGCGACGTTGCCAACTTTCAGAATACGCGCGCGGAATAATGGCGGCTTGTACTTGGGTTGTCATAGTACAGTCAGCATATAAAAGTTGAAGTTTTTTCAAAAATTTTAATCTAGACGAGACTAAAATAAACTAAATACTAACTTATTAAAACAACCAATAAACACAATTAAAAAGTACAATAATAAACTAATTAAACCTAAATATTTAACAAACAAAAAAAAATTACGTAAACCAATAACTTTTTCAAATTAAAAATAAAATAAAAACAAGACTGGGTCACAAAAAAATCTCAAATTGCATATTATAATAAAATAAAATTCAACAACAACAACAAACAGGTAACAACAGAAAAACAACAGAAAACTAAAGCAAATATTCGTAAAAAGGATAATTGAGCGCGTCAAGAAATCAAGACATATTTTTCTGCTTACACTACGCGCGATAGTTGAGTATAGACGGCACTAGTGTGCGAGCGAGAGAACACGACAAGCGCCGCCATTTTAGATTCCTTCAATGAACCGGGTTATAGCAGTTAGCAAGAGCAACGGCAACGTCGCATATAGCAGACGCGGCGCGGCGGGAGGGAGGCGGCCAGTCATCGCATGCTAGCGACTGCTATCGATCGTTTCGCGCACCATAATTGCGATTTCGAGCGGCTTACGTCAACGTGCTATTTTGATTCGTGTTTTATAGAAACTTAACAGTAATAGGACACGCAATTTAAGTATATTGAGTATCAATTGTGTAGTGTGTGAGACATTGTGTTCTTGTTTTTGTACCTACGTGTTTAATTGACGAAAATGTCTAAAAGGCACAGTAATTTGCCAATATGGAACTTTTTCGATAAGACCACTGATGGCAATAAAACTGCTACATGTAAATACTGTCAACGAGAGCTGTCGTTTAGAACGAGTGTTACAAATTTAAAATCACATCTTAAACAAAAACATATAACGGCGTATAATAAACTATTAAATATCGTCAAAACGAGCGATTCTACACCACCAGAGAGAGTGAGTACCATACTGCTGATTTTATCTTAATTATTCATAAATGCGATGTAATATTGTTAATTTCTTTAAATAGCAAGATATAAATAGCGTGCTAAAAAATATCATTTAGCATTTAAACTTTGAACACTCCACGGGCACCGCAAATGCCTTCAAGTTGTTCATGTGGCGTGAGATATCTCAAGATCTCTCAATCTCTGCAAACGTCTCTGCATAGAATTGTCAAACGTCAAATAGAACTGTCATGGCCGCCCTATAATGGGGTTATCGTGCTAAAAAACGCCCCTAATTAACATTTTTTAACAGCTAAACGATTTTTTCAGTATTTTTATGAAATTCCCCTATTTTTTTCCTATTTATTGATATGATGTACATAGACTGAGCCCAGAATGAAACAGCTCCTATAGCTGAGGAATAATAAAATGGCGGTTTGACAGCATATGTATAGAAAATATGTCAAATCGCTATTTTTATTCCTCAGTTAAAAGTGATGACTATAAAATGAGACGAGTTGTCAGCGTAACCGAAAAATCAGCACTGAAACTATTTTAGTCACGCACGAGTCGGACTCTAATCGATAAGTTTTTGTTTATGTATATCCCTGGGAGAGGCCTATGTCCAGCAGTGGACTGCAATAGGCTGAAATTATGATATTTAATTAATTTCTTAAATATCATAATTCAACAAAATCGTAAAACAAAATACTGATATCATGATATGCACACAAGTTCAATATAATAACGGAATTTCCAAGTAGTGTGCAATTCAGTATTCTTGGTGGTAATTTAGAATATTTAATAGTTAAAGTATTAAATACCACCCTTTTTTTATCGTGGTAAAATCATCAAATGAGTCCTCCCACCCCGGGCAGGGCGGGATTGACTGTCACACTTGTACTGACTAAAATCCACGGTGTCCTTCAATAGCCCTTTATGTTTCGGGGTCACGGTGATGGAAAGAAGTCCCGCGACCCCGGAAATACCACCCTTTAAGAAATAGTTAACACGGTTTTTTGTCCACAGAACAAGGACCAAAACTCAGACGCGGACTCCAACGACGGAGATACGGACAACGAGAATGTCTTCACAGAGGTCGTCTACTTAGATCCTGAACCATCAGACAGCGTTATAAAGAAAGAAAAAACTAAATCTCTAGCAAAACCCATAAAAAAACGCGCAAGAACACAGAGTTTTCACAGTACCGAAGAAACTCCCGTTAAAAAAGCCAAGCCGGAAGAAGTAGAAAGTGATGAATTAACCACTTTTATTAAATATATAACTTGTTTATTAAAAAAATTACCCCCAGACGCCTTTTCGAACGTCCAAATAGAGATTATAAACGCAATACAAAAAGCCAACGCTCAAGTTATAAATACTAGGAGTATTGTATACAATAAGGAACAGATAAATACCTGTTCCGGTATTTTAACAGTTGATGGTATTACGCCGATGTCTAGTAATATGGTTGGGCCAAATTATACGATAACTGTTGCCCCGCAAAAACAGGATGATACAGAAAGTAGTTGATTGGAGAATTTGTGATTGTCTCATTCCCACTGCTGGGACTTTTATTTAATTAAGAACCAACGACGATATATTACTAGACTCCTAATAACAGGCGACCGATGTCTGTCAACACATTAGGCAAAAAAACCTTATATCCGTCTTATTTCGACCACTCCTGTGAGCCGTAAACATACCTTGAGACAGAACAGACCTTGAGTTAGCCAATCATAACACAGTACCCCGTCACCCTCGCTTTTTTTTTTATCGTGGTAAAATCATCAAATGAGACCTCCAACCCCGGGCAGGGCGGGAGGTACTGTCAGACTTGTACTGACTAAAATCCACGGTGTCCTTCAGTAGCCCTTTATGTTCCGGGGTCGCGGTAATAGAAATAAGTCCCGCGACCCCGTCCCCCTCGCTTACGTAGTACCTCAGCGAGTTGACAGAATAGTTTTTGTTCCTTAAATCGTGCATGCGGAGTCTAGTAAAATATCGTTGTTGTTAGGAACAGATAAATACCTGTTCCAGTATATTAACAGTTGATGGTATTACGCCGATATCTAGTAAAAGAATTTGTTATTTTCTGATTCCCACTACTGGGACAAAAGCCTCTTTCCAGTGAGTACGAGTGGGCTGTAATTCACCAACCTACACAGTTGTGTTTGGTGAATTTTAAATGACAAGTTAATTTTAAATTTAATTGTTAATATTTTTCATTAATAAGAATACCTAACATAGTATTTAATTTTCTATTAAATAAATGTTTAATGAAAAAGATTGGGATTTTAATTTCACACGCATAACTTACTCCTAGAGTTTTCCTGGCTAAGTAATTACAGCCGCACAGGCCGATCTTCCGGGTTAGTCCCCGCTCGTCGAGGTTGGTCTGTGGATGAGTGATCATCTGTCACAGCGAGTTTCCTCCGTGCCTCGGAAAGCACGTAAAGCCGTCGGTCCCGGCTGTCATTTGTAGATCTTTGACAGTCGTCAAAATATCTAAAAGTCTGACAACCATTCTTACCATGGGGTATCGTATTATATAGTTACTGTGTTGTGGAGGTCCGATAGTCAGTCGCTCTATGTAAAATACTTATATTCAGCTGCATCTGGTTCGACTGGAAGCAGACCACAATATAGTTGGGAATAGGAAGGCAGATGATGACTTACTTCTAGAGGTGTACCTTATAAACAATACCTATAGTCCACGCTACGACTGAAGTCCCTTTAACAATTTTTCTTCACAGTAAACCTCTTGTCAAGTAAGTATTGTTTAAAAACAGAACACAAAAAGCATCGATATCGTGAGAATGTACGAGTACGTTGACGCGCTTGTGCGTAACGAGCCTAACGGTCGATGTTATCTACAGCTCATAAGGCTCATATTGTCAATGAAAGACCTAATTTATGAAGAATTCGTCTATTACTGGAACTAGTACCGTCAGCACGAGTTTTCACTATTTTACTTTACAGAGTTTTTCCAGTATTTACAGCGTTTCTTGTATGAAAATATGGAACAGCGCCTCTGGTGTGCGAAGAAGGAACCATTTTTTCCCTTGAAAATTGTCAATTTGAAATTGTCAAAGTTACAGTTTACGACACAAATACTGAAAACTCGTGCTAAGGGTAGTGATTATAAAATATCCAGATTCCAAAACGTTAATTATTTCGTGAAGGCAGTTTCAATCTTTGTGAGGGCAATGCTTTTTTTTTGTGGTAAAATCATCAAATGAGTCCTCTTTCCCAGGGTTGAGCAGAAAGGTCTTTCAGACTTGTACTGATTAAAAACCACACTGTCCTTCAGTAGCCCTTTACGTTCCGGGGTAATTCGTGAGTCCCGCGGTCGGGCAATGCTCAAAAATCGGGATAGATAACCGTTGCATCTTTTCTCAGATTTTTGGGGCTGTGAAATTAACATCTTTTGTTGGTTATAGTGAAACCTGTTCAATCCGGTTTTGTCTAGTTTCAACTAGTTCTCAAAAGGCCTCGCTTGAAGGGGAAAATATTAACTAAGTATATTGAATAATAAAACCAGTTTTATGAAAGGAAAGGGTGTTTATTTTGGACAAGTTTCAAGATTATTTATTAGACAATTCACTTTAATATCTCCTGTTGTGTGTTGTGTATTAGAGTGAAAAAAAAAGTAAATATTTCGATTTTTGAATTCTCTCTCTTGTTCAATTCTTCTGGTCCCGGCTGTCATTTGTAGATCTTTGAGAGTCGTTACTGTTAGTCAGAAGCTCTAAAGTCTGACAACCAGTGTTTCCGAGGTATATTGTATTGCCAAGTGCGTGTTGTGGAGGTCCGATAGTCAGTCGCTCCATGTAAAACACTGATATTCAGATGCATCTGGTTCGACTGGAAGCAGACCACAATATAGTTGGGAAAGGGCAAGTCAGGTGATGGTTTAAAATTCTTCTTCTTAACATGTTGGGTCGGCCTAAACCTGGATTAGTTAGGCATCTTCCAAATCATCCATCAGATCCTGTAAATCATAAAAAATTTAGCAGAAACACTGTTACACATCAAATAGAAGACATTAATTAAATGAAAACATATCTTTTTTAAACGTTGCCCCACTAAGATACTAAGAATTTCTCCTGTATCGTGGGTGCGTTTGTTACGTATACCAAACAGTAATCCGCAAGCTAAGCAGAAACCCACAGAACAATGAACAGACTCCTAACGCTGAGTTGGCATAAGGCGAAATATGAAACATGACGACAGCTCGGCAGCGCCGGGAACCGGGAAGGCGGCTCGCAACTCACTTTCGGTTCTAACATCGAACGATCGTCACCTGTATATTAGTTTAAGATTATAATTTAATTAAAATGTAATTTCTAATTAAAATAAGTGCCTGTACCTCGAGTCTCATTGCAACCTGTTTGCCAGACCGACATAATTCGTTTACAAACATATAAACTCACATACACAAACACACAGACCCGGAACAAGTACTTGTAGGTCATACAAATATTTGTTCCGTACGGGGATCGAACCCGTAACACGCTGCGCAGGAGTCGATCGGTCGGTCATTCCGCCAACCGTACCGTCATCTCTACTACTCAAATTCAAATGAGTCCTACCCAGGACATGACGGGAGGGACTGTCAGACTTGAAACTGACTAAAATCCACGGTGTCCTTCAATAGCCCTTTACGTTCCACGGTTACGATTACCTGATGAGACAGTCACGCGATCCCGGTAGGCTTTGGCCATTTATAGGCCGCTGCATACGTCAAAATAAAATTTAGCTTTTTCATCATTGAGCTATTACTACTACGTATAGAGACGACACCACGCATCACCACTGTGTCCCATCCAGGATGAGTGCGCGCGCCTAGTGCACGCCACAGAGCTGTCAAACAACTGAATGAACTTGTGCGCGTGCACTCATCCTGGATGGGACACAGTGGTGATACGTGGTGTCGTCTCTATACGTAGTAATAATAGCTCAATGTTGTACATCTGGTTTTCAAGAGGACCCGTGACAATAGCATAAAGAACTTATTTATTTTAAAGCAACGACGATATATTGCTGGACTCCTAATAACAAGCGACCGATGTCTGTCAACACATTAGGCAAAAAAGTCTTATATCCGTCTTATTTCGACCACTCCTGTGAGCCGTAAACATACCTTGAGATAGAACAGACCTTGAGTTAGCCAATCACAACGCAGTACTCCGTCCCCCTCGCTTACGTAGTACCTCAGCGAATTGACAGAATAGTTTTTGTTCCTTAGATCGTGCATGCGGAGTCTAGTAATATATCGTCGTTGTTTTAAAGTTATTGCTCAACAATGCACCTACATGCCTACCTTACTACTTATTATTGATTCTGAAAGTGTCCTCGCACTCTTCATTCGTTTAAAATTCTAACTAAATCTGAGTCAAGGTTTGAATTGCGATTTGGTCGCGGTTTTTTGTTTTTAACCTATTAACCGCCGCAGTTGTATATAAGCAACTTATTATTTTTGAGCCCCTGACACCACAGTTGTAAATTCGCAACAAAAATCTACGAAGTGATTTTCAAGCATATTTTTATTTACGTAGCAGCAATTTCATAATAATTATAAAGACCACCTTTGCCTTTCAAGGAATTTCTTTCATTTTCCCTAAAATCACTGATGCTGAGCGCCAAATTAACGGTTAAAAAAACGAATAAAACTCATCGCAAAATGCAAGTGTGACCTTAATCTGTACCGCCAGAGTTGTATAAATACAACAGTAGTGATGTAACACAAGTTTATTTTTTGTTCATTAATGCCAACTTTAGTTTATTCAAATAACATAAAGAAGTTAGCCATTCAGAATTAGAAAGTAATTCAATGCTTGTTGCTGTTTGATTCTATTTCTAACTATAACATCTAAAACTTCACATGATTTCTGGTAGATTCATATTACAATTGTAGCAACGGTTTTTACCAAATCGTATTTTAGTAACAACCCTAGCACTTTAATATTATCAAAAGAGTCCAGCGCCGGAGTTGTATATGTGCAACCGCTTGTGACGTCATAAGCGAACTCATAATGATAATAGTGAGGGTACATCTGTTTTATTTGTTAAAAAAATTTATGTATTAGTGGGTACCTAATTTATTTCAATGGGTATTGTGGCTGTGTTTTTATCGCAAAATGTCGAGTGCAGAGGAATTAATAAGAATTTTAGAAGGTTTTGAGGAAGAAATTAACACATACCTGTATTTGCCATTTCAGAGACTCGCAAAACAATGTCCGTTAAAGCAGTGACAATTAAATGCCCTATCATTGACCATAAATTAAGATTTTATTTAAACAGGAAATCTCAAACTTTCTACTAACATATTCATAGTTTGAGTAATAAAATCGATAACCGGAAATAATTTCACTTGTCCCCGCACTATCTACGCTCTTGTTTATTTCTAACGTTAGCACCGGAGTTGTATAAATGCAACAATAGGGATTCCAAAAACCGAATTTTGTAGAATTATGAACTAAACTCTATCTAGGCTTTGTTAGTGTCTATGTACATGTTTATAGGTTTTTGATGTGGGTAATTTTAATCTTATTATTGTTATGAGGGTAATGAATTGAAAAAACATAAGATTTTCGTAAAAACGTGTAATTTTACCTTACAAATCTTGTTTGCTGTAGGGATTGATCCACATCACTATAGCTGACCTTGAAAATATGTGATTGGCGCTAGGGGCACATTTCTTTTTAAGATTGTCTGGCGGTTAAAAGGTTAACTTAATACCTACTTGTACTTTGATAACTTATTTTATTCTTTGTAAACTGAGGCCCGATATTTTGTTTTAACCGCCAGACTTCATATCAATTGTCGTGCCCCCAGCGCCAGGCTACGAATCGGTGAAATACAAGTTCCTCTCTTTCTGCTCCTCTTATAAAGCTCCGATTTGTAAAATATTATGATGTACAATGAAAAGTATCATATCTGTCTATCTACTTAAACAGAGAGATATAGAAAAGATGCAATAAAATCAAGCAAAACAACAAGAAATCGTGAATATTCTCTGTCGGATATATCCGACGTTGGCGGAATGGGCCCGAAAAAAATTGTCGGATATATCCGACGTTGTTAGTTAAAAAGGTTAAAAAAACAATAATTTAAAAAGGTATTGAATTAATTTATTTGTCAGAATTTTTCTGACACAACTTACAGTATGCGGCCGCGCTATACCTACAGAAAAGTGAAAGATTCCATTTTTAAATGAATGACGTACAGACGTAATATTGTATCTTATCTCTGTTGACTGGTGAACTCTATGACATCGAACGTGTAGATAAAAGATACATAGAAACTGCTATCAGTAAATACCTAAAACTATTTAACGTACACAATAATAAACTCTAAAAACGAAACTAGTACGTCCAGTTTACAATGACAACTGTAGACACTAATTATGTTATGCAAAGGCAAGCAAACGGCGCGTCGTGTTCCACGCGCGCCTCAAAGAGCTGTCAGCAAAAATGACGGGGCCCCCTCTCAGAGGGCCAAAGCCTGCCGGGGTCGCGGGACTTATTTCTATTACCGTGACCCCGGAACATAAAGGGCTACTGAAGGACACCGTGGATTTTAGTCAGTACAAGTCTGACAGTACCTCCCGCCCTGCCCGGGGTTGGAGGTCTCATTTGATGATTTTACCACGATAAAAAAAAAAAAAAAGGCAAGCAAAAATTACTGTTTAACGTAATTACGCAATAATAAACTCTAAAAACGACACCAGTATGTCCATTTTAGAATAAGAACTGTAGAAACTAATTATGTTATGAAAAGGTACACAAAAATTTACTTAAATTACTCGGAAGTATGTTCAATTTTGAATGCCAACGAATAGAATCTATTATGTTATGAAAACGTAAGCAAAAATTAACTATAAGTTAATGAAGGATTTTCTTTTTTCCCTAGTCGATGGATAGATGGCGCTGAACTTGGTATGTTACTGTTATGAACGGAACGTCGTCATTTTTTGATTATTTTCACTTGATTGTAATTTTGAGATCATATAACGTAACGTACATGTCATGTCATTGTCAGTCACATCACATCACACCATTGGCATTTGGAAATAAATAACAAAAAGGATAAAGAAAAACCAGTTTTTTTTTAATTTATGAGTTTTCCACGCCATAAAGAAAATGTCCCAAGAGAAAAAGAAGAGAAGTCTGTTCCTCGTGGATTTGTGCAATAATGAAGGCATAAATCTAGTAACGTAGTCAGTTCAACGCCATCTACAGAGTTCTTGGAAACTACTTTTTTTTTAATACTCGAAAAAGAAAACTTCTCATTACGAAGTAAGTTCATTTCAGAATAACAACTATAGAAAGTGCTCTCGCAAAGAAAAAAGCGCCCTCGTGTGTAGAAAGCCTTAGAACGCACTTTGACCATACTTCGTCAAATTGTAATAAATGCGTTTGAGTTTCATAAGTGCGAGTGCACACTATTAGAAAGTTCTGTCAGAAAAATTCTGATGGTCACCGAATGTACCCCGCACATTAAATATCAGAAATTTTTATCCGGCAAATTTTAATACAAAATATATGCGTCTGTCGTGCATCAGAAGCGGAAGACACGTCAGATTTTATTTATAAAACCATAGTTACTGTGTTGTGGAGGTCCGATAGTCAGTCGCTCCATGTAAAATACTGATATTCAGCTGCATCTGGTTCGACTGGAAGCAGACCACGATATAGTTGGGAAAAGGCAGGCAGATGATGAGCTGTGTATCATACAAAATGTATGCAGTGTACCTACCTTCCGGCGAGCATCAGAATTTTTCAGTGAATTTTAATATTAAGGTATTTATAACATAATGAACCTAACTATTACTAAAATACTCCGTTTAAAAACTAAAAATAAAGGTAAAATATTTACAAAAATGATCGAAATAAAACTAAAGATTACAGGGCGTCGGAAAATTCATCCACATCGCTGTCAATGGGGAAAGTGCCCAGAACGCTGGCGGCATTGCCTCGTTGGATCGCAATGCTGATCCTTTGCCCAAGATATAGGCCAGCCCTCTGATCACGCGAGGCGTCGACCTATATTTTTTTTTTTTTATTTATATATTTTACTTATACTTATATTACCTATTATTTTTATTTTAGTACTATGCCTACCTACTACCTACGGTCGCGCTAAAACTAAACATGAATTTCACGCGAGTCTTTGTTTTGTCCATGAAGCCAACATGGAATTTCCTGTATTACTATTAATAATAACTAAACTAATCCCAATTAACCAATACATAATGAAAAACCCAGCAGATCTAAAAATGGAATTAAGGAAAATTACCCACGGGATTTTTTACGAGGTAAGTTACTTACCGATATACTTTTATTTCATTATTTTCGATATATTACAAAGGAGGAGAGATGACACTCATGTGTCTAAGAGAGAGATGAGTATGAATGTTGATGGATGGAGAGGAACAGGAAGGACAAAGAAAAGATGGATGGATTGTGTAAGGAATGATATGAATGAAAAAGGAGTAAATGATACTGTGACGTTTGATAGGAGAGAATGGAAGAAAACAACGTGTTGCGACGACCACAAGTAAAATGAGATAAGGGGAGAAAGATGATGATATTTTATAGGTAGTTACTTTTTTTATGTGACAAACTTACCACACTATTCCCAAACCATTGCAACTCCTGTGCGCCAGAATCAACAGTGACAACCACCAGAAAAGCGCCGAGACAATGTAGCTCGACGTGTCCCGGAGAATGAATTTACCTGTCTTGGATCCTGCAACGAAATTAATCAGAAAAGAATAGTGGAGGAGTAAGTAGGTACTTGTGTTAGTTCCCAACATTTTAATAATTATTTTTAACCGACTTCAAAAAAAGGAGGAGGTTCTCAATTCGTTATTTTTTTTTTATATATGTTCCCCGATTTCTAAAAGACGCCTGCATCGATTTGGAAATTTTTTATTTATGTGAAACCACAAAAAAGGGTAAAATAACCTACAAAATAATTACTTTTCCTTCGGACGCAATGAGCTATTATTACTTCGTATAGAGACGACACCATGTATCACCACTGTGTCCCATCCAGGATGAGTGCACGCGCACAAGTTCATTCAGTTGTTTGACAGCTCTGTGGCGTGCTCTAGGCGCGCGCACTCATCCTGGATGGGACACAGTGATGATGTGTGGTGTCGTCTCTATACGTAGTAATAATAGCTCAATTTTCGGAAATTGGTGTTTTTTTTGCCACCGACTTCCGAAAGAAACGTTGTTTTTGAAGGCGGTTACATTTTTTTTTAAGTTTATGCTCCACTATTCCTTTTTTAATACCTATCAAACTGCATTATTATTATTTATCAATTTAGGGAAGTTTCTTTCCTTATTCGTTTTCCCGCTGAATCATTTCACAATATTTTGGCCAAACATCAATCATTTATTAAATGAGTAAACGAGCACATGGTTATGTATGACACATAGAAACTTACATAGAAATATAATAATGATACCTATTACACCACGCGTAGTCACCACGTGGTTTTATTTTACACTACCTAGCTGCTAGTGCTACCTAACGGCTTTGTCCGCGACGACTCGAAAATTATTTCACGGGGACATATAATCTGAATAAAAATAACCCTATGTATTATTTCAGGCTATAAACTGTACCTATATTTATGTACAAAAAAACATCCAAATCCGTTCAGTATTTTTTTAGTGCCAACCTTATATTTCATATTATTATTTTTATACTATACTAGCGGCCCGTTCCGGCTTCGCACGGGTGGAGGACCCGGTCTAAAACCCGGTCCCGATGGTGACAAACACAACAAAAAAATTATTATCCGAATCGGTCAAGCCGTTTTCATGTTATGTCGTGACAACGGAAAACGGGTTTCATTTTTATATATATAGATAAAGCTCGATTACCACTCACTGACTGACATAATTGTTCTCCCTGATGGTGAAGGGGAAGGTGGGTATATTTTGACAGATTCGTAAACAAGTGACTCTCGTGAGTATGGGAAAAATCCCAAACCTCCCCTTTTCGCCCCCACTCTCCCCCCTCCCCAACGTATCTCGAAAACTAAGAGACCTGTGTTTTGTTTTTTTACGGATTCGTATAGAGGGGGCTCGGAAAAGTAAAATCCATTTTTCAAAGTTCCCCCCCCTTGCCCCCCTTCTCCCCCCTTTAGGCGGATCTCGGAAGTTGACAGACTTGCAACATTTTTTTTTTCAGATTCATATCGAGGAGCCCAGAGTTGGTCAAAATCATTTTTCAAAACTCCCCCCTCTCCCCCTCTTCACCTCCCCCCCATCCTATCTCGGAAACTAAGAGACCCGTGTTTTATTTTTTTACGGATTCGTATAGAGGAGGCTCGGAAAAGTAAAAAGCATTATTCAAAGTACCCCCCCTTGCCCCCCTTCTCCCCCTTTAGGCGGATCTTAGAAGAACATTTTTCTTTCAGATTCATTTATGAGGCCCAGAGCATGTCAAAATCATTTTTAAAACTCACCTCTCTCCCCCCCTTTACCCCTTCCCCCATGGTATCTCGGAAAAAATAGGTAGCGGTAAAGCGAAGCGTAGCGTAGCGTAGGGATAAGGCCACGATAGCTTTCCGACGGTAGGGCAGGTCCTGACCGCCTTAGCGTAACGAAGGTTGAGTGGGTGAAGCGTAACTCAAGGGTGACGACAAGCAAACTTACAACTTGCAACTCTCATGAGTAGGGCAAAAGTATCAAGCCTCCCCTTTATGCCCCCCCCCCCCCCTCCCTATCGTATCTCAGAAACTTAGTTGTTCTGTATGTGAGTACGGATTCGTATAGAGGAAGCTCGGAAAAGAAAAGAACATTTTTTTTCATACTTCCCCTCTTGACGCCCTTCTCCCCCCCCTTTAGGGGGATCTCGGAAGTTAACGGATTTGAATATTTTTTTTTATATTCATATCGAGGTGTCCAGAGCATGTCAAAATCATTTTTCAAAACTCACCCCTCTCCCCCCCTTTACCACTCCCCCCATCGTATCTCGGAAAAACTATAAAGGTAGCAGTAAAGCGAAGCGTAGCGTAGCGTAGGGTTAAGGCCATGACAGCTTTTCGGTGGTAGGTAGGTCCTGAGTGGAGCGAACCTGCGAGGCCGAGTGGAGCGAAGGGGGGAGGTGGCGAGCGAAGCGAGCCGGCGACCGCCTTAGCGTAACGAAGGTTGAGTGGCTGAAGCGTAACGACAAGCAAACTTACAACTTGTAACTCTCATGAGTATGGCAAAAGTATCAAGCCTCCCCTTTATGCCCCCTCCCCCCCCAATCGTATTTCAGAAACTTAGAGTTTTTCTGTTTTTTTACGGATTCGTATAGAGGAAGCTTGGAAAAGAAAAGAACATTTTTTTCATAGTTCCCCTCTTGACGCCCTTCTCCCCCCCCCTTTAGGGGGATCTCGGAAGTTAACGGATTTGAATAATTTTTTTTTATATTCATATCGAGGTGTCCAGAGCATGTCAAAATCATTTTTCAAAACTCACCCCTCTCCCCCTCTTCACCTCCCCCCCCATCCTATCTCGGAAACTAAGAGACCCGTGTTTTGTTTTTTTACGGATTCGTATAGAGGAGGCTCGGAAAAGTAAAAATCATTTTTCAAAGTTGCCCCTTATTCCCTTCTTGTGATGGATAGTTTTTGTGTTTTCATCATGGGTATCGTTACCATGGTTTTCGAGGGTGCTAAAACCGATGGCAAGGTCAAAATCAAAATCCAAAATGGCGGCTGCACAAAATTGAAAGTTTTCATCATGGATGTCGATTTCATGGTTTTCGAGGGTGCTAAAGCCGATAGTGAAATCAAAATCAGAATCAAAGATGGCGGCTGGAATCATTTTCGTATTTTTCATCATGGCAGTCGTTTTCATGGTTTTCGAGGATGCTAAAACCGATAGTGACGTCAAAATCGAAATCCAAGATGGCGACTGCAAAAAATTCTAAGTTTTCATCATGGATGTCGTTTTCATGGTTTTTGAGGATGCTGAAGCCGATAGTGGGGTCAAAATCAAAATCCAAGATGGCGGGTGCTAAAATGTTCCAATTGTTCATCATGGGAGTCGTTTTCATGGTTTTCGAAGATGCTAAAGCCGACAGTGAGGTCAAAATGAAAATCAAAGATGGCGGCTGCTATAATTTTTGAATTGTTCATCACGGAAGTCGTTTTCATAGTTTTCGAGGATGCTAAAGCCGATAGTGAGGTCAAAATCAAAATCCGAGATGGCGGCTGCAAAAAATTCAAAGTTCATCATGGATGTCGTTTTCATGGTTTTCGAGGGTGTTAAAGCCGATAGTGAGGTCAAACTCAAAATCCATGGCGGCTGCAAAGATTCTAAGTTTTCATCATGGATGTCGTTTTCACGGTTTTCGAGGATGCTAAAGCCGATAGTGACATCAAAATCAAAATCCAAGATGGCGGCTGCTATAATTTTTGAATTGTTCATCACGGGAGTCGTTTTCATGGTTTTCGAGGATGCTGAAGCCGATAGTGAGGTCAAAATAAAAATCCAAGATGGCGGCTGCTATAATTTTTGAATTGTTCATCATGGGAGTCGTCTTCTTGGTTTTCAAGGATGCTAAAGCCGATAGTGAAGTCAAAATCAAAATATAAGATGGTGACTGCAAAAAATTTTAAGTTTTCATCATGGATGTCGTTTTTATGGTTTTCGAGGGTGATAAAGCCGATAGTAAGGTCAAAATCAAAATCCAAGATAGCGGTGGCAATAATTTTCGAATTGTTCATCATGGGAGTCGTTTTCATGGTTTTCTAGGGTGCTAAAGCCGATAGTGAGGTTAAAATCAAAATCCAAGATGGCGGCTGCAAAGATTCTAAGTTTTCATCATGGATGTCGTTTTCATGGTTTTCGAGGGTGTTAAAGCCGCAAGTGAGGTCATAATCAAAATCCAAGATGGCGGCTGCGATAATTTTCGAACTGTTCAAAATGGGAGTCTTTTTCATAGTTTTCGAGGGTGATAAAGCCGATAGTGATGTCAAAATCAAAATCCAAAATGGCGGCTGCGATAAATCCAGAGTTTTCATCATGGGAGTCGTTTTCATGGTTTTCGAGGATGCTTAAGCCAATAGTGAGATCAAAATCAAAATCCAAGATGGCGGCTGCTATAATATTTGAATTGTTCATCACGGGAGTCGTTTTCATGGTTTTCGAGGATGCTGAAGCCGATAGTGAGGTCAAAATAAAAATCCAAGATGGCGGCTGCTATAATTTTTGAATTGTTCATCATGGGAGACGTCTTCTTGGTTTTCAAGGATGCTAAAGCCGATAGTGAAGTCAAAATCAAAATATAAGATGGTGACTGCAAAAAATTTTAAGTTTTCATCATGGATGTCGTTTTTATGGTTTTCGAGGGTGATAAAGCCGATAGTAAGGTCAAAATCAAAATCCGAGATGACGGCTGCAAAAAATTCAAAGTTCATCATGGATGTCGTTTTCATGGTTTTCGAGGGTGCTAAAGCCGATAGTGAGGTTAAAATCAAAATCCAAGATGGCGGCTGCAAAGATTCTAAGTTTTCATCATGGATGTCGTTTTCATGGTTTTCGAGGGTGTTAAAGCCGCAAGTGAGGTCATAATCAAAATCCAAGATGGCGGCTGCGATAATTTTCGAACTGTTCAAAATGGGAGTCTTTTTCATAGTTTTCGAGGGTGATAAAGCCGATAGTGATGTCAAAATCAAAATCCAAAATGGCGGCTGCGATAAATCCAGAGTTTTCATCATGGGAGTCGTTTTCATGGTTTTCGAGGATGCTTAAGCCAATAGTGAGATCAAAATCAAAATACAAGATGGCGGCTGGGATAATTTTCGAATTGTTCACCATGGATGTCGTTTTCATGGTTTTCGAGGGTGCTAAAGCCGATAGTGAGGTTAAAATCAAAATCCAAGATGGCGGCTGCAAAGATTCTAAGTTTTCATCATGGATGTCGTTTTCATGGTTTTCGAGGGTGTTAAAGCCGCAAGTGAGGTCATTATCAAAATCCAAGATGGCGGCTGCGATAATTTTCGAACTGTTCAATATGGGAGTCTTTTTCATAGTTTTCGAGGGTGATAAAGCCGATAGTGATGTCAAAATCAAAATCCAAAATGGCGGCTGCGATAAATCCAGAGTTTTCATCATGGGAGTCGTTTTCATGGTTTTCGAGGATGCTTAAGCCGATGGTGAGTTCAAAATCAAAATCCAAAATGGCGACTGCGATAAATCCAGATATTGCATCATGGATGTTGTTTTCATGGTTTTCGAGGGTGCTTAAGCCGATAGTGAGGTCAAAATCAAAAGTTTTCATGGTTTTCGAGGGTGTTAAAGCTGACAGAGAGGTCAAAATCCAAATCCAAGATGGTGACTGCAAAAATTCTACGTTTTCGTCATGGATGTCGTTTTCATGGATTTCGAGGGTGATAAAGCCGATAGTGAGGTCAAAATCAAAATCCAAGATGGCGGCTGCGATAAATCCGGAGTTTTCGTCATGGATGTCGTTTTCATGGTTTTCGAGGGTGATAAAGCCGATAGTGAGGTCAAAATCAAAAGTTTTCATGGTTTTCGAGGGTGATAAAGCCGTAAGTGGGGTCAAAATCAAAATCTAAGAGGGCGACTGCGATAAATCCAGAGTTTTCGTCATGGATGTCGATTTCTTGGTTTTCGAGGGTGCTAAAGGCGATAGTGAGGTCAAAATCAAAATCCAAGATGGCGGCTGCAAAAAATTCTAAGTTTTCATCATGGATGTCGTTTTCATAGTTTTCGAGGGTTATTAAGCCGATAGTGAGGTCAAAATCAAAATCCAAGATTGCGGCTGCGATAGTTTTCGAATTGTTCATCATGGGAGTCGTTTTCATGGTTTTCGAGGATTCAAAGCCGATAGTGAGGTCAAAATCAAAACCCAAGATGGCGGCTGCTATAATTTTTGAATTGTTAATCATGGGAGTCGTTTTCATGGTTTTCGAGGGTGCTAAAGCCGATAGTGAGGTCAAAATCAAAATCTAAGATGGCGGCTGCAACAAATTCAAATTTTATCATGGATGTCGTTTTCATGGTTTTCGAGGGTGCTAAAGCCGACAGTGAGGTCAAAATCAAAATCCAAGATGGCGGCTGCAAAAATTCTAAGTTTTTATCATGGATGTCGTTTTCATGGTTTTCGAGGGTGCTAAAGCCGATAGTGAGGTCAAAATCAAAATCCAAGATGGCGGCTGCAAAAATTCTAAGTTTTCATCATGGATGTCGTTTTCATGGTTCTCGAGGGTGCTAAAGCCGATAGTGAGGTCAAAATCATAATCCAAGATGGCGGCTGTAAAAATTCTAAGTTTTCATCATGGATGTCGTTGTCATGGTTTTCGAGGGTGATAAAGCCGATAATTAGGTCAAAATCAAAATCCAAGATAGCGGTGGCAATAATTTTCGAATTGTTCATCATGGATGTCGTTTTTATGGTTTTCGAGGGTGCTAAAGCCGATAGTGAGGTCAAAATTAAAATCCAAGATGGCGGCTGCTATAATTTTCGAATTGTTCATCATGGGAGTTGTTTTCATGGTTTTCGAGAATGCTAAAGCCGATAGTGAGTTCAAAATCAAAATCCAAGATTTATTTATTTATAGTTTTATGATCGCCCCCTTCTGCCTTTAGGTGGACCTGAACTTACAACATTTTTTTTTCAGATTCATATCAAGGGGCCCAGAGTTGGTCAAAATCACTTTTCAAAACTCCCCCTCATCCCCTCTTCACACGGCTCGGAAAAAAAAACATTGTTTTCAAAGTTCCTCCTCTTGACTTCCTTCTGGACCTTTAGGCGGATCTCTGAAGAGACTCGGAAATTATTATTTTTCAGATTCGTATCATGGGGCCGGGGTATGTCAAAATCATTTTTAATAGTTCACCCCTCTCCCTCCGTTTTCCCCTTCCCCCATCGTATCTAGGAAAATCTAGGTAGCGGTAAAGCGAAGCGTAGCGTAGCGTAGGGATAAGGTCACGATAGCTTTCCGGTGGTAGGTAGGTCGGTACGCTTCATCCACTCACTCACCTCACTCACCACTTACGTACGAGGTTTGCTTCTCTCTCTACCTCCCCCCTTCGCTCCACTAATATCCTACGGGGTTTCAAAATCATTTATGTGCTCTAATGGATTTAAAATTCTTTTATGTATTTTAAGGAATTCTCATTTTTTTTTAAATTTTGTTTCTTTTATTTATTGAATTAGTTTTATAAGGTTTCTCTAATTCTATTCTCAACAACTTCTCAGGCATGATTTTATTAAAAAATGTTAATATCGGTATCGTTTTCGAGTGATTTGGAGGTGCTGATTATGACATGCTTTTTTTAAATTCAGTATTGCTATTTGCAGTTTGCTTTTCAGTAGGGGTAATGAATAGCAAATTCAAATATTTCAAAAAGGTTTTATATCTGATATGGTCTACGCACTGGCTGATTCAATTCGGTGATAGGTACTCCTTACATTCTTTTGTTTTCTCATTAACTTACAACAGTTGTTGAATTCAGTCGAGATTTAATTTAAATTAATTGATTTTCATCATGAAACGAGCGATAGTGATTAAGATCCTGTTGCGTCCCGTCGTAGAGTCATTGAAGACTCTACACATTGTGTTCTTGCTGGCATTGAGCTATTATTACTACGCATAGAGACGACAAAACGCATCACCACTGTGTCCCATCCATGATGAGACAACGCGCACAAGTTCATTCGGTTGTTTGACAGCTTTGTAGCGTGAAAAAGGCGTTGAACGTAATTGTAAAACAAGAGTTCAAAAGTTGCAAAAATGCCTTCGGGACTGCCACATTATTGCACAAATCATTTTTAGAAACACATCGATCAGCAAAGGAATAACTTTCCATAGGAAAGTAACTAGATATTTAATTATTTATGCATATAATTTTAAATCGGCGCCATGTTTCCAAATTCGAAGCATTTGTCATAGACTAAAAAAACAAATAAGCATTACCTTTATACTTAAGTTTTAATTATGTACTTTTCTGTTTTATTGTGTGTACATAAATAGTTAAATAAATAAAGATAAGACGTAGGTAGAATTGGCCGATGTTTTGTTTCATAGCAGAAAATGTAATTAGTATAGTCTATTAAACAACTAATATTTAGTTAGTAACATTTATTTATAAAACCGGCTATGTGCATATCGAGAGTCACGTCGAGAGGACACGGGCATAGTATGGTTCCGTTAGTTCCGATCACAAAATCGATCAGAATATTAATGCTTCACGTAAGCGACAGAAGCTAAAAAAGGTAATATAAAAAAAAAAAAGACTTTTATTGTTCATAAGGCAGTTTGCTTATTTTATTATTATGTTCTCTAGCAATACCCGATTCCATAGGTAGAATATAAAAAATGTCGCTTCTATGTCGGTGACATCGAATCTATGACGAATCTAGGCGCGCGCACTCATCCTGGATGAGACACAGTGGTGATGCGTGGTGTCGTCTCTATACGTAGTAATAATAGCTCAATGGTTGCTGGTAAGATTATTTTACCACAAAATATTTGAATCAAATTTTCCTAAACACATTTGCTCAGAGTATCTTCTTTTAGAGACACAATTTTCGATTCCTGCCACACATAAAATGACCTACCTACCTATTTTAATCGTATTAGTCTATAGAAATTTATAATATTTAATATTAATGAACTTGGTAAAAATATTTTGGATTCCAATTTTGTATATCGCGCCCCGCCAAAACGCTCTGCATCTTTGGCCTGGCCAAGTGCGAGTCGGACTCGAGCATAAAGGGTTCCCTACCATTATTTTTTCAAAATTTGTCAAAACGCGCAAAAAAAACCGTTTTTTGTATGGGACCCCACCTTAAATATATTTTTATTATTAAAATAAAAATACAACTGAGTATTTTATTTTGTGAATATTTCAAGTGCCTACCTGCCATTATTGATATCGAGCAAAAAAGGGCCAAAAATCTCGTTAGTTGTATGGGATAAAATAAATATTTTATTTTATATTGTTTTTAGTATTCTATGTGATAGTGGCAACAGAAATACTTACATAATTTATGATAATTTTAACTGTCTAGCTATCGCGGTTCTAGAGATACAGCCTGGTGACAGACAGACAGACGGATACACAGCGAAGTCTTAGTAATAGGGTCTCGTTTTATCCTTTGGGTAAAAAAGGCATTATTCTCGGAGCCATGATTTTCTGATATAGGCAGGCTATCGGAAGAATGGTTAATTGACTTGCATTGCCGAATCATAGAAGAACGCCTACGTTTTATATCAAGTCTACAAAAACATAACTCTAATAATGCACTGAGGTCCGCTCCACTTCAAAAAGTTGAAATGAGCATTGAAGTCGCGCGTCAAAGTCGTCAGGATGAAACGATTCAGGGAGAGGGATTATTTGCTCAGCTCTTTTACGGGGTAATCATGAAAGGAAAATATAGTGATGCTGTTGCAATAGTAAGCACATTGGGGAACCCATCATTTTTCTTGACGTTTACCTGTAATCCCAAGTGGCCTAAAATTCAACAATCCACTCGAAGCACCTATGTAAATCCTTCTGTGTGTGCTAGATTTTTTAATTTAAAGCTAGCAGAATTATTAAGAGAAATCCGAGGTGGTAATTGGTTTGGGAAATGTATTTATCTGATGCACGTAATAGAAAACAAAGAGGGTGTTTAACCAGTGTGTGATGCCAGTGATTACATATGGCGCTGAAACGTGGTCTTTGACTGCTGGCCTTTTAGAGACTAAAAGTCACTCAACGAGCAATGGAAAGAGCTATGCTCGGAGTTTCTTTGCGGGATAAAATCCGGAACGCAGATATTCGGCGAAGAACCAGAGTCACCGACATAGCTCTTAAAATTTGCAAGTTCAAGTTAAAATGGGCAGACCACATCCCTCGTAGAACTGACAACCGATGGGGAAGAAAAGTTCTCGAGTGGCGACCACGGACCGGAAGACGCAGCGTAGGTAGGCCACCCATTAGGTGGACCGACGACATCGTGAGAGTCGCGGGCAACCGATGGATGCAAGTGAGCGGTCTAAGGGGGAGGCCTATGTTCAGCAGTGGACGTCTTCCGGCTTATGATGATGATGATGATGACGTAATAGAATTTAAAAGCGAGGTTTACCACACGCTCACATTTGTTTTAGGGTTGAAGTCCGTCAGTCAGGTGGCGGGCCTATCCAAAATATAGGTATTGATAAATTTGTTAGAGCCGACATTCCTGATGCATCAGAGGCAGAGGGAAGATTACGAAAAGCTGTTCTGAATCATATAATTCACGGTCCTTGCGGTCCCTCGCACAGAACTAATTTACCGTGTTGGGATAGTGAGAAAAGTTAATTTTTCAAAACATGAGATAGCCACCACTTTTTCTGATTAAAAACGATTTATTAACTTGTGTAGAGACAGTGAAAACGAAGCTATTATAAAATATCACGGTAACGATGTAATTGTAAATGATACTTAGTAGTTCCTTATAAAGCAAGTCTTCTTTTAAAATACGATGCTCATATCAACTTGGGAGTCTCCTCGCAACGTAAATATATCACTAAGGGTCCTGACGAATCGCGCGTAGCTGTCGTACCGGAAGAACATGAAAATAACGAAATTCGATGAAGTATTCGATGTGACTGCGCGCGAACCCAACGTCAAACAGCTGTCAGTGCATTTAGAAAATCAAATTTGGTTCGGACCTCATTATCTATTTTAGCCGCCCCGAAACGAATTTGACTCATTGACCTACTTGGACTTTTACGAACAGTACATTGTTCATAAACAAAAAATACATAAATTTTTGAAACATCAAATCATAGGTTTATTACTAAAAGACAAAAGGGTAAGCTTGTCGCGCCTAACAGAGGCGAAAAGTTTTCTCTTAGAACTCTATTTTAAAAAATGTCGTATCGTAGTTACACCGATCTTAAATCTTTTGGTGGTCCCGATTATAAATTGTCCAAAACACGACCCCGCGAGCTGCTTGCAGCTCGCGCAACGCGCAAATACTAGTTCTAATAATATTGCTAAAGTTGCCTTTTATAAACTGAAAAGAAAGGTCTCATTCTTTTGCCCTGCCTTTTCCCAACTATATTGTGGTCTGCTTCCAGTCGAACCAGATGCAGCTGAATATCAGTATTTTACATGGAGCGACTGACTATCGGACCCCCACAACACAGTAACTAGGTAATACCTTACGCCATGGTAAGACTGGTTGCCAGACTTTAGAGCTTCTGACTAACAGTATAATAACGTCTGTCAAAGATCTACAAATGACAGCCGGGACCAACGGCTTTACGTGATTTCCGAGGCACGGAGGAAACTCGCTATGACAGATGGTCACACATCCACAGACCAACTTCGGCAAGCGCGGCAAGTCTTCTATCACACAAAATAATATTTTGACAGGCCTGTTGGTCTAGCGGTTAGGGACCCTGACTGCTATGCCGGAGGTCGTGGGTTCGATTCCCACCCAGGACAAATGTTTGTGTGATGAGCACGATCATTTGTTCTGTGCCTGGGTGTAATTTATCTATAATATTTAGAAATATATAAGTATGTTTATCAGTTGTCTAGTACCCATAACACAAGTTCTGCGTAGCTTGGGACTAGATGGCGTTGTGTGATAGTTGTGGAATATTAATATTATTTTTCTACAGAACCATAATCACTGGAGTTCAAACGTGGCCGCATTTTTAATCATAATCACTTTGTTTTTCAGTTATTTAGGTCAAAGTTGTTTCTTTATCAGTACTACCATAGTTCGTAGCGTTATCTGCTCTTTAATAATTCATAATTTTATTCAAATTACTATATCTTTTACTGTGTAGAATCAATCCCATCCCATCCCATTTCCTTAATTTTAATTCGACGTTTAAAAGTGCCTCTTTGATGGCCTAATTGAAATAAATGATTTGACTTTGACTTTGACTTTGTGTGAAAAAGGAGGTATGAAAGAAATGTGAGAGACATAACGCTTTCATCATCATTAGCCTATAATTGTTCCCACTGCTGGGACACAGGCCTTCTCTCTGAGAGAGAGGGTGGTTTGGTTCTAAGACATGCCGGTTTCCTCACGAGGTTTTCCTTCACCGTTTTGAGAGCAGTGGTAATTAATGCAATAAATTAGACAAAGTAATGCGCCTGGCTGGGTGCGTACTCACAACCATTGAGCTATTATTACTACGTATGGAGACGACACCGCGTATCACCACTGTGTAGATATGGGCGCCGCGCCGGCGCGGCGCCGCCGTGTGCCCTCCGCACGCCGCCGCCGCCGCCGACATTCATCGCGCGGCGTGAGTGGCGTAAAGACGTGTATTTGTTTTCGTGATTGACTTATCCAAAATTACCGAATTAATATCCCAATAATCATTGGTGAACAGTTTCGGGGATATAATATCCCCCTGCGCAGCAGGATATGTTGAGATTGTTGGTTCTGTACTTAGACACTCATAGTCGTGGCGTCATACAGACATTTCAGCAGTCGATATACCGCCAGCCGACTTGACATCGCTGCAGTGATTGTAGAACCAGGTTTCAACAGAGCCAAAGGTCTTTTCTTAATCAACAAATGTCAAGCACAGGGGCTCCGTGGTAGACGCCCACGGCGTCGGACGTCGGCAGAAGACCTCCAGCCACCGTAAGCGCGGGCAGCGGACAGTGAGTAAAGGGCAACCATGGACCGGGTCCGGACCATGTCCGGGTCGAAGGCGCGTCGTGTTCCACGCGCGCCTCATGGAACATCACCATAATGATGGGGCCCTTTCAGAGGGCCAAAGCCTGCCGGGGTCGCGTTACTTTATTCATAACCGTGACCCCGGAACATAAAGGGCTATTGAAGGACACCGTGGATTTTAGTCAGTACAAGTCTGAAAATCATCAAATGAGTCCTCCCACCCCGAGCTGGGAGGGAGGACTCATTTGATGATTTTACCACGATAAAAAAAGTACAGGGTGTGCTTATAGGCAAGTTTGCCTCACTGTGTGGATGTGGATAATGATGCTTAATCCTCCACGAAACCCAGACTGCTCCGGAGGCTGAAACTCGTCAAGTCTTCTTGCGAGGCGGTTTATGATGACCCTTGAAAACAGTTTAAACACGTGGATCAGAACTTCAGGAGTGATATGATACGATAAATTTTCAATAGGGTTTTGTCGCCCTTCTTGAAAAAGAGGACCACAACACTCCTGTTCCACGCCTTTGGAGTTGTCCCTGTGTCTAAAATAGAGTTGAACAGTTTTTGGAACTCCTGAAGTACGGGCTTTCTACCTGCTTTCAGAAGCACCGAAGTGATTCCATCGTCACCTGATCTAGGCTGATTTCCGGCAGTTCATCGGTATAGTGGCATGTTAGAGTGACTCGGTTATCCTCTGAAGAACTTGTAGACCACGACTGTTGTACAACTGACCATAAAAGCCTTTTATCTCAACTAGGATCTCCGGCTTTGAGGTTATGGTTTGGCCATTAGGTGATCTGAGCTTCGTCAGATGCGAGCGTTTCAGCTGTTGGGCGAACACTTTCGCAACCCGATTTTCTTCTATTGCCTTTTCAATTCCGCGTTAATTGGTGGTTCGGAGGTCACGTCGCACCAACTTGCTTATTTTCTTATTGAGTACTCGCTTGTCTGTTTAAACCTTTTTTGTACCTGATGACCTGATCAGAACAAGGTATTTACTGTACTATATAGGACTGACATTTCCCCCTCCCCAGCGACGCCCCAAGCTGAGGTCCGTACCCCAAAGGCCCTTAGCGTGTGGTCAATTAGTTTTTTTTTAGCTAAGTTTGTTGCCCTGGCTGGAAGCCTTAAATTTTAAGGCATCCACAGAAAAGTCCGGTTGCGCCGTACACAACCTACTAGACTAGAGGTAAACTTGCGAGATGACAAACAAAACAAAAAAAAAACGTCATTTTTCTGTCGTCCGCCTGAAACGACATTAAGGAGCCGACCGGTTTAAAGAAGATAGGGAGTAGATTTCGAGTTTTAGTTGAAGGTAGTAGAAAACCACGCCGCCGGCGCCACGCCGCCGCCGTTTGAATTTGGTCAGCGCGCCGCCGCCGAGAATTTTTAAGGCGGCGCCCACGTCTACCACTGTGTCCCATCCAGGATGAGTGCACGCGCCTAAAGCACGCCACAGAGCTGTCAAACAACGAATGAACTTGTGCGCGTGCACTCATCCTGGATGGGACACAGTGGTGATACGTGGTGTCGTCTCTATACGTAGTAATAATAGCTCAATGCCTTGTACCTTCAATCTACGTTATGATATAATTACGTTTCAGGGCCGCGGTAATGTCAGACATTCCCGTAACAACGCCTGGCTAGTTTTTTGTATGTCAAACATTCATTTGACATTGAAAATAACCACGTGCATAGAAACTACGCCGAAATAATATATTATTGTCAACATTAATTGATAGATTGATACTTATTGATATTCTAAAATTAGAAACACGCGTTTAAAACCAATTAATTTTAACAATTGTGAACATAACCTCAATTTTATTATTAATTTATGATTAATTGATTTTATTTTTATTACGTCTACATCTAGATCACCAATACAACCTTCCAAGTTCATAAAGCTCTAGGAATGACTTTGTTTTTTTTGCTCTTAGGCCTTTATGAACTTGGAGGGTTGTATTGGTGATTTTGATGATTATAATTCTGTAACTACATACGTCTTACAGCCGCGAATAATATTTCAAATCAACATAAAACCTAGCAATGGCCTGCAAATTGCAAACGCAAAAAAAATTGAATTTCGCGGGCTGATTGGAGCATTTTCCTCGCAGACTTAGTAGAGCTAGAGAGTATTCCCCTTGCGTGCGTTTTAGAAAAGCATTTTTTTTTTCTTCTACTTTGAGTCTAAATGTTGGCAATTTTAAAAGTGTATTATTTTCGTCAATTTTGGTTTAGGTACGTAATAAAAAAAAATACGTGTTTTATTTTATGATAATCAAATGAAGAACTACATAATTAGATTTTTCACGTCAATCAAATACTTCATTTCATGAATCTTCATAGCATGATCATGACAAAAAATTGCTATTTCAATATTTTTTTTCTTATCAATGTCAACGAAAAATTAACTGAACATTGTATGAGTCAGAATGACTTGGAAGTTTTTTATTCACTGATTAATTTTGAATCCGGTTTTCGTCAATTAAGATTCTAGAATCGGCTATGTGTATTTTATCTTCAAACAGGTTTCTTTTAGTTAAAAAAACGACGCAATTCTATCCATAGATATAGAGAATGGACACTGTATAAAATAAATGAGTCTTCTCGCGCTGGGTGCATTTGAATAAAAATCTACCCTGCTCTTTGGTTGGCTATTGTTTAATAACTCGAGACCGGCTGGACTCATTTGTCTAATTTTGGCTTTGAATTATTTGTGGAACTCCAAATTTGAGTATATGATTGAAAAAAATGATTCTAAGGCAGTAATAGTCAGCTAGTTTTATTATAAATAGGTACTTGTTTAGCAATAGTTGATCAAAATTGTTAATATTAAATTTCTGACTATCATTGTATGGTTTTATATTAAGTTGAATACGGGTCTCTTCAGTTCAATAGCCCTTTACTTTGTTTACCGAGGGCTTATGAATTATGTATGATAGTTCAACATAACAATAGAATAATTTAATTCTCGTTTATTTACGATTAAAGTGCAACGGTTGAGAATTTTGTATGCATAGATATAGAGGATGGACTGCAGGGTACTGGGAAAGGGAGCAAGACAACGTGATCGCTTGTTTTTCTCATAATTTTTGTGTCCTAAAATTCTAGCTGCAACGTTGATATGGGGGGTTTTAAGAACCCCTGGTTATGGAAGTCCTGGCTATCCATATTGGCCACTGCTCAGCGTTTAATAACGCAATAAAAAAAACATCGTACAATAATTTAGTCCCCACATTTTTGAAGGCATTCAAAATTTACGATTTTTATTTTTTATGCTTTAATTGAAAATAAAGTAGCCATTGTTTGTTTTTATATTGACTCGTTACTGTTCGAACACCCAAAGATTCATTTGTAGCACTGTACCCATTTTTTTTTATCATGGCAATATTCCGATTTCAAAATAATAAAAATATAAATTTAAATTCAAATTCAGTGAGACTAAAGTAACTAAAATTAAATTCGGAACGTTTTAAATGATAAAATCAAATATGTGAGTCATGCATGAGACTTTATCGAGGGGTGCGCGAAATATAATCACTAAAGCAAAAGGGGTGAAAACGTGTTAGGAGATCGATATTACACAAATACGCGAGGGCTACTGTAAATTTTTAACCGACTTCAAAAAAAGAAGAAGGTTTCTCAATTGAAGTATGAAGCCTTTGTATGACATCCTAATCCTAATAAAATTATAAACGTGAAAGTTTGTATGTGTGGATAGATGTTTGTTACTCTTTCACGAAAAAACTACTGAACGGATTTAGCTGAAATTTGGTACACAGATAGTTTATAACCTGGATTAACACATAGGATAGTTTTTATCCTAATAAAATTATAAACGTGAAAGTTTGTATGTGTAGATAGATGTTTGTTACTCTTTCACGAAAAAACCACTGAACGGATTTAGCTGAAAGAAGACGGATCACGATCCATACAAAATTACCCCACGTCCTATTACAAAGTGATGTATCTTAAAAAAAGATAAAAATGTATAAAAAAATATGGCACCCTATCTTTATTTTTTTACACCTTCATATGGATTTTTTTTTTAAAGTAGTTCATGCGCTGTTATGAAAAAATCTTTCGTATCAGTATTTATGGTCCGATTTCCGCAGGCCACCGTAGGCGCGGGCATGCGGACAGCGAGTAAAGTAAATTTGGACATGGTCCTGATCAGACGGCAAGTCGCCCATTACTCACCGTCCGCATGTCGTCGCTACACTCAAAAACGGTGTGGAAAATCTTCTATAATATAAAAATGGATCGCAAAATGTGTTGCTTAGCTCATAACTCGAAAATGGCTGGACTGATTCGTATAATTCTTTTTTTGTTGTGTTTGTAACCATCGGGACCGGGTTTTAGAGGACTTCCACCCGTGCGAAGCCGGGACGGGAAGCTAGTTATAAATAAAAATATTACAAATTATAAAACATTTGCTCAGGCGAACTTGTATTATAACCATTATCTCGTATGTATCTATGTGGCATTACTAGTTGCCAACTAAAGTTACAAAATGCAGGGATTTGGTAATATTTTACATGTAGCAATTGCTTGAATGTTGCTAGATTATATCAGGTCGTTAGTTGTTATGTTTACTATTATAAAGCTGAAGAGCTTGTTTGTTTGGTTGAACTAGCTAATGTCAGGAACTGCTAGTCCGAATTCAATATTTGGATAGTCCATTTATCGAGGTTGGCTTATACTATTTAATTTCGAATTGTACTAACAAACGTGCGTCTTAAAACCAAATTAAATACCTTTCTATTATCAAAATCATGATTTATTTATAACTAGACTACCTGACCCGGCAAACGTTGTTTTGCCATATAAATTTATTTACACTTAGGGGTATGAAAAATAGATGTTGGCCGATTCTCATAGATACCGGATAAGCACAAAAAAATTCATCAAAATCGGTCAAGCCCTTTCGGAGGAATATGGCAGCGAAAACTGTAACACGAGAATTTTATATATTAGATTTTATAGATTTCAATCGCTGCTCGGCTCCTTATAGTTAACGTGTAATATCATCCTAGCCTTCTTAGATAAATGGGCTATCCAACAATTTTTCTTCATAATCTTTCTTTACACTATATCCATTCTCCCCTTTCAGACGTCACAGTATCATTTACTACTTTTTCATTCATATCATTTCTTACACAATCCATCTATCTTATCTTAGTCCTTCCTCTTCCTCTCCATCCATCAACTTTCATACTCATCACTCTCTTAGCCACATGAGTCTCATCCCTCCTCATCACATGTCTATACCAAGACAGAGGATTCCCTTTCAGTAGGTATAATAATACTGAATCCATAATAATAATATTATAAAACAAAGTCGCTTCCCGCTTCCTGTCCCTATGTATGCTTATATCTTTAAAACTACGCAATGGATTATGATACGGTTTTTTTTAATAGATAGAGTGATTCAAGAGGAAGGTTTTATCTAGGTATATAACACCTATACTTAAAATAAATCTGTAGAAGGGTCAATTCTGTACATGAAATATATTTCCAAAATAGCTAACAGGGTGTGATTAGGGATGGATACTCATGCCAAAAATGCAATCAGTAAAATTATTGTCTGGCTGGCTGTATAACCGTTATAGAAACAAAAACTACTCGACGGATTTCAACGAAACTTGGTACAATTATTTTTCATACTCCTGAGGTGGTTATAGTATACTTTTCATCACGCTACAACGGTACAATCAATAGGATCAGAGCAGTGAAAGGAAATGTTGGGAAAACGGGAGAAGTTACTCCATTTTTTAAGCTTCCGTCGCGTGTGCAACCTTTATGGTTAAAGTTACACAGAAATCATTTATAACGGAAATGTTCTCCTATTAAATTATGTAAAAAATACCCCACGACAGCATAATGTCTATCTTTTATGGTTGACTCACAATAACACGACATGCAACTCAAAAAGGCGGGACGTCCGATTGCGAGCTTCATACAATTTTTGCATAATATTGACCGGTTCCGAATTGCGATATTTTTCAACAATATTGTAGATTGACATATTATATTTCCCTACTGAACTACGAAAGTACTATATATCATCACGCTAAGGCTAATTGGAGCGCAGCAGAGCGCAGCGACAATGAAGAATGCTTCCAGATCGCCGTTTAATGTTAGCCCAATGTAACTAGGTACAAGTAACCACGCGGACGAAGTCGCTGGCAAAAGCTAGTGCATAATATAGTAGAGATTGCACCCGTGCAGAGCCGGGGCGGGTCGCTAGTTGTATTATAAAAAATGAATGACATTGTTTACAAACATCAGCTAGACCTAAATTATTTCAATTGAGTGAGCAATGAACCATCACAATAAAATAAATATCAATTTAACATACATAAAACTGTCATGGGGGACTATAAAATTTTAAGCTAAAGACTTTGTTTGGTTGAACGCACTAATCTCAGGAAATACTGGTTAAAATTGAATAAATATTTTTGTGTTGGTTAGTCCATTTATCGAGGAAGGCTATAGGGCTATAGGCATAGGGGCCAAAGAGTAGAGTTAACCAAATAATTTTAAAATTAATATAAATTATTGTTCCAAGAGCTGTTTCGAAATGCTGTATGTATTGCAAACATAAAAAGCTGTTGTGTTTTTGAAAAAATATAAACAAACTATGACAAAGAGAAAAAAATTACAAAATATGACTTTAATTTTCATGTTTATCTCAGGAACTACTGGTTCGAATTGCAAAATTCTTTTGTGTTGGATAGTTAATTTATCGAAGAAGTCTATAAGCTATAAATAACATCACGCTATGACAAACAGGAGCCGAGCAACGGAGATGAAACCACGGAGAACAGCCTATTAAATGTATGTTTTGAAGAAATTAAGACAATTTAAAATTATCTGTAAAATATCTGCAATTTTAGTTTGCATGTTTTTCTAAATGAATGTTTTCTAAATAAAATGTTATTGTTATTGTACGTATTCATGTTGAATACCTAAATTTTAAAATATTTATACCTTTGTGATGATTAAAAATAGTACATTGTTCACCGAGAGGAGAAAGTGACCGATTACCTTCGAGGGTATCGTTTAAAGGACGAGCCGTAGGCGAGGACTTTAAAATACCCGAGAACGGGAATCGCACTTTCTCTCGAGTGATACATAGTGCTTTATACTACACCTACGAGGAAAATAAATTAAATTACTTTCTACGAAAACTGAATCCTCAAACAAACCCACAAATTGAAAAAAGCGTCTGCAATTTTCACATGTTCTTTTTTCAAATTGTTTATCCTGCCGCCGCAGGGTCGCACTGCCAGCCCGACAACATCCAACACACAGCTAGTGGCCAGTGTCATTTTGCGAACTTGGAGATAAAAACTCACAGTAAAAACTTTTTATTTGATATTTGGGTTACCGGCGCATAGTCTTACCCAAAATTAAAAAAGAAAAACCACGTAAGAAATGGATTTTCATACACTTTTCTCTCCCGCTCTGATGCGTTTTCTCCCCGCATATTTGTTCGATTTGCAATGACGTACTTTCTACCGTAAATTTGATAAAGTAACAAGGTACCTACTTTCCAAGCAGGTGTAGTATAAACAATATATGTTGATATGTAACCTAGGTGATTTGTGTGGAGTGTAATGATGTTAAAGAACTCACCAGCGAAATTTTTCATTTTTGAATTTTCATCCCGCAAGTCTTCACAAGTCTTGAATTGTTGACAGATGCAAATCTTGATAAACTGAATCTTCTTTCATCCCGACTTCATCTTGAATCACTTGTTTCTTCTGGCTTCTCCATCTTCCATGTTTCAAAAAAAAAAAGTTTTTCCACTCATAGAGTGACGTTTTTGTACATTTTTGACGTTTCTGTTCAGAAATATTGAACCATTTGGCGGGCTCCGAAGAGCCCTGGGACAGGACAGGATAAGGGATAGGACAAGGTGGGGCAGAGCTTCAAACATCTGCTCAAACAATTTTTTTTCAATTGAGCGACCATTGAACCTTCAAATTGAAATAAATATCAATTTAGTATCAACTGTCATGGGACATGTTTGGTTAAACAAGGTAATCTCAGGAACTATTGAGAATTGAAAAAATATTTTTGTTTGTTAGTCCATTTATCGAGGAAGGCTATATAACAACACGCTATGACCAATAGTAGTCTAGCAGCAGGGGTGAAACCTCGGGGAACGACCTAGGTATCTAATATAATTTTAAAGAATAAAAAAATGCAGTTTTTTTAAATTTCTGCGTTTCCTTGTTATAGCATGATTTTAAAAATATAATTTTTTTCTCTAATATTTATGCTAATATGACACCAAGAAAAGATTTGTATGTTTGTTATGAGTAAACTCAAAAAATACTGAATGGATTTAAAAAATTCTTTCAACCAGTTAAAAGCTGCATTGGCAATGAACGAAGCCACTGATAAAGCCAATCCAACCACACTATTCCCAAACCTCTGCAACTTCTAAAAGCCAGAATCAGTGGCAACCACCAGAAAAGACTCGACGTGTCCCGGAGAATGAATTTACCTGTCTTGGATCCTGCAACGAAATTAGTCAGAAAAGAATAGTGGAGGAGTAGGAAAAATATGTTTCCATTGAAATAGATTCAAGGGGCTTAGTTAAGAAAGATGTGGTTGTCTGTAGGTTTCTGCTTACCCCCCATGGGATATTGGCATGAAATTTTGTATTTATCTAAATGAAGAAACCAATATTTTATAGAGAAATTATTATTATGTTACTTTGTGTTACTAAATTACTGTGCACATGTTTGTGTTATTTATTATTGTTATAAACTTTGTTTTTATTTTTATTATCCTACTAATATTATAAACGTGAAAGTTTGTATGTGTGGATGGACGTTTGTTACTCTTTCACGCAAAAATTACTGAACGGATTTGGCTAAAATTTGGTACACAGATAGTTTATAACCTGGATTAACACATAGGATGTTGGAGTTGGAGTTTTTATCCCGATTTTATGTTCCCGTGGGATAATTTTGGAGTTGTAGCGGGTGAATTCACTGGCAACAGCTAGTGATGCTATAAATTGTTTAGTAGGTACTGTTATTAGTTATTACAAGTTGTAATTATACTTTTATTTATTTTTTATTGCTTTTAAGTTATTTGTTTTAAAATTAAATGCACATTGTATTTTATATTATTATGGTTTTTTCAGTGTTTTCGAATTTAAACTGTTTTTTATTTATTCCTATTATTTAGATGTTCTTTTTTGTGTGATCATTTTGATTTTTAAGTTATTTGTTACTGATAAAAACATAAAATGTATCTTTCATTCATGAAAAGATACATTAATAAAAAGTAATTCTAGCTGTACTTTATATTTGAAACTCTAGTAATCTTTGTTTTGAATTTGTCATAAAGACATCTAGAAAAATATTATGCATTGTTTATACCTATTATGTTATGTAACCCTGATGATTTGTGTGCAGAGTAATGTAAGGATGTCAGAACTCACCAGTGTCATTCTTCTTACTTGAATTTTCATCTTGCCAGTCTTGACTTTTCATATTCTTGATCTTCGGTCCACATTCAAAGTCTTGGGATTATTGACAGATGCACATCTTGATAAACTGAATCTTCTTTCATCCAGGCTTCATCTTGAATCTGTTTTCTGGCTTCATCATCTTCCATGTTTCTTGAGCTAAAAGGTTTTTCCACTCATAGAGTGGAGTGACGTTTTTGTACGTTTTTGACGATTCTGATCAGAAATATTGAACCATATGGCGGGCTCCGAAGAGCCCTGGGACAGGACAGGATAAGGGATGGGACAAGGTGGGACAGAGTTTGTTTACTAACATTATATTGACCTAAATTCTATCAATTGAGTGAACATTGAACCTTCAAATTGAAATAAATATCAATTTAATATCAACTGTCATGGGGCACCACATGAAAAAATATTTTTGTGTTAATTGGTTCATTTATCGAGGAAGGCTATAGGCTTTTATAAAATCGCGTTACGATCAATTGGAACCGAGCATAGGTGGTGTAACCTCGGGGAACAGCCTTCCTAGTGTAATTTTAAATATTGAACTTAGGTTTTTCCTAAAATAAACAAATTTTGGTCAGTGGGTCATCTTAGGGGCGGAGTGTAGGAGTTGGAGTATACGCTTAGGGGCAGTATGAGCAGCAAAGAAAACACAAAAAAAAAATTTTGGTTAAAAAAAATTTTTTTGGGACAGTCAAATTTTCGAAGATTTTTTTTTTTTTAATTCACCCATTTTTATTGCAGCAACTGATTAAGCTCGTCCATAGAAACCATTTATGCTCTGAGAAGCATGGTCCTACGACGCACCGTTTCCGAGATATGAGCCTTTTTATTTTTGTTCTTTTAAATAAAACGGTTAATATTTCCGAAATGGTAGCTCGGATCAGATTTTTTTCGGGAAAGAAATTGTTGCTCTACTCAAAAGCTATGAGGTCATGTAAAAAAAAATAGCAAAAACTTCAAAAAAAATAAAACGAAAAATTTTTCTAAGTGTCGGCGTCGTCTTTCAGCTAGAGTATTCTTAGGGGCATAGGGACTTAGTCAAATTTTCGAAGTTTTTTTTTTTTTTGGAATTCACCCATTTTTATTGCAGCAACTGATTAAGCTCGTCCATAGAAACCATTTATGCTCCGAGAAGCATGGTCCTACGACGCACCGTTTCCGAGATATTAACCGTTTTATTTAAAAGAATAAAAATAAAAAGGCTCATATCTCGGAAACGGTGCGTCGTAGGACCATGCTTCTCAGAGCGTAAATGGTTGCTACAGACATGGTCAACCCGATTCTGCAAAAAAAATCGTGAAGTTTGCGAAAAAAAAAACACGAAAATTTTTCTAAGTCCTTTCTCCATAGTGCCCCTAAGGCTACACTCCAACCCAGTAAGATAAGAAAGATCTGTACCCCTAGCACGAGTTTTCTCTATTTTACTTTACAGAGTTTTTCCAGTATTTACAGCGTTTATTGTATGAAAATATGGTACAGCGCCTCTGGTGTGCGAAGAAGGAACCAATTTTTCCCTTGAAAATTGTCAATTTGAAGTCGTCAAAGTTCCAGTTTACTTTACGTCTCAAATACTGAAAACTAGTGCTGACGGTAATGGTTGTATTCTGTAGGTTTGTTTCATGGGATATTGGCATGAATTTTTGTATTTAATTGAAGAAACCAATATTATAAAGAGAAATTATTATTATGTTTCTTTGTTTGTGTTACTAAACTACTGTGCACTTGTTTGTGTTATTTATTATTGTTTTAAACTCTGTTTTTATTTTTATTATGATGCTATAAATTGTCTAGCACTGTTTAATAGTTATTATAATAATACTTTTAATTATTTTTTATTGCTTTTAAATTTTTATGTTATTTGAAATTAAGTGCACATTTCATTTTATATTATTATGGTTTTTTCAGTGTTTTCTAAATTAAACATTATTTATTCCTTTTTTTGGTACTGTTAAGCTTCATGTGATCATTTTGATGTCAACGTTATTTGTGTTTGTTACTAAAAATAAATTAAAATGTATCTTTCACTCATGTAAAATACATTTCATGAAAAAAGATACATTGTCAACAAGTAACTCTGGCCGTATATTATTTTCAAACTCTAGTAATCTTTGTTTTGATTTAGTCATCAAGATATCTAGAAAAATACTTTGTATTGTTTATATTATGAAAATGTAACCCAGATGATTTGTACAGAGTAATGTAATGATGTCAGAACTCACCAGTGTCATTCTTCTTACTTGAATTTTCATCTCGCCAGTCTTGATTTTTCATATTCTTGATCTTCGGTCCATGTTCGAAGACTTGGGATTGTTGACAGATGCACATCTTGATAAACTGAATCTTCTTTCATCCAGGCTTCATCTTGAATCTGTTTTCTGGCTTCATCATCTTCCATGTTTCTTGAGCTAAAAGGTTTTTCCACTCATAGAGTGGAGTGACGTTTTTGTACGTTTTTGACGATTCTGATCAGAAATATTGAACCATATGGCGGGCTCCGAAGAGCCCTGGGACAGGACAGGATAAGGGATGGGACAAGGTGGGACAGGATGCTGCGGACAGTCTCGCGTAGAGCGGCCACCGCCCTCGCTCAATCTTCACTTAAAGTATTACATTACAAATTAATTATAAAAAACTTGTAAAATTCCAAATATACTCGTTTTTTTTTTTGTACATCACAGAAAGCTCCTAGACGTTGCGGCCGCAGCGCCCGCAGCTGAGATCAATATACTATACTGTACAAACATATATAATAGACTCCCAATCTTCAACAGTCGGTTTTCACATTTACCGTATTGTTAAATTTTTAAAATCTACAACTAGGGTGCGCCGGGCCGGGCCTCACACACGTATACGTTTAAAGCTTTGGACGGCAGGTCCTCCCGCCGGAGGCGGGCCCGACGCGCACAAATAAAATACACATCGCTCTCAAGATAAATAAACGATACGACTAGCGGCGCAGCAGCGCGGGCGCCTGGGCCGGCGGAGTGCCCGACAACATAAGAGGCCCCCGCCGAGCGCTCGCGCCTGCCGCGCCGGCTACCAGCGGCCCCTGGGCGCTGCGCCGACACCCTTTTCATTTTTTTGTGTATTTTCTCTTGTTTAGGGCGTCAGAGCGGCGACGCTGGCGCCCGAGGGGACGCGGCTGCACTTACCTACTAAAATTTTCACAAAATAATACCTAACGCCGGAATTTGGTCGGCAGCGGAGCGCGGCCGCGATCGGCACTGGGTCGTCCGGGGCCGCGCCTCGCACCTCGAAATAAAAAACTTAGCACTGAGCGGCGGACGCGACGAGACGGCGAGCCGCCGCGTCGCGCCCGCGCCACTTATCACTAGCTTAGAGTCCGTACGCGGCGTCTACGCCGTCACGTTGAGGAGCAGCTTGAGTGGCAGCGCGCGGTCGGGCTCCGGGCGACAGCGGCCCTCGCGCCGCCAGTGTGTGGGGGGCGGCGGCAGCGCGCACGCGGCCGGGGCTGCGCCCCACTTGCTGGCCGCGTACCGTTCGCAGCGTTCTGAGCGCTCGTCGCGTCGATCGCGCCGCAACGCCGAGCGGCGGCGGCCGCGGGCCTGAGGAGCGCCCACGGCCGTTGGGGGACTGGGCCGGTTCATGTCGGAGGCCCCCTGGTCTTCGTCGTCGGGTTGTTGATGGTACTCCGGCTCCTGCACTGTTACGTTTTTCACGGACACTTATTCTATATGTCAACGGGCACTGCGTTGTTTCAGTCGGGGGTGCTCCGCTGCCTTTCTCGCGTCCTCTGAGCCGGGCGCGACTACGATGTTTCACAAGATGGTCGCCGCTCGCACGCGAGGTTGTGTTATGTGGCTTCGCTCGATCGTCGCGATCCGCCTGGGTCGGCCTCGTACCGCTGTCGATCTGCTTGGATGACACGTCGAAACACTTAAACTGCTTCACTTTCACGACTTAATACGTCGGCGGTCGCGCTGCTAGCTCCTATGATGATGATCGATTAATATGGGAATAAAATATGGACGCCACCTCTCCATTATTCGCACCTTCACCTCTCGATTTCGACTACGTGACGTCGGTGGCGCTCGCGGTATTTATATGGCAATGGCGGCTGCGCGACTACGGCTGCGCAGTGGGGATATAAAGCGAGCCATTCATGACGCTACTTTTGTCTATTGATGCGATTGTCGCAGTAAATAATTATTATTAAACGAATATTCTTTTTGTATTCTTTGCAGTGTAGAACGTAGGTTTAAAAGTATTTGATAGTGGAGATCATATATAAATCTACCATTACTTAATGTCTTATTTTTTTATTTATAAATCGCAACATTACTCCCAAGATGCGATAAATATGGATGAAAAAATGTGTAAGTTAAAAATCAAACTGAGAGATCAAAAGCAAAACAATAAAACTATCGATCATTCGTATCTATTACCTTTTAATTCAGTATTAAAATAACAGCAAGGCTCCCGACAAAATTATTTTGATGTTGAGCAATAGTTATTGAAGAACCGGTTTAAATTTTCAGTATTTGGCTGGTTACGCTAACAAAACAAGTTTATGTATAAAACACGTGTTATTTTTCACGTTCATGTTTTTTTTAAATAATTATTTTATTATTTATTGTAATAAGAATCCTTTTAGAAACGTATTCATATAAATCTGAAAAAAAATGCGTATGGTATGTGATAATGAAAGGTTATTTTTAAGAAAAATAGCCTCATGTAATTGCACGTGTTTATTTTTCAATTTCAGAATCATATAAGTATTTGCTATTATGTATAGTTAATTACATAAAGTATCATAAATATAGCATAGTTCAATCATAATAAATTACGCCTTATAGCACGTCGATTTTAAACAAGGACTTAATTATAAGTAACTTTATTTTAAATCACATGTAAAAATAATTACAAATTAAAATTGGTAGATTTCACATTGGCAATTTATAAATGAAACATTAACAAATAATAATTTTAAAAGAATAATTTACATTACCATATTTTGTTGCAGACAGAATGTATTTTTTCTGTTAACATTATGCTATTTTTTAACAAAGATTATTTAAACCTCTGTATTTTAACAGAAATGCTTATACTAATTCTTTAGAAATATTGGTATCCTTTTGTTAACAATTTCCCAAAAGTATTTTAAGTTCCTTATTATCCATCCGCTTATTAGTAGAAAATAATAGAAACATTTCATCATAAGTATATCTTCTTTTCAAAAGTACTTAAGTATAATTATGTGAAATTCCATTTCGTTATCTCTTATCTACAGTTATTAGCAAAGTGGTGCTTATGCTTATGATTACATTTCAAGTCAAATTAAAAGACAATAGATTCCTTCTCTACCTGACTCACCCATTAGATACGAGTAGTTTCGAACTTACGACACAAAAAAGTCACGTATACACGCATTCGTCAGTAAAATGGTTAAGTTACGACGTTAAATATATCGATTTGATATTATTTTTCTTCACAAGAGCCATATTTTACCAGTCGGCAAACAATCACAGAATCTACTAATCCTAACACTTAAACAGCAACAGAATTTTTAGTACTTTACTACAAAAATAAAATCGTTTGTCATTTCATAATAAAGAAGACTAATAAACGATTATATTTTGGACAAAAAAATGTATGTCTAAAGAAATTTTAAAGCCATTGTGACTCACGTAGTCACTTGACACAATATACATACACTTCTGCTAATTCAAAAGACAGAAACAAAAGACAGAGACTTTGTTTTTCGGTGCAAAGCTAGTAATTATTGACTTCTTTTCGTTACAAAGAAACATTATCTTTAATTATAGGTTTCTTTGAATTTAGATTAAGATTATTAACATAAAACACAACCACCTTTGTATTTTCTGAAGAGTTGGGCAGATGTGAATCTATTGTATACCACCCACATTCCGCAGGTTAAGTTTCTGAGACCCCATAATAGGATTAGAAAAGCCAAAATAATGAATAAAAAAATACTAAACGAATTTGAATGTAGCACACAAATAGGTTTTACCCCAACATGACGTTGCCGTGGTATAATTTTCAAGATATTAATGGGCGTAGCCTGACTTAATCATTTGAGACAATAAGCACTCATTAATCTACTGTAAATACATTACATTATATAATTTAAATAATTGTCGAATTGATAGGGATGACGTTACATATTCAATTAGTAAATATTAACCATTCTTATTTAGAAAGTGATCTTGCGTAAGTAATTTTTTCAATACAAAGAACGTTTACTATTAATTTGATTCAACCACTTACAAAATAATATTTAATTAATTACTACTATAAATTATTGAAAGAGAACTTACAAAAGTCATTTTTATAATCACGTCTAGAGATTAGGATAGGAAAACGCAAGTTTTCTTGAAGCGGATTCTCAAAGGAGAATATTTACAAATTCTCAATTTTTTTTTTTGTGAAAATTAAAATAAAATAAAATTATAAACAAATAAATATAAACTGACTTTCCCATTAATTATCGACTTTTTACATAAATGCGATTTCTAGAAAAATCTAGAAAAAGTCGCATCCGCTAGCCGTGAATGGTCAGCTTTATTTGCCGCCTAGTATCAATCTGCTAGCAACGTTGGAAAAAAAAATACGACGATGAAAACAAGGAGGTTGAGTGTATAACCCGACCAAATTCGGAAGTACGTTCATACAAAGACTCCCGTAATTTCTCCTAGATTTTCAATTCATCCGGCTTATTGCAAATGGCCGTTTGTGTACTTGTGTTATTTTCGCTGTAACTCCGTTGGTAGATAAGGAATTGTTTGTTTTCGTTTCAATATATAACTGACTCCTTGTTATCAGAGCTAATAATAAAAGTAATTTAATGCCTATACTACTATATTTATTTACATTGTTTCATAACAGCCTACTTAATAATATGTAACGTAACATACCTACAGTAGGCATACGTATGCAAGAAGCATAGTCAATAAAGTTCCTTTTTCGTGGAAACATGTAAACAGTCTATTTTAGTAACTTAACTAGTAGGCGTTCGAAGTATTTTCATCTTGTTTGCACTCTCCTACAAGTTGTTAAGAGAAAGTATAGGGCTCATTTCATCGTTGGTTAGCAATGCCTCAGTAATTTTTCAAAGTTACGAAGTCTTCGACTCCATACGTCATATTTTTAATACGTGACCGCACGCACAGACAGGGATATTGCGTATGTTTTGTTTCGTCTGCATCAGTCTGAGTCTGACCTTTGTTAAGACTACAATTCTGTAGAATAAAAAAATCTCTATGGCCTTTTGGTTAAAATCGTCTAGTTGGCAACTTTGGCGTCTTTAAAGGGGCTTACCGAGGGGTAAAACGTATAACTCAAATACTCAATAAGTATTAAAATGAGTTGAGAACCTACAGGCATTAGCTCCATGTGAAATTGCAGTATTCAATCGTATAGGCACGTATAGGTATGTGCGGTTAGACTGGTAGCCGACCCTAACGATTCGGAAAACGATAGTCCTAAAGTCCTAACGAAAGCTGGTTGCCAACTGATTAAAAAAAATTATATAATATAGGGACTTAATTGATCTAGACTTCTCTCAATACATATTCCATAACGCTTTCTAATAAAACATAATTATAATTTAATGGACTAACTAGTCCAGTATTTATAAGCCAGTACTCGACAGACGACTAGTTGATTTACTCTACCAATGTAAACGAGCCCTCGTGTTATTTTTTTTTTTTGCTTCCGTTGCAAAGTGCACACAGCAACGTTCCATTCTTCCTTTTGAAGGAGTCTGAATGACAATGAAGAAAACAGGTGTTTTTTTTAATCCAACAGGGTATTTTTACCGTTTTCTTTCTTGACCTTTTGTTATGTCTTTATTTAATTATTTGTGTACTTACTACTAGTTTGTAACAGTATATTTTTAACGACAAACTTTCATTTCACTACACATGGAGTAGGTACCTACCGTAGTTTTTTTTTATTGTGGTAAAATCATCAGATGAGTCCTCCCAGCCAGAGTTGGGCAGAAGGCACTGTTAGACGTGTACTGACTAAAATCCACGGTGTCCTTCAATAGCCCTTTACTTTCCGGGGTCACGGTAATTCGGTAGTCCCACGACCCCAGCAGCCTATGGCCCTCTAAAGGGGGGCCCGTCATTGTACTGACACTCTTTGAGGCGCGCGCGGAACACAACGATCCGTAGACCCGGGCATGGTCCATAGTCGGACAGCGAGTTGCCCATTACTCGACTCTCATACCCCCGCGCAGCTTCTAAAAATAACATTAGGTCTGGATAGAGAGTAAACAGGAAAAATATTCAAACGACAATGTCATGCATGAGTCTATAATATTTATCGTCCTTGTTTACCAATTTAAATGAACGCATTCAAATATTTGTTGCCTAGCAACGAGTCAACACAGTTATTTTTAATCTTATCAAATTATTATTCGTGGTTGCTGTTTATGCAGTGTGGGGTCGAATAAGGTCACGATTAAATTAACATTCGTCCTATTTAATGTTATCAGAAACTGCGGTTAACTTGAGCAAAACAAACATTATTATTATTGGACTCTGTTGTCCAGTAAAAGTTGACATTTCATGATGGCGCCATTTGCTATATCCAAATGACGATCCAAATGTCATAGTTTTCTCATTGTATTGGCTAACTTGATAGTCACTAACCAGCAGTTGTCAACCTGAACTTGGAAGGCTTGTTACCTGTTACGAGGCTAAGTTGAGGAGTGGAGTGCCTCAAGAGCGTTAGAATAGTTGATTTTAGGGAAGATTTACATTTATCAGTTTCATTGCAAATTCAAAAGCCAATTCGAAGTTCACCTTTTGACAGTTGACAGCTATTTGATGGTCACCACACAGACACCGAGATACGCAATAGCCCTGCAGAAGTGAAAAACCAGTATTAGCTGACCGTTCATTGTGTGTAAAAATAGTGCGCAGCGAGACCAAGACAAACTGGTTTTATATAGCTTGATGTGTAGCCGTGTGTACATTTCAAAGTTAGTTCCATAATTCGCCACAGTTCAATAAATTCTGGGCCAAGTTTTATTTTTGTTTTATTGACGCCGATGAATTTGACCTATTTGCTCTAGCTAGTCTTTTATTTGAATTTATTGAGCTATTTACGCGTTATATTGGCAAAATCATTAGACGTTGAACATTTTTCTAACCAAGCCTTCGCATTGAATAAACAGCTACCGTGACCCCGGAACATAAAGGGCTATTGAAGGACACCGTGGATTAAAATTAACGATAATAAAAAAAATAATAATAAATAAATAATAATAAATAAAAATAAATAAATAATAAAAAAAAAAAAATAATAATAATATAAATAATAATACTTTAATTTATTTATCAATAAATACCTACCAAATGGGATACCCCGTGGACTGTCTTTACCAACTATCAAAGATCTACAAATAGATTTAACAACGATAATAAAACCTTTTTACAATAAATACCTACCAAATGGGATACCCCGTGGACTGTCTTTACCAACTATCAAAGATCTACAAATAGATTTAACAACGATAATAAAACCTTTTTACAATAAATACCTACCAAATGGGATACCCCGTGGACTGTCTTTACCAACTATCAAAGATCTACAAATAGATTTAACAACGATAATAAAACCTTTTTACAATAAATACCTACCAAATGGGATACCCCGTGGACTGTCTTTACCAACTATCAAAGATCTACACAATGGATTGACTTTTACTTCTTACTTATTTATTTAATTTTGTTTTATTTTTAGTTGATTGACATTCCAAACTTGAATATTATTTATTTAAAAAAAATGTAATTATTATTTTACTGACAATTATTGATGTATTATTTATTTTTATTGTTTTATTATTATGTAAATGACACGTAATTGACGTTATTTTGTTCTTTGTGACTTATTAATTTCAAATCTTTTTTTGCCTGTGACATTATCGTGTTATTTAAATTAATTAATTGTTTACTATTGATTATTCTAATGCTACTACTGACATTTTATTGAATTGTTGTGCCCGACAGGGTCCATGTGATCTAACTTTAATTTTAAGAACTTTTAATACACATGTGAATGCAATAAAGAATTGAATTGAATTGAAATCGAATCTACAAATAAAGTCAAGAGAGAACAAGAGGTGTACGTTACATAGACCAGAAAAAACATCGCAGCGCCTAAATGAGACAAGGTATAAGTTCTTTCTCCGATCACTCGTTTAGAATTTTCCTGCTAGAAAAACGTTAGCAGGCATCGTTTTTCCGTTATTTTTTCAAAACGGCAGGGGGCACACATTTTTTATGTGGGGTCACATTTACAGCAGAAAAGGCACCAACTATACGTACTACGATACTTTCTTGTTGGAGTAACGTACACGAACAAAAGCTTTTTTTTGAGCGTGCGGAAATAATCAAATGATCCTCCTACTACCCAGAGCGGGGTGGGAGAGACTGTCGGACTTGCTCAGACTAAAATCCACGGTGATCCTTCAATAGTCCTTTACGTTCCAGGGTCACAGGTTACTTGATGAGACAGTCCCACGACCCTGGACCAACGGCTTTACGTGCTTTCCGAGGCACGGAGGAAACTCGCTATGATAGATGGTCATCCATCTATAGACCAACCTTGGCAAATGCGGCTTAACCTTGAAGATTTGTGCAGTAATTATTATTTAATATCAAATTGCAATGACCGGCAAGTCGATAAGCTTATTATCAATTGCAATGTTTATCATTTATTTATTAAGTACTAGCTGCTGCCAGCGGATTTACCCGCTACAACTAGAAAATTATCCCACGGGAACATAAAATCGGGATAAAAACTATCCTTTGTGTTAATCCAGGTTATAAACTATCTGTGTACCATATTTCATCCAAATCCGTTCAGTAGTTTTTGCGTGAAAGAGTAACAAACATCCATCCACACATACAAACTTTCACGTTTATAATATTAGTAGGATCGAGTGAACGAATCGAACCATATTTTTATCAAATGAGCTTGTCTGTTTTCACTATCGTTTTATTTTGCTATAAATTGAATGAACAAAGCCAAATTTTTAATAGGTCATAAATTATACTTTTATTACGTTCGATCTTCCATCCACGTTAAATCGCGCTTGCCGAGGTTGGTCTGTGGATGGGTGACCATCTGTCATAGTTTCCTCCGTGCTTGAAAAGCACATAAAATCCATGGCTGTCATTTGTAGACCTTTGACAGTCGTTATTATTAGTCAGAAGCTCTAAACTCTGACAATCAGTCTTTCCATGAGGTATCGTATTACCCAGTTATTGTGTTGTGGAGGTCCGATAGTCAGTCGCTCCATGTAAAATACTGATATTCAGCTGCATCTGGTTCGACTGGAAGCTGAGCACAATATAGTTGGCAAAGGCAGGCAGATGATGATTATGAAGTAGGTAGGTATAGATATTAGTATTCAAGTATACAGAACCCTTTACTTATAAATTCGACTCGCATCTGGCATTTTTATTTTATTAACCGACTTAAAAAAAAAGTAGGTTCTCAGTTCGACCTGTATGTATGTATGTTTGTCCGCGATTATCTCGCGTTTGGGTAGACGTATTTGGATGCGGTTTTCAGGAAAATGTTCATTATATTCCGGAGAAGGTTTTAGTATATAACATTAATAGATATCCCGTGACGTTGCCCACGTGGATCCGTTTTTTGCTTACTTGGATTGGATGATAAAATAAAAAACTTTTTAAAAAAATGGGAACCGACTACAAAACCAAACACAAAAAACTGTAAAATAACTTTTCTTTCGGAAGTCGGTGGCTTTGTTTTTTATTTCATTGAATATGGCCACCGACTTCCGAAAGAAAAGTTATTTTACAGTTTTTTGTGTATGGTTTTGTAGTCGGTTCCCTTTTTTTAAAAAAGTTTTTTATTTTATCATCGTTCTACATGCACTCATTTATTTTAAACCCCACGTGACGCTTTTCAAAGTTTTCAAACCCTTCAAACGCTGTGTGAGTGAACGGGTGCCCCTATAGCGTAACAATGGAACTTGCGGGGTGCTTAAATAATAATAAATAAGTATGCGGGTCGATAAACACAATGAATGGTCAAATAAAAATGGTCCTTTACTCGCTGCTTACTAACTTTTGAGTTAATTTAAAATTTCGTAATACAAAAAGTCTTTTTATAGACTACTTACCTATTGTTAAAAAAAATACTTTTTACTTGTAACAATCATCTAATGAGTTAGGAAGTACTTATTTTCTTTTTACTCGTTTACGCCATAAATGAAACAGTATTTATTTGTAAAAAACCCCCGACACAAAAACCAAAATCCCATTAAAAAGTAACAAATAATAAAAATACATCGCGTTGGGGGACTGCTCAAAATTATTTATCATCTTCTGTTTTTTTGCAGTCCCCCAACGCGACGTATTTTTATTATTTGTTACTTTTTAATGGGATCTTGGTTTTTGTGTCGGGGGTTTTTAAAATTTTTAATTTATTTTTTATTTTATAGGTACTTTCTGTAGGTAACGGCTCAACCGATTTTCATCAAACATGTCTAAGAACACTTGCAGGTAAGTCACCTTTCATAAAAAAAAAAACTAAATTGAAATCGCTTCATCCATTCGGGCTCTATGATGCCACAGACAGACAGACAGACAGGCAGACAGGCAGACAGACAGACAGACAGACACGTCAAACTTATAACATCCCTCTTTTTCCGTCGGGGGTTAAAAAAAGGTAGCGTTAGTGTAGATATCAGAATAAAACGACAGGAATGTAGTTAATAATTCTGTAAAAAAGTAATGTTTGCGGACAACGCCGCGGGTCAATCTTAAACATAAGCTTAGCCTAAAATTGATATTTGATCTTAAATAAAACTAATTGAAATCACAATTTAACTCAAATTCCACCAAAATCGCTCTCGTCTGCATTCACTCAATATGGCTGGCGTAAATTACAGGAAAGCCAGCTGATTTACCTTTTTTAGAACGCATCTTTTAAGTGACCAACATAACAAGACATGCGGCAAAATTGGGAACTAAAATTATTGTATTAAATTCTCGATTTTTGTAAGACAACTAGCGCCACTCTTTAATCTCAAAGTAAACTGGTCATTATGAACATAAACATTGGGCCAGCTGTAAAACCTGCCAGGATGTGGGCTAACAGCTGATGTATACGTTTTGTTTTTGTTGTGTCCTCTCTTTCTAGCACGTTAAGAGTGATAGAGAGGGATATACTTCGCGTGGGAGCTCGTTCCCGGGTCCCGACAGATATTTTGATAAAAAATGGGAGATGGAATGTTGAGCCAGACAGGGTTGCTAGAGCCGTTTCTGATTAACCTCTAATTTATTTATTTTACATTGTACACACTTCGACAAAATTTTACGATCACTTAAAAAAAAACAGTTTTATTTTGTTACAGTAGATAATATTACTATTTCCTCCTCTTTTAAGATTCTAAATTTAAAATTGGAGATTCTAAATTTAAAAAATATGAAAAATGGAACAGCCAGATGGCATTCACTCAAAAAAAAAAAAATGCATAATGATTATTATACTTTTTTTAGAGCCAGCAAGAAACTCTATGGTTATATTATTGCTAGGGATATCCGGTAGATAATAATGTTACTCGTTTTTAAAATAATTATAAGCCTTCAGCGAGTGTAATAACTACTAGTTTCTGTTTGTGTACAGTGTAAAATTATGCGCAAATAATGAATTCCAATTATTTTTGGACAGGAGGGTGTGTAACTCCTGCAACCTGCTCCCGGAGCCTATAGTTGTGCATTGTACACCTATATCCTACTCCATTTAAATAAGTTTGTATAGACAGATCACAAAAAAAAAATTCAGACCCTTTCCCCAAAGAACCATTATTACCCCAGAAAAAGGGAAAAATTATTAAACTTACCAACCCTGTCTACGGCTGATCAGAAAAGCAGACTTTTGAGTCTATGGTTGTTTTACTTTTTTTTTAACCGTAGGCACAGGATATGATTTTTATTTTACCTGAGTAAGAATGATTATGTGATTTTTCTGTGATAAAGTCGGTATCTCTGCGTTGTGTTATGTGTCATACGGTTTTTCCTTGACGTACCTATCTAATGTACTTAATTTAAAAACAGATCGTAATAACACAAAAGCAGTAAAAGAAAAAACAAAACTAGTGTATTTAAAAAAAAAAGTTGCCCCGCACTATGAATTTCTCCTGGATCGTGGGTGCGTTTATAAACATAATTAACCGCCTTCAAAAACAACCACAAAAAAGGGTAAAATAACCTACAAAATAACTTTTCTTTCGGAAGTCGGTGGCTTTGTTTTATTATTTCGATGTCTTTTTGCCACCGACTTCCGAAAGAAAACTTATTTTGTAGGTTATTTTACCCTTTTTTGTGGTTGTTTTTGATGGCGGTTAAATTTTTTTTGAAAAAAGTTTTTTATTTTACTCTTTTTAGTTTAAATATTCAACCCAAATTCTTGGCAAATACATCATTTTCTTACATGTGCACTAGAATTTTGTAATCCGTAGCACCGGTATTAACATCGCCCATGTTGTGTACATAAAAGAAAGTTCCAATAAAATTCCCTATCTCAAAAAATACTGAACAGAGTTCGATGAAACTTGCAGTATCCCCTAAAGTGAACGATCCCTAGTACAACAAAAAAACAATTTTGAAAATCGGTCCACAATTGGCGAAGGTAATCGCGTAACAAACACGCAAAAAGTAAAGAATCATCATGTCGTCCAAGTAGGCGAAATTAATAAAAATGCTCACAAAATAAAAAGTACTGAACGAAATTTGATGAAATTTTTATGGGACCAAACTGGAGGTATCCTGCATTGAACAAAAAAAGAATCACACTAATCGGACTATAAACCTCGGAGTAATCGATGTACATACATAAAAACAAAAAAAAAAAAACATACCGACCGAATTGAGAACCTCCTCCTTTTTTTGAAGTCGGTTAAAAACTCACAATACATACACTCAGACCCGAAATGCGGGGACTGAAACTGCGACACAAAGCGAAACAGTGGAATTAGCCCTTATTTCTAATTAAAAGGAAATTTTTGACAGCAATTTGGACTCTTTTTTTATGGTGATAAAATCATCAAATGAGTCCTCCCACTCTGGGCAGAGCGGGAGGGACTGTCAGACTCGTACTGACAAAAACCTACGATGTCCTTTCAATAGCCCTTTACATTCCATGGTCAGGTAATTCCATAAATCCCGCGAACGGTTTGGCGTTATAGCAGTATACAATAGACGATTTTTGTAAAGCAAATATTTCAACTTATCTGCATTGAGCTTTTATTACTACGTATAGAGACGACACCACGCATCACCACTGTGTCCCATCCAGGATGAGTGCACGCGCACAAGTTCATTCAGTTGTTTGACAGCTCTGTGGCGTGCTCTAGGCGCGTGCACTCATCCTGGGGCCTAAGTCTACTAATTTATAAACGTTACAATGGTCTCTCAATGGTGTGTTTTTGACAGTTTTTGTATGGCAAATCTGTCAAAAACTTACCATTGAGAGACCATTGTGACCTATATAAATTAGTAGACTTAGGCCCCTGGATGGGATACAGTGGTGATGCGTGGTGTCGCACGATGGGCCGAAAATCGGCTTTCATAGACTTAGGCATTTTATTTTGCAAGTGCCATTTTTTATGCCGGATATCACTTCTATTAGTTATAACAATATACAAAAATGACACCAGATTTGATTCTGCACAAAAACGAAGGAATTATATTTTTTTTACGAAAATTTTGTATGGAGCTAGTATGAAAAATCGAAATATCTCTAAAACGGCAGGGATAACCGTAATATCCTTATAGGGGGTTATAGTACTAATTATTTGTGATTTTTTGACATAAGTTACATAATGGTTGTGAATGCCGTTTTTTTTTAAAAAATCGTAAAAATATTTTCATTTATTTTCACCTATGAAACGTTCCTTTTAGTGTTAAAGTTGAAGATTTCAGAGCTTTAAGAACTCTTAACATAAAATAGCATGACCTCTATAGACCTGAAGGACTAGACAGAGGTGAAAGAAAAGTTATTTTGTAGGTTATTGTACCCTTTTATGTGGTTGTTTTTGAAGGCGGTTATATTTTTTTTGAAAACTCGGTGTAATGGATGTTCATACATAAAAAAAATACCGACCGACCGAATGGAGAACCTCCTCCTTTCTTTGAAGTCGGTTAATAAAAAAAAAGGACTGTATATATACTTTTTATTGAAAGGTAATTTAAATAAAACAGAAGTAACAAAAATAATATCAAAGTGCATAATAATTTATGAAAGTATTAACTAAACATATGATACAATAAACAAACATGAATAACAAAAGAACATAAAGAAAAATAATTGAATTTTACAAATTTTCTTTACAACTTTCGTTGTCGGACTCCAATTCCGAGTCAGAATCCAGATTGGATACACCTACAAACGCGAACTCAGTTTCCGGAAACTGTATTAGGTCGAGAGTTTCAGCAAAAAAGGTTGTCTTCCTTTTGGCATCTAACTTCGACCTTTGTGCACTTAGGAAAGGATCCGAAGAAACAACAAGCATATTTAGGATATCTTGAGTAGGATCTTGCCTGCTTCTTTTCCGCTAATGATGTTCCCGAAACCTCCTAAAATCTTTGTTTCGAGACTCTGAGGCTTCTTCCGAGAGAGTCCCAATCGGGACAATATCATTTTTTTCGATTATGTCACCACCGTGTATGTAGTTTATGTACGGTTGATGACATGTAGTACCAGTCGTATAAGTCCACGTACTTTTCTGCTGTTTTGCGAGCAAAATCTTTAAATTTGATGACATTTATCTTCTCACCAGATGTTATTGCTTGAAAAATAACAGAAAATCTTTTTATCAGGTCTTGATCCAACCCAGTAATAGCTGCAGTTTTATTGGGAAACTCGAAAAACTTCCTTGCGGTATTCCCGTCATTGGTAGTTCCCGAGCCTTGTTTCACTATATCAATCAATACACATAGATTGAGCTCCTCTTTAAATTTATTTTGAATGTTTTTTTTCTGTTTTTTTTTTTAACATTTCTTTATGCTCATTACTTCTTGCTGCCCACTGTTTGAAGTCAAGTCTGTACGCAATGTGTAACAGACATTCCATGCAATTTATACGGGCATGTAGGGATGATAGGCCAAATTCGTTTATGTCAGAACTCACAGTTTTTGATGTTACAGCATCTAAGTGGTTCATTTCTGTTGGTTTTGCTAAGCACAGGTAGCATGATGCATTTGATCTAGCTTCAGAAAGGTACGTGCAGACTTTTGCGTCGATCATTGTCATCATTAGTTTATGAGTCACCCTGTTACTTAAATTAATGCACTCTGTGGGGTTAAGGGCCTCAATTTCCTCATCCATTTTTCTTTTGTTATCAATGACAACTGCATCGCTTTCTTTTACAAAAGTGAACTGAACCGGACGACAATAAAAAGTTGAGCATGGTTTCGGGTTTGTCCATATAGTATTATCTCCATCTGTAAGTTTCAGTGGCACCAAGGAGGTCATAAAAATGCTTGAATCATCATGCTCGCCGTCCATTGCTTGTATCGGCTTTGATTGGAAGCACCATCAAATCCCCACTTCGATATCAGCTTTAGCTGCTTATTTTCCACATTATCAGAAAGACTTTGAAGAATCCGCTTCACCGTGATGTCAAGTAAAGCTTGAAGTGTAATTCTAGCTGATGAATCAGTAACTGACACTGATAGATCAGGAGGGTAGCATGCAAGCTTAGTTTGTTGCAGTTTGTAGTAGGATAGGTAAATATCCTTAGCACCTTCCCGAATGGCAGTCTCTCGCAACGTAATATATTGCCACTTTGAAAGCATAAGTGAAAGAAGTAATCCAAGTGCTTTCTCTGGTGTAAATATTACTGTTTTCACTGGTTTCTTAATGCTTTCATGGATTTTAACGGCAGCTTCTGGATTTTTGATCATATATTCGATTACAGATGCGATATCTTCATACCCTTCTTCTTTTAAACGCGCTGCAGCTGCATATGCCAATTCACAGGAATCCTCGCCTATGTGCTCACTAGACACACTTCTGTCTAGTCCTTCAGGCCTATAGAGGTCATGCTACTTTATGTTAAGAGTTGTTAAAGCTCTGAAATCTTCAACATTAACACTGAAAGGAACGTTTCATAGGTGAAAATAAATGAAAATATTTTGACGATTTTTTTAAAAAAAACGGCATTCACAACCATTATGTAACTTATGTCAAGAAATCACAAATAATTAGTACTATAACCCCCTAAAAGGATATTACGGTTATCCCTGCCGTTTTAGAGATATTTCGATTTTTCATACTAGCTCCATACAAAATTTTCGTAAAAAAATTATAATTCCTTCGTTTTTGTGCAGAATCAATTCTGGTGTCATTTTTGTATATTGTTATAACTAATAGAAGTGATATCCGGCATAAAAAATGGCACTTGCAAAATAAAATGCCTAAGTCTATGAAAGCCGATTTTCGGCCCACCGTGTGTCGTCTCTATACGTAGTAATAATAGCTCAATGCATATTTGCAATTGAGTATCTAACTACCTAAGTACTTACATTGTTTTGTGAGTAAAATCACTGATAAACATACATAAATTATTAATTAAACACCTATCTCTTGGAAATTACCATTTCATTGTTTGTTTCAATTCATAAATACGTCATTTGTAAAGATATTTATCTTTATTTTAACTTATCAGCGTTTCTTATTTGTTATTTCATAAAATTTTGATAAAAATTGTTCAAATAAGAACATGATTCGTTTCTGAACGTATAAACAGACATGTATCTAAGGAAAACAAGCTTTAATTCTGAAGCTATAAAGTTTAATTTACGTTGCAACATTCAATTAGGTTTATGACATTATCAATAATGCACGTCATTCTAAAATAAACTCTAAATCAATGTGAATACAGTTGATATTCGTTTAAATTGAAGAAAACATCAATTTGAAAATTTTATTTTACAATTTTATTGTTATCTGTATGATAAACTCATTGATAATGATAAATAGTAATTTCCTGTGGCTTGTTTTTTTAGAAATTACCACTGTGAGTCATTTTTATTTCAATTTATATGTATAACCTGTTTTTTGGAGAAATTCGTCATCATCAAAAAACACCTTTAAAAAAAAAATTGCTACGTACACCAGCCGCATGAATCTATCTTTCCGGGGTCGCGGGACTGTCTAAACACGTGATCATGGCCCTGGCACGTAGAGGGCTATTGAAGGAATTCCGTGGATTTTAGTCAGTACGAGTCTGATAGGCCCTACCGCTCCACCCAGGGGCTGCCCCCCTCTATGATAATTTTACCGAGAAAAAGAAAAAAACGCTCTCTCGCGGTCTCGCGGGCATGCGGACAGCGAGTAAAGGGACATGTCCACATGACATGTCTTGTCCGACCATGGACCATGCCCGGGTCGACGGCCGGTCGTGTTCCACGCGCGCCTCACAGCGTCAGCAAAATGTCGGGGCCCCCTTACAGAGGGCCAAAGCCTGCCGCATGCCGGGGTCGCGGGACTTATTTCCATCACCGTGACCCCGGAACATAAAGGGCTATTGAGAGACACCGTGGATTTTAGTCAGTACAAGTTTGATAGTAAGGGGGTGGGAGGACTCATTTGATGATTTTATCACGAAAAAAAAGCCTAAGTACACCTCTGTCCAACACTTCGAGGATAGCAGGCGTGATGTTGTTTTCTTAATATTTAATCACAAAAATGGTCTTATTTTTATGACGGCAGCGGCGAAATTGGTAGAACAATAACGATATGAGGAGTTTTGATAAAATATTTCGTAACTAGTTCTTGCCAGTACTGTACCCGCGTTTATATCGAAAATTACACCACAGGCACGTAAAACTGGAATAAAAAGTATCGTAAGTTTTAATCTAGTTTATAAACTATGTCTGTACCAAATTTCATCGAAATTTGTTCAGCAGTTTTTGTGTAACAAACACAGACACAAACATATTTTACATATAAGCACTTAATATGTATAATAAGTAGGTATGTAGGTACATATCTATAAAGATAAGCATTACATAAACACTGCTATCACTGAAAGTAAACAAAACTAGTATTTTTGTTATTAATATTTCATATCGAATAAATACAAAGCTCTAAATCCGCTTCTATTCAGTATAACATACCTACTAATTTCAATAAAGAATAGACAATTCAAAATAAAGTCGAGTATATGCAACGACGATATATTACTAGACTCCGCATGCACGATCTAAGGAACAAAAACTATTCTGTCAACTCGCTGAGGTACTACATAAGCGAGGGGTCGGGGTACTGCGTTGTGATTGGCTAACTCAAGGTCTGTTCTGCCTCAAAGTATGTTTACGGTTCACAGGAGTGGTCGAAATGAGACGGATATAAGACTTTTTTGTCTAATGTGTTGACAGACATCGGTCGCCCGTAATTAGGAGTCTAGTAATACATCGTCGTTGCCCCTAAACAACATGGGTCTCATCTCGGGACTGTCTCATCAAGTCATCATAATGTTCCTTCAAATCAACTATTGTAACGCTCTTGAGGCACTCCACTCCTCAACTTTAGCCTCATAACAGGTATCAAGCCATCCAAGTTCAAGTTGACAACTGCTGGTCAGTGACTATCAAGTTAGCTAAAGGACCTGCTGCACGCGTAGCATGCCGCTGTAGAAACGGGTTTTGTCGACGGGACAATAGACAAAATGACGGAACGTTAAAGATTTTCATCGATATAAGCAAGGCAATGTTTAAAATAAAGAAAAAAGATATTTCTATTCTTTAATGGTTTACGAATCGTGTCATACTTGTGCAAAAAAACAGTCGATTTATATAGAAGTAACGATGAAATAACTTTGTCTTGTCTTTTCTTGATAGAATAGAGATAGAATCGCCATGCTACTCGTGCAGGACGGGAGGAATCATTTATATTTTGAAGAATTTACCACGACAAAAAAAAAGCAGACAAAAATTTATAGTTTAAGTAATTGGGAAACAGAAAATGATAGAGAGATTCTAATCTTATTATTACAATCACTGTTGAAGTTAAAAATTGTAAAGTATGTTTACTTCAGTTTCTGATAAAAATAGCTGAAAGAATTTGGCTTGACGTAAATTTTAAGTGCGTGACGCATGGCGCCATACCGTCTCAAGACTATGTTTGGTAACAACAGGATTTTTCTTGTTTTATTGAATTGATTTAAACAAATTACGCTTTACTAAATAATGTAGCAGTTTCCTTTATGCCTACGTACTTTCTGCAAAAAGTTTGTAACTGCATTGTGATGTGTGATTTCTAGATTTCTGAACGAAACGTTCAATGACCTCTACTGTCAATTTGACAATAACAATACGCCAAACGTCACTTTGACGGGAAATTTTCATTACGATTTTCTTCATTACCCGATTAATTGACAAAATAATCGAAATGCGAAGGGAATTTATACTAGTTTTGCTGGGAATCATATGCATATCGACCCTGTCATCTTTATTATCCGGATATGTGCAGATAGAAACTGATAAAATACTGTTAGACACCGTTGTTGGGGCAGTGGGCGCGGGCAACTTTTCGTATTGGCAATTAGGACATACTGGGCCTCTCCTAGTGGAACTGACGTCGTTATCTGGTGATGCAGACCTTTATGTGTCTGATACCGTGAGGTATGTTAAGCGAAATAGTAATTTTCACATGTATTTTTTACTTTTTTTGTGATCGGCGTTTCTAGTCTAAGATATTGTTTTGTTTGTTATTTTGAGGCTCCAAGTCAGTCTTCATACCTTTATAAGTGGCTTATGTGTACGTTTTAGGTATACTTATGTAAGGTAGGTGTCAGATTCGTCAGTAGGTCATCTTAGCACTGCCAACAACCTAAGATGACCCATTGACTAAAAACCCACCCGATTCTTTCTATTGCCTTTTACTTTCCAGGGCTACGTTAACTCTTTACAACAATTTTGCAACCCTATATCTCAGCCGGAGATCATTGTATGTCTACAATATTTTATTATTATTATTTTGATGCCATTATTGGCACAGTGGTTAAAGCCATTGACTGATGCATTACTGTGTATTGCGGGTTTGATTCGCGAATGGAACAAATATTTTTAATCTACAAGTAGTTGTTCCAGGTCTGGGTGTTTGTGTATGTGAGTTTGTATGTTTGTCAACGCACCCACGACACAGGAGAAATTTCTAGTGAGAGATAACTTTAAAAAAGTGTCTAATTAACTTGAAATAATATTGCTTTCAGGCCTAGTTATGAAGTGGATAAGAATAACTTCAGCTCCGTGACTTGTGGTCCTGATATGGTCAACATACCATCTGAATTCCCCAGGCCAATTGGTAAGTACTTTTTGGGTATCAACAGAATTATTTCTAGTGAGGGTTTTTTCAATTCTATGTATATAATACGGCCAGCAACGATATATTACTAGACTCCTAATAACAGGCGACCGATGTCTGTCAACACATTAGGCCAAAAAAGTCTTATATCCGTCTTATTTCGACCACTTCTGTGAGCCGTAAACATACCTTTAGGCAGAACAGACCTTGAGTTAGCCAATCACAATGCAGTACCCCGTCCCCCTCGCTTACGTAGTACCTCAGCGAGTTGACAGAATAGTTTTTGTTCCTTAGATTGTGCATGCGGAGTCTAGTAATATATCGTCGTTGGTTATGGCTTATACCCTAAGTGCAGTTACACATAGTTTTAACCGGCTTAAACTAGGTGTTACCAACCACATGCAGTTTAACTGAGATGTATCCTTCCTACACGTATGAGTATATTGAAACACACACACACACACACGACACACAATACACGTGTATTTTATTACTATGAGCACGTTGATGGAGCCACGCTTTGCGGGGCTCTTTGTGGGGTTCATAAAGCTGTTGGAATGATTTTTTCTGTTTTTTTGTTCCTACGTCTTTATGAACTTGGGGGTTGTATTGATGATCATAATTCTGTAACTACATACGTCTTAGGGCCTATGCACACCACGTTTTTTAAACGCGCCGTCGACGCGCGTTTGTAGCGATGCAAACGTGCGTCTGACACTTTGTATCACGACAACAAACTGCTCTGATGGACAAAAACGCGCCGTCGACGCGCGTTTCCAAAATGCGCGTCGACGGCGCGTTTAAAAAACGTGGTGTGCATAGGCCCTTACAGCCGCGAATAATATTTTAATCAACATAAAACCTAGCACTGGCCTGCAAATTGCAAAAAACGTAGGAAAATTTTAATTTCGCGGGCTGGTTGGAGCATTCACCTTAAATACACTTTTTTTAATGTCTAATTTTGAGTCCAATGTTTTGAACATTAATTTTAACTATCGCTTGGAGGGTGTTACTAAAAATAGCTTTTAGACTACTAAAAGGACTTCCCAATGACGCGATGCGACGCAATTCGACAGACTTCAACTACAAGTGAAAATCATCCTTACCACTACGACATATGACATAAAACGTGCGGTTATCTACGAGTACATGAAAAACAAAACACGCTCGCCACGACGACGTAAGTCAGTCGAATTGTATCATTATATCGTAGTAGCAAGGACGATTTACATTTTTAGTTAGTAGAAATAGCAAATCGCACGAATCGCGTCTTGCGGCTCCCTAACTCAGGTTCCATCATCAAATCTTCCAGGTATTGGAGTGTTTGGTCACTGGTCCCATTACCTCTCGGAGTACAGCATCCAAGTATTCCTGGACACCTCAGCAGTGCTCAGCGAGGAACAGGTGCTGGCTATAGAAAGGGCTCATCGAGGACTTGGAGAAAAATATGGAGGTAACTTTGTGAAATTATTGTACCCAACATTTGACTGAAAAAATTTAATTAGGCCACCAATTGGTGGAATAATTAGATTTCTTTGATCTAACTAATTAGTTAGGTTATCAAAAAATACTTACATTATAGTTGGTGCCAGTTAAGATATCAATAGCGGACATTGACCCCTACCTAATAAGCCCTCGTATAATGACATAAGCTCAGAATTAGCATTTCTACAAAATACAGAATAAATTAGTAAGTAAGTAAGGATATAAGTATCTAAGTATTTATAAGATACCAAAATGGTAAAAATATTTCACCTATACCTAAGATTTTATAATATTTTTATATTAACACTCACAAGTAAACACTATCATATCACAGAAAAATGCTAATTCTGATCTAATGTCATTATACGAGGACTTATTAGGTAAAGGTCAATGACCGCTATTGACATCTTATCTGGCACCAACTATAGACAAAGTACTCGTCATGACGAAACAAAAGAATCTACACTCGATAGGTTTCTAGCGTTTCATTACAGAGATTTTCTCACGATATACACATTCGAGCAAATTTTCAGCTCGAATCAGAAACCGGGAACTGAATCAAATTTTTTATCATGGTAAAGTCATCAAAATAGTCTTTCCAACCAGGGCACGGCAGGAAGGACTGTCAGACTTGTACTGACTAAAATCCATGGTGTCCTTCAATGGCTATTTACTTCCCGGAGTTACGGTAACTTGCAGGATTGAATTGCAAACAACGACAAAAAATGTAAAAAGATAGGTAAAAGTTTTAAGCTTGTAACAACGCAAAACAACATTAATGATAGTTGCGAACAAAAAACTAGTGTATTGCAACCATTGAGCTATTACTACTACATATAGAGACGACACCACGTATCACCACTGTGTCCCATCCAGGATGAGTGCACGCGCACATGTTCATTCAGTTGTTTGACAGCTCTGTGGCGTGCTCTAGGCGCGCGCACTCTTCCTGGATGGGACACAGTGGTGGTGCGTGGTGTCGTCTCTATACGTAGTAATAATAGCTCAATGATTGCAACCGATTCTCCTGTCTTTCCCAGAACTGGACAAACGCAAGGAGAAGCCAGCGACCCGCAAGGCCGAGGAGGAGCCGAAACCGCGCTTCTTGAAGTTACTCAACATCCTCGATATGATCTTTGAGATGTTTGTTTTATAGGTAAGTGAGTCATTGCGGGTTCCAGGGCCGCAGTTACTATTTCAGCGAAGCCTTGGAACGCAAAAGTTGAAGGGACACTTTGGTAAGCTGTGGAACCAATGATCCAATTGAATTATAATAATAATATTCCACAACTATCACACAACGCCATCTAGTCCCAAGCTAAGCAGAGCTTGTGTTATGAGTACTAGACAACTGATAAACATACTTATATTTTTCTAAATACAGCAGCGGATTTTCTACGACTGATAATTGATGATAATGGTGAAGTCGGCAAAAGAAATAGCGTAGACAGGACGCGACGCATTTTAAATTTAAATTATTTAACAGGCCTGTTGGTGTAGTGGTTAGTGAACCTGACTGCTATGCCGGAGGTCGTGGGTTCGATTCCCACCCAGGACAAATGTTTGTGTGATGAGCATGACCATTTGTTCTGTGTCTGGGTGTAATTTATCTATAATATGCATGTATTTAGAAATATATAAGTATGTTTATCAGTTGTCTAGTACCCATAACACAAGCTCTGCTTAGCTTGGGACTAGATGACGTTGTGTGATAGTTGTGGAATATTATTATTATTAAATTATTTATTTGATTTCAGAGCTTAATTTGGCTATTACGCTATTACGAGGGCGTGACTCAGCGTGATAGATATTATCACGGCAATGTATTGTACTGGCGATAAGCAGATATAACGAGTTGGTCAGACTTGGATAACAATGGCGGTAAGAAATGTACAATTTTGCTGACAACGGCAGACTAAATGATATTTATTTTGCAAGTTGGTTATAAAAAAAGTAAAAAAATAAAAATATTAATTAAAAATATTTTTAAAGCTAGATGAGGCTGGTGTTTCGTACCTGACTACTCTGAGAAGAAACAGCCGAAACAAACTCAGAGGTCACAGTCTCTTTTAAAGTCCAGACATTGTTCAGCGTTGTTCAGACTGCAGCGGCAGTGTCGCAATGGGAGCACTTTTCCCATTTTTAACCCCCGACGGAAAAAGAGGGGTGTTATAAGTTTGACGTGTCTGTCTGTGGCATCATAGAGCCCGAACGGATGATGCGATTTCAATTTAGTTTTTTTTGTATGAAATGTGACTTACCTGCGAGTGTTCTTAGACATGTTTGATGAAAATCGGTTGAGTCGTTTAGAAGTTGTGGGGGTGAAAGTGGGGAGAGGTGAACAAAGGTCTGCAAATATACTCGAGATGGGTATCAAATGAAAGCGTACTGAAAGGGAATATTGATGACTTAATCGAGAGTACTCTTAGCAACATAAAATGATATAAGTATGGTATGTACCTATAAAAAGTATAAAATATATGTATTTTTTTTTTTTTTTTTATCGTGAAAAATAGTCAAGAGACTGTCACATTTGTAGGTACTGACTAAAATCCACGGTGTTCTTCAATAGCCCTTTACGTTCAGGGGTCACGGTATTGGTGGGTCCTGCGACCCCGGCAACCTTTGGCCCTCCGTAGAGTGGCCCCGTCATAATGCCGACAGTCTTTGAGGCGAGAACACAACGCGCCGTCGGCATGGTCCATGGTGGGACAGCGAGTCGCCCAAAAGTATACATACATAAAATAGAGAAGTACTCTATTTCTAGAGTACAATTGGCAACTGATATAATTATATAGAAGTATATTAATACTAGCTTCTGCCCGCGGTTTCACCCGCGTCATGTTAGGAGTTTGGTCCTATAGTCCCGTCTCCATCAGTTCCCTTGAAGAGCGCTATTTCCGACGTCGTGGGTATCTTCAGTGGTGGCTGGGGCGAGAGGTAGAGGATGTCTTTTCCCTCACGCATTCCGAATGCTAACCATTCCCCTTAATTGCCACTGAATCTTGAGATACCTCCCGAAACGAAAAAAAACGAAAGCCGGTAGGACTGCGTCAGACTGAAGGTGAGGACGCAGCCCGTAGCCTTTCCAAATGATCCTTAAATTAGGCCGGTCAATATCGACATAAAAAACCAAACATTGCACACGCGCATGTAACTACGATTCTTTTATATGTTGTTAGGTCCCTTTAGAGTTTAGATTATTTAACACCCAAGTTTGCAACCCTGATAACCCTGTTCTGTCAATGTCAATGTCGAATCAAAATCGCACTTAACCAGTTTTTAGTATTTGTTGTTACAGCGGAAATAGACACAGGTCATCTGTGAAAATGTAACCTATCTAACTATCACGGTTCGTGAGAAACAGGCTCCGAAACATTACATTACTTTACAACATCTACAAAAACCAGCAACAAAACCACTTTTTTTGTATGGGAGCCCCCCTTTTTTTTACGTAGTAAAATCATCAAATGAGCCCTCCCACCCCGGGCTGGGAGGGACTGTCAGACTTGTACTGACTAAAATCCATGGTGTCCTTCAATAGCTCTTTATGTTCCGGGGTCACGGTAATGAAATAAGTCCCGCGACCAATGAGAACCCCCCTTAATATTTATTGTATTTTGTTTTTTAGTATGTTTTGTTATAGCAGCAACAGATGTACATCACCTGTGAAAATTTCAAATCTCTAGCTATCACGGTTCATGAGATACACACGCAAAAACTACTGAATTGACAGCACAGGGTATTCAAGGTGGCAATTAATAATAACAAAATGGTAGTTACATGCGCGTTTGCAATGTTTGATGTCGATATTGACCGGCCTAAAGAGGGATTTTATAGACGCAATTGTGACATATTACCCAGCCCGTCATTAATTTGTCGCGGTATTATTTTGAAACTGTGATATCTCCTAAGATATTCATTGAAATCAAATGATGTAAAGGGCAATTTCGTTCAAAATTAAATGCTTGTGATGATTAACGTATTTATTTGGATAAGGATTAATATCATGTTAATGAAAACACCTTCGCAAATAACGCATTACTCTAAAACAAATTTGGTTCCCATAAAAAAGGTTATAGTGACTTAACCTTTAAAGATAGATATATGCTCTCGCGGACTTTATTTTAGAAAATTTTATGAGGAATAATTCCGTAGTACATAATTTTTGCGAAACTCTAACCGTTTACGCAGCGCACGCAACGGAAGCTCTAAAAAAGGAATACATTTTCCCGATTTTGAAACATTTCTCATTACTGCTCCGCTCCTATATGTGATAGCGTGATGTTATATAGCCTATAGCCTTCCTCGATAAATGGACTATCCAACACAAAAAGAATTTTTCAATTCCAACCAGTAGATCCTGAGATTAGCGCGTTCAAACAAACTCTTCAGCTTTATAATATTAGTATAGATTATGTGAACTAAAAATTGGTTTAAAATATTTTTATTATAGTTAGATCAATGGATTCTAGATTTAGTATTAACAAAATGCTTCCTGTTTTAAAATAAGACAAAATTGTTTTGTAATAAATATACAGTACCGTCAGCACGAGTTTTCAGTATTTGAGACGTAAAGTAAACTGGAACTTTGACAATTTCAAATTGTCAATTTTCAAGGAAAAATTGGAACAGCGCCTCTGGTGTGCGAAGAAGGAACTATTTTTTCCTTGAATATTGTCAATTTGAAAGTTGCAGTTTACTTTACGTCTCAAATACTGAAAACTCGTGCTAGTTAGGCATAGCTTGATGTGTAGCCATTTGTACGTGTGATTTCTAAGCATAATGTTTCTCTCAGTTGAAACAATAAAGACATTAATGTAACTTATTGTATTTTTTATCTAGTCAATAAATGAATTTAAGTATTTTAATTGGTGTATTTTTTATGGGACAAACCCACCACACTATTCCCAAACCACTGCAACTCCTGAAAGTCAGAATCAACAGTGACAACCACAAGAAAAGCGTCGACACAATGAAGCTCGACGTGTCCCGGAGAATGAATTTACCTATCTTGGATCCTGCAACGAAATTAATCAGAAGAGAATAGTGGAGGAGTAGGAAAAATATGTTTCCACTTCCCTCCGTGTAAGCAGGAGACAGAACAAAACAAGGCCAGTAGGCACAAAGGGATATTACAACTGGGAGAAGCCCAGTTGCCTAGCACCACGGGTAAAAATTACTAGTAATATATTTTTTATGGGTCCTAATTTATTATACCTTTTTATAGGTAGGTAAGTGTGAAAATTCACAACTTTTTTTTTGTTTACAAACCGTCAACAAATAACAGACTACCAGCTCTGGGTGGAGAGGGAGAGACTGTCAGACTTAAAACATTGTTCCTTGAATTGCTCTTTGCGTTCCAAGGCTGCGGTTACCTTTAAAACCACTCCGACCCCGGCAGACATATGGCTCTTTCTGGTCCTTCAGCGACCTAGGCTTGGTTCTTGATCGGACGGCGAGTTACCCGTCACTCACCGTCTGCAACCTTGTGCGTACTAACTAAAGTAGGCCCCATGATACGATGCGACGCAATTCGACCTATTCCAACTACAAGTGAAAATCATCCTTACCACTACGACATATGACATAAAATGTGCGGTTATCTACGAGTACATGAAAAACCAAAAACGCTCGACACGACGACGTAAGTCAGTCGAATTGTATCATTATATCGTAGTAGCAAGGACGATTTACATTTTTATTAATAGAAATTGCAAATCGCAAGAATAGCGTCATGAGCTTCTTAAAAATGATGAAAAAAAAATACAAAAATTCAAGCGTGATTCATTTTTATTTACAAACTATAACAACACAATAATACACTGATTTGAACACATTCTTCACTTTATGCCCTAGGGCGTAAACAATTACTTAGATTAATTATAATTCATTTGTGTTACAATTAATACAACAAGTAATACATTAAGGGCTTATTTTTCAATAGTCAGATAACTTATCTGAGGAATAAAAATAATAATTTAATAATAATATTCCACAACTATCACACAACGCCATCTAGTCCCAAGCTAAGCAGAGCTTGTGTTATGGGTACTAGACAACTGATAAACATACTTATATATTTCTAAATGCATACATATTATAGATAAATTACACCCAGACACAGAACAAATGATCATACTCATCACACAAACATTTGTCCTGGGTGGTAATTGAAACGACGACCTCCGGCATAGCAGTCAGAGTCACTAACCAACCACTAGACCAACAGGCCAGTCCAAAAATAGCACTATGACTTATTTTGTTCTGACTATTGAAAAATGAGCCGACCTACTGATAAATAAATAATATTTTGGAAGAAAAACGTGGAAAAATCATACATAGTGTTGACCGATCATTTCAATAGGGTATTTTACTGCATAAATAAATTGAAAATCTATTTAGTCCGTCAGTAATAATATTGAAAAATAATGGACACGTATTTTTTATTTTTTTAAATCAATGAATACTGACAAAGATAAAAAGCTTCCAAATCCGGGAGTGGGGGCTTGTGACGTCATTGCGCTTGTAAAATTGTACCGACCGAGTGACGTTTTGTGATTTTTAGAAGCGTTGTATCTTCGTCAATTTTGGTTTACGTGACAAAAGAAAAAATACGGGTCTAATATTTTTTAATAATCTATATTTCGGACTAATATTTTTTTTTGAGTAAAATACCGTATTGGGACCCTTTTAACTAAGATTCCGCTGTCCGTCTGTCACCAGGCTGTATCTCATGAACTGTGATAGTAAGACAGTTGAAATTTTCACAGATCATGTATTTCTGTTGCCGCTATAACAACAAATACTAAAATACGGAATACTTAAGGGGCTCCCATACAACAGACCTGATTTTTGTAAAAAAAACCTTAAATACAAGTGTAGAAAAAATGCAAAAATAACATGCAAAAGCTTATAATTGACTAAACATCAGATCTCTCTTGATTAAACTTAATTAAATAAATATTTTGGTACAAACATTACATAACTACCTTCATTTTATTAGGTATTTGAAAATTACAGAAATTCTTCTCACCTAGACAATTTTCAACTTTATTCTTTAGAGTATAAAGTTGAAAATCTCTTAAAGACACGAAGGACACGAATCTTAACACGTTGACTGTCCGGCCATCACATGTAATGCATTTTTGGTCTAGCTGTTACGTCCGTGCATTACATGTAACGAATTTTTGATTTAGCTGTTACGTACGTGCATTACATGTAATGTATTTTTGGTCTAGCTGTGACGTCTGTGCTTTACTTGTAATACATTTTAGTCTAGCTGCGACGTCTGTGCTTTTCTTGTAATGCATTTCTGGTCTAAGTGACGTCCGTGCATTACTTGTAATGCATTTTTGGTCTACCTGCGAAGACCGTGCTTTACTTGTAATGCATTTCTGGTCTAGGTGTAACGTCCGTGCATTACACGTAATGCATTTTTCTGTCAACGTGTTAAATATATTTTCAACTTTACGCTCTAGGGTTGAAAATCTCCTATGGCGGTTGCTTTTTAATATATTGCTTAAATTAATTCTTTATAACTCGCGTGCAAGATTGCATCACAACACAATGTCAAAACTATGGCATTTAAAAGATGTTACATAAATAACTGAAAACTTCTCTAGTTATCAAACTGAATCAATAGATAACTGCGGCCGTGGAACGCGAAAAGAAATTGAAGAACCAGTACCCCTAGCACGAGTTTTCACTATTTATTATTACTTTACAGAGTCTTTCCAGTATTTACAGCGTTTCTTGTATGAAAAAATGGAACAGCGCCTCTGGTGTGCGAAGAAGGATCTAATTTTTTTCTAAAAAATTGTCAATTTGAAATTGTCAAAGTTCTAGTTTACTTTACGTCTCAAATACTGAAAGTTAGTGGTAAGGGTACAGGCTAGCCAGTACTCCATGCTTTCGTTTTTTTTGATGACGCTTTAAGAGAACACAACGCGCCGTCGACCCGTACATGGTCCATGGTCGGACAGCGAGTTGCCCTTACTCGCCGCTCCTATGCCCGCGGGCGTGGTGGTCTAAGGGGGAGGCCTATGTTCAGCAGTAGACGTCTTCCGGCTGATGATGATGATGAAGAAGTTTACAGTTATTTCAACCACACCTATACTTTATCTACTACTGACTACTCTTATCCTACTCATCTTTTTTGGCAGTTTTGCTGGCTGCTAGCTTCTTCTTGCATTCCTGGTAGATGCCGTCCAGGTCAAACGCTGCCTTCACGTTATCTTTTGAGAAAAGGAACCTGGAAAAAAGAAACATAAGTTAGGTGACTTAACGATTTAACTACTTATTTCTTTAAAAAGTAAAGAAAGGCTTTGCCTGTGTTCCTATGTTTTCCTTTTTTATATAATCTCGTCAATTTTTTTTCTGGATATTTGAACACAGCGGAAAATCTGGCCATTTTTTTAGGATTTTGATTGCTCATATCTGTTTTAATAATTAATTTATGGAAAAAAGGAAAACATAGAGACATGTCAATAGTGGCCATAGATGTTTTGTAAAATAAATATTGCTCTACTGGCATTATCCAGGGCGGCCGTTGTGTTTCCTCTTAATAAAGGCGCTCCCTGACCGCGAGCAGTCACCTGTAATGTAACGTTACAGATTCGAACATTTCATCAGTGATAGAACAGTCGAGCATCGCAATGTTCACCTTGTATCAAATCTATACTAAATGTACGCGAATGCTCGTCAGTCAGGGAGGTAGTACTGTAATGTAATGCTCAAAGTCGAATCTATGATGTTACATTACACGCGAATGCTCCCGAATGTGAGGGAGCACCTTAACATCACTTCGTTTGTCCATCTGTGCGTCCTTCACAGTCCATTTTGGCGTCACTCCTACGCCTACGGTGGCCGGAGATCGTCCTGCGACGTCCTTTGCCGTGGGCGTCTACCACTAAAGAAGTAGGAAAAACTCACTTCTGAAGCTTCCCAGTGTGATCAGCCTGCGGTCTCCTCATCTTCTCCTGACCCTCAGATAGCAGGAGTACCGTGGGCAACTGCCGACTGGTGGGTCCATCCTGAACTCTGTACTTCGTGGCTGATTCTGGGTATCTGAAGAGTAAGGGTGGAACAGTTAGTAGGGTAAAGGGGATATGCGTTTCATCTAATCTAATTATATATAACTCTAAGGTGACTGACTGACATAGTGATCTATCAACGCACAGCCCAAACCACTGGACGGATCGGGCTGAAATTTGACATGCAGGTAGATGTTATGACGTAGGCATCCGCTTAGAAAGGATTTTGATCAATTCTACCCCCTAGGGAATAATATAGGGGACAAAAATTTGTATAAATCTTCTTAGATTTTCGAATGATTGAACTGAAATTAAAGATTGGAACTACTATGATGAAGACATCCGCTTAAATAGGATTTTGACAAATTCAACCCCCATGGGGATAAAATATGGGAAAATGGAGATCTAATTCTGTAAGTTTGAACCTATCAGTACCTAATGGAACGAATAAATTAAGACGAAACTAGCTAATAATAATCCTACTAAACGTGAAAGTTTGTATGTGTGGATGGATGTTTGTTACTCTTTCACGCAAAAACTACTGAACGGATTTGGCTGAAATTTGGCTAAAATACACAGATAGTTTATAACCTGGATTAGCACATAGGATAGTTTTTATCCCGATGATATGTTCCCGTGAGATAATTTTTGAGTTGTAGCGGGTGAAGCCGCTGGCAACAGCTAGTACTTCATAACGCGAGCGAAGTCGCGGGCAAAACTAGTATTACTATAAAACTCATACCTTCCAACATCCAGCTTCCCGAACTTCAAATTTTCCAAGCTATAACTGGCAGACAGTTCCGCAAAGACTGGAGCAAAGTTGACACAGGCCGGATGCCATGCAGCATAGAGGCAGACGATCCAGGTGGTACTCTTGTGGTGTTTGAGCTCGTCTTCAAGAACCTGGGGACCTCGGAAGTAGGTGACCAGCTCTGGGCCCATGTATGTTGGTTCCGGGAGGAGGAGAGCTGAGAGTATAAGGATCGCACCGTATGGGAGGCCGTAGCTGTGAAAGAAGAATAAATAAATAATAAATATTCCACAACTATCACACAACGCCATCTAGTCCCAAGCTAAGCAGAGCTTGTGTTATGGGTACTAGACAACTGATAAATATACTTATATATTTCTAAATACATACATATTATAGATAAATTACACCCAGACACGGAACAAATGATCGTGCTCATCACACAAACATTTGTCCTGGGTGGGAATCGAACCCACGACCCCAGCATAGCAGTCAGGGTCACTAACCACTAGACCAACAGGCCAGTCTTGTTGATTTAGTAAATGCGAGTCATCATCTGCCTGTCTTTTTCCAACTATATTGTGGTCTGCTTCCAGTCGAACCAGATGCAGCTGAATATAAGTATTTTACATGGAGCGACTGACTATCGGACCTCCACAACACAGTAACTAAGAAATACCATACCCCATAGTAAGACTGGTTGTCAGACTTTAGAGCTTCTGACTAACAGTAATGACTGTCAAAGATCTACAAATGACAGTCGGGACCAACGGCTTTACGTGTTTTCCGAGACACGGAGGAAACTCGCTATGACAGATGGTCAACCATCAGACCAACCTCGGCAAGCGGGGCTTAACCCGGAAGATCGGCCTGTGCGGCTGTAATTTTTTTTTTTAATTTTAGAGAGGTACAGGCCAGCACATTATCCTACCACAATCTGTCAAATATCTTTAATAGATTAATTATTTTTATACGCATTAACGCATGCGATGCGCATCGTAATGATGATTTTTTGAGGAAAAAAAAGAAAAAAAAAAAAAATCATCATCTTTAATAGATTTTCAACCTTATCAAAATAGATAAAGGTTAATGTTCGGTTGGTAAAAATTGACGGATTCGGGTAGGATGACCTGCTGGAGTTTGTTCCACAATTTATTTAAGTACTGGTTTAGGTTCCATTTAATTTTTAATGAAAAACAAGCCAAAAATGTTTATCAAAATATCTAGTTGGAATGAATCGGCAGATCTTACGGCAACCAATAATTTGGTTACTATGAGGCGCTGTCAACGACGATATATTACTAGACTCCGCATGCACGATCTAAGGAACAAAAAATATTCTGTAAACTCGCTGAGGTACTACGTAAGCGAGGGCGACGGGGTACTGCGTTGTGATTGACTAACTCAAGGTCTGTTCTGTCTCAAGGTATGTTTACGGCTCACAGGAGTGGTCGAAATAAGACGGATATAAGATTTTTTTGCCTAATGTGTTGACAGACATCGGTCGCCTGTTATTAGGAGTCTAGTAATATATCGTCGTTGGGCGCTGTCATCGCACATACAGTGCATAGCTGTCCTTAAACATTAAGCTAATAATTATGCTAATTGACACTAAAACTACTCGTTATCACTGAGCTGATAAACACAACGACTGATTCAAAGTCTGACTTGACAGGCCTTTTGGTCTAGTGGTTAGTGACCCTGACTGCTATACCAGAGGTTATGGGTTCGATTCCCAACCAGGACAAATGTTTGTGTGATGAGCACGATCATTTGTTCTGTGTCTGGGTGTAATTTATCTATAATATGTATGTATTTAGAAATATATAAGTTTATCAGTTGTCTATATGGCATTGTGTGATATTATTATTCATTCTTAAGCTAGGCAGTTTTATTTGGCACCTGGGGCTCTCAACGCAATCCACTTTAGGCTGTGGAAAACAGACAGAGCTATACAATTTGTCTAACGCCATCTTGTTCCCTGAGCGGAACTATTCATGCTTTAAGAAGTCATAGTAGGCCATCTAATTATCCCAAAGGGATAAACTGGTGTGCAAATGATGATTTATAGACCCTATAATATTCCACAACTATCACACAACACCATCTAGTACCAAGCTAAGCAGAGCTTGTGTTATTGGTACTAGACAACTGATAAACATACTTATATATTTCTAAACTAAATACATAAATATTATAGATAAATTACACCCAGACACAGAACAAATAATCATGCTCATCACACAAACATTTGTCCTGGGTGGGAATCGAACCCACAACCCCAGGCATAGCAGTCAGGGTCACTAACTACTAGACCAACAGACCAGGGGTTGAGTCTTGACAGCACCTCCATAGAAGGCCAAAGACTGCCGGGGTTATGGGACTGTCTTTACAGGCATTTGTGACTCTGGTACGTAAAGTGCCATTGAAGGAATACTGTGGATTTAAGTCAGTATGAGTCTGACAGTTTGACATTCAGGAGTTTAATTAGGATTGTATACGAGATAGAGGAATTGTTCATTCATAACATGGAAGTTAGTTAAAAAATTATAATTTAAACCTGACTATGACATAAATTCTCATTTCTATATATATCCAGCATGTAACCGGTTCAGAACTGGTTTGAATATGCAAAACTAAAAGATTATAAGAAAAAAATATTTCAAAAATCGACTTACCGAATATCAGCGTAAAACCAAAGAATTAAATTCGCTATCTTCGTATAGACGAATGAAGACGACAAATAGTTAACCATAGTAACGCTTCCCGCCTTCCTAGTCCTTAACATTACGACAATAATTAGGAAAAATAGGATTTCCGTCTCACGGCTGTCCAATTCACAGTCGGCACTTGGGAACAAAAAATTACAAATATAACCTGTTCTCTTACACGTAACGTAAGAGAGACTTAATAGTATGTTAAACCAGTAATATGGCTTTAATAATTGCTTTAAGTCGGCTTTGTAAGACATTGTTATTAGTTAAAATTTTGATTTTCAAATCACAATTCGCTGGGAGCAATTTGTTGTAAATTATAATGTCCGGAACAGTGTTGCTATGTCAAACTTGCAAATTTTACCTAAATAATTAAACGTTTACCAATTTTTTTCTAATATAATTTTAAAACAGGAAATAAATCAAATGGGAACAATAAACGTATTTGTTGCCTGCCTTTATCTTCATTTCTTTAGTTTTAGATTGCGTAATCCTTGCCGCTTTCCCAGTTCTTTTTATTCCTACGGCACACAATTCTTCTCAAAAAATGGGAAAATATCCTTTACCTGACAACTCTTGTCCGGGCTAACACCCTGTTACACGGTGCGAATGACAGATTTGGATTGATTCAGTGACAACAGGATGGCAATATGATTTTGTTGTGAGAGTAAAAGAGACAACGTGTGACTAAAAAGAAGTTTGTTTTTTAACTAGTTGTTTCGTGGAAGGGTGTCATATAATTTCAAATAGGTACTTGTTTTATTTTTGTAATACACAAGTAAATATTAATAGTAGATTTTACAACAAGTGCACAAAAAAAAACATTTTTATCCCAGATTTTTAGCAGCTCGAGCCAAAGGCGAGAGCTGATAGTAATATCGAGGATAAAAATGGTTTTGTGGACGAGTTATAAACTCTGCTTTTCACTTCGATTGCGAGGAAATAAAACAGTACCTACTATAACATAACATTTCTTTAATTAAAATTCAAAGTAAAATTAGAACAGTTTTAATTACTGAACGAAATAGTTTTTCCAAATATATATAATTCCGAATATTAAAGGTATTCTGAATTTGTTTCTTACGACATTGTTATTAAGCTGCAGACCTATACAGCATACTATTAAATTAATTTTGTAATAATAACTTTCTTAAATCAAATAACCTACCGTACTTGAATTAAAATTTTAATATCTATTATAATTACCTTAAAAACACATAAGGCAAATAAATTAAAGTAAATATTATATAATAACAATTTTTATCTATGAACTTCTTATTGCATTTGGCTGTATGGCTCATTTTCTTTGCCATAAAATAATACCTAAAAGAGTAGATACGTTAACGCCCTTGTGCACAAAATTCGATTTTGTGCAGCCTATACCCTGCACAAAGAAGCACTTTCAGAGCAAGAGAAGTGAAAATTACGATTTTCATTCATATTATACTCTTTCCTAAGATACAGACAGATTTTCTTTGATTTTTCTAGTTTAGGAAGGGGATTCCTATGACCCATTTTATGTGTTGTACTGGTTGTATTTGTATTACTTACCATATAAGACAACTTTGTATACAATGTACAAACTACTTATTGAACAAAAAATATTATTATTATTATATTATACGCCCTTTTGTTAGGTGTCATTTCAACTAATGTACTAGTTTTTTTTTTATAGTGTTAAAATCATCAAATGAGTCCTCCCACCCCGGATAGGGCAGAAGGGACAGTCAGACTTGTCCTGATTAAAATCCTCGCTGTCCTTCAATAGCCTTTTATGTTCCGGGGTCACGGTGATGGAAATAAGCCCCGCGACCCCGGCATGCTTTGGCCCTCTGTGAGAGGGCCATGTCATTTTGTTGACCCGGTCATGGTCCATGGTCGGACAGCGAGTTGCCCTTTACTCGCTGTCCGCATGCCCGCGCCTACGGTGGCCGGAGGTCGTCTGCCGACGTCTGACGCCGTGTGCGGACGCCGTCCGCTCCTTCTCACGGCCCGCCTCCTCCTTCACGAGCATTACTGCTTCGCAGGAGGCAACCGCTTCCCACTCCGTCTCGCAATGTACTAGTACCTAGTTTTATTAAGTGTTCCTAGTACTAGCGCAGAGCTAGTACTAGGAATTTAACAGAGTTGAAAAAAAAATAGAAACACGATAAATATCTTCAAAAATATTTTAATATTCAAAACTTAAATTAGGTAACATTATTGTATTTATGGAGATTTGACTACAATAATATAATTTATTTCTAACTAACTTAAAATTAACTGTATTTTCTATTGGATGAAAAAGCCGTTTTTTTGTTTATGATCGCGGTCTAAGGGTCGGTACATATCTGACGGAACATCCGTCGCGTATTATCGGTCACGGAACGCCAGAGCAGACAAATGTATAGAAAAACACTTGCCGTTCACACTCAACCGATGATACGTTAGTGCGTCAAAGAACATTCGATGATACGCTCGACGGACGTTCCGTCAGATATGAACCGACCCTAAGCGTGACCGTGGGCATCAGAATTTTTCTGACAGTTTCTTAGTGTCTGCAAAGAAAATCTCAAAATAGGTACTTATTTACAAAAAATATCTAGACAGTATTTACTATACAGACTGTGTAAGAAACATCTACTAAGGGCTGATTTTTCAAAAGTCTGATAACTTTTATCTGAGGTATAAAAATGTCAATTTGACAGCTTTTCTATAGAAAATATGTCAAACCGCTATTTTTATTCCTCAGTTAAAAGTTATTAGTATCTTTTAGGTCAGGGGCGGACAAAGGATGCAGAACATTGAGCCATTATTACTAAGTATAGAGACGACACAACGTATCACAACTGTGTCCCATCCAGGATGAGACAACGCGCACAAGTTCATTCAGTGTTTCACAGCTCTGTGGCGTGCTCTAGGCGCGCGCACTCATCCTGGATGGGACATAGTGGTGATGCGTGGAGTCGTCTCTATACGTAGTAATAATAGCTCAATGTCGACGGGGTTATATTTCTTTCCCGTGTGTTTGGCTTCAATTCGCAGTGGCCTACTAGGAATCTGAACATAAGACTACAGTATTTATGTCGACCAAAAATAGCACAGAACCGCAATAAATATTGACTAAAAACACATTCGATTTAGATTACTAATTTTTCAATAATCAGATAATTTTTTTTTAGACTGACATGGTCACTATAACTATTATCTAGTTTTAAAACGGGCAGTGCCGATATATCGGAAACGCAAAACAAATAATAAACATGGTAAATATCCCGTTTTAAAACTAAATAACAGATAATTTTTATCTGAGGAATAAAACTGTCGGTTAGACAGCTTATCTATAGAAAATAAGTCAAATCGCTATTTTTATTCCTCAGATATTTATCTGGCTATTGAAAAATCAGCCCTGAGTGAAATAGACTTTATACCATTTTGACTTAGGAAACCCTAGGAGCTTTAAATAGCCTAGTGGAAAAACCGCATATTAATCTTTAAAATCGTGGTAATTATAGCCCTCATTTGCTTGAGCTATTTGCCGCAAGATCAATTTTATTCTCACTTTGATGCAAAGTACAAAAACAAGTTAAAATTAACTTTAAATTAACAACAAACTCAGCTTTCATTGTGGCCAAACCAGAGCATCCTCAGGTGCTTTATGCGCCTTTTCCATATGCTTTTTCAACTCATGTCTCCTAACGAAATTCGCTGAGCATTTCGAACAGGGCAACCTATAACCTTTATTATGTCTACGCTTAGCATGCTCAGACCTACGAGAAGCAGAAATAAATTTTTCTCCACAATCCTCACACTCATAAGGCCTCTCACCCGTGTGCCTTCGCCGATGATAAACGGCAGCCATTTTCGAAACGAGTTTCGCGCCACAAATGTCACATTCGAAATTTCGAACTCGTGTATGGACAACGGTGTGTTCAGCCAGTCTTGCGGGTGTATAAAACCTTTTTCCACACCATTGGCACTGATGAGGTCGTATATCCATGTGAATCCAGAGTATGTGGTTTTTGAGTTGAGGTCTAGAGTTGTAAGTTTTGCCACAATGATCGCAGGTGAAGGTAGCAGGGTCACGGATGTTGGAGCGTCGATTTCTGGGTACGTCTTGAGCGTTAGGCTTGGCGTCTGGTTCGCATTGAGCCCTATGTTCTCTATAACAGCCTCGATTGGTGAACTGTACACCACAAGCACGGCAAGTCCTGACTGCGTGCATTTGAGCATGACATTCGAAAGAAGCATTTCTAGGGAACGTCCTGCCACAATCTGTACATGTCAATGCTCCAGCTTTATGAGCTTTTTTCAAGTGTTTTTTCAACTGCGTCTCATTTGGGCATAGAATTGGACACTTTTTACATAATAATACAACCTCATTGTGTACTGAAGATAGATGTTCTTGCATATCTTTGCCTCTGACGAAGACCGATCCACAAGTGAGACAGGCCTCTTTATGCCCACTATTTCGTAAATGCATATTTAAGTAGTATGGACTTAAAAATCCTTTTCCACAGTCAGGACAACTGCAGGAAGGTCCAGTGCGCGCTCCTCTAGGTTTCCTTTCAACTGGTTTTTTCGTGACTCGATTTTTTAATCGATTTATAATCGTTTTGGCGTCATTAGTGTTGTAATCTTTGAATGTTTGCATCGAGAGGTCTGTTTTCAAGAATGCACAGACTGATTTAACGGCAGGAGTTGCTGAGTTTGGTAATGTGGAAAGGTTGAGGAGGGCTTTTCGCCAAAGTTTCTCTGAATTCCTGACAAAGAGACGGAATTCTTGCGCGGCAAGGGCTGTGCTGGCGCATGCGACGCAAGCACCGACTGGTACAAAGGATTCTTCTCTCATCTGGAAATAAATAATTAGGAAATAGTAGTTTTGTTGTAGTTAAGGTCCCTAATTGTAATATTCCTAGCCATTATAAATAAGGGAATCTAATATTTGAATATGTTGCAAAAGTAATGTGATCATTTTAATGCCACAGCGTCGATCTAATGTTTAAGTCAAAGCTGGTATATGAAAACCAGCTGTTCTTACTCTCTCTAATAATTTGAATTACCATCATATCTAGGCACATTAAGAATTAGATAGCTAGCAAAGGTACTTTTATAAATGTTATATGGGTGGGTGGGTCGCGACCCCCTGGGTAGGAGGGTCGCGAAATATTTCTTCATACGAAAGTGATCGTGCCATGAAAACGGTTGAAAAACCCTTATCTAGACTATTTAGTTTGTCCCTAATTTATTTAAACAGTTAAAAATAACAGACAAACGTATAACAATCAACAATACTTGATGTCAACAATGTTATTGCTTCAATAATTTCAGTCTTTCAACAAATAAAAGTAAGGCGCATTTTTCATGAAAAACTAGATATATTTCTATTCAATTAAATCAATTATCCGAAATAAAAGTACAAAACTTAGTCTATAATAGTCAGTTCACTATATTTCACAAATTCGTTCATATGCTCCCAACGACGACATATTACATAATACATACATAATAGACGCATAACATAAATATATAGTAATATATAAATATATAGTAATATATATAAGTCTAGTAATATATCGTCGTTGGACTTATCCAACGACGATATATTACTAGACTTAAAATAACAGGCGACCGATGTCTGTCAGCACATTAGGCAAAAAAGTCTTAGGCCTGAAACTGCGTTAAGCGGGCACCCGCGCGGTTTCATACAAAACCGCTCCGTCGCGGGAACCAGCGCGGGTGTCCGTCACGGGGAGGCGTGCCCCGAACCCACGTAACGGGGCCCGCCTCCGTGCGACGGAACCCGTCTCTGGGGCACGCGCTGTGCCCGCCAGGGCTGTCTTTTTTTGTGCTAATCGTCGTTTTGCTACGTAATAATATATTAAGTTTTCCATCGATACGAAAGACGACTATACAAGCACAACGTTCAAATTGAACTAGCGACACTGCGTAAATGGGTCTCCGCGACGGGGACCGTCGCTTACCCACGGAGCCCAGTCGCGTGTCCACGTGTGTGGACACGCGACGGTTGCCCGTCGCGGGCGCCCGCTTAACGCAGTTTCAGGCCTTATATTCGTCTTATTTCTCTCACTCCTGTGAGCCGTAAACATACCTTGAGACAGAACAGACCTTGAGTTAGCCAATCACAACGCAGTACCCCGTCCCCCTCGCTTACGTGAGTACTCAGTGAGTTGACAGAATAGTTTTTGTTCCTTAGATCGTGCATGCGGAGTCTAGTAATATATCGTCGTTGTATGCACCCATACAAAGAATGGACTGAACTTTATATGTGTGAAAGGGAGAAAGCGATGACTTGGTCAGATTTTAGTCACGTTAAAAGCGCAAAACCTCTCGTGGGATAACTCAGGCCATGTTACTGAACAATGTTTGTTCTAAGACTTTAGGAAATTCGCAAAAAATAAAAAAGATTTTTCATACTGATGGGCTCGATCAATTTCTCATTTTGTATGAAAAACCAATTTTTCTTTTGCGAATTTCCAAAAGTCTTAGAACAAACATTGTTCAGTTACATGTGCTGAGTTACCCCACGAGAGGTTTACTGAGGAACGTTCCAATCTGTTCCTCCTACCCCCAAAAGGCCGTACTTCGATACAATTGCATGCGTGTCTTTAGTTTTCTTCGAGTAGTCATGCCAAATGCTCTAAGCAATTTGTTTTGTCCGCTGTAGCAGCGGCACTTTTCATACAAGCTCTACACACTTCGCTTAATAATTTTTTAGCAGTCTGCTTCTCATTATGTCATAACCCTTGCTTGCCTTACTTTGGCACTCTACAAAACTCGCGAGTCTACCTTAGGTATTTGAGAAGATTTTCAACTCATCAGTGAGTAGAAATCTTAGATCAGTCTGAAACACATCTTTACCTTTCCTCACAGTTGAAATAATACTGTTTACTCTTTCTCAATAGTATTTCTGAGTCGTCTCGTCAAAGGATTGATCTCTCTTTCCGCAGGTTTTACTTCAACAACCGAATAATGAACTGACAAGTAATGCTTCTTCAATTCACACGGTCTCACAAACCGAGCCGAACACTGCTCGCAGCCATACTTAAAGTCCTTAGCACCTCTATGGCGCCTTTTTATGTGATCCAATCTTCTCGAAGACGACAGGAATCTGTCTCCACAATGCTCGCATTTGTATGGTCTTTCCCCAGTATGGATTCTTTGGTGCAACTGGAAACCTAGTTCAGTTGTCAGTTGAGCCCCACAAACGCACTGGAAGATTTTCCGTTCAGTTTTATGCACTTTTTCGTGAGACCTCAAATGAGCTAGCGTAGAAGTCCGTTTACCGCACGTTTGGCAGACGTAAGGCAGAACGTTGAGATGTTTTTGGATGATATGAATCTTGAGTGAAGGTTTTCGGTTGTACGTAACACCACAATAGTCGCAAGTGAAGTGTTTAAATTCGACTGGTGGACGATGCATAAATTCACATGTTTGCTGATGATATTTGAAGCACTTGACGTTGTTATAGCTCATGTTACAGGAACTGCAGTGAAAGAGGGAATGGGAGTGCACGTGAGCTCTTAAGGCTCTTTCATTGTTAAAACTGTTCCCGCAGTGACTGCAAGTGTGCATAAGTTTCCCGTGAGCCACATCAGCATGCTGCCTTACGGACTCTTCCTCGTTAAACAACTTATTGCAGATACAGCATTCAAATACAAGTACGTTGTGACTGTTCAACAAATGTTTGCCCAGTTTTTTCTTGTGAAGAACTAATCTACATCGACGACATGCTCTTTTGAGGGTATTTCTGAGATGGTAATTTAAATAGTCAGGCGTCGGAAACTTTTTGCCACAATCAGGACATCTGCAAGATTCTTTATTGAAGCCTCGTTGACGTCTGGACTTTTTATTCTTTACTGGTTTGACCCACCTCATATTTAATCTCTCCAGCGCTTCTTTTTTGTTTGAAACTCGGGCTATTTGGTCTTTGACAATGGTTTTTTCGTCGTTATACAGAATGAAAAAGGCTTTATCATCTTCAGTGGGGGATGGCGATTGGGAGATGAAGTTCGCTCCTTCTTCCCAGTGATGTGCGGACATTGCACAGAGGTTCTTGAAGGTAATGGCTGCGAGGGTGTCGTCAGAACAGCTTCGGCATAAGCCGCCGGGGAACGCGGGGTCCAACTCCATCTGAAATTACGTTTTCAATCAGTCCGCTCCTCTTGTCTTAAAGTTGATGTTGGTAATGTGGCCAATCTTTGGTTTGGCCAATATTGGCAAAAGTAGGTATGGCTTATAACTGATGCATATTCTTATGTAATTGTAACCGTGATTTTAATTGAATAAAACACTATCAAACCGGTACTTTAGTGCGTGAGACACATCACACTCGGCTTGACTACCATTTATTTGATAGCTATAGGTTAATTGCAAAGTAAGTAAATAATTCGCGTGGTTTTTTAAATATTTTTTATTGTAAAAATACATCTAAGTACAACAAATAGCTAGATTTATTTTTTAATTTACAACATATTGGTGCGTTTACACTTTCTGAGGGTTTTTTAGGCATCATAAATGCGATAAATTAAGTTTCGTTTCAGATTTTGAATACTTAACTACGTGATCTGCCCGAAATAACAGTTCTTTCACGACAAAAAAATATAACTACAATAAAATAAAACCTAAAAAACAGAGTTCTTTGAAGGTTGCTTGTGATTAACATTAGACTCGGATTGGCAAGTTCTGTCGTCGATTGGTTAACAGACAAATATAGAGATCAAGCTTACAGCCGTCATCATCATAGTCATAATTGTTTCGACTGTATTCTCTCATTTTTTAACATGCCACAAGACAAATTTATTTTCATATTTAAGGGCGCGTAACAAGTAACCGTAAAATTCGAAAAAATACGAAAAAAGGAGAGCCTTTTTTCTTATTTCCATACAGTAACATTGCCAAATTAATTAAACTACTACAGAGGTAGTGCACTAGAAAATTGATATAGGAATGCAATTAACATACTGAATTTGATGTTGTAACTGTTGCAGATGTATAAAAGCCATTGGGAAAGTTTCCAAATGCTTTTTCTACATCTAAAACTATTCGGCGTTGCGATTAGTTACTGCATTAGCTAATAAATTTTTTAGTGCACTACAGACCGATATTTCCTATTTTCATACAGTAAATTTGCAAAATCAATTAAAGTAAATATTTGACAGCCATTTGCGACGTTGCCAGCGTTCAGGATACGCGCTCTTAAATGTTTTCTAGAAGTATGAAAGAAAAAGTCGTCTTACTATTACGACCCGAAATTAAATTGGAATAAGAGTCTTAATAACCACCCCTACCAAACCGACTGAGACAACGTATTGACACGCCTGTATCCCGGCAGTGGAAACATAATAGACTGATTATACATAGGCTAAGGGCTAGAAATGGATTCTAATAAAACGTTTCAAACACACAATGTGTCCTCCTACCCATTGGGGGAAGGGAAGGACTGTCAGACTTGTACTGACTAAAGTTCACGGTGGTCTTTCAATATCCTTTATCCTCCCGTCAGATTCCAGGCGACACGGGCATGGTCCATGACGGACAGCGACTCACCCATTACATAGCCATAAAGCACTTCATACATCTGTCTTCTTCAAGTCTGCCTTAAATTTCGACTTCCCTTTTGAAGTCTTCAGCTTTTTCACATCCGTATGCTTTTTCATATTATGCCTTTCATAACCCCTCCTTGAACAGTATTTGGCACCACAATAACATACATATCTATCTGTGATTTTCTCGTGAGTAGTATTATGTTCTAACAAATGCGCTAGATTTGATAACTGCTTTCCACACTTGTCGCATTGGAAAAGCCTGCCTACTGTGTGTTTCAACCTTATGTGGATGCCCAGTGATTTTTTCGTTTTGTATTCTACTTTGCAGTAATCACAAATGAAGACTGATGACTTGGTTTTTTGTTGACATATTTTCTTATGTCTAGAGAAACAAACGCGGTTCGGTAGTTTCTTGCCGCATCCGCAAACTATGGGTTTATGTTTGATGTCCATGTGCTTATTAAGGTGCCCAGAATTTGTAAAGGTTTCAAGACATTCCAGGCATTCTTCTGACCCTTTCTGGTGGATACGTTTATGAGCAGCGAGAGCCGTTTCCTTTTCAAAACTTTCCGAGCAAACCGAGCAAGAGTAAAAAGTCATATTGTGTCTTTCACAGTGCTCTACAAATGCAGGAATGTCTAATATTTCGAAACAGACTCTGCAGATCTTTTTCCGAAATCCGCGCAAGTGTCGATTGAATTTGAAAAAGCATATGAATTGTGCAGAACAATGTGGACACGACATTTTGCGTTTTCCTGTGCCTGTTATTCCTTGTCCAACTGGTTCATCTTGAACCAATCGACTTTTGTAGATATTTTGACGCCGAATCCGCATTTTAAAACCAAGCAAAGCTTCTTTTTTCGTTGTTATCTTACTAATGTGACATCTCGACGTGTCTGTATAAGTTACAATTTCATCACCAATTTCTACATAAATATTTTTAGCATTATTTGCGGGTACTAGCTTGAGCAAATGATCAGTGATTTGATTCCAACGCTTTGCGGCCTCCTTGCAACGTTTTATGAAAGGTATTATTGATGTTAACTCCCAATTGCATCGGAAGCAGAGTTTGTTAGGCAGCGGTGATGTGTGCTCGACCTAAAACAATGAGTTTTTGGTCTTAAATGTGCCCTAGGAATTATTTGGAAGTATAAAAACATAATCAGCCTATAACGTTTCCACCGCTGGGTCTCTATAAACCCCTTGTTTCAGGTGTAGAGCATTTCTTAAAGCTTTTCAAAACATTATCATTATTTTATAAATAAGCGATGTGAGCATAAAAAATAAAGCGTTTGAAAGAATAAAGTGCGGTATGCCTTAAAATTTAAACTAAATAAACATTGTCGCACGTTAGCGGTAACACGTTAAATTGAACAGGGGCTGTATTACGTCATAAAACCAGGCTTGTCCAGCGAGTGAACAAGATGGCGCAAGACAACTTTTATAGCTCTGTCAATTTCACTCGCCGGAACAAGCCTGGTTTTAAGTTGTTGTAATACGGCTGCTGGACTGACTTATTTATTGCAGTTTTTAAATTGAGTGGAATTGAACGAGCATTCTTATGGCGATTCCGAAGTCTGAACCAATTTCTATAAGGAACTTGTGTCTAACATACAATTCACTTTCCCATACAAAATTTCACACGTCTAACAGATTACTATGTCAATATTTCTTTTGTGGAATGTGGGTATTCCTTATGGGCTTACCACACGCACAAGCTTCAACACAGTTTTACCTGTGCGTTTAGGCGTTCAGTGTTGCCGACACTGATATATATACCTAGATAACGCAAGAGCAACTACTTCACGTGCCAAAAATCCGTGCTAGTTTACGACCAAAAATCGTAAGTGGCCATTTTTGCTCTGGTCTGAATAGGATTATCGTTAGTTGTACGTCAGTTTTATTAAAATGTTTAACTGTGCTGTGGGATGAGGGGGTATAACAGTACCCCCTTTTTTTTTTTTTTTTTTTTTCGTGGTAAAATCATCAAATGAGACCTCCCACCCCGGGCAGGGCGAGAGGTACTGTCAGACTTGTACTGACTAAAATCCACGGTGTTCTTCAGTAGCCCTTTACGTTCCGGGGTCACGGTGATGGTATGAGTCCCGCAACCCCGGCAGGCTTTGGCCCTCTGAGAGGGGGCCCCGTCATTATAACAGTACCCCTAGCACGAGTTTTCACTATTTTACTTTACAGACTTTTTCCAGTATTTACAGCGTTTATTGTATGAAAATATGGTACAGCGCCTCTGGTGTGCGAAGAAGGAACCAATTTTTCCCTTGAAAATTGTCAATTTGAAGTCGTCAAAGTTCCAGTTTACTTTACGTCTCAAATACTGAAAACTCGTGCTAACGGTACTGGTAGTCAAAAAATGGCTGGCTTGATTTTCATACAGGTCGTGATACTTGCGTTATCCAGGTATATCTACATCTGTGGTTGCCGACCGTGTATTGTTTTTATCGCGCAGGTAAAAGTGTGTTGAAGCTTGAGCGTGTGGTATGCCCAGATTTGTGGTCTGAATCACCATTCATTCACCACTTCAGATGAAGTATTGAGCTTGGCTTAATGTCAGTACGGAAAGCGGGACCAGATTATATGTACTAGAATTGTTATCATTGACACGCGCGCTGTTGTATTTATTTATACTTAAAATAAATGCAGAAGTATGTCATAATTTGTGTTTAGAGCTGACTGGAGCTTATTTTATATTTAGGATACTTTTCATAGTTAAACAAATAGACATTGTAGTTTATTCTATTTCATAGAAGTGCACTTTGTGAAAAAATACGACTACGGTTTATGGTCAGTTATAAACTATGGATTTAAAACTTTTTAAGTACGTTTATACAACCTCCTTCAACCTAGGTATTTTAGCAGGCGTACCCTCACTCTGATGCTTTCTACTATGATACAGCAAAGCCCTACAGCTTGTAAACTTCTGATGACAATCATTACATTCAAATTGCAAAGACTGCGGTTTGCCTTTAGCATGGACCGAATTCACGTGTTTTTTCAGCCGATAAGGCAATCTGAACCTTGCTGGGCAGAACTCACAGGCGTGTTTCAAAACTATATCAGTCTCTCTATGACATTTTCTGATATGTTCCGACCGTCTAGAAGACGCCGAGAAAGATTCGCCGCAGAATTTGCAAGGATACGGACGTTCTCCAGTGTGTAATCGGACATGTTGTATGTATCCTAATTTGGTTTTTAAGACAATGCCGCAGTGCCCACATTGGTATGACTCAGTAGACTCATGTTTCTTGACGTGAGTAGTCATGTGAGCCGCTGCGAGCAGTTTACCGCAGTAAATGCAAGGTCTGTGTGTATTTTTCATATGCACAATTTGTATATGAGCAGCGACGAACTTCTTCCCAGCAAATTTCTTCTTACAGTAATCGCAAATGCATTCCGAATCAGCGCTGCCTCTCATACCAACTTTAATGGTTTTATTCCTCTTCTTAACCGTAATAGTAGCTTTGTTTTTAGTTTTGTGCACATCTAAGCGAGTTTTGTCCAAATTACAGCACCGTTTCACGTGGTAATGGTAGCATTTCTGGTTTCTGAACAGTTCGTCGCAGCCAGGACACGTTTTTGGGGTGTGGACTGATAGATGGGCATAGTAAGCTTGCTGGCTCTGGAAATTCCGGCCACATTCCCCACAAGTACATGCTCCGGATGCGTGGGCCTTCGATAAATGCGTCTTATACTGCATATAATTTCGGAACATAGCAGGACATTTCTTACAGTCATACGGCTCTCTGTTATGGGTTTCAATTAAATGCGATATAAGCTCCTGTCTCGTCATAATTTTAGCACAAATGTGGCAAGCATGTTGGTTGTTGGACGACTCCTTCAAATGCTGGCACAAATGTTGGGCATACAAGAATCGCTTCCCACAACCCGGGCATTGGCATTTGTTACTTTTTACAGTCTCGGACCTGGTTTTCAACTTTGGCAATTTTGGTGATGCGGTAAAAACTGGCTTCTTTTCCTCTTCATCTTGCTTTGTGATAAAGATAGTGTCCTCAGTGACTATGGCAATGATTCGGTTGTTAAAGGCTGTCTGTTCCGGTATGCTGTTCAGTAGTTCCAGGGTGGTGTTCCACTGTAGGGCAGCTCTTCGGCACTGGGTCCTGAACTCTGCTGCTTGGAGGGCTGACACTGAGCATATGGAGCACAGTCCTAGAGGCAGGTCATCATCCAGCCGCACCTGCAACCACCGGACTAATCAAACGGCCAATAAGCTGTATTCCTCTTTTTTATATTTAGAGATATTTTGATTTTGGGAGTCTTTTCTTGATAATACTATGTTTGTCAGCAGAATTAATATCTTAATATTGTCAGGAGTTTAATTAGAAGACTTGTCTTATATAAGCATACTTGAAAAATAACTGGCAAAATAAACACATCTCCACTTTTTTCATTTTTACTTTTGTACTACCATTTTACATCATATGGTACAGCTATCAACTAGGCATAAATCCAGATTCCAAGGCTGATACTAAGTAACAACTTATGGAAATACCCAATAACTGCACAACCTGGGAATCAGGACCTCAGATTTAGCAGTTGCGTTAACCATTAGACTATTTGCTCACTTAAATGTAACTTACGAAATGCCTGTATACCATTAAGTAAAACTTTACCTAACCGTCCAGAGATCAGGGGGGGTAGTAAAACGTCTTAAAACCAGGCTTGTTCCAGTGAGCGAACGAGATGGCGCTAGACGTAGACGACTTGTATAGCTTTGTCACTTTCACTCGCCAGAATCATCATCATCAGACTATAACGTTCCCACTGCTGGGACACAGACCTCCTCTCTGAGAGAGGGAGTGGGCCATAATCCACCACGCGGGCCCAGTGCGGGTTGGTAGATGTCACATGTCTTCGAATTTTTGGTTCTAGGACATGCCGGTTTCCTCACGATGTTTTCCTTCACCGTTGCCACTCACTCGCCTAATACCCCCCAGAGCCGCTCATCTGTTGCTTGTGTACTAATTGTTTTAAAATACATCTATTTTTTAAAACAATTGTTAGGTAATGGTATACTGTTAGGTAATGTTTGAGTTAATACGAGTGATTTTATCCATTTTCATTAATAATAATTAATATACAATAGGGTATTACTACATAAATAAATTGATAATGTATTAAGTCCGTCAGTAATAATATTGAAAAATAATGGACACGTATTTTTTATTTTTTCAAATCAGTGAATATTGACACAGATAAAACGCTTCCAAATTCGGGAGTGGGGACTTGTGACGTCATTGAGCTTGTAAAATTGTACCGACCGAGTGACGTTTTGTGATTTTTAGCGTCGTATCTTCGTCAATTTTGGTTTACGTGACAAAAGAAAAAATACGGGTCTAATATTTTTTAATAATCTACATTTCGGAATAATATTTTTTTTTTTGAGTAAAATTTGTATTGAAACAAGCGCATTGTAACATTATCTACGGAGCTGACGTACCAATACAGTTAAAATCTTATGTGCCTTCCTACCAGCTAAACATTTGCTTAAAAAAACATTGATTTGAGTCTCATGACTTCATAGAAATGGATTTTCATTAGAAATGGACTTTCTTTTTATGTGGTAAATTCATCAAATGAGTTCTCCCACCCCAGGCAGGGCGGGAGGGACTGTCAGACTTGTACTGGACAGGTCCACTCAAATCTGTGTGGTTCTTTCTTTAAAAGACCATTTCAGACACCTGCATGGTCTTCATATGGCTTTAACAGTATACTCGTAATGTCTGGACCAGTGACCTCTGAGTTTGTTTCGGATGTTTCTTCTCAGAGTAGTCGGGTACGAAACACCGGCCTCATCTGGCTTTAAAAATATTATGACGTGTAAAATTGTTTTATAACAACCGACTTGCAAAATAAACATCATTTATCATTTACTGACTAAAATCCACGGTGTCCTTCAATAGCCCTTTATGTTCCGGGGTCACGGTAATGAAATAAGTCCCGTGACCATTAGAAATGGACTGAAGGAATAATAAAAAAAATTACAGAATTTGGAACAATTACTATTATCCTAAGCATAGTAATGTTTAAAATGTAGAAAATAAACAATTCTATTCTTCAGTGTTTTTTTTTTAATTTGTGATTTTTCCCTTGACTCAAGTCCAGGTCAAAGGTGATTGAGACAAGGCCTATGGTGGAGCGAGCTTACCCAGAAGAAGCCTTTCCGCTTTTTAAATAAAAGTCTATCAGCCTTACTACAAAAACTTAAACAATTATGTTAAACACTTGTCTAAAAAAAGTGTGATTGCAAAACGGACCTTATCTCAACTTCATAACCAAACGACGATATATTGCTAGACTCCGCATGCACGATCTAAGGAACAAAAACTATTCAGTCAACTAGCTGAGGTACTACGTAAGCGAGGGGGACGGGATACTGCGTTGTGATTGGCTAACTCAAGGTCTATTCGGTCTCATGGTATGTTTACGGCTCACAGGAGTGGTCGAAATAAGACGGATATAAGACTTTTTTGCCTAGTGTTGTCAGACATCAGTTGCCTGTTATTAGGAGTCTAGTTATATATCATCGTTGTCATAACCTGACATTTTTTTAGAACAAGTGTTCAACAGTCATTTAAATGTTTTTGTGGTATGACAGTATAGTTTTTGCCATAAATGGTTAAAAATAAATTGAATTGTGCAGAAAATCTTCAAAACATAGACAAAGTTATTGTCTATTTCGACTGGCCTGTTGGTCTAGTGGTTAGTGACCCTGACTGCTATGGCGGAGGTCGTGGTTTCGATTCCCACCCAGGACAAATGTTTGTGTGGTGAGCACGATGATTTGTTCTGTGTCTCGGCATAATTTATCTTTAACATGTATGTATTTATAAATATATAAGTATGTTTATCAGTTGTCTAGTACCCATAACACAAGCTCTGCTTTGTTTGGGACTAGATGGCGTTGTGTGATAGTTGTGGAATATTATTATTACTAGCTGTGCCCGCAACTTCGTTCGCGTGGATGTCGGAATTGAACAATGTATTTTTTAGTTCTAAGCGCTTAATTCAGGCCAGTCCATTCCAGTCCGTTCCAGTCCATTCCAGTCCATTCCAGTCCATTCCAGTCCATTCCAGTCCATTCCATTCCAGTCCATTCCAGTTATTTGAATATTCTAGTTTTTCTATTCGAAGTTAGATCGCGCGACTGACGTACGAAATCAATGTGTGAGACCAAAGAAACTTCTGAAACACTTTAAATTCAAATATCTTTTGATAGACTGAACCGATTCCAATGAAACAAAAACTAAGTTCCTCTCCAAGTTACGCTTAATCGTTGTGTATAAAAGTTATCTACATTAATTTCGTATATTTTACGTGATACCTGGACAAATACACAGACAAACAGACAAAAAATCTAAAAATGCTAGAAATGGGTTCTATTGGTTGTCCTTTAATACCCTGGCTATATTTTTTGAGTTTTTATTTAATGTACAAAAATAATTTTTCTACAGTTTTATTATATGTATAGAAGATTATTTTTGTAAGAATAGAGCTAGAATTGTTTGAGCTAGGTACTAATATTTCAGAAGTAGTGATTTTAACTTCTTGTAAGTGAATATTTTTCAACAGTCAAAACAAACAGTCATTTCAAATTCAAATTTAGACTGATATATCAGTATTTTTAGGAGCCCCCCCGACAGCAACCTTATCACCTTTCAACACTTACTACTGTTTTGGCTGGAAAGAAGTGGCGGAACAAACTCCCAAGCAACACGTCTGTCTGTTAGTTTGGTTAGATGAACCAGGATATTTTATAGTGCAGTGAAACATAGTTCAGTACCCTTACCACGAGTTTTCAACCTTTTACTTTACAGCAACTTTCCAGTATTTACAGCGTTTCTTGTATGAAAATATGAAACAGCGCCTCAAGTGTGCGAAGATGGAACTAAGTTTTTCCTTTAAAATTGTCAATTTGAAGTCGTCAAAGTTCCAGTTTACTTTACGTCTCAAATACTGTCAACTCGTGCTGACAGTACTGTACAATATTTCTTAGAACAGATTTTTACAAGACATTGCTCTGACTATAATATATTCCTTGAGGTAAGATTTAATTGCCTAGCTAGCAGATAATCATATAAATATTTGGCTTAAAAGACTGTGTCAAGTAGCTTTTTGTTTATTTAAAAAAAAAAAAAACAATGATTTAAAATAAAACTGTTGTTGTATTTACAAAGCTAGTTATAGACAAAACTTAATTTTCCTATCGAAATATACAGAAACTATTCAAATGACGTGTATAATAATTAAATAGTATTTTTAGGAATGTTAGGCATTTACTAAAATCACATTATCATAATAACCTATCAATCTAGCATTATGTTGTGTGACGTCATACTAACTGACCCCGTAAACGCCTACTTGGGAAAAATGATTTAAAAGGTTATTTTAAAACATTCGGGGAAGTTTAAGAACATTTAAAAGAATAAGGCAAGGATTAAATAATAATCAAGCACCAACATCAAACGAAATTACAAAAAAATGTAAATTTTAATTCCCGTAAAATTCTTATCGGCGCCATCTTGCTACAACCGCGGCGGGAAGACGCCGTTCCGTTTCGCACAGAAAATAAACAAATCGTTTGATGTTGAGCTTGTGGAATCACCAAAATAACGTACCTCGACTCCTGTGATGACTTCTAGCAGCTCAGCAAGCGTCACAGGCTTGTCTCCATCCATCATAACCGTGTCTTCCAAATGTACTTGCCCCTCGGTCGTATCACCCATGCAAATTCGGCATCTATCGGACCCATCTCCTCGCACTATATGGGATACTAACGCCTTTATATCCACTTGCCGGCTCATTTTTGATGTTTTTAACAATAATGAATAGTTTTTCCAATGATTTTTCAATAATTTTCTTTTATTTCTGAATTCAGTACCTACGTCACACGCGCCGCTGTGTGATTTTTTTGACGTTTTGAAGTAGTGCAGTCTGTAGTGTTGTGAATAGGTGTCAAAAAGTCGATGTGCTCGTTATGACTCGAGTACTGAATCGATTGCATAAAATTAAATTGCATCGAATTTATTTAAATATATGATTTATTATAAATGACTTAGAAACATAATTTGAAAATAAAAACAGTGCATAGGCACAGAGACCCACAGATGGAGTCATAAGCTTGCAATAACATTTTAATTTTAGAAACGTTGCTCGCCCTTTAGACTGATGTTGGAAAAGAAAAACTATAGCTCGTAGTTCGAACTCCTTTTGGCTCGTGTCGTCTTCATATTCTTTAATACGACAAAAAAGAGTTAAAAGTACTAAGCGTATGCTATTTCATTCATTTTACAAACCAAAATAATTTTCCATCTAAAACTATATATTCGGTGTTACGATATTAATGGTTGCATTCTCTTATTAATGATTTAGTGCAATACAGTGCAATATTTCTCATTTCCATACGGTAACATTGTAGCGGACTTAAAACTACTACAAAAAGAACATCAGCGCCATCCATGCGCAGACCGACAAACTAAGATGCAAAAATATCTACATCACGCAATCAAAGTTTACAGCGATCGAAGTATACATAGAAAAATCCGAATTTTAATGTCGGGCAGAAAGCCCACCAGACACAACACCCGTCTGGTCGGAAGGTACCTTCCTTTGCACCGGGTAGCGAGGAACTTTCCACTCTGTTCCTCCTACCCCCAAAACATTCATCATCATCATCATCAGCCTATAATGTTACTACTGCTGGGACACGGGCCTCCTCTCTGAGAGAGGGAGTGGGCCATAATCCACCACGCGGGCCCAGTGCGTATTGGTAGATGTCACATATCTTCGAATTTTTTGGTTCTAGACATGCCGGTTTCCTCACGATGTTTTCCTTCACCGTTTTGAGAGCAGTGGTGATGAAATAAATTACACAAAGTAATGTGCCTGGCGGGGTTCGAACCCACGACCTACAACTCGTAAGTCGGGACCGATACCACTGGGCCACCACTGCTCTAGTCGGGACCGATACCACTGGGCCACCACTGCTCTAGTCGGGACCGATACCACTGGGCCACCACTGCTCTAGTCGGGACCGATACCACTGGGCCACCACTGCTCTAGTCGGGACCGATACCACTGGGCCACCACTGCTCTAGTCGGGACCGATACCACTGGGCCACCACTGCTCTACCACCCCAAACTGCTCCACCCCAAAACATTACGAAAATTAATATTATAACTTGTTAATAATTGACAACTATTTGCGACGTTAACAACTTTTAGAATATGTGGATTCGGATTTACTCCTATAAGCCAAGAATAATGATGCTGAACACATTTTTTTTTTAATCAACTATTTATATTCTCTTCAAAGAAATCCCTGCACTCTAATCAAGGGGCTCGGAACATAAAAACATACACAATCATAATGATTTTAATATTAGTAGGAAAAATTATCCTGAGTCATTTCGATTAAACTGTAACATGAATTATTTAATCGTTATGACTCAGTATGTTGAAATGTTCCGTCTCTAGACAAGACCGTTCCATTTCTCACCAATCAGAATCACGTTTAGTTACTACACCAAAAATGAGTTCTCCACTTTTTTACGAAAATACTATTCAGTGATTCAACTGATTCCGAATGAATAGAATAAAAATATAGTAGGATGGTAGTCATTATGTTCTTTTAGTATCTAATTGTTGTTGTTCCAAAGCAGAATTAACATTAAACTTGAGATTACAATTTTACCCTTTTTTTTTTTATCGTGGTAAAATCATCAAATGAGACCTCCAACCCCGGGCAGGATGGGAGGTACTGTCAGACTTGTACTGACTAAAATCCACGGTGTCCTTCAGTAGCCCTTTATGTTCCGGGGTCACGGTAATAGAAATAAATCCCGCGACCACAATTTTACCCTAGAACAGGTTACAATACAAAATCTAGCAACATTAAATTCTGAGTCAGCTGTCAAAGTGTACAGAAGTGTCAAAAAACTTGTCAAAGTCATTCATTCAGTTTTGTTTGTGGGAAAATCTAAGTCAAAATGGTAATTCAATTTAATTTTTCTAGCATAATCCTTGATATTTTCGCCTATTAATTAACGCAGGTTTAAAGAGCATGGTGTAAATAATGCGACCGCATCAATATTTTGTGTGATTTGTGTGTATTTTCTTGTGAAAAAGTGATATAAAAACTTGAGGGTTAAAATTCGAGAAATAATCACTTTTTGTGGATTCTGACTGAATTTCTCGTGAAATACAGCCAATATGGGTATGATAGAGTGTCCTTATAATTATTATTTCAACAAGTCATGGTGAAAAGTCATAATTTATTTGGAAAATGAAAATTCCGGTGTACCGATGTTCTATTGTTCATTGTCTATGAAAGTATGACTTCAGAATCACAACTGTTCATGTGACCCGCGATTTTACTTTTAAATAATTATAATAAAACCTTTTTTTCTACTTTTATTGAGATTTTATCATGTAATACACCTTTTGTAATTTAAAATTCGATTATTTTCGTTATTCTGTTTTGGTAAAACCTAAGATTTGGTTTTAGTACTTTGTAATACAGTTGAATCCGTTTATTATGACATTGAAGGGACGGTCATTCTAAGCGGACGTCATACAAAGCATTTTGTACAAAATAAACAACCTCCTGTTTTTGTCAGTATGTATTTATTTTAACAGAGAGACAATATAGAACTAATATTAATTGTTATTACCCACTGAGACTCAAAACAACCATGCATGGAACATCATCGGGTATCACGTGACGCTTCCGAACACTTGTCGAAGTTGTTGAAAGAATTTTCTATGAAAACCAAACTTCGCTGTGTAATGCGTCATAATAAGCGGTTGGTCGTTATAAGCGGAGTCATAATAAACGGATTCTACTGTACTATAAATAAATACACAGTATTTTTTTGTTATTAACCCCGCAGCAAATTAAATTCAACAGAAAATTAGTATTTCTATAATTTATGTCCCTCATCACACTTAGCACAAGAGTATTAAAAAAAAAACAAATATACCCTTTTTTCTAATATTGCATTATTTAAACCCAAATATAATTAGCTGCACAAAACTTCAATGTAATCAGCCTAAAACATTCTATCCAAACAGGATGTCTGGTTCATCTTGTATTAGTTACACAGTAAAATTTTAATAATGTTCATTTTGAAATCAATAACTGCCAACATTAATATGAGTAAAGCCCTGAGTGGTGAGACTGGCTAAAATGGCACTGTAGAATATTTGGTTTGTGTGTTCTCCAATACAATTGGTTTGCCTTTAAATTCTGCTACAAGCACCTGTTATATTATCATCCTATTGCCGTCTACTGCTGAACGTAAGCCTCCTCCAAAGAGCGCCAACCATCCCGGTCCTGGGCAGCCTGCATCCATCCAAGGCCAGCCACCTTACTTAAATCATCTACTAATGTTGCAGCAGGGCGTCCTACACTACGCTTGCCCATTCGCGGTCTCCACTCTAGCACATGCGTGCTCCATCTGCTGCCTGTCCGTTTACAGACGTGGCCGGCCCACTTCCACTTCAGCATGCTGATTCTATGCCCAATGTCGGTTACTTTGGTTCTCCATTGAATTACTTCATTACGAATTCTATCCACCAGAGAGCCAACTGTTGTCAATGTTTTTTTTTCTGTACCCTCATGGGCCTATGAGAAATAAAAACATTAGATTTTTTATTTTCTGGGATCACGGTAATTTGTTGTCCTGCCACCAGCACTGAAGCAATGGAATCCAAAGAGCATGTGAAGGCACCTTCTATTTCACGCAGCGTGGGAGGACCCATTTCATGATGTTTTCAAGCCAAATAAAAACATGCAAAATCATATGTTTTTGTTACAGCAACCACAGATTCTCGTGCTGAAGGAGGGGACGGACCAGTCTCAGGGCAAACCGCAGCTCATCTCAAACATCAATGCGTGCCAACTGGTTGTCGATGCTGTAAGTATACGTAACTTATTTCAGTTCTTAGCGTGTCAATGGTGTTCTAAAATCGTGACAGGACTGTGCTACGATTTAGGAAGTAGTTAGGCACCTTCAGAAGTGTCTTATTAGGGTGCTCCCACAATTATCGAAATATAACTTCTTATTTTTGACTGGCCTGTTGGTCTAGTCAGTTGGTCAGGGTCACTAACCACCCTGACTGCTATGCCGAGGGTCGTGGCTTCGTTTCCCACCCAGAAGAAATGTTTGCGTGATGAGCATGATCATTTATTCTGTGTCTGGGTGTAATTTACCTATAATTATATGTATGTATTTAGAAATACATCAAGTATGTTTATCAGTTGTCTAGTACTCATAACACAAGCTCTGCTTAGCTTGGGACTAGATGGCGTTGTGTGATAGTTGTGGAATATTATTATTATTATCGACGATCATCTACTATAGGCGTATGGCTCGTTTCGAAGTTCGAGCCACTGCAAATGGTATTAGACACCCTTATTATGTCGACATAAAGGCTTTTTTGACCGGCGTTAGCACATTACGCGTCGATAAATGTAGGAGCACCCTAACTGTGTTGTCTTACAAATTACACAAGCATACTGTTCATAACTGAATTATGAAATACTAATAATTTTGAGGCGAGGTTCTGAATTATAATAAAAAAAAAATGTTAGAAAATTATGATAGGTATTGTAATTCTTCATAAAAATCTGTTGAGCCAATGATTATAACAATCGGATCCAATTTCTGAAGAATTATGTGGATCATGATAGTAGAAATGAGGCTCATAATAAAAAAAAAAACAAGCAAGGGAACAAGGTATTATAATGGCAACACTATTACAAAAATTTACTACACCATCATCGTCAGCTTATAACATTCCCAATCCCAATGCTGGGACACAGGCCTCCTCTCTGGGCCCAGTTTGGGTTGGTAGATGTCAAAACGTTTTAGAATTTTTGTAAAATTCAAATTTTTTACACTTGAGGAAAAAAACATTAACAAATTATCATTTTTCAAGGTCCGCACAACCCTTGGCCCTCGTGGCATGGACAAGCTCATCGTGGACCACAATGGCAAAGCGGTGATTTCCAACGATGGAGCCACAATCATGAAGCTGTTGGACATCGTGCACCCTGCTGCCAAGACACTGGTGGACATCGCTAAGTCACAGGACGCTGAGGTGAGATTGTGTTTATTTTTATGATAAGGGTAATTTTTGGGGTGCAATTGGAATTATCAGTTTTTTTTTCAACTTTTTTTTTCAACTACATTATGAACTTCTTCTGAATTTTTTTTTATGGGACAAACCCACCACACTATTCCCAAACCAGTGACAACCATCAGAAAAGCGTCGAGACAACGAAGCTCGACGTGTCCCGGAGAATGAATTTACCTGTCTTTGATCTTGCAACGAAATTAATCAGAAAAGAATAGTGGAGGAGTAGGAAATATATGTTTGTTTTTTAAATATGGATATTTTTAAAATGAAAAATTTACATAACAATAAGAACTTTATCCATTCTATGAATTTCTCCTGTATCGTGAGTACATTTACAAACATATAAACTGACATACAGAAACGCTCAGACCCGGAACAACTACTTGTATATGTTTGTAAACGCATCCACGACACAGGAAGAAATTCATAATGTGCGGAAAAGTTTTATAAAAGAAAAATTTTGTTTTGTAACTCCACCCCAGATACAGTAGAAATTCATAGAGTAGGGATGGGTTTAAAAAAAAAGTAATTGGAATGTTCACTGTCTTTTTATATTATTAGCCAATGATTATAACAACGGATCCAATTTCTGAACGAAACTATGTGGTTTATGATAGTAGAAATGAGGCTAATAATAAATTTTAGAATATAGTGCCACAAAATTAATAAAGCATGGATATAACACAATGATTTTTATTTGCAGGTTGGCGATGGCACCACATCAGTCGTCATCCTGGCTGGAGAGCTTCTGAAAAGGCTGAAGCCCTTCGTCGAAGAAGGTATGTAAAACAAAGTCTTATAACATTTTTTAACGTCACAGGAGTTTCTCCTGTATCGTGGATGTGTTTAAAAACTTAGAAACACACAAACATCTAGCCCGGAACAACTACTTGTAGATCTTACAAATATTTGTTCCGTGCGGGGATCGAACTCGCGACACTCTGCGTAACATTTGATCGCTCAGCCACTGCGCCAACCGTGTCTCTTCGCCGAATCTCTTCAAAGTTATAGTGAACAGTCTTCTTCTGGGTAAGCTCACTACGTCGCGTGGTAGACTTTTGTCATTTTTGACCTAGACTGGAGTTGAGACAAACAGATCTCAAATTTAAAAAAAAAAACTGAGCCTACAGAACTTTTCTTTTTGCAAGTCTTAATTAGCTCGTGGCTAAATAATTACAGCCGCACAGGTCGATCTTCCGGGTTAAGCCGCGCTTGCCGAGGTTGGTCTGTGGATGGGTGACCATCTGTTATAGCGAGTTTCCTGCGTGCCTCGGAAAGCACGTAAAGCCGTTGGTACCGGCTGTCATTTGTAGATCTTTGACAGTCGTTATTGTTAGTCAGAAGCTCTAAAGTCTGACAATCAGTCTTACCATAGGGTATGGTATTGCGCAGTTACTGGGTTGTGGAGGTCCGACAGGCAGTCGCTCCATGTAAAATACTGATATCCAGCTGAATCTGGTTTGACTGGAAGCCGACCCTAATATAGTTGGGAAAAGGCAGGCAGATGATGAATTAGCTAAAAATAAAGCAAAACTTTTTACTTTTCGAAGTTGCAATGGCCTAGAGATTGACTTCAACAACGCATCGATCATTGCTCCAACCGTGCCTTGAGTTATGCCACCAATGATTAAAACAAACGGATCCAATTTCTGACCTCTTCTGAGGACCACACTAAACTATATGAGTCTTACCTCTCCCTCTACACTCCTACCACAAATTAACAACACATATACATGAAGTTCTTCCTCTTTTTCAGGAGTACATCCTCGCATCATCATCCGTGCTATCCGTGTAGCTGCTAAGTTGGCCGTAGACCGTGTCAAGGAATTGGCTGTCAAAATTGACAACAGATCTATTGAGGAACAAAGGTATGTCATTCTTACTTTAAGGTGAATACTCCAACCAGCCCGCGAAATTCAAAACTTGCGTTTTTTGCAATTTGCAGGCCATTGCTAGATTTTATGTTGCTTAAAATATTATTCGCGGCTGTAAGACAGAATTATAGTGTAGTTACAGAATTATAATCATCAAAATCACCAATACAACCCTCCAAGTTCATAAAGGCCTAGGAACAAAAAAAAACAGAAAAAGTCTAGACGGAGTGGGCAGCGGTCGCCTCCTTCTGCGAAGCAGTCTTGTGAGCGAAGGAGAAGGCGGGCCGCGTTAGGGAGAGGACAGCGTTCTCCCTCAGCCTCAGCCGCAGTGGTGGACGCCCACGGCGGCGGATGTCGCAAGACGATCTCCGGTCACCGTAGGCGCGGGAACGCGGCCGGGTTATGGGTGACTCGACGTCCGACCATTGTCCATGTCCGGGTCGACGGCGCGTTGTGTTCCACGCGCGCCTCAAAGAGCGTTAGCCATATGATGGGCTATAGGACCAAACCCTGCCGGGGTCTATGAAACGTAAAGGGCTATGAAGGGCACCGTGGATTTTAGTCAGTACGAGTCTGACAGTCTCTCCCGTTCTGCCTTAGGTGGGAGGACTCATTTGATGATTTCACCACGCCGTATTGACTCTAGGAGACATGTAGCAGAGATGTATCGCCCAACATTCACGTGATATGTCTCTGTAACTTTGTAAGACAATGTCGCTAGAATTTTCCCACACACACGTGCGCCCCGTAAATATCCCGCGCGATGTCGCCTGACGTGTATCGTATCGAGTGACAGAGTCTCGGAACAATGTAATATAAAATTGTTGGAAATATTAGTATGCTAGTAAGCCAATGATTATAACAATCGGATCCAATTTCTGAAGAACTATGTGGATCATGATAGTAGAAATGAGGCTTACAATAAACACTTTTAGATCATTTTACTTAAATCTATCAATTTTGTCCCTGCTCTACCAACTTTACCCAAGTCTACCAACATTACCCAAGACATGATTTTCTTTCCTCAAAAATCATCTTTACGATGCGCATCGCATGCGTTAATGCGTATAAAAAATAATGAATTACCCAAGACTCCCAACTTTACCTAAGTCTCTCAACTTTATCCAACACTATCAATTTTATCCAACATTATCAATTTTAACCATGACTATCAACTTTATCCAAAACTATCAACTTACCCAGGACTATCAACCTTATTTAAGACTATTAACTTTATCCAAATCCATCAACTACCAACTTTACCCAAGTAATAATATAATAATAATAATATTCCACAACTATCACACAACGCCATCTAGTCCCAAGCTAAGCAGAGCTTGTGTTATGGGTACTAGACAACTGAATAACATACTTATATGTTTCTAAATACATACATATTATAGATAAATTACACCCAGACACAGAACAAATGATCGTGCTCATCACACAAACATTTGTCCTGGGTGGGAATCGAACCCACAACCCCCGGCATAGCAGTCAGGGTCACAAACCACTAGACCAACAGGCCAGTCTACCAAATTTACCCAAGTCTACCAACATTACCCAAGTCTACCAACTTCACCCAAATCTCAATTGAAACTAACAAAGACATTCTTTCCACCAGGGAACTGCTAACCAAGTGCGCAGCCACAGCCATGTCCTCGAAACTCATCCACCAGCAGAAGGACCACTTCTCCAAGATGGTGGTGGATGCTGTACTGTCTCTGGACGCTCCTCTCTTACCGCTGGATATGATTGGTAAGTAAAAAACCCGGCAAATATACCCATTTTTCAAAACCAGGTGGCCAACCATTATCTCTTATCAACGACGGTATATTACTAGACTCCGCATGCACGATCTAAGGAACAAAAACTATTCTGTCAACTCGCTGAGGTACTACGTAAGCGAGGAGGACGGGGTACTGCGTTGTGATTGGCTAACTCAAGGTCTGTTCTGTCTCTAGGTATGTTTACGGCTCACAGGAGTGAGAGAAATAAGACGGAAATAAGACTTTTTTGCCTAATGTGTTGACAGACATCGGTCGCCTGTTATTAGGAGTCTAGTAATATATCGATGAGGATTCCTGATCAGAAAAACTGATGTATGCGGCCGACCTTACGTGCTTTCCGAGGCACGGAGGAAACTCGCTATGACAGATGGTCACACATCCACAGAACAACCTCGGCAAGCGCGGATTAACCCGGAAGATCGGCCTGTGCGCTGTAATTATATAGCCAGGAGCTCCTCAAATATCTAAAATATCCTCTCCATAACCCAGGTATCAAGAAGATCTCAGGCGGAGCGCTAGAAGACTCGTTCCTGGTCGCTGGCGTGGCCTTCAAGAAGACATTCTCGTACGCTGGCTTCGAGATGCAGCCCAAGAGTTATGACAACTGCAAGATCGCGCTGTTGAACATCGAGCTGGAATTGAAGGCGGAGAGGGATAACGCTGAGGTGAGTGACTAAATATCAGAATCTAAATACAACGTGCAATCACATCCTGTATTATTACACTAATCGATAGTGTTGCTAATAGGGAACAAATTCTGGGAAGTAATCATATACGGCAAACCTAACGAAAACGTATTATTACAAAAAAACTGATTAATCTTGAAGGCAAAAACTGTATTTGAAACATTAGTTACCGTTTCTTCTTTAAAATAGTGCTATTTTTAGTTCAACTCAATAATTTCGTATAACTAAGTAATGTGGGATTGTTGAAACGTCAAATCCAGTGAAACATTGAAAACAATGAAATTGTTTAATTTCGAATAAATTATGGCTCAGTAGAAGTAAAGTAACATGGGAAATTAGCAATTTCATAAAAATCAGCCATTTCCTTAAGTTTGCCGTATATGATTACTTCCCAGAAATTGATCCTTATTAGCAACAGTATCAAACGGTGTAATAATACAGGGTGTGATTTTTTTTACAAAATCAGCGGGTTCGATTCCTGGCCAGGATATTTGATTTTTCTTAAATCCAATGATGCAGTTTTAGTTTTCTTCAAAATAGGTCTCGAGACTCCTTTCAACTTTTTTCGATATTCCTCATAGTTTCGAAAATAGCCATCCACACCCAGTTGAAAAATTCACTCTGTATAAAAATCAATTCGTTTTCGTTGTAACTTTATAACTCAAGACCAGGCTCACATATCCAAACCTTTTGAAATGGGCACAGTAGTTTTTGAGTTTATTCATTGCAAACATACACACACACAAATACAGGTTTTGTTTTGGCCAATGATTATAAACAACGGATCCAATTTCTGATTGCAAGTGAGGATCACATGTATTATGAGGCCTTTTACAAAAATTTAAATATCATAGTCATTATATTAAAAAGAATACTCCAACCAGCCCGCGAAAATCAAAATATCTTGCGTTTTTTGCAATTTGCAGACTATTGACAGATTTTATTTTGATTAAAATATTATTCGCGGGTGTAAGACGTATGTAGTTACTGAATTATAATCATCAAAATCACCAATATAACCCTTCAAGGTCATAAAACTCTATGAATGACTTTTTCTGTTTTTTTGGGTTTTATGAACTTGCAGGGTTGTATTGGTGATTTTGATGTTAATAATTATGTAACTACATACGTCTACCACGTCGTGGAGACTACGGACTAGCAAGCGCAGCGTAGGACGTCCACCAACAAGGTGGACAGACGACCTTATGAAGGTCTCCGGAAGACGCTGGATGCAGGTCGCTTCCAACCGGTACATGTGGAGATCTATAGGGGAGGCCTATATTCAGCAGTGGACGTCCTATGACTGAGATGATAATGATACGTCTTACAACCGCGAATGATATTTTAATCAACATAAAATCTAGCAATAGTCTGCAAATTGCATAAAACGCAAGAAATTTTGAATTTCGCGGGTTGGTTGGAGCATTCACCTTAAGGCTTAAGACTTATGAGTTGTAGTTCGTGGGTTCGAACACAGCCGGACACATCACTTTGTGTAATTTTTCATCATCACTGCTTTCAAAAACGGTGAAGGAAAACATCGTGAGGAAACCGACATGTCCTAGAACCAAACATTCGAAGATATGTGACATCTACCAACCCGCACTGGGCCCGCATTCCCTCTCACAGAGAAGAAGTTATTGTCTCGGAAAATATACAGCTACTAGCTGCTGCCAAGGGTTTCACCCGCTACAACTCGAAAATTATCCCATGGGAACATAAAATCGGGATAAAAACTATCCTATGTGTTAACCCAGGTTATAAACTATCTGTGTACCAAATTTCATCCAAATCCATTCAGTAGTTTTTGCGTGAAAGAGTAACAAACATCCATCCACACATTTTAGTAGGATAGTAGGATTTAAATTGCCTAACATCTTCACAGGTACGCGTCGACAACGTGAAAGAATATCAAAAAGTGGTGGACGCTGAGTGGCAGATCCTGTACGAGAAGCTGGCAGCCCTGCACGCTAGCGGAGCCAACGTGGTGCTGAGCAAACTGCCCATCGGAGATGTGGCTACACAGTACTTTGCTGACCGGTGAGTTGTGCACCTTATTGTAGTGGCCCCAAGACCATCCTGCCTTTTCCCAACTACTGGGACTGTGGTCGACTTCCAGTCGAACCAACTGCATATCAGTATTTTATATGAAGCTACTGACTATCGGACCTACACAACACAGTAACTGGGTACGATACCCCGTGGGAAGACTGGTTGTCAAACTTTAGAGCTTCTGACTAAGATATAAATTATAAATAAATGAATTACAAAGCTAATTAGTTCGCTATTCACAGTTTTGAAAAATAACAGACACATTCTTTTTCAAGAAAAATTGAGAGTGGGGCATATGATGATGACGTCAGAATATTATTAATATTATATTAAGATCAATGTTTACGGTCAATGATCCTTAATAGCTCGACCTATTCCGATCTATGGTTTAGGATCAATGACCTTTATTCTAGACTTATCTGGCGGAGAACACATGTGACTTGTTCATAAATTACCCTAGGCAGTTAAAATTTTCGTTTTTCTTAAAGCAGGGTGCTCAAAAAAAACCCAGGCGCCGGCAGAAACGAGATGTATCTTAAAATAACAATAGTGCAGTGTAATAAAATAATAACCGGGCAAACACATAAAAAATTACAGTTTTGCTATGCAGTCGTCCATATATAAAAGTAGTTCGAAATAGTAGTAATCTTCCCCTATTTCTCAAAGACGCCTGCACCGATTTGGAAAATTCTTTTTTTGTTTAAAATGTTATTCTTTGCTGGTGGTCCTATAATGAAAAGTTCAGACAAATTTTTGTGTTTTAATTTTTCTCCCATTTTTTTTCTGACCTGTTGATTACGAAAAGTAAATCCTTTCAGTCAAAAAAAGAATTTTCAAAATCAGTAAAGTCGTCTTTGAGAAATAGGGGAACGAACTACTACTACGAAGTACTTTTTCTATGGACGACTGAATAACAAAACTGTCAATTTTTATATGTTTGCCAGTAAGGATCACGATCATACCCGGTTATTATTTTATTATACTACACTATTGTTAATTTGAGATAAAACTCGTTTCTTCCGGAGCCTGGGTTTTTTTTTCTATGAAGCCTGAGCATTCTTCTTTTATTAATATAGTGGATAATATGAGGATGGTGCCCCCGTAGAGGTAGAGATGGAGTCCCTATAGTTAATTTTTATTATACTCTTTATTTCCTCCTCCAGTGACATGTTCTGCGCTGGTCGCGTACCTGATGAGGACCTGAAGCGTACTCAGCGCGCGTGTGGAGGAGCAGTCCTCAGCTCAGTGAGGGAACTGGAACCCTCCGCCCTCGGCAGCTGTGCTCACTTCACTGAGAGGCAGGTCGGAGGGGAGCGGTACAATATCTTTACTGGTGAGTACCATCATCTATGAGGGCGGCACTGAAAATGTCGGTAATCAAGGAAATGATACAACATTGCTATTTTAAAAATGTATTTAATGCGATGGAACCAATCGTTGTAGCCACCATTTCTTCGGAAGTTGGGGTCTCGAGGAGCTCGTGGCTAAATAATTACAGCCGCATAGGCCGATCTTCCGGGTTAAGCCGCGCTTGCCGAGGTTGGTCTGTGGATGGGCGACCATTTGTTATAGCGAGTTTCCTTCGTGCCTCGGAAAGCACGTAAAGCCGTTGGTCCCGGCTGTCATTTGTAGATCTTTGACAGTCGTTACTGTTAGAAGCTCTAAAGTCTGACAACCAGTCTTACCATGGGGTATGGTATAGCCCAGTTACTGTGTTGTGGAGATCTGATAGTCAGTCGCTCCATGTAAAATACTGATATCCAGCTGCATCTGGTTCGACTGGAAGCAGACCACAATATAGTTGGGAAAAGGCAGGCAGATGATGATGAAGTTGGGGTCTCCAAAATGGCCGTTTTGTAGGCGTCCACAGCTCTACAGGTGATGAAAATCTCTGTCCACGCAATTTATTATTTACTAGCTTTTACGCGCGGCTTCGCTCGCGTAATATTTTTTTACCTTTCCTTTCCTTGAAGTTCCCTGAGATCTACTAGTAAGACGACCATTATACCTGTATGCGCGCCCTTATCCAGATTTCACAGTATTTTCCTAATATTCCCTTTTTCCTAATCCAATCCTTACCTACAGGTTATGAGAAAGAAAATGCTCCCCCCGGTAAGAAATATAATTAATAAGTAGTTTGGTTCCTAAGTAGTTTAGTGTAGCACTATTTAATTTGTAACCTAACTCTGTTTGGTCGCGGGACTAACGAATTACCTCGTCCCCGGAACGTAGAGCTTTGGGGGTAGGAGGAACAGAGTGGAAAGTTCCTCGTTACCCAGTGAAAAGGAAGGTACCTTCCGACCAGACGGGTGTTGTGTCTGGTGGACTTTCTGCCCGACATTCATAGTCGGAATATCCTATGTGTTCTAATGTCGAGGATAACTTTGATTGCGCGATGTAGACTTCTTAGTTTCTCGGTCTTTGTATAAATGGCGCTGTTGTTCTTTTTGTAGTAGTTTATGTCCGCTACAGAGCTATTGAAGGACACTGTGGATTTTAGTCAGTACAAGTCTGACAGTCCCTCCCGCCCTGGGTGGACCGACTCATTTGATGATTATACCACGATAAAAAAATACGAAAATCGTAATGTTACATTAATGTTGTAAGCCAATGATTAAAACAATCGGATCCAATTTCTGAAGAATTATGTGGATCATGATAGTAGAAATGAGGCTTATAATCCACACATAAATAGGATGCTAATGGGCCGTTCAAGTATTACGTAAGCACTGTGGGGGACGGGGGGTTCTTTGCTTTGCTTATTTCGGATGACATGGGGGGTAGGGAAGTCAAGATGATGATTACGTCATCGGTAGTTCTTTACTTTTTTGCACGAATGGCAACCCTCACATTGTCTTTGCTTTAAAACGAAACACTTTTTCGGGGATTCCCGCAAAAAATGTTTACGTAAACGTGGGGGGAGGGGATAAGAATTTTGCTTACTTTTGCTGACAAGGGGGACGGAGGGGTTAATAATTGTAATAAATCTGCTTACGTAATAGTTGAACGGCCCCTAAGCACAACATGTAGACTGCCCAGCTTGGGCAGAGCACCGTCGTGTCCTAGACGGCGACCGCGATCCACGGCGGAGATAGGAAGACCTCTCTCGCACCCGGCATTGGTCGAGAACATGCCGCGGGGCGAGACGGAGTGGGAAGTGGTCGCCTTCTTCTACGAAGCAGTCATGCTCGCGAAGAACTTCTAGGCCAATCTTCAGTAGAATAGTCGAGAGCCTTGTCGAACCTTCGAGAAGCTTATAGATTGGTCCCACAATGTGATCGACGTAACAATATTTAGACTATGAATTTACAACTCTTGTATCTATCTATTTTATACCTCATTAACCACTTTTCTCCTCCAACCCAGGTTGTCCAGCTGCCAAAACCTGCACGCTCCTGCTCCGAGGAGGAGCGGAGCAGTTCCTGGAAGAGACGGAGCGCTCGCTGCATGACGCCATCATGATCGTCAGGCGTACCATTAAAAATGATGCTGTTGTCGCTGGTGAGTTATAGTATATTTTGCAACGATTGAATAAAGAGCGGATTTAAAGCGAGGGCCATTATATGAATCAAGAGCAAGCAAAGGATTTTAATGACTGAATCACGACCGTAGGGAGTGATTCAAGTATTTAAATCCTGAGCGACGCGAGTGATTCAGGCCCTCGATTTAAATCCGTTTTATTCAAGAGTTGCAAACGATACTTTATACCATGACTACGAGAAAAAGAAAGATTTGAGCGATAAAAGATATTCAACGAAACAAAATAAAGTTTTTTTTAATAAGTCTGCTCCACACACACGTGGGTGCGAAGTAGTCCAATCGCTCGGTCACTGCGCCAACAAGCTGACATTAAAATCGGAGCAATGATTTGAATTATGAGTAATTTTCATATTAGTAAGGGAGTTGTCCAGCATCGCGGTCGATGTCGAATGTACTAAAGTGTTCTAAATTCAAACACCAAAACAGTGCGTAAAAGACTACTTTTACGCACTATTTTCCGTGAGTAAAAGTAGCTTTTTCGAGGGGGAATGGTATAAAAACAATTTCTGAACATCTATGTGATAAATTTTTCCACTAACATTTTTTACTGAAGTAAGATCGTAAGGGAACAGTACCCCTAGCACGAGTTTTCACTATTTTACTTTACAGAAACTTTCCAGTATTTACAGCGTTTCTTGTATGAAAAATTTGAACAGCGCCTCTGGTGTGCGAAGAAGGAACTATTTTTTTCCTTGAACATTGTCAATTTGAAATTGTCAAAGTTCCAGTTTACTTTACGTCTCAAATACTGAAAACTCGTGCTGACGGTACTGTGCCGTGAATGTTTTTGAACAGACAACCAGACATAACATGCTTATAACTTTGTGATTTTTGATGATACAGTTTTGGAAAAATAAAAATTCAAATTTTTGCACATAATTTCAAAAATACTGCACAGGTGTATCGGGTTTTGCATAAACAAAAAAATAATGTTGTATATTGGGAAAGGCCGTTGGTACCGTGACCCTGGTATGCAGGGCAACCTGAGTCAGGGTCTGACAGTCTCTACCCAGGGCGGAAGGATTAATTTGATGATTATGCAACCACAAAAAATTTAAAGTTAATATAAATATTATATTATATTATATACAACTATCACACAACGCCATCTAGTCCCAAGCTAAGCAGAGCTTGTGTTATGGGTACTAGACAACTGATAAACATACTTATATATTTCTAAATACATACATATTATAGATAAATTACACCCAGACACAGAACAAATGATCGTGCTCATCACACAAACATTTGTCCTGGGTGGGAATCGAACCCACGACCCCCGGCATAGCAGTCATGGTCACTAACCACTAGACCAACAGGCCAGTCAACAGTTAGGCCGTTATCATACTAGCGGTTTGGAAGCGGTTGCGGGGCGGAGCGGACGCGCAGCGCATCCGTCGCGAACACGTCGCGGACGCGTGGCAAATGCGTTACGTTTTCGTCCCGTGTTTGTACACTCAGTAACAAAATTGATTCCGACGAGGAAACATTGCTGTTGACGTTATTACTTCGAAAACGCCGGAGACGAAAACGAAAGCATCGACGAATTTGGGAAGATCCATTATTAGATTAGGCTGAGGAAGTTTTCGCAGAGAGTTATAAGCAATATTCATGTTTTGGTAAAAAAAAACTTTTCAGCTAAAAAAACAATTGGATTATTATGCATCTATAATCTGTATCACCTACTCTTATCATATTATGCCAAATTTCAGCGCTGGAGGAATTTTTCATACAAAAAATTCCTCGTTGATCTGAGGTGGGGCGGACGTTTTGGCGTTTGTTCGAGGCAGTACAAAATGGCGTCCACTTTGCTGTTCGCGGCGATCCCGTTGCGCGTCCGCAACGAATTCGCTGCGCAGCCGCGGCGTGTTCGCAACGCATTCGCTGTGCGGCCGCTCCGCCCCGCAACCGCTTCCAAACCGCTAGTGTGATAAGGCCCTTAACACTATAAAGTTGTAAGCCAATGATTATAACAATCGGATCCAATTTCTGAAGGACCATGAGGATCATGATAGTAAATGAGGCTTACAATACAACAATACACCTTACATATCACAATTCTTTTTATTTAGGGATATGCTCACGTTTGACTACTAAGGGAGTTTCCCAACGACGATATATTACTAGACTCCGCATGCACGATCTAAGGAATAAAAACTATTCTGTCAACTCGCTGAGGTACTACGTAAGCGAGGAGGACGGGGTACTGCGTTGTGATTGGCTAACTCAAGGTCTGTTCTGTCTCAAGGTATGTTTACGGCTCACAAGAGTGAGAGAAATAAGACGGATATAAGACTTTTTTGCTTAATGTGTTGACAGACATCGGTCGCCTGTTATTAGGAGTCTAGTAATATATCGTCGTTGGAGTTTCCCCATGACGCAATTAGTGCGATTTGAAATATCTACTAACTAAAAATGAAAATCGTCCTTGCTACTACGATATAATGATACAATTCGACTGACTTACGTCATCGTGGCGAGCGTGTTTTGTTTTTCATGTACTCGTAGATAACCGCACGTTTAATGTCATATGTCGTAGTGGTAAGGATGATTTTCGCTTGTAGTTGGAATCGGTTGGATTACGTCGCATCGCGTTTCTTCTTAAAAGACTGATAACTGTTATGCTTCCATCGTCAGGTGGCGGCGCCATCGACATGGAGATCTCGAAACACCTCCGCGAGTACGCGAAGGGTGTCGCGGGCAAGGAACAACTGCTGGTGGCCATGGTGGCGCGCGCCTTCGAGGCGGTGCCGCGACAACTGTGTGACAACGCTGGATTTGACGCCACTAATCTGTTGAATAAGTTGAGGAACAAGCATCATAATGGTGAGTAGCAGTTATGGGAAGAGAGGTGCTGATAGATTGTTGGTCTAGTGGTTAGTGACCCTGACTGCTATGCCGGAGGTCGTGTGTTCGATTCCCACCCAGGACAAATGTTTGTGTGATGAGCACGATCATTTGTTCTGTGTCTGGGTGTAATTTATCTATAATATGTATGTATTTAGAAATATATAAGTATGTTTATCAGTTGTCTAGTACCCATAACACAAGCTCTGCTTAGCTTGGGACTAGATGGCGTTGTGTGATAGTTGTGTAAAAAAAAGCGGGCATACCCAGGTCCGGTTCACATCATCCCGCTACGCTCTGCTCCACCTCGCTCCGCTCCGCTCCAACTCGCTCCGTTGGGCTGCGGTTCTATTAAGGCGGAGCGGAGCAGAGTATAGACGAGCTGTGCAGCTATTCACCAATCACAAGGCTTAAATACACATGTATCACGTGGTCACTGGCCAGCCATGTAAAAATATTAATATAATATTCCACAACTATCACACAACGCCATCTAGTCCCAAGCTAAGCAGAGCTTGTGTTATGGGTACTAGAGAACTGATAAACATACTTATATATTTCTAAATACATACATATTATAGATACATTACACCCAGACACAGAACAAATGATCATGCTCATCACACAAACATTTGTCCTGGGTAGGAATCGAACCCACGACCCCCGGCATAGCAGTCAGGGTCACTAACCACTAGACCAACAGCATCAGCCATGTTATTGGTGAATCGCGGCATAGCTCGTTTCCGCTCTGCTCCGCTCCGCCTTAATCGAACCACTCTGAGGCGGAGCAGAGCAGAAAGCAATCCACCAAACACTTGGCTTGCTTGAGTGGAGAAGATTTATGTGAATTTTAAGCAATGTGATTGGTAAATCGGTCTCCGCTATAGTCCGTTCCGTCACAGTATAACCGCTACCTAAATATTTTCTGCGTTTCTGCACTTCTCAGCGTAGCTCCGCTCCTGTGGAAATTCAGCATTTAGCTATAGTTAAACGTACTGCTACAACCAGCCCGCGAAATTCAATTTTTCTTGCGTTTTTTTTGCAATTTGCAGGCCAGTGCTAGGTTGTGCCGGGGTCGCGGGTCTTATACCATCACCGTGACCCCGGAACATAAAGGGCTATTGAAGGACACCGTGGATTTTAGTCAGTACAAGTCTGACAGTACTTCTCGCCCTGCCCGGGGTGGGAGGTCTCATTTGATGATTTTACCACGTAAAAAAAAAAGTCTTGCGTATTTTGCAATTTGCAGGCCAGTACTAGGTTGTATGTTGATTAAAAGATTATTCGCGGCTAATGCGGCGGACCAATACAACTTTCCAAGTTCATAAAGCTCTAGGAATGACTTTTCCTGTTTTTTTTTTGGTTCCTACACCTTTATGAACTTGGAGGGTTGTATTGGTGATTTTGATGATTATAATTCTGTAACTACATACGTCTTACAGCCGCGAATAATATTTTAATCAACATATAACCTAGTACTGGCCTGCAAATTGCAAAATACGCAAGAAATTTTGAATTTCACGGGCTGGTTAGAGCATTCCCCTTAAAAAGAAAACTCACATTATATTTTATTATTTCAGGTGAAATCTGGTACGGTATCGACATCCAGAAGGAGGACATCGGAGACAACTATCTGTCGTGCGTGTGGGAGCCCGCCGTCGTCAAGATCAACGCCATCACCGCCGCCTGCGAGGCAGCCGCACAGGTATGTCGTCATCATCATCATCATCTGACTAGCCTCTATCAACTGGGCATGGGGACGGCGACTAAAAGGCAACTCGCTGTCCGACCATGGACCATACCCGGGAACGACGGTGCGTCGTGTTAGACAACTGATAAACATACTTATATATTTCTAAATACATACAATTTATGGATAAAGGGGTGTAGTTTATAGACTTAGACACAGAACAAATGATCGTGCTCATCACACAAACATTTGTCCTGGGTGGGAATCGAACCCACGACCTCCGGCATAGCAGTCAGGGTCACTAACTACAACAGGCCTGTCGGGCATTACAGCTATAAAAATATTCGTAAGATGAAAGAAATATACTAACCTTAACATTTCCTCCTCCAGATCCTCTCCGTAGACGAAACAATAAAGAACGTGAAGGGCGCCGACATGCCGACAGCGGGAGCGCCCATGGGACGTGGGATGGGTCGCCCACGTATGGGCTGATGACGTCACCACCTAACATCACCACACAACACTATAACGCAGGCTGCACAGAAGAGACGTACGTTGCGCCCGCGACCCGACTTTTCAGTATATTATGCGTCGCGACGCTTTTGTAGTTTCCGCCAGAATAAGTCTGGGATAAAGGTCATTGATCCTTATAATGTATCGTTCGAATTTCATAATACCATCGTTCGAATTTCAAAATAAAATATAAGGTCAAGAAAGAGACAAGGTCGCCTCTTACGTTTATATTGATCGTGTTACGACACTTTCTTTTCATTTTTTCTTATCGTTTTGTAATGTTGGAATACATTGGTACACGGGGGGGTCAATGATTTTTAATCCAGACCTTGGCGGAAACTATATATATTTTATATGAAAAGGACGCTTAGAGACTGATGTCTCCGTCCCTACTGCGTCTTACGTCTTTTCTGTGTGGCCAGAGCACTATAACGCCTTTTTGACCAATCTTACCGTGTTTAACAGTTCAAAGAGAATTCATCATCATCTGCTTAGCCTTTTTTTGTACACACGGCTACACATCACAGCTATGCAAAGCCAGTATTAGCTGACCGTTCATTGTGTGTAAAAATCGTACGAATTCAGACCAAGACAAACTGGTTTTGTATAGCTTGATGTGTAGCCAAGTGTACCTGTTATGTCATAGATAGATAGAAAAAATAAATACAAATTTATGTAAAAGGATATTTTTTATACGGATCACCACTGCTCTCAATACGGTGAAGGAAAACATCGTGAGGAAACCGGCATGTCCTAGAACCAAACATTCGAAGATAATGTGACATCTACCAACCCGCACTGAGGCCGCGTAGTGGATTATGAACCACTCCATCTCACAGAGAAAAACCCTGCGAGTCTAAGACCACTGAAATATAATATGCATTTTCTTTTAGCGTGGTAAAATCAAATGAGTCCCCCCGGGCAGAGCGGGAGGGACTGTCAGACTTGTACTGACTAAAATCCACGGTGTTCTTCAATAGCCCTTTACGGTGCGGGGTGGCCGGAGTACTTTTTTTTCTACTTTTTGTTAAAACAACCTATAATAATATATATTTTCTTTGTCAAAAACCTTGTTAGTAAAGCTAGCATTTTTATCACGTACTAGCGGCCCGTCCCGTCTTCGCACGGGTGGAGGACCCGGTCTAAAACCCGGTCCCGATGGTTACAAACACAAAAAAATAATTATCCGAATCAGTCAAGCCAGTTATCATGTTATGTCGTGACAACGGAAAACGGGTTTCATTTTTATATATATAGATGTATGTACGCGGGACGTATCGAATCAGTAATTTCACGAACAGGACTTATTTTCGCATTTATAATAACCAAATAAGTTAAATAAAATTTATGATGATGTGTCAGCATTGAGCTTAGATTTGAAAACTGTTAAAACAATGGATTGGTCTCTTCATGCTTTAGAACTAAGTTATTATAGTATTACCTATTAATTATATTAATAATAACTATTAATACCAATTTTATTGTTTTATTTACGGCCTGAATTCCAAATTATCTACTTTTTTACACTATCATCTGCCTCCCTTTTCCCAACTATATTGTGGTCTGCTTCCAGTCGAACCAGATGCAGCTGACTATCAGTATTTTATATGGAGCGACTGACTATCTGACCTCCACAACACAGTAACTGGATAATACAATACCTCATGGTAAGACTGGTTGTCTAGACTTTCAAGCTTCTGACTAACAGTAACGACTGTCAAAGATTACAAATGACAGCCGGGAACAACGACTTAAAGCCGCGTACAGACATCGCGAGGCGTGCGACACGAATGGTTCGTCTCGCATGCCTCAACCTGAGGCATACGATGGTACATTTATACGTGCGTCCCGAACAAAACATGCTCAAGCTGAGCAAGCAAACCACCACGCACGGTGTTCGTCAGTCGTCGTTGACTTGCTGTGATATTTGACGCCACGCGTCTTCCCTTTTACATTTATTGTAATAATCAGAATGTTTAGAGTCCCACAACACTATATTAATTTCATAAAGTTGAGCCAGCTCACGTAGTGACTCGGTATTGGCCTCCATGATGCATGCGCGCAACGCAAACAACACCTGTCCGTCCACACGGAGCGCACGGCTCGTACTGAGGCGGCGTTCGCAACGATCGTATGGCGCGAATGCTCACTGTGAGCACACACGTCCACACAGCCCGAGGCATGCGAGACGAACCATTCGTGTCGCACGCCTCGCGATGTCTGTACGCGGCTTTACGTGCTTTCCGAGCTCGTTTCCGAGGCACGGAAGAAACTCGCTATGACAGATGGTCACCCATCCACAGAACAACCTCGGCAAGCGTGGCTTAACTTGGAAAGTCGGCCTGTGCGGCTGTAATTATTTTGCCACGAGCTCCTCAATAGATGTGATAAGTAAGCATGCGGCCCGCCTTATGCTGAGTGCTCACCGTCTATGGACGGACGTCTGCAACACCAGCACGAGTAACATGTAGGATGATCTACCGCGCGAGTATGAGGACGGCGAGTAATTGGCGACTCGCTGTCCGATCAAGGACCATGCCCAGTCGACGGCGCGTTGTGTTTTACGCGCACCTCTAAGAGCTGTCAGCACAATGGCCTCCTTAGAGGGTCAAAACCTGCCAGGGTCGCGGAACTGTCTCATCAGGTAACGTAACATACGGAGCTATTGAAGGACACCGTGGATTTTAGTCAGTACAAGTCTGACAGTCCCGCTCTGCCCTGGATGGAAGGACTCATTTGATGATTTTACTAACATAAAAAAGGGTGAGAGCAGTGGTGGCGCAGTGGTATCGGTCCCGACTTACGAGTTGTAGGTCGTGGGTTCGAACCCAGCTTGGCGCATTACTTTGTGTAATTATTTCATCACCACTGCTCTCAAAACGGTGAAGGAAAACATCGTGAGGAAACCGGCATGTCCTAGAACCAAACATTCGAAGATATGTGACATCTGCCAATCCGCACTGGGCCTGCGTGGTGGATTATGGCCCACTCCCTCTCACAAGAGAGGAGGCCTGTGTCCCAGCAGTGGGAACGTTATAGGCTGATGATGATGATGATGATGAAAAAAGGGTATGTATGTAACAGATGGTCACCCATCCACAGAACGACCTTGGAAAACTCCGGTTAACCTTGACAACTGATCCTTTCTGATGTTATATTGTCTAGCCATGAGATCAACACACACATGAATATGTAATGAAACTATAAGGTACTGGCTATAAAGAATGCACATCGATTGATTCACACATTATGATGATGGTGTTGGAGATTTTGATTATTATCTTGCAACACCAACATCAAATTAGTGTAAATCTTTGTACATGTAGTGGCAACACTGTTTCTTCCCTTCCATCTGCGACATTGGTACAATACACACGTGCATTTACTACCTGCGATATTCCATCTTCCCTGGCACCAATTACCAGCGCCGCACCAGCTATCGACATCTATCACGCTCTACAACAGATGGTTGATGAGGCGGTTGGCGCGCAGTGGGTAAGCGATTGCAGTGTGTCGTGCGTTCGATCTCCGCACGCAACAAATATTAGGAGAATCTAAAAGTAGTTGTTCCGGATATGGGTGTTTGTGTATGCGAGTTTCAATGTTGGAATACACGAAAAATTTACAATACCGGCCAAAGGTTTTGGTTAAGGAAATATTATTTGTGTTAATTGATCTCGTGTAATAGGGGTTGGTTAATTTCCTCAAAGATTTATTAGTTCGTAAGATAGATTATCAAAAAATATTTTGCCACGTATTTTTTCTTTTGTTACGTGAACCAAAATAATTGAAGAATTCTAGAAATCACAAAAACGTCACTCGTTCGTTCGGTAAAATTTTACAAGCGATAATGACGTCACTAGTCCACTCATGAATTTCGAAGTGTTTAATCTTTGTCAATATTCAATTATTAAAATAAAATGAAAAATCTACGTGTCCATTATTTTTCAATATTCTTAACTGACGGACTTTAGAGATTATTAATTTATTGAAACATTAAACTGCCTTATTCCCTCATAAAATTAACAAGACGCATTATGATCGTCCTGAATCTGCAATGTGCAGTCTTTATTGCTGGTATACCTATGAATACAAATTAATTTTAGTATTAATTGATATTGCCTTGGCCAGTAGATTTTAACGGTATCTGTAATTATTGAGTTGCTGATCAAAACTGAAGCTCATTATATTATTATTTAGCATTAATAATAGTCTAGATACGTATCGTATTTGAACGGAACTTCACGCTAGTTCTCGTGAAAGGTGCAGGCAGAAGTGTTAATAGGTATTATTAGGTTCCATTTAGTAGGGGAGCGAGCCTATTGCCATCCAACAGGTGGTTATCTATATATATAAAAATGAAACCCGTTTTCCGTTGTCACGACATTACATGAAAACGGCTTGACCGATTCGGATAATTATTTTTTTGTTGTGTTTGTAACCATCGGGACCGGGTTTTAGACCGGGTCCTCCACCCGTGCGAAGCCGGGACGGGCCGCTAGTTTTTTTATAAAAAAAACCTACAACTTGGTTTTTGAATCGAGCATTGAAAAGAAAAGCATTAAGGCATCGCTCAACGACGATATCATTTACTAGACTCCGCATCCACGATCTAAGAAACAAAAACTATTCTGTCAACTCTACGACTCTACTACGTAAGCGAGGGGGACAGGGTACCGCGTTGTGATTGGCTAACTCAAGGTCTGTTCTGTCTCAAGGTATGTTTACGGCTCACAGAAGTGCTCGAAATAAGACGGGTATAAGCTTTTTATGCCTAATGTGTTGACAGACATTATCGGTCGCCTGTTATGAGGAGTCTTTTTTTTTTAATATATCCCTCGATTTCCGCACGGAGCAAATATTTGTATGATCTACAAGTAGTAGTTTCGGGTCTGGGCGTTTGTTTATGTGAGTTTATATGTTTGTAAACGCACCCACGACACATTTACGCAGACCGAGAGACCAAAGTGAGTGAGCGAGTGATTAAAATCACAATTTAAAGTTTTCAAGACATTGCTAATTCATTGTTTTATAAAAAATAAACATCGCGCCTGTTTATTATCCCCGAACATTTTCTTAATAGTAACTGCACTTTTCGCCAGTTATATTCTAGAAATGTAAAATTAAGTTTTTCTGTGGAGAAATTCATAAAATTGCGGGATAGATTCCCGCACGGGGCAAATATTTGTTTGATCTACAAGTAGTTGTTTTGTGTCTGGGAGTTTGTATATGTCATTTCTATATTTGAAAACTCACCCACGATACCTACAGATGAAATTCCTAGTATGGGGCGATTGTGAGGCTAAGAAAATAATACCTAATTCAACGGTTCCTGACAGCTAGACCTAGGAATCGAACATCATACTCAGCGGTCACGCTATTAACGATTAGACCAACGAAGCAATCTATCGTTTTAAGAAAAATTAATAAACCATTATTTTAACTAAATTATGTAATACACAAGCGAAGTCAGCGGTCAACAGTCGATGCAAAGGTATTGCTCAATTCAGCCTCGAACAATATATGCCGCGGGAAACTTGTAATTACAAGAAAAAATCCCATCCGTTTGTTTCTACACAGTACTTAGCGAAGTGTTTGTGAAAAACCACGTATTTTCGTTTAATTAAATCCCCATTTTTCTAATTTATTAACAAAATTATTTTAAAAATAAATAATGATTCTGTGATTTCAAAACTTAAAAAAAATAACTGTCAAAAAACGGCGGGAAAGATGACGTTTCAAAAAAATGCGTTCATAATTAATTTAGTAATTTTAACAGTCGCGTTCACGCAAGTTGCGACGTGGACCATCGATTTGCCAGAAGTGAGAAAGTTTTTATTCGAGAAAAACGAAAAATACAGGAAATATAACAAGCATGAGTATGAAGATTATTTAAATAGCGGCCAGAAGTTTTATAGTAATATTGAGGGGAATAGTAAACATAATTCTGAAGATTATCAACACGAAAAACATCACGAAAATGAGAAATACGCTGACGAATATGGCTACCGTACGTCTTATATGGAGAAGAAAGTAAGTATTTACAAAGATCAGCACCTGATGCGTACAGAATTTTAGGGCGCCTTCACATTACGTCGCAAGCAGCGTGACAGAATCACATTACATTTTATATGAACAGTCGCGCATAAGCAGCGTCTGTCGCGCGACTGTCGCCCAAATGTGAAGGCAGCGTTAAGCACGAAAAACGAATAGGTAGGTATCTAAAAATATTTTGTGAAACTCCATATGGGTACCTCTTTGACGGCACCATTGGCTCAGTGGCTAAGCTATCGACTGTTGCGCAGTATGTTGCGGGTTCGATCGCCGCACGGAACAAATATTTACTTGTATGATTTACAAGTAGATTTTTCGGGTATGCGTGTTTCCACAAATCTTCAACATTTTTTTTTTCAGGAAATTAAAAAAAACAGCCTCACCTTAGAAAATTATAAACTTGATTGGACAGTTTGTATGGAGAGGCTGATTTTTTTCTTCATATCCTGAAAAAAAAAATGTGGGAGATTGTTCAGTTTCGTCTGGCCTAGGTCTAGTGGTTAGTGACCCTGACTGCTATGCCAAGGGTCGTGGGATCGATTCCTAATTTCCTACCCAGGACAAATGTTTGTGTGATGAGCACGATCATTTGTTCTGTGTCTGGGTGTAATTTATCTATAATATGTATGTATTTAGAAAATAATATATAAGTATGTTTATCAGTTGTCTAGTACTCATAACACAAGCTCTGCTTAGCTTGGGTCTAGATGGCGTTGTGTGATAGTTGTGGAATATTATTAGTTTCGTCTATTGAGCAAGAACTGAAAGTTTGCGGAGGGCTGTCCCTTACACCCTGTATATAAATTTTCTTTATATAGATTTTCTCATAATTCACAGTAAACAAATCAAATCAAAACATTTATTTCAAATAAGCCAGTTAAGCACTTTTGAATTGTCAAAGACAAATAAAATAATATTAAACACTACAAAAATTATGTTGCTACAGTCCCAGTCACACGACATAATAACTGTGAAAGTACTGTAGATGTACATTACAAGGAGTAGATCTCTATGGAGAAGAACGGGCAAGAAACTCCATGGACACTCGTTTTATAAAGCCAAAATTATTACAGAATCTTCGTTAAACATTTTTGCAGTTTAGGGATGGTTTAGATAGGATACTGATTGGCCAATACAAATCATATTAAAGTAAGCTAGAACATAGATTTAGTTTAGAATTAATAATCGCTAACCAATTTTCGCTATCCGGTAATGCGAAACGTTTATTTCAACAAATCCGCGCGTAAAAGGTTGCCTACTCAGACGTTTTAAACCGCGAGTATTTCCACTGTTGAAATGAAATGGCCCTAGAAGACTTGTCTAGCTCTGTCTCATTCTCTCAGTCGAACTACATGGTAGACCGCCAGATTCCATAAAACGATCTATTCCCATCCAATACCAAGAGCTAATACCATTTGGTATTAGTTTATTTCCGACTTCTGTTTCTATTCCCAACGAGTACCACATATCAAAACCAATACCAAAACAAGTTTGACGAAATAAGGTACAGTCAGGTTCAGTAACATTAAAATACTTTGTGTGATTTTAATTAAGGTGTAAAATGACCTACACAGTTTCAAAGAACACCGACGGTATCTTAAAAAGACCGCTTTACCAGGTTCAAACCTACCAAGGTAGATCAACGGAGCCCAGCTTCGCGCCGGGGCTCCTATTTCTGTTTGCAAGGTTAAAAGTAACCTAAAACCTAACCTGTCCGAGCCCAGGTGCCCCAAGTCCCGAGCTCGCTTCGCTCGCTCTTACATCGATAGTATGTAATTTGTGTAGCTGGGTGTACAATTAACCGCCTTCAAAAACCACCACAAAAAAGGGTAAAATAACCTACAAAATAACTTTTCTTTCGGAAGTCGGTGGCTTTGTTTTATTATTTCGATGTCTTTTTGCCACCGACTTCCGAAAGAAAAGTTATTTTGTAGGTTATTTTACCCTTTTTTGTGGTGGTTTTTGAAGGCGGTTAATTTTTTTTGAAAAAAGTTTTTTATTTTACTCTTTTTTGTTTAAATATTCAACCCAAATTCTTGGCAAATACATCATTTTCTTACATGTGCACTAGAATTTTGTAATCCGTAGCACCGGTATTAACATCGCCCATGTTGTGTACATAAAAGAAAGTTCCAATAAAATTCCCTATCTCAAAAAATACTGAACAGAGTTCGATGCAACTTGCAGTATTCCCTAAGGTGAACGATCCCTAGTACAACAAAAAAACAATTTTGAAAATCGGTCCACAATTGGCGAAGTAATGGCGAAACAAACACGCAAAAAGTAAAGATCATCATGTCGTCCAAGTAGGCGAAATTAATAAAAATGCTCACAAAATAAAAAGTACTGAACCAAATTTGATGAAATTTTTATGGGACCACACTGCAAGTATCCCGCATCGAACAAAAAAAGAATCACACTAATCGGACTAGAAACCTCGGAGTAATCGATGTACATACATAAAAAAAAAAAATAAAAAAAAATAAAAAAAAAAAACATACCGACCGAATTGAGAACCTCCTCCTTTTTTTGAAGTCGGTTAAAAAGTCACGTTTTGGTATTGGATAGTAATAGATTTTTTGTTTAAATAAATATGGAACTCACTAGGAATAGAAACAAAAGTCGGAAATAAACTAATATGGGAATAAACCCAAAACACAAAAGAGTCTTTGTCCTAACAGTGGGATTTTTTTGGCAAATTATGATCAATTAATTTGGTAAAAGACATTCAAATTACATAGACGAAGCTAATGTCTGCTACGCAGCGTATAAAGGGTTCGAATCCCGCACGTAAAAAATATTTACTATTTGACCTAAAAGTACCTAAGTAATTGTTTATTTGCGAGTTGAAAGGCCTATCCCAATATCATAATTAATACAAAAGTGGGTAAGTTGGTAAGTGCCGAAATATCGGAAACCCAAAACAAATATTATACATCGCACACCTAGATCTAAACTCAAACAGACAACAGGGAGTTAACTCAAAAATTGTCAAATTTGAGTTAAGCACACCATCAAATTACCGAACCAAAAGCCTATCGACCAATAAAACAGATTTTTAAATATCTCTGCTACTCGATCCTAGGTGCCATCAAGTATCTCTTTAGTTGAATGAGCAGGCCCGATAATCTCCCACCAAAACAGAGACATTCCTAGTTGCAATCAGAAATATGAGCAAAATGTATGTGCCCCTTGTAGACAAATTGGAGTTATTTTGAGTTCCACTTGTGTTGTTGAATTTTTGAGCGGTATTATTTTGAGTTAACGCTTTGTAGATGGTTGCTGCTGAGAGAAATAATACAACATTTTGAATTGAACCCATTTTGCTGGCCAGGTTATCATATTTTTTATTTTTATTTTGTGTTGTTGCCATATTCTGCCATATGTTGCCATATTCATATCTAGCAAAAGGGAAATAACTCCGAAAATCCAATTTTTAGCCCCAATATCTGAGATAAACACTAGATTTCTATATCATATTTGTTCTAGTTGCGTAATAAAAGATTTTTTCTATTCAGAATACTTCTACAGTGCACAGAGACACAGTAATCAGTTTTTCGCCTTTTCTGAAAAAAGTGCTTTTTTGAGTTATACCTGTTTAGATCTAGATGTGCGACATGGTAAATATCCCCGTTTTAAAACTAAATAATAGGCTTATCCATGTTATGATTTCTATGACAGTTCGTGATACAAGTACCTACATTCTGCACAAATCAATCTATGGGGGGTATCCGGGTTATGGTTATAAATGTATGTTCCGTTTTTATTTTCAAAATAGCTAAACAGATTTTAATGAATTTTGGTACCTAGAAACCTAAACAGATAGATGGGACGCTTTTTTTATCGTGTTAAAATCATCAAATGAGTCCTCCCACCCCGGGCAGGGCGGGAGGGACTGTCAGACTTGTACTGACTAAAATCCACGGTGTCCTTCAATAGCCCTTTATGTTCCGGGGTCACGGTAATGAAAAAAAATTCCGTGACCCCGGCAGGCTTTGGCCCTGTAGAGGGGGGCCCCGTCATCATGCTGACGCTCTTTGAGGCGCGCGTGGAACACAACGCGCCGTCGACCCGGGCATGGTCCATGGTCAGGCAGCGAGTTGCTCTTTACTCGCCGCCCGCATCCCCGCGATAGATGGGACCCTAGAGATGATTATAGACTATGAAAAGGGGGTGGACTGCGCGTCTAAATAGTACCTATAACATAAAGTCGCTTCCCTTTGTCTGTCTGTCCATAAGTATGCTTAGATCTTCAAAACTGCGCAACGGATTTCTATTAAGGGTTTTTTGAATAGTTAGTCTGATTCAAGAGAAAGGTTTTTATGTATATAAAATGCATAATATAGTAGAGATTACACCCGGGGCGGGTCGCTAGTTATTAATATTTTATCTAATTAATTATATGTTTAGGTTCACAACATAGTAAAAGACGGCAGTTCATACTTGGAGGGACTTCGACGATCTCTGGAAGAATACAGCATTTTTCTGCAGAGCTGTAACCGACAGAATTCGAGCACGGTAAGTTGATAATCACATGTAAAAAACCCGGTAGATTTTAAAAGGGATTTTAACTTTGAAGAAACATAAACCGCCTTCCATACCACAAAAAGATCTGGGGCCTTAGTCAAACAGCAAACGACAGCAGACGACAATCGTTATCGTTCATCAGTCACCAATACATTTTCAACTTTATACCCCAGCGCGTAAAGTTGAAAATCTATTAAAAACTGTTGAACGATAACGAACGAAACAAACGAAAACGATCTGTGAACTTCAATAGATTATGACATCTTTTACTTATTGGTAAATTATTGTTGGTTTCATATGTAATGAGAAGTTTCTTTTTTGAGTATTAAAAAAAAGTAGTTTATAAGAACTCAATAGATGGCGCTGATCTGACTACGTTACTAGGTGCCAAAGCAAAAAAAAACCATTGTGTTTTTATAAGTCAATGCGTTTGCATCACGCTCGTTGACGATTGACGTTGCGTTGACTGACACTTTCATTTGTTTATGCTTTCGAATAAAACCTAAGTTTCAAAAAATTAAAAAATGACAACGTTCCGTTCATTGCTGTAACATATACCAAGTTCAGCGCCATCTATCTATCGACTAGGAAAAAAATAAAAATAAAATCCCTCATTATTATGGATGTTTTTTCAAAAAAAAGAAAATGAATTGAATTATACTTCAACAGAACACCACCACATCAACAAACTCAACATCCTGGCGACCACCATACGACGACCCATCAAGCTCTAACTCCTCATCTTTCCCATCATCCAATAATTCCACCTCCTTCCTTAATAACCAAAATTATTCCAATTCTACTGTCCTCATGAGACCGGAGACCACTACTGAAGGTCGAAGGAACATGAAGAACAGGACTGGGAGAAGAATGAGCTGTCAGCAGGCAACTGAGTCCAGTGAGCAGATTCGAAGGTATGCCGAGTTGGCGTTGTGGGCTACTGGACGGTTGCAAGATTTGGCTTATGCTAAGAAGTATCAGAAGGTAAGTAATTTTAGAGGCAGGCATTGAGCTATTGTTACTATGTTTAGAGACCACACCACGCATCACCACTGTGTCCCATCCAGGATGAGTGCGCGCGCCTAGAGCACGCCACAGAGCTGTCAAACAACTGAATGAACTTGTGCGCGCGCACTCATCCTGGATGGGACATAGTGGTGATACGTGAAAGAAAGAAAGAAGAAAAGAAAGCCGTTGTTCCCGGCTGTCATTTGTAGATCTTTGACAGTCGTTACTGTTAGTCAGAAGCTCTAAAGTTTGACAGTTTTACCATGGGGTATCGTATTACTCAGTTACTGTGTTGTGGAGGTCCGATAGTCAGTCGCTCCATGTAAAATACTGATATTCAGCTGCATCTGGTTCGACTGGAAGCAGACCACAATATAGTTGGGAAAGGCTAGGCAAATGATGATGGTAATAATATAATAAAAATAATATTCCACATAATATTCCACAATTATCACACAACGCCATCTAGTCCCAAGCTAAGCAGAGCTTGTGTTATGGGTACTAGACAACTGATAAATATACTTATATATTTCTAAATACATAAATATTAAATATTATAGATAAATGACACCCAGACACAGAACAAATGATTATGCTCATCACACAAACATTTGTCCTGGGTGAGAATCGAACCCACTAGACCAACAAGCCAGTCAAATGGTGAGTTGTTTAAAAATGTTTAAGTGCGATAAAGTATATTCTATCTATTTATATACGTAAAAAACCATACGATAATAATTTAGTAAATATTATATTAGGTATCTATTGAAACACCGGATTCAATTACTTTGTTAATCAAGGTCGGCGGATAACAGTGAGTAGTTTAACGTCTATAATTACAGAAAATAGATATACATATTGTTAAAACGCTTTTAGAACGTAACGCAACCTAGTTTTATTTAAAACCGAAACTTATAAATATAATAATAATAGCTACAACAACTAATATTGGGGTCGGCTTCCAGTCAAACCAGATTCAGCTGGATATCAGTATTTTTAGATGGAGCGACTGCCTGTCGGACCTCCACAACACAGTAACTGAGTAATACATACCCCATGGTAAGACTGGTTGTCAGACTAGAGCTTCTGACTAACAGTAACGACTGTCAAAGATCTACAAATGACAGCCGGGACCAACGGCTTTACGTGCTTTCCGAGGCACGGAGGAAACTCGCTATGACAGATGGTCACCTATCCACAGACCAAGCGCGGCTTAACCCGGAAGATCGGCCTGTGCGGCTGTACTTATTTAGCCACGAGCTCCTCATGGATACGTTAACAAACATAATAAATTCACAAACACCCAGACCCGGAACAACTATTCGCAGATCATATAAATATTAGTTCCAAGCTGGGATCGTACCCGCAACACGCAGCGCAACAGTCCGACCGCTCATTCACTGCGCCAACCGTGTCCATCCATCCATTAAAGTTAATAATGCCACCTCTACCCTCACAGACAGACGAACAAGAGGAGAACGAGCTGATCCTCAAGCTGGCGTGGTTCCTGGACCGACTGGCCTACCTCAGTGGCTACGAGCCAGAATACAAGGATTATAATTACTACGAGCCCAGAGGAACTACTCGTGAGAGTTCTTTCAAGTTTCTTTATTAATTATTTTTATAAGAACGTTGCCCCCACTAGGAATTTCTCTCCTACATCGTGAGTGTAACTCTTAAATGAAAACACACACCGAGCCAAACAGTTTTTTTTTAATATAATGTGTATGTTCTTCATGGCCTCAATCTAGACCAGAATGAGACCTAAGGCCTCAGTCTCGAATTTAGCACTGAGCGGAGCGACAACGGCGGCGGCGGAGTCGCGGGATCGGCAGGATTTTATGCATAAAATCAAATGGAACTGCTTTCGAAAAAAGCGACGCAGTAGCAGCAAAAGCGCTCTGCCTCAGTCGAACCGCAGCCTTATCCCCCCTATCCCTACCCCTATCGCTCGCACCTTGTAAAGTATGCGCCCAAGACAAAACATAATAGTTCAGATAGTTCTTAACATACACTATAATGACAATAAATTCAAAAATCCTAAATATTCCGTTCTGTCTTAGGTACGCCAACTACAAGTCCCTCAGCGCAGACCCTGGTCCCCTCATCAGATGACCTAACAAGAGAGATGATGGAGTGCCTCAAGCGCAATTCTTCGGAGCCAGCCACCGAGCGCTGCCGGTATCCTATGGAGATCCCTGACTTGATGCGGCAGGCGATGGGTTTAGGTAAGTATAGCTGCCTAGCCAGCGGTGTAGCTAGGCGGGGGTGAAGCGGTCCAAAGCGGCTTCATAACTGCAAGGGCCTCGCGCTCAGAGAAAAAAATCTTGAAAACGGCGATTACAAGTGTATATTTTTCGTCCTGAAAGAAAAGGGCCTCGTAGGTTATGTCTTGCTACGCCACTGCCTAGGTTCCTAAATGAGTTGCAGACTGCTGCATGATCTGACTTCCACAATACTGAGAAATATGATGGTAAGACTCGTTGTCAGGCTTTACGAGCTATTCACCCACATGAATTGGATGGTTAGGTCGCGATTTTAGTCATTTGTGCAATAGAGCCTAGTCGAAATAAAATTACAAGATGAACTTTCGCCTCACGGTTACATCGATGCGCGAGTCCTCGTGTTCCACGCGCGCCAAAAAGAGCTGTCTGCAATCTGACGGCCCCCTTAAGGTAGCCTTTCGAACTGAGCGTCTATGGCGTCATTGGCGCCGCGGCTGTGACGCCGCGACAGTGCGACAGATAGATGTTCTATGCAAAGGTATGAAATTCTAGGGAACGTCATTCGAGCGCAGCGTCACTGTCGCGGCGTCAGTGACGTCACAGTCAGGTCATTATGACCATTATGACAGTGACGCTATAGACGCTGCGCTTAGAGTGCCAAAGCCTGCCGGGGTCACGGGACTAAGTTTTATAGTAATAGTCCCTTGACCCCGGAACTATTGAAGGACACCGTGGATTTTAGTCAGTTCGAGTATGTGGGTCCCTCCAACCCCGGCTTAGGTGAAAGGACACAGATAAAAAAAAACGGGTAGGTCGATCGAAAAATTGCCATACATGAATTTACTGACCTTGATAAATGCGGTTGCTTGAAGACGAACCCGTGCGACGGTTTTGTTTTGACGAGGTTTCATTATCACTCACAGGGGTAAAATTCGTGTCCATTCACTTCATCAGAAACGTCAGACTTAAAAAAACGACACTTTTTACACGTATTCTAAACTTTACACTCGGAGTACATTATATTAGATACGGGTAGTTACACTATTTTGACAAAACCGAGATTAACCAATTCGCGATCATTGAGCTATTATTACTACGTATAGAGACGACACCACGCGTCACCACTGTGTCCCATCCAGGATGAGTGCGCGCGCCTAGAGCACGCCACAGAGCTGTCAAACAACTGAATGAACTTGTGCGCGTTGTCTCATGGATGGAACACAGTGGTGATACGTGGTGTCGTCTCTTTACGTTGTAATAATAGCTCATGTTCTCGATATACATTTTTAAACTGGCATGGTCATATTATTTGAATTTAGAACTGGATAATTAACACGTTAATTTGATATTTCGGCACTGTTGCGAGCGCCACGATCACGGATGAACTGAAGTTATTGCGGGTGGATTTTAATGAGCTAACAAAATTGTCTACCCTCTTTCTAGTTCGTTTTTTTGCGTTCTATACTACCGTCATTTATATCAATTACAATACTATTATGTTTCCGACACACAAAATTCTGTATTTCTATTTATTCTATGATCTATGGTGAATTTTAATAATAAATATTGTTAATTCAAGATTATTGGTATTATTGATATTATTAATTCAATTTATTTATTTTTGATTGATAAATAATTAGGGCTTAGTGTTATAGTTAATGATAAATGATATTTATTTTTCAAATAGGTTTTCGCAAACACTTTTACAAGTCAAAACACTTTTTTTTATAACTAGATGAGGCCGGTGTTTCGTACCTGACTACTCTGAGAAGAAACATCCGAAACAAACTCAGAAGTCATCGTCTCTTTTAAAGTCCAGACATTAAATTGGTTAAAACATGCAAGGACCCTGCAGGTTTGTGTCTGAGATGGTCTTTTGAAGAAAGAACCACACAAATTTGAGTGGACCTGTCCAGTCAGTGCAAGCATTCGACAGTTATCGTGTAGCTCGACTCATAACTCAAGAGGAGCTCAACCAATTTTATTAGTTGTTGATTATGATTAGTGTTAAGTTTTTACCCGAATACGAAACACAGAAAGCTGATGGATTAACATGACGTCTTAAAGCAAGCGTATTTCCATTGTGGGAAAGACATAGCTATACAAGTCGTCTAGCAGTTGGAAAATATATCGGCTGATGATACTGATACTAGTTTTCATTACAGATACAACCGAATCATCGCAGCCGGATTCTGACAGCGTGGTCCCGATGAACAGACAACCAGACAGCTTTTCAGACCAATCGGAAATTCTCGTTACATCTAATAATAATTTTGTCCCTCCATCTCGAATTTCGAAAAGATCAACCGACTATACTTACTATTACCCCGCCAAACCTTTACATGAGCTTACTTACCCAGTTCCCGTCATAAAATTAATAAAACATCGATTATCAAATATTAAATCGGTTGTCAAAACTATTGTAGAAAGGCGCTTAGCCCATCTTGCAGAAAAAAAAGAAGAAAAACATCACTTTGACAAGCGGTCCATAGATGACAGTAATAGCGAAACGTCAAATTCAATTCCTTTGACAGATGGAGGGAAACTATCTGTCAAATCTGTTGAAAAACCGCGGGAAGTTAATTCTCCATTTATACATTATCCTGTATCAGATGTTTCGGTTATAAACACGAAATCTTTTAAGAAACGTTCTATAGATGAACGTAGGGTAACTCCTAATCATGTTAGCAAGCTATCAAACTTTAAATCCGTGTTTAAAACGGTTTCAAAAGGACCCGTGTTTAAAAAAAAGTTCGAACACTTCCTTTCGTCTACAAACTTCGGTAAAAAATCGTTGAAGTATCCTATTGTAGATTTAAAATCAATTAAAAAACGTTTCACGGACGATCCTTTTTCAAAACTAGCAAACTACTATATAAAATACAAAGTCTGGGATAATTCGAACCCGATTTATCAAAAAAAGAATTTTAATAAAAAAACTGGAGTTTTTGAGGTAAAAAATCATTTGAACGAGCCGAAGAAAATACAAAAACGTTCGTTATTTAAGAAGAAGGTTATACATTTGAATGTACCTAAACCGTTTGAAGCGATTCGTACATACGCTCAAAATTACAAACATCACCATCCACACAGCGTTCAGAAACCAAAAATTCTTGCTCAATTACGAAAACTTCACGATTTGAAGCATAAAAAGTTAGAAAAAAAACATAAAATTGCTAAAAGATCTTTATATTACGAACGTATGTATTTACCGCGAATTTCTGCTGATCCACAAGGCGATATCAGTTATTACGTCAAAAATAAAGAGGGAACGAATTTTAATCCTAATTTGCTACAAGCTGCTCAAGTTAGGTTAGGTTTGGAACAGATTTTTCAGACTGGCAACATTGAGGTTGTCAGGCGTTTTGGCGCCAATTATAACCCTTTAAATCCTGCACCATTTTATTCTGGGTTGTTGGCTAGTGTTGCTGATATTTAAAGTACTAATACATGAAGTCGTAGAGTTTTCGGTCTACATAAAATAGAAACAGGAAATATATTATAAAACTAAAGAATAAATAAAAATATACAATTTATATAAGTAAGTTTAATACAAGTAACTATGAATATATAATTATATATAAGTTTCATGGCAATTTTCCATAGGAATTCTTTTTAGCAAATTATTATATCTTGTGACTGGGATTATAGGTTCATTATTATTATTTTTCAAATTCAAATAAATATATAAATTCTTCGAATTTGACAAAAAAGTCTCTACGAATATAGATTGTAACTATTTTGTAGCCAGGACCGAAAACTTAAAGACTACTATGTAAATATATTATGCTTTATACTCTCACTATTATTATATATAAATTATTATTCAAAATGCTCATTACTAGAGAGCGGATTATATTATTATGATTCACAGATATTTATTTTTAGTTATTAAACAGATACTGTTTTTACCTAAACACGTTTTCATCATATTTTAACTGTAATTACATCTAAGTGGAAAATACAAAAAAAGCGTAGCAGCAAGTGGGTGCAAAACGCCATTGGCAAATATGCAAGATAAATGTTCCATATATGCGTCAAAATGGGCAACATAAATGTTCGATATATGCGACAAAATGGACAACATAAATGTTCGAAATATGCAACAAAATATAAAGCAACAAAATATTTGAAATATGCAACATAATGTTTGAAATGTGCAACAAAATGTTAGAAATATGCAACAAAATTTTTGAAATATGCAACAAAATATAAATATGCAACAAAATATTTGAAATATGCAACATAATGTTTGAAATGTGCAACATAAATGTTTGAAATATGCAACAATACCCCATATATTTTTATTAAATCGGGCCCAGTACTTCTTTTGAATGGTTTACGCTATTTCTCATAGTTTTCTTATTTGATCATTCATATCTACTAAGTAAATCCACTCTGTATAATGCTTTGTAGATTTTATCGAAATAAAAACGAAATATTTTCATATAATAGTGATGTTTTATTATAACTTTGACGGTATAGAACAAAAAAAAATATGATGTCATAACTTACATTATGCTAAAGTTATTAACAATATTATGATTAAAAAATCGGAAAGGGAAACTCGAAAAATTATATGAAATATTTAATATGAAAATTAGGTAAAATACTGTTAAAATGTTTGAATGAACTGATTGATTTGTTAAATGAATGAATAGAATGAAAATAAATCGTTCAATTCACTCGTTCTTTTCTTGAGATTTTTTTTTCTAAATTTTTGAGTTTCCAGTACCGAAATAATGAATAATAAAAATGATTCTTAAAAGAAATGTTTTCTTACGCTAAAAACTGTAAAATATTATTTAAAAGATTGCTTGCGATTTTATTTAGACATGTTTTTAAAATGTAACGTTTTTTTTAATAGTGACTTAGCTATTTATTATTGTCGAATTTAATCGGAATGAATAATATTCCAATTTTATCATTTATTTTCTTTATCTTTTATAAAAGATACTTTTCTTAGCCCGTAAAAGACTTACTCAAAAGTTACATTTTAAATTCACACATTTAACTTTAGACCGTTGACTTAATTATTTGGTCCCAATTTGTGACGTCGTCTCACGATCTTAGAATGCACACCCATCCGAATCGCGACCGCACAAGGATTGCTTAACATCAATAATGACTTTTTAAACATGATTAACAAATGCATTGATAACAATTTGCATGACGATTTAAAAATTACTTTTTTTTTTGCTATAATTACGCCAAAACTCTAATAATACTTTTTTAAATTGGCAACATTATTCTATTATTGTCTGGAATTAAAAAAAAAGTTCCTTTTTTTTACAATCAAATACTTTTGAACTAAGATCGTGTTTAGGAATGTTAAACAATACGTAAATATATAAAAAAATGAATAAAAACAGAAAAAAACTATTCTATATAAATATTTACTAACATACGACGAAAATATATTTTAAACAATGACTTGTCATACCGTTATAAGTGTCAAAAGAAAAATGTCCACCATTTTGAATTTTACGTCAAAATATGACATGGCGAATCATTGTTTAAAATACGAGATAACGACAAGAAAATCATATTAATTTTCGAAAAAGGCACGATTTTTAACATTTATCCAATTAAATTTTATCTAAAAATATGATTTATGTATGTATACTCGATAAACTTATATACAAAACTGTCAACTGTCAAATTATTCAAGAAAAGATGTCAAATAACGGAAAGTTTTGACAGATTACAATAAGACTGTCAAAAATACTAAAAGTTAATACAAAAATCGCATCATTGTATGCATTTTTTGTAGTATTATTAAAACAATAAACACAATAAGATTTACAGCAATAAGTAAATACGTATAGCCTTTTTTCAAAACAATAAATCCAACAAAATTGTATTTATCAATTAATAATTTGACAGCTGTCAAAGTGACATTGACAGTGACATTACATATGACTCTGTGGTCTCTTTTTCCTGCTGAATAGGCCTCCGAAGACGCCCTTTTTATCTTTCTTGTCCTTCGTTACGCCGCTGACTGAAAGTTCGGACTCGCCTGAAGACCTGAAATTTAAAAATAAATAGTTAAGGATAAGTTAATTGTGTGTTACCCTTTTATTAATGTTTTTTACCCTAGGTAATCTTTACTTATGCGGGCATAACTAGTTGATATCGAATACTAAATAGTACTTTTGAATTATCAAGAAGTTGTCAAGCGTTCACTGTTGTCCAGATCAACACTTACTATCAGTTGATCAAACATGAGCCTATCTTTAAATAAAGTGTATTATATTCTAAACACAATACCAATTTACAATATAAATAGTCTTATAATTTATAAAAAATATATTTATATGGACGACTTGCAGCACTTATAGAGCAAATCTCGCATTTATACGACTAAGATGCTCTGAAGTGAAAATTCGTCAATAAACAAAATCCTCTTCTTGATTGCCAAGTTAATTTGAACCCTGTATAAGTAAAACAGAGATTATAAAAAGTGTTTACCTAGAAGCGGGTCTCTGGTCTAGCGCGGGCGAGCCTCCACTGCCGGCGACGGATGCTGGGCGCGTATTGCCTCCACTACTGCCGCCGTAAGCTAGAAAATTGATACAAGACTTTAGTGTCTAGATGACGTAAGTTTATATATAATGCAAACATTATAAAATGTCCAGATTCCGAAAACAATACGTTACATTTTTGTTGAAGCCACTTCTTTAAAAATGTGTGAGTGAGCGCCACGCACACATAATAATAATATAATATTATACTACAACTATCACACAACGCCATCTAGTCCCAAGCTAAGCAGAGCTTGTGTTATGGGTGCTAGACAACTGATAAACATACTTATATATTTCTAAATACATAAATATTATAGATAAATTACACCCAGACACAGAACAAATGATCGTGCTCATTACACAAACATTTATCAGGGTCACTAACCACTAGACCAACAGGCTTGTTTTAAATGTTTTTCTTGGAGATGTTCATTTGTTTAACGTAGGAATTGAACGACGGCGGTAATTCTTCTTTCGTGTTTTTGGTTTAAATTTTCCGTGGTTTACTAGGAATCTGGACAGTCTATAATCTAACGGCTGCTACACACCTTACGAAAAATCGTTACGATTAGACCGTATAGTTCAAACTGCAACGATAAATCTTTAAGTGTGTATGAGAAAATCTGTACAGTTTGTTCGATTTTTTTCACACACATTTGTACATTTATCGTTGCAGTTGGAACTGTACTGTTGTGTATAGCTGCCTTAAGAGGGAAGGATGATGAGGGTGGTTGATAGTAGAGACATCGTTACTGTTCTACAAATACATAGAGAACCTGAAATTCTCGGTAATTTCTTTTTCTCGGTTTTAAAGGTATTTGTAGAACCGGTAGCATGTCTCTAGTTGAGATTAAAGAAGCTATATTTTGTTGTTTAAGTAATCTTGGATATTAGAAGATAGCTAATTATCTTCTCTTTATGCACTAATGCCTGATTTAATTACGAATGGATAAATGCGTATAGAGTATGATTTTTAAGAACAAAAAACGAATAGAAAAAAAAAAGAATTTTCAATACGTAAAAAATGTGATTCAATAAATTAGTTGTCTTAAAACCCAATTTTGCTGAGATAAATTACTGAAAAAGCTTGTAATGAAACAACAAAATATAACTCCTTTTTCTAGAAGATACAGTTAGAAAACCAACACCCAAAAATATAAACAAAAGCACACAGAAAAACAAAACAAAATCTATCTAAAATCAAACTACTTTAAAATTCTTTAATACTACCAACATAAGGAAAGCATAACATCAAAATAATTCACAATTTTAACACTAAAGAAGCTGATTTAATGTTATTTACCGTATTAATTATATTTACCCTAAAGTAATTTTAAGTTAGGTTATACTAAGCATAGCATAAATTACATACTTAAATAACAATACTTATTTTAGTATATTACAATAGCATAAAATATAAGGGAACGTAACTTTCTATTTTGGACTAGGTGTCACTAATAAGTTTAAGCAAATTTTAAGAAATTAATATGTTATAAAAGGTTATGTATACTTTAGGAAATATTTTTTATAACTTTTTTTTCGCTATTTGTACAGATAACTGATAGGGAAAATAAGTTCTGTCATGGTGACCACGGACCGGAAGACACAGCGTAGGCCTCCCACTAGGTTAAGCGACGACATCGTGAGAGTCGCGGACAACCAACGACGATATATTACTAGACTCCTAATAACAGGCGACCGATGTCTGTCAACACATTAGGCAAAAAAGTCTTATATCCGTCTTATTCGACCACTCCTGTGAGCCGTAAACATACCTTGAGACAGAACAGACCTTGAGTTAGCCAATCGCAACGCAGTACCCCGTCCCCCTCGCTTACGTAGTACCTCAGCGAGTTGACAGAATAGTTTTTGTTCCTTAGATCGTGCATGCGGAGTCTACTAATATATCGTCGTTGCGGACAACTGATGGATGCAAGTGAGTATGGCGTGGCGGTCTGAAGGGGAGGAATATGTTCAGAAGTGCACATCTTCCGGCTGATGATGATGATTACTTTTTACTTTTTTTATGTCGGAGAGAGTCATAAATAGTAAGTAGTTTAATTTTAGTATGAGTGCTAAATAGTGATTTTATTCCCTACTTTTCAGTTATTAGTCCAATATAGATAATAACGAATATAATTAATTAAATATAATATCATACACTGCAGACGATGCAGTATGTAGAGTAGGTGGCTTGCTCCTGATCGCATGTGAGAAATATAAACAGAGGTTAGAAAAAAAACAGTTAATTTTTGATAAAGCGTTGCTTTTTTACCGTAGGTCGCATGTCAGCGGCAACAACACAGTCAAACGGGACGAATAGGGACGCAGGGGTGAAACGGGACAAAATTTTGAAGTGGATTTTAACGAAAAATTATGACGGTATGTTGCCAGCAAGGTTTCAAATTTCAAGATTTCAAGTATTAATCAATAAATACAATTGAGTAGTTGTTGGTAACCTATCACATTTATTCAACATTTAAATCCCTGTTAAAGTTTTGTCCCGATTCACCCCTGCGTCCCTATTTACCCCGATTGACGGTACCAGTATAAAGTTTATTTTTGAGATCTTAGTACGACATGTTACCTCTGACGTGCGGCCTATTCGATCAAAAGACAAATTGTATTAGAAAGAAACATCTTAATGTAAACGATAAAAATAAAACTCTTTAGCAAATTTAGCTGGCTATCTTCAGCTTAATGCTAAATCATCGGCGATTCCAGGCATGGTGTTATATTCTTAAAATTTTGCCTAAAAAGGCCACCAAATGAAGAAAAGAAATCAGCATTGTTAAATAAATTGGTCTTTTGATTCATGTGTATGTTTTAAAACTAAATTAGTAATTATGTACCTATTTACATTTGGATAAAGCTATACTTAAGCTAGGCAAAGATTTAAGCTAAGAATTAATAAAACTTATTGGCGATAGCTATAAACAAATACTTAAAAGAAAATATTCAGATTATAGAAATAACTACAGAATTTTGAAAAGAATTACATTACATAATAAATTAAAGGAGAAATAGATCGAAGTACAAGAATTTTTAGGAAAGAAAGATATTTTTAACAGAATTCAATAGTTTCTGAAAAACAAACAGAATTTTGACATATTTTACAAAATAACAGAAAGAAAATTACAAGTAATATAAAAATAATAATTTAGCACACAGCTAAGCTTCCCGAAGCGAGAGCAAAAATAAAACAAGGATTGGCGGCAAATTTATCAGCCAGAAAAAAGAAAAACAAAATTTTAGGAAAACTAAGCAAAGAAAAACTCCTCTTAATAACTAAGGATTAGGAAAACTACAGTTATGGAAACCTTAGCACGAAAATATCTATTTAGATAAAAATTAATTGCTGTTCGTTAGTCTCGCTAAAACTCGAGAACGGCTGGACCGATTGGCTAATTTGAGTTTTGAATTAATTTCTGGAAGTCCAGGAAAGGTTTAAAAGATAAGTAAATGTGATAAAAAATATTAGGAAAATAGTAAAAGCAACAATTTCGTTTTTCCCTTAGAAATTATTTCTATCTGTCGAATATTTTATGTTCATCCCGTCATTCAGAAATTAACTAAGTCATTCAGAAATTAACTAAGTCGTTCAGAAATTAAATTAAAGTCAATAGTCAAATCATTTATTTCGATTAGGCCATCAAAGAGGCACTTTTATACGTTGCATAAATTAAAATTAAAGAAATATGATGGGATAGATTCTACACCCCCATTATGAGGCGAAGTTTGCCTGGTCACCTAGTATTTAATTATAGTAGACTAGCGGCCCGGTACGTGCTTAGCTACTTATAAATGTAAAACAGCTCGACCGATTCTGTGCTGTACTTCACTATAAACCATCTAATATGATGATTGATTGTATAATTGATTGATTTTCGTGCTATGGTATTAGGCGTTCAGTATATTTCGGTAGACCGAGTCGGTATTGCCAACCAAAGGTAATGCAATACAATACAGCAGAGGCATTTGCTTGCCTCGCTTGAGTACCAAAAATAGGCTGAACATTAAATTATTTAGTGACGGCGCTCAGCGTTTATTAAATCTGTAAAATCTAGTCGAATGGGATATTTTTTTAATAATTTCGTCTCTTATATCATAAACGCATAAGAGCCATAACTAAATATAAGATAAATACAAAATAAATTCTAGCCAAAATACAGTTAGGAGCTAAATGTTAGTAGTGTCTACCAAGCTCCACAACCCGGCTGCTTCGGTAATCCAAAGGGTGTTGTGGTACTTTTAGAAATAATGGTATTCTGGTACTTTTAGAAACTAAGGTATTAAACAGCGACTTAATTTTACTGCTGTTGATTTATTTGCAATTTTGTAACAGTATTTTCCAAGAATTTCTAATTTCAGACACACCGTTAATTTGAAAAAAATCAACGATAAAGCTTTAGAAAAGGTAATCCAAGAGATTTTGAATGATTCACAGTGCAATTGCGAAAATTTAGACTCGCTTACACTGTATCACGCTAAATCATTCTGTCATGTCAGAAATATTTAATGTATTATCTCTGTAACTTTACATGAGAACAGAGGGTCTAAAACGGCCCCTTTAAGCCATATTCCTAATGATTCACTTCGTGTATTTCAAGCAACGTCATTGGATTGATTGGAGGTATTGCTAAGTAGCCGTTTTAGAACCTCTGTTTTTAAATTACACTAATAAGTGATACAAAATTGCAGTTTGCTTCAGAAGGCAAAAAATTACGAGACATTTACACACACAGTTCTACTCCTAATTACCAAAAGTACCACCCAACCCATCTTCAAAAGTACCACTTTGACCAAAAAACTGACCAGTTTCACTCGTAGAATAAAAGTGTGACGTAGTTTCAACATTCTGCCAGTTATTATTCTGTCCCGACGGATATCCTTGCCATGACGTCGTGGTCCTCACTTGAGTCACTTGAGCATTCGCGTTAGGATCTCTTCCTTGTACCCAGTTACTTCCAGACATTCTTTGCTGGTAACTATTCACTAGGGCCGAAACTGATTGCTTTTCTCCCTGCGCGTTTCTTTCTAAGTTCGGGTTTCGTTCGGGTAAGATCGGCGCGCGTTCGGGCAAGTTCGGCGCTCTTTCCGGTAATGGCGGACGGTCTGGTGGGCCGGAGAGAGGTAATGGTGGTGCTCCGAAGTTAGCTAGTAGGTAATTAGTTGTTAAATTCGTGTTGATGATTTTTACCCAAGGTAAAAGTTGTTAAATTATGGGTAAATTTGGTTAACTGTGATGTTACGCGAATATATTATTTATTAGATGTCTTTTTGTGCTAATTAAAGGTGATTTTTGCGTGAAGTTAATTTTGAAATGGTTATAACATGTTTGACTATAAAGTTATCAATCAGACATTACGATAAATTGTGCTGGTGATACTACAAGTATTGTAAGATTATTTTAAACAAATAACTCACAAATTAAGAAAACAATTTACGACAATAAACGTAAAAAGACAATCACAATAACAAAACACAGTGCGAGAACGACACAAGAAATAAAAATATAACCTACAAAATTACCCACTCTTTTAAAAAAAATATTTAATATTTTAATCAAAATTACCTCTCCTTTTAATCAAAATTACCCTTCTAATAAAAGTCACTTTTCAACTACATTATTTATCAAAAAATTAAATAAAATGTGCACAATGATCAATTCTATAAATAATTATTCTAGTATAGTTATGAATTACTCACCATTCTGCTGTGACCTAATGAATTCAGCATTGATATCGCGTCCGTTAGAGAATCTCGTTCTACCCCAGGAGCTGGACCCTGATGATTCCACCTGACTCCTGTGTGGAAGAAACATGATTTGGATTTATTCATCCACTCTGAGGAATTCGTGGCTAAACAACGACGATATATTACTAGACTCCTAATAACAGGCGACAGATGTCTGTCAACACATAAGGCAAACAAGTCTTATATCCGTCTTATTTCGACCACTCCTGTGAGCCGTAAACATACCTTGAGACAGAACAGACCTTGAGTTAGCCAATCACAACGCAGTACCCCGTCCCCCTCGCTTACGTAGTACCTCAGCAAGTTGACAGAATAGTTTTTGATCCTTAGATCGTGCATGCGGAGTCTAGTAATATATCGTCGTTGTGGTTAAATAATTACAGCCGCACAGGCCGATCTTCCAGGTTAAGCCGTGTTTGATTAGGTTGGTCTGTGGATGGTTGACCATCTGTCATAGCGAGTTTCTTCCGTGCCTCGGAAAGCACGTAAAGCCGTTGGTCCCGGCTGTCATTTATAGATCTTTGACGGTCTATTAGTCAGAAGCTCTAAAGTTAGAGTGAACAGGCTTCTTCTGGGTAAGCTCGCTCCATAGTCGACCTTTTCTTAGTCATTCCTGACCCTAGACTAAGGTCGAGAGCAAACCCATCTAACGTAAAAAAAAAATTGATAATCAAGGGATATCGTATTACCCAGTGACTGTGTTGTGGAGGTCCAATAGACAGTCGCTCTATATAAAATACTGATATTCATCTGCATCTGGTTCGACTGGAAGTCGACCACAATATAGTTGGGAAAAGGCAGGCAGATGATTAAAAAACAAAATTGTAAATGTAATATTAATTATAAAGGAGACTCATCATTATCATCAGCCCAAAATGTTCCCACAGGCCTCCTCTCTGAGAGAGGGAGTGGGCCATAATCCACCACGGCCCAGTGCGAATTGGTAGATGTCACACATCTTCGAATGTTTGTTTCTAGGACATGCCGGTTTCCTAACGATGTTTTCCTTCACCGTTTTGAGAGCAGTGGTGATGAAATAAATTACACAAAGTTATGTGCCTGGCGGGGTTCGAACCTACGACCTACAACTTGTAAGTCGGGACCGAAACCACTGGGCCACCACTGCTCCCCAATAAAGGAGAATAATCTAATTAAAATCTAGTAAATACCTGAGTACAACTTCCGTGGCATCTTCTTCTTGAGGCGGCTGTCTGGGCGGCAGAGATGGCAGCACTGTTGATTCTGATATAAAAGACATTTCCATTTTATTTTTAAGTCTTTACTGTATTTATCTTCTTCTTAAAAATCAATTGCTGTTCGTTAGTCTCGCTAAACTCGAGAACGGCTGGGCCGATTTGGTTGATTTTGGTTTTGAATTATTTTGGGAAGTCCAGGGAAGGTTTAAAAGGTTTTTTTATTGTTTCTGAGGCGGTGCGAAGTTTGCCTGGTCAGCTAGTTTACTTAATAAATTATTGCTATAATATTATTAACACTTCTTTTAATTTTATATATATACTAAACTACAAAACATGTGATAAATGAAGAACCGCTCGACCGATTTTGTACAAACTTCACATAAACCATCTACTAAATAGTAGCCTAAACATTTGGTTTGGATAGGTGAGCCCGTTCTTGAGTTATAAAGTTATGTACAACGAAAAGTGGTATTGATTTTTATATAGATGTACTCAGTCGTTGGTGGTGAGTATCAAATAGATCGCAGCGTGCGATGTAACAGAGATGTGAGTCAATGAACGACACAACCAGTGAAGTACGTGGCTAGATTAATATGTAACACAGTTTTAATTATTTTTTAGGCATCGTAGCTCTTAAACTAGTAAAATGAGTTATTGATAGTAAAAGGATGTTATTGCAGTACTCCCAAATTAATAATGCGCATGCAAATCTTTGACAATTGTCGTATTCCCGGAAACACCCGAAACATTGAATCGGAGAGAGCCCTAAACAATGCACTTGCATTTTGCACTTTGTTCGAAAGAAACAGGAGTCAATATCATATGTCAAATCATGTGAAACAATTGAAAACAATTCGGGCGGTCGGCGGCTGTCGCCGGTCAGTCAAAGGTCCGTCAGTCGTCTTTATATATTGGTAGTGACTGCACGAGTTCTCTCTGTGTGGAATTATATAGAGCTGCTATTACAAAACACATAATTCTACTAAATTATGCATGAAGAAAATGCACTCAACTACTCTATATACATATCGTCTTCCGACGCTCGGGGAATACGACCGTTGCCGAACAGTGACGAAGACTTCTATGTGCATTATTACTTTGGGAGTACAGTACTTGCTTGTGGTTTACCGCGACTAATAATGAAGTCATTAAAATGTGATTATTTGGGAAAGATACGACAATCATGTGACTAAGAGAGTGATGAGTATGAATGTTGATAGATGGAGAGGAAGAGGAAGGACAAAGAAAAGATGGATGGATTGTGTAAGGAATGATATGAAAGAAAAAGTAGTAAATGATACTGTGACGTCTGATAGCGAACCCTTTGTCGCGGGAGAAAATACCGACACTCAAAATCAAAATCAAAGCGTTTATTTCAATTAGGCCATTACAGGCACTTTAAAATTGTCAAAAAGACATAAAAATAAAACTAGTACAAAATAGTTATGGTGCTACAGTCCCAGTCACAAGACATAAAAACTGTGAAAGTACCGTGAAGCCCCGTGAACAGGCGCGAACGCGCGTGAACCCCGCGAAAACCATCCACATTCTTGTTCGCGCCTGTTCACGGGGCTTCACGGCACTAATGTGGAGCCGCCATAACAAATTTACAATTTGGTTATATTATGTAGCGTCATCTATTATCTATTAAGTGTACTACTTGTTCGAAATGGAAGGTAAGGTATCCTATGATCATTACTGTATATCAATCTTTTGTTTGTTTTGAACAACCAGACCCAAAACACTACTTCCAGATCATAAAAATATTTGATTCGTGCGGGAATCGAACCCGCGACACACAGGGCAGCAGTTCAATTGTTCAGCCACTGCACCGAATGTACCTGACAACGACGATATATTACTAGACTCCTAATAACAGGCGACCGATGTCTGTCAACACATTAGGCAAAAAAGTCTTATATCTGTTTTATTTCGAGCACTCCTGTTAGCCGTAAACATACCTTGAGACAGAACAGACCTTGAGTTAGCCAATCACAACGCAGTACCCCGTCCCCCTCGCTTACGTAGTACCTCAGCGAGTTGACAGAATAGTTTTTGTTCCTTAGATCGTGCATGCGGAGTCTAGTAATATATCGTCGTTGGTACCTGACAACGAATATACAAAATTTTAAGATGATTGTTGGTCTTACCTATAACTCTTTCAGGGGTGGTAGAAGACGTTCGCTGCTGCGATTGCTGACTATTCCTATGTTCCTGCAGGATCTCGGCCTGTGTGCGTGGTCGGCGTTCAGGCTCGGGGGAAGATCCGGCTGATGATGAAGACTCTGCGTTCCTGAGGGGTTGGGAGGTTGAGATTAGGGCTGTGGTAGTGTACCAGGGTTTGGGGGTGATTCGTTGTGGTGGAATTCTGGTAAGTCAGTTTTTGTTGAAGAAACTGTTGAATTGTTTTACTGATGTTAAGGGTGTGGTCGTCTACCAGGGTTTGGAGATGATGTGTAATGTTAGAATTGTTGTATGTCGATTTTTGTTGAAGAAACTATTGAGTTTTTTTACTGTTGGATTAAATTTAAGCGTGAAATATTAGTACGTCGCTAAATGTTAAAGAGAATGTTAATTTTTTTCATCAAAGCTGGTGTTCTTGAGGATAAGGGGGTCAAATTTACGGCTTTGGCAGTGTACCAGGGTTTAGAGGAGATGTATCGTAGTAAAATACTCGTAGGTTAGTTTTCGTTGTATAGATTGTCGATTATTTTCATCAATTTTTGTTACTGGAGAGTTGAGGTTGCGTCTGTGGTAGTGTACCAAGGTTTTGAAGTAGCGTGTGGTGATAGAATTTCGAAAGGTCAGTATTAGTAGGAAGAGACTGTTGATTATTTTTATCAATGTGTTTCTGGAAAGTTGAGGGTACGGCTGTGGTAGTATACCAAGGTTTGTAGGTGGCGTGTGGTAATGGGTTTCCTGTAGGTTAGTTTTCGTTGAAGAGTCTGTTGATGTTTTTTATCAATTACTTGTGAGAGTTGAGGGCTGTGGTAGTGTACCAAGGTTTTGGGAAGTTATATCTTGTTGGTGTTGCTCTACGACAGTTTTTGTAGAAGAAACTCATATTAATTTCTACTTACTCGTGCAATCTCCTCCTGATCTCGGCTGTGGGTGACTCTCCTGGTGGTACGGCGGAGTATGGAGTCAGTTGTAGTTCTGGTGGCAGCTGGGCGTGGAAAGAGAGTTTGGCTACCCATTCCTGATGGAGAAAAAAAACGGTTATTAGTAATTTCAGGAAACTTTTGTAAGAGATGGCGCTAACGTCGCAATAAGAGGATAAGAGTGGAATGAAAAATTCCTTGTCGTGTATGACTGCGATGGCATAGCCGGAAATGCATTTGGAGTAATTATTATAATATGCGACCTTCTAATTAAGCACACCATTTCAAATTCTGCTAGCAATTTCATTTTTCATTTACACGAATACAATTGCGTGTTATATATGAATATTGCGTGGGACTATCTCAACAGGTAATCGTGGTCTTGGAACTTAAAGGGCTGTTGAAGGAATTCAAGATTTTTTAGTGGATATTAATATTTGTTAAAATTTTAGGAAAAATATCTCGTCTGTAGTCTATGTTCGATTGCCAGGCATGTAGTGCATGCATGAGGGTGGGAGGGTTTTTCTGGATCCTGCATCCAAGCCTGGATTTTTAATTCTGAATTGAACCTACATAATATATTTCCTATTATAATAATTTCATCGATTTCCGCAAATTTTTTAAACACCTGATTCTTTAAATTTCAAAATCGTGATAAAGAAGAGTATATTGCTTACCTTCATCAGATCCTTGGAGGAGCATGCGAACAGGTACTCGGCTCCGTCTCCACACGCCAGACGGAACACGTTGGCGCGCTTCGTGTAGTCACCAGCCGGCTCACAGCGGGCCTGAGGAAGACAAAAATATATTAGAAATCGTCATTTTTGAAATACAGAGTGAAATTGAATAAATGCGACATATTTAAATATACAATAATACGTGTTGTCAAGAAAACGTATAGAATATCAAATGTAAAATTTAAAAATAATTGGTCAGTGTTACGCTATGAACGGCAACGTTTAGTATGACTACCAATTTAATGTCTGGACTTTAAGAGACAGTGACCTCTGAGTTTGTTTCGGCTGTTTCTTCTCAGAGTAGTCAGGTACGAAACACCGGCTTCATCTAGTTTGTAAAAAAACGACGTGTAAAAGTGTTGATATTAACCTACTTGCAATAGTACATTGTTTACCGAGAGGAGAAAGTGACCGATTACCGTCGAGGGTGTCGTTTAAAGTCCCGAGGCGTAGCCGAGGACTTTAAAATACCCGAGATCGGGAATCGCACTTTCTCTTGAGTGATACATAGTGCTTTATACTACACCTACGAGGAAAATAAATTACTTTCTACGAAAACTGAATCCTCAAACAACACATAAATTGAAAATGGCGCCAATGGCGTGTGCAATTTTCACATGTTCTTTTTCAAATTGTTTATCCTGCCGCCGCAGGGTCGCACTGCCAGCCCGACATCATCCAACATCCAACACACAGCTAGTGGCCAGTGTCATTTTGCGAACTTGGAGATAAAAACTCACTGTAAAAACTTTTTACTTTTGATATTTAGGTTACCGGCGCATAGTCTTACCCAAAATTAAAAAAGAAAAACCACGTAAGAAATGGATTTTCATACACTTTTCTCTCCCGCTCAGACTCGTTTTCTCCCCGCATGTTTGGTCGATATGCAATGACGTTCTTTCTACCGTAAATTTGATAAAGTATCAAGGTACTTTCCAAGCAGGTGTAGTATAATAATAAATACCATCATCATCATTTCATTTTTTGGATTTTATTTTTTGGATTTTATTTTTTCTTATTTATTTTGCATATTAAATGCTAGAATACCGACAATTCGTACTTAAATAAAGAGAATAACATCAATGGACCTTTTGAAAACGATAATCGCGTTTTTTTTAACAACTTAGATTGTAGAAAAAGAAGCTTATAATTACTGTAGGTAACTGAAGCTCCAATTTCATTTTGTCGCATTTATTCAAAGTCACCTTGTATTTATACTTATTTACAATCAGGAATAAAGAAAGCAATAAAATGGGAATAGATAATTACAGCCGCACAGCCTGATTTCCCGGATTAACCCGCGCTTGCCGAGGTTGGTCTGTGGATAGGTGACCAAGTGACCATCTCTCATAGCGAGTTTCCTCCATGCTTCGGAAAGCACGTAAAGCCGTTGTACCCGGCTGTCATTTGTAGAACTTTGACAGTCGTTACTATTAGTCAGAAGCTCGAAAGTCTGACAACCAGACTTACCATAGAGTATCGTATTACCCAGTTACTGTGTTGTGGAGGTCCGATAGTCAGTCGCTCCATGTAAAATACTGATATTCAGCTGCATCTGGTTCGACTGGAAGCAGACCACAATATAGTTGGGAAAAGGCAGGCAGATGATGGAGACTTACATTGAGTATAGCCACAGGTGGCGCCGCGGCCTTGGCGCTAGCGAAGTCAAGCTCATCCCGGAAGAAGCACAGCAATTGTCCACACAGCACTGAGTAGTACGCCCTCCAGGACCGCACGGTGGCGCGCTTACCGCCGCAACCGGCTTCTTGTTTGCGTTCCAGGTAACCTGAGGGCGGAAATTGGTGGTTAATATGAACAAGTTAGAAAGAAAGTGGTCTTTCGTTGCCTATTTAGGTGTTTAAGAGACGTCCAAGAAATAGACTGAATAATAGTACTGACGCCAGCAGTTCAACCTCCCCAACCTGTCAAAGTTACCAATCGAACAAAAACCTTCCGCTATTGTGATAAGATTGAAATTCTATTAAAGGAATTAGATAGAATACTTTGCCTGTAAGATATTTAAGATTTAAATTGGCAATGTGGTTATTGGTTACAGACATATCAGCATCAGGATTGATTTATTAATTTACACATTTAGTAATTGATTAAATACGTACATTACAAACGATTAAAAGTATTCTGTCTTACCTAAAAAAACGTTAAAAATCTGTTGGACACTTGTTTAAAAAAGTTTAACTGCAAAACGAACGACACTTATAATATCACGTTTTACAGTTGCAAATTAAAAAAATAATAATCGACAGATGTTCTATTTTTTCGTTTATTTTGCAAGATACTTTAACAAATATTTGTTTCAAGTACTAACGTATCCCAAAAATGATCGCGGATTTAACAATGGAATGGTCAACAATGGCAATCGTGAACAACACAAGTTATGTGGTATCTTTACCCAGCAGTGGGACCTCTTTTATCCTCTTTTAACCTCTTTTATAAGAGTCTTACCTTCAATCTCCACAGGCGGTAGTTCAGCGATGTCACCTCTGCGATGTCTCCTGAAGCTCTGAGTACGTCTGCGAGTTGTGAACGATGGAGTGCGCTTAGGTGTCTTCACCACCTGAGAAAATATTAAATAGTTCATAAAACTTAGGAAGAAACATTAAACTCATGGTGCGATGCGATGCAATTAGACGCGATTCGAACGAATTCCAACTACAAGTGAAAACCAACCTTACCACTACGACATATGACATAAAATACGTTGTTATTTATTATAATTGATTTTTTTTTTATTGCATGTATCGATTATGTCCGCGGTCGGTTATACGTGCACAGTTAAAACCATCATGCAAACCATAACGTGTATGATGGCTATTATAGTAGACAATGTAGTAAATTCTAGTATTCCGGTAAAATAAAAAACGTTTTATGCCACCCTCAAGTAACAGAAGAACAGGAAGGCAAGGCAGAGGGCACCGCAGTGGTACACGCCCACGGCGTCGGACGTCGGCAGATGACCTCCGGCCACCGTAGGGGCGGGCATGCGGACAGCGAGTAAAGGGTAACTCGCTGTCCGACCATACACTATGCCCGGGTCGACGGCGCGTCGTGTTCCTTGCGCGCCTCAAAGAGCGTCAGCAAAATGACAGGGCTCCCTCACGGAGGGGGGTTTGCGGGACTTATTTCCATCACCGTGAACCCGGAACATAAAGGGTTATTGAAGGATAACGTAGATTTTGGTCAGTACAAGTCTGACAGTCCCTCCCGCCCTGCCCGGGGTGGGAGGACTCATTTGATGATGTTACCATGTAAAAAAAAAAGGCTAGAGGGCAGGAAGATTTCACAAATATTTTATTTAAATCTCTACTCACACTCATACTCTCTGCTCGCTTGACATGTTGGTCAGTTTTTGGCAGTCGCTCGAACTGTGGCGCGGGGGAGAGGGTCTCCTCCGAGGACGCCGGGGCCACTGACGTCTGCATGCGTTCCGACTGAGAATAAAACAATCATAATATATACACTTTTTAGGCATTTTTTTAGACCGGAACATAGATTAAATAAAAAAATATTAGACCCGTATTTTTACTTTTGTTACATAAACTAAAATGGGCGAAGATACGAGGCTTTTTAAATTCACAAAACGTCACTCAGTCGGTATAATTTTACAAGCGTTATGACGTCACAAGTCTCCACTCCCGAATTTGGAAGCGTTTCATCTTGTCAATATTCAAAATGTAAAAAGAAGAAAAAATACGTGTCCACAATTTTTTAATACTCTTACTGAGAGACTAAACAGTACCGTCAGCACAAGTTTTCAGTATTTGCGGCGTAAAGTAAACTGGAACTTTGACAATTTCAAATTGACAATTTTCAAGGAAAAAAATACATACGCACATTTCGCACACCAGAGGCGCTTTTCTATTTTTTCATACAAAAACGCTGTAAATACTGGAAAGTTAAATAGTGAAAACTCGTACTAGGGGTACAGATTTGGTCGCGGGACTTATAACATCACCGTGACCCCGGAACATAAAGTGCTATTGAAGGACACCGTGGATTTAAGTCAGTACAAGTCTGACAGTCCCACTCGCCCTGCCCGGGGTGGAAGGACTCATTTGATGATTTTACAACGATAAAAAAAGTCCTTACCTCTCTAACCATAGGCACGGGCGCGGTCTCTCTTCTCCTCTCCTCCGTGATCCTCTCCATCTCCCTCTTCCGGTACTGCTGCAGTCTCTCCGCTTCCTGTCTCTCGGCTGACTTCCGGCGAGCTTGCTCCTCTTCATCACGCTGAGTTTTGAATGCTTGTTCCACCTGGGGAAGAGTACAATAATAATATAATAATATTCTACAACTATCACACAACGCCATCTAGTCCCAAGCTAAGCAGAGCTTGTGTTATGGGTACTAGACAACTGATAATAGTAGATTACGCAACAAGGGAGTAAAGCACTGCCTTACGTCACGGGCGTATTGAATCCCGAAGCGACACTAAGGATTCTGGGGTGAACCTCCGTAGCGCAGCGAGGAGGTTCAAATGTTAATTCCCGAGTGAAACGAGGGAATTAAGTTAAGAATCCTTAGTGTAGCGAGGGATTCAAGTTAGCCCAAGACAAGGCAGCTTTACTCCCGAGGAGCGTACTCTGCTTTTCACACCTACTGCGAGGAAATAAATTCGATTTTTGAAATTTGATGTGGTACGACAACCTTCGAACGTGAAGTTGGCACTACTGCAAGCGATCAGCTGTTGCTGTCAGCGGCCGCCATTACTGATAAGACTCCTTGGTGAAAGTTTTCATACGGTTTTCTTTGAGGTTCCAAATTCAAATCACATTATTCCCACGGGAATAATGAAATTCAGTACATATATTATTGCCCGGCTCGAGCGAGAGGGAACAATGACTTACTTTACAGTAGGTTTGACTGACATATAATTTGACATTTACGAGCAAGTAGTGTGAAAACATACTTATATATTTCTAAATACATACATATTGTTGATAAATTACACCCAGACACAGAACAAATGATCGTGCTCATCACACAAACATTTGTCCTGGGTGGGAATCGAACCCACGATCCTCGGCATAGCAGTCAGGGTCACTAACCACTAGACCAACAGGCCAGTCATTACACACAGTTATTAATAGTTGCGTGCTTACCAAATTGTGGTTCATGAAGTATAGCATAAATCAAGTAATGTGGACGAAGCCCCGTTTCATCGGGGCTTCTATGTCAGAGGCTGAGTAGAGGGTGACACCACGGTGCATAAATATTATGATAAAAAAATCTCTTTATATACCTAAGCACTTAGTTTAGTTTCAAATATGCGCCTGAAACGCGATGCTTTCTTAAAAGAGCACCGCTGTCCTGGAACACAAAGGGCAACTGAAGGCGACACCTTCCACACTACACCACATGTCCATACCAAGACAGACGATTATCTTTTATTTTTGAAAAATCTAAGAAAACCATATCTATACTTACAAGAGTGATTCTCTTAAGTGCATTAAACTTGTCTCTCTGCGCGTCGATGGTTTCCTCCAGGTCGCGGTGCCTGTTGATGAGTTCCTCCACCTGCGCCACACTCTCGCCGTACTTCCCGTCGCGGACCAGCGGCACTCTGTGGGAGATAAGAGATTGAGTTAGAGAAAGATTACAGATTTTTTTTAGAATTATTGGTTTATCGTTATACATTCTTCGAAGTTCGAATTCGGACAGGGATTTAGAATTTATTCGGATTTCAAAAAAATAAGATGTTACTCAGTCTGGCTGGGTTGGAACCCATAATTAGTAAAATTAGCTTCAATCAGTACAATCTTGTCTAAAAGTTGTGTTGTTCTTGAAGAATAATTTATTTTGTAATGGTTATGCATGCATGCCTGCATGCTGTACAGGTATTGATGCTATATTATGTAATTTGGCCCTTTTCTCAGGGGGCCGATTCTCGGTTTTAGAGATGGTGTCGAACTCGAAAAAAATTTCTAATGATGTCATTTTTTCGACAAATTTTAAAAGTTGATATGTCAAATTGGCCATTTGTCGAAGGCTAACGTTAGAGTTCAGTAAAATTTGTCGAAAAAATGACGTCATTAGAAATTTTTGCCGAGTTCGACACCATCTCTAAAACCGAGAATCGGCCCCCTGATCGTGCAGACGCCAGCAAATCGGACTGCCCGGTCTGTAAAATTTACTGGTTAAAATTGAGCCCTATACTTTTGTTATAAGGTTGAAACTTTATTAATGGATGTTGACAGATTGGGACAGCTTGGTGTCTTTATATTGTGTAAGTACTATATGACCATGTTTAGTTTCTGTCTTGTGTGAAACAACAGTATTTTTTCTGCTAACTGTGGAGGCTTTTAAATGGCTGATCGTTCTTCAACTCATTATCTACTTATGTATTGTTAGCTGTTTGCCACCCAAATACAATTTAAAAAAACCTATAAGTCATAAATCGGGGGCATTACCACAGGGCCATAGTTGGTACTCCATCATTTCATTCTCCATTTCCTCTTTTTTTGTCCCACACTTTAAATTTCTTCTGTGTCGTGGGTGCGTTTACAAACATATAAACTCACATACATAAACACCCAGACCCGGAACAACTACTTGTAGATTATAGAAATATTATTTTCAACACATTTGCTCGTAAAATGCATTTACAAAGCCTGTATACATTTTTTTTTTATCGTGGTAAAATCATCAAATGAGGCCTCCCACCCCGGGCAGGGTGGGAGGGACTGTCAGACTTGTACTGAATAAAATCAACGGTGTCCTTCAATAGCCCTTTATGTTCCGGGGTCCCGGTGATGGTATAAGACCCGCGACCAAGCCTGTATACATTGTTCGAAAGTTAAAAATTACGCACAATACAACGGAACGTGTGTTTTCTTTACAGTTTCACATTATGAGAATAAACAACCTGACTGATCGAACCTCCTTGGAAGCGCTTTTGCTCAATTCGTTGTCTCACTTTAATACTAAAGAGTAAATGTGACGAAAGATGTAGTTCTAATTGTCACCACGTGCATGTGGCGCCATTTTCAAAGTCGTGCCATTTTCATATAAGGAACTTCAAAAATTGTTGCGACTAATCTGAGTTCGAGCGAGGAATCTGATATTAATATTAAAAAATGTGTTGAAAAACATTGTATGACACACGTGCAGAAATTGGTAGTTACAAACACGTGACTAGCTACGGTACGCCCTCGACTTTGTCTCGGGCGTACGTTCGTCTACTCGTTTGTAAAAACCAACTTACCGCTCTGGTATCATAAATAACTATTTTTCAGTGTGGGAATCGAACACTAAAACATCTAAATCATAACCATACCTGTTAGTAATCCAGTTATCAAGCGCATCAGCGTCCCTCTTAAAGACGAGCGCATCAAGATGCTGTGTGTAGATCCTCTCGCGGTTGGTCCAGGCGCCGTCCAACTGTGCTCGCCGGCTGCGGAGGATCGACATGCGGTCCTCTATCTCAGAAGACATGAAGTGGCCTTCTTTTACTAATTTCTCGCCTGTTGGTGTTAAAAGAAAAATGTTTTATTATAAAATTGTTCATTTTGCCGCTTCTTATGACTATGGGTCCTCCCGCCCTGAGTAGAAAGGAAGGGACTGTCAGACTTGTACTGATTAAAATCCATGGTGTCCTTCAGTAGCCTTTTACGTTCCGGGGTCACGGTATTAGCTAGTCCCGCGACCCTGGCAGACTTTGGCTAAGGTGGGGCCGTCATTATGCTGACACTCGAGGCGCGCATGGAGTACAACGCTTTGTCGACCCGGGCATGGTTCATGGTTGGACAGCGAGTCGCCCATTACTCGCCGCCGTGGCCGGAAATCGTCTGCCGACGTCTGTCGCCGTGGGCGTCTGCGTATATGATTACTTCCCAGAATTTGATCCTTATTAACAACACTATCGAATGGTGTAATAATACCGGTAGTGATTTTTTTTTCCAAAATCAGCGGGTTCGATTCCTGGCCAGGATTATTAATTTTTCTAAAATCCAATGATGCAGTTTTAGTTTTCGTCAAAATCGGCCTCGAGACTCCTTTCAACATTTTATATTCGTCATAGTTTCGAAGATAGCCATCCACGTCCAATTGAAAAATTCACCCTGTATACGCTAGCAGTTCATAATCATCCGCCTATAATGTTCCCACTGCTGGGACACAGGCCTCCTCTCTAAGAGAGGGAGTGGGCCACAATCCACTAGGCGCGCCAAGTACGGATTGATAGATGTCACATATCTTCGAATGTTTGGTTCTAGGACATGTCGGTTTCCTCACGATGTTTTCCTTCACCGTTTTGAGAGCAGTCGTGATGAAATAAATTACAAAAAGTAATGCGCCTGGTGGGGTTCGAACCTACGACCTACAACTCGTAAGTCGGGTCCAATACCACAGGGCCACCACTGCTCTAGCAGTAATTCTTGTTAAATTATAAAAAATAAATTTAAAATTTAAAACACCCCCGACACAAAAACCAAGTTACTGCTCCAAATTATTTATCATATCCGGTTTTTTGCAGTCCCCCAACGCGACGTATTTTTGTTATTTTTTACTTTTTAAAGAGAACTTGGTTTTTGTGTCGGGGGTTTTTTAAATTTTAAATTTATTTTTTATTTTATACTTTTTATAAGTAGGTACATACTAATATCATTTTATGATGCTAAGAGTACTCCCGATTAAGTCATCAATATTCCCTTTCAGTACGCTTTCATTTGATACCCAACTCGAGTATATTTGCCGACCCTCGGTTACCTTTCCCCACTTTCACCCCCACAACTTCTAAACGGCTCAACCGATTTTCATCAAACATGTCTAAGAACAGTCGCAGGTAAGTCACCTTTCATACAAAAAAAAAACTAAATTGAAATCGCTTCAGCCGTTCGGGCTCTATGATGCCACAGACAGACACTTTACACATACTGATTCTTTGGCATAAGATAGGTAAGCTGAAATGGAATGACAAGTCAAAATACGCTAAAAAAATGATAAATGTCTCGTATTTAGACTTACCATCGCTATAGAGAGTATGGAAGGCATCCTCCTTAGCCTCTATCTCGACCTTGATGTCCTGGTGCCTGGCCAGCAGCCGCTCCGCCCCGGACACGTCGTGCGCCAGGTCCGGGGCGGTCACCCGGGCCAGGGTCTCGTTGGTCCACGCTCTGGAGGAGAGGATAGTTGATTAGATAACAATATTCCACAACTATCACACAACGCCATCTAGTCCCAAACTAAGCAGAGCTTGTGTTATGGGTACTAGACAACTGATAAACATACTTATACAGGGTGAATTTTTCAACTGGGCGTGGATGGCTACTTTCGAAACTATGAGGAATATCGAAAAACGTTGAAAGGAGTCTCGAGGCCGATTTTGACGAAAACTAAAACTGCATCATTGGATTTTAGAAAAATCAAAAATCCTGGTCAGGAATCGAACCCGCTGATTTTGGAAAAAAAATCACACCCTGAATTATTATACAGTTCGATAGTGTTGCTAATAAGGATCAAATTCTGGAAAGTAATCATATACGGAAAACTTAAGGAAAACGTATAATTACAAAAAAAACTGATTAATCTTCAAGGCAAAGACTGTATTTGAAAGATAAGTTACCGTTTCTTCTTTAAAATAATGCTATTTTTAGTTCAACTCTATAATGTCGTATTGCTAAGTACAGTGGGATTGTTGAAACGTCAAATCCAGTGAGACATTGAAAACAATGAAATTTTATAATTTGAATAAATTATGGCTCTGTAGATGTAAAGTAGCATGGAAAAACAGCAATTTCATAAAAATCAGCCATTTCCTTAAGTTTGCCGTATATGATTACTTCCCAGAATTTGATCCTTATTAGCAACACTATCGAACGGTGTAATAATACAGGGTGTGATTTTTTTTCCAAAATCACCGGGTTCGATTCCTGGCCAGGATTTTTGATTTTTCTAAAATACAATGATGCAGTTTTAGTTTTCGTCAAAATCGGCCTCGAGACTCCTTTCAACGTTTTTCGATATTCCTCATAGTTTCGAAAGTAGCCATCCACGCCCAGTTGAAAAATTCACCCTGTATATTATAGATAAATTACAGCCAGACACAGAACAAATGATCATGCTCATCGCACAAACATTAGTCCTGGGTGGGAATCGAACCCACGACCTCCGGCATAGCGGTCAGGGTCACTAACCACTAGACCAACAGGCCTGTCAAAGATCTGACATTGTGCTGACACTATTCGAGGCGCGCGTGGAACACAACGCGTCGTCGACCCGGGCCGCATCCGGTCGGACAGCGAGTCGCCCAATACTCGCCGTCCATGCAGCTACAGCAATATTTCTACGAAATAACTTAATAACACATCTGAATATATAAGGCAACGACGATAATATATTACAACCCATTAGGCAAAAAAGTCTTATATCCGTCTTATTTCTCTCACTCCTGTGAGCCGTAAACATACCTTGAGACAGAACAGACCTTGAGTTAGCCAATCACAACGCAGTACCCCGTCCCCCTCGCTTACGTAGTACCTCAGCGAGTTGACAGAATAGTTTTTGTTCCTTAGATCGTGCATGCGGAGTCTAGTAATATATCGTCGTTGACTTATGGCTACTCACAGTAACTCCTGGTAGGTATCGAAGTAGGCTTGCAGCTGTCCTGCTAGTTCCAGCTGGTGGCTGCACTGGTCTGCCCTCTGGACCAGGGTCTGCAGGGCTTCGGTCACGTCCTCCAGCTTAGCGGTCACGTGCTCCTTGGCGTCCGGGAACGCGGTGCCTAACCTGTGGGGAGACGAGGGAAGATTTAGTAAGATCGGAAGAAGACTGGTGAATCTGAAGAATTGATAAGTGAAAATGTATTAAGCTCTATCGTAGACTGTTGTGTGCCGTAATGGCCCGCGATAACCCTTTTTTGTCCACTTCTTAATAAAATTTTGTGTCCTATTATGATTCGCAGACACAAATGACGGGCCTCAGTAACCCATAAAGGCCCACGGTGACCCATAGTGGCACACGGTGACCCATCACGACCCACGGTGACCCATAATGGCACACTGTGATCCATAACGGTGTACTATGTGTGACCCATCATGGCCCACAGTGACTCATCACGGCACACGGTGACCCATCATGGTCCACAGAGACTCATCACGGCACACGATGACCCATCACAGCCTACTGTAACCCATCATGGTCCATAGTGACTCATCACGGCACACGGTGACCCATCATGGACCACAGTGACTCATCACGGCTCACGGTGACCCATCATTGACCACAGTGACTCATCACGGCACACGGTGACCCATCATGGTCCACAGTGACTCATCACGGCACACGGTGACCCATCATGGACCACAGTGACTCATCACGGCACACGGTGACCCATCATGGTCCACAGAGACTCATCACGGCACACGATGACCCATCACAGCTTACTGTAACCCATCATGGTCCATAGTGACTCATCACGGCACACGGTGACCCATCATGGACCACAGTGACTCATCACGGCTCACGGTGACCCATCATTGACCACAGTGACTCATCACGGCACACGGTGACCCATCATGGTCCACAGTGACTCATCACGGCACACGGTGACCCATCATGGACCACAGTGACTCATCACGGCACACGGTGACCCATCATGGTCCACAGAGACTCATCACGGCACACGATGACCCATCACAGCCTACTGTAACCCATCATGGTCCATAGTGACTCATCACGGCACACGGTGACCCATCATGGACCACAGTGACTCATCACGGCTCACGGTGACCCATCATTGACCACAGTGACTCATCACGGCACACGGTGACCCATCATGGTCCACAGTGACTCATCACGGCACACGGTGACCCATCATGGACCACAGTGACTCATCACGGCACACGGTGACCCATCATGGACCACAGTGACTCATCACGGCACACGGTGACCCATCATGGACCACAGTGACTCATCACGGATCACGGTGATCCATCACGACCCACGGTGATCCATTATGGCCCACTCCAAAATATTATTTTGTGACCCATCATGGCCCATGGTGACCAATCATGGCCCATGGTGACCAATCATGGCCCATAGTGACCCATCATGGCTCACGGTGACTCCTCACGGCACACAGTGACCCATAATGGCCCACGGTGACCCACCACGGCCCACAGTGACCCACCACGGCCCACCACGTTTTTTTTTTGACTTACCTTTCAGCCTCCGCTTGCAGCTTATCATGAGCTGCCTTAATAGCGTCCAAATCAGCTTTGAGCGCGTGCAAGCTGCGTTTCTGTGCATGCAGCTCGTGGAGGGAGCGAGGAGGAGCAGTCTCACTGCCGAGGGCAGACTCCTTCTCCCCGACCCAGGCGGCTGTCTCCTCCGCGGAGCGATCGAATTCGTGGACTTGGCGGGCGCCGGCAAGAGCCTGGGGGAAAGGGGAAAAAGACATTTTGATGGAAATGGTCGAAAAAATCTTTAGTTGATGATATTTATTTACATAATGTAACAGAATACGTTTTAAGTGTTTTTGGCCAGAAAAGCTTAAAAAAAAACATGTCTAATACAAATACAAATACAAATCTTTATTATTGCACAAACACAAATACAAATAAGACAACCATACAAAGTAACTCAATAATAGTTATGTAGACAAAAACATTTGAAGTTAATTGGAAAATTATAATAACATAGTTTGTTTCTCAGATCGCAGGTAGGAGAACATGAAGTGGTATAAAAGTATGAATTGTTGTCTTTAGTTAGATTCGCCCTATCCCCTTGTACTAGTTTAAAACTGTATTACGAGCGGATAGTCATCCTCAACCCTATAACAACACATCCCCACAAGTTTCAAAATTACAGGTAACTTAGTAAAGCAGATTCATTAAATCTATGTAAGTATTCCGCATAACAAACAAATTATAGCTACCAATTGTTATAGTTGATATTAATTGAAAATTACAGTTGATTTAAAGAGATAAACAATAATAATAATAATAAAAAAAAAAAATACATGAGGAAAATTTCTGTCAATGTTAATGTTGTTTTGTGCTTGGTTTTAATTATGTGTGTAAGTGTTGATGTTTTATATGTGTGTACAGTTTTATGTGCGTTCTTATTTATTTAGTGCCTTATTTATACAAACTCATCATTAAATTTTCAGTTTTATTATAATCTAGTGTTTTCAGATATTTATCAACAGCTGCCTTGAATGTGTGGCTCACAAGATTCCGCAATTCTAAATCTTTACTAATTTTATTGTAGAGGCTAGGACCAAGATAATTGTGAAATCTATGTGCAAAAGAAGTTTTATAATTGGGTATGTTGTACACTATATCCAATCTTCGTCTTTCTGCATAATGCGGCTTAACTTTATGTTGCGTCATGATTTCTTGCTTAATAAATAATTGTCGAACCGTGAGGACACCTAATTCTGAGTAAAGTAAATGTGTCGGATAGGTGTACTTTTTGCGAGAAATAACTTTAAGTATCATGCGTTGGGCCCTTTCGATAAACAACATGGTAGTTTTTGAAGTACCTCCCCAGACATTCATCGATTCATCATGTATGAGAGCCACCTTAAATACTTATTGTATTCTATTTTTTAAGTATTTGTTTAATAGCAAACTTATTTTTGCAATTTAATCTGCAGAACCACAATTTAAAATCCATAAGTTAGGAAACTTAGATAAAATGTGGACTTAGGTACCGTCAAGTTAAATCTACTATGCTTTTGGGTAAAAATAACACAAAATCAAAATTAGAATTTAAAAGTTGCTATGAGAAACTTTGTCTGGTCGCGGGACTAACAAATTACCGAGACCCCGGAACGTAAAGCGCTATTGAAGGACACCGTGGATTTTAGTCAGTACGAGTCTGACAGTCCCTCCAGAGCCATGAGTTGTCATTACGAGACTCGTTTGTCGCTCTCATTGGTTCAGAGTTCATACACGACAAATGCGATCGATATCGATGATCGAGTATCCTAATGACAACTCACGGTATGGGTACTGCTTTGCCCTGGGTGGGAGGACTCATTTAACGATTTTACCACGATAAAAAAAAAGGGAAACTTTGACACACCTTTCACAGCTACGACAGTTAGAGCATATTTTATCGCAAAACCACGATTTGTAAACCGTAGTTTTTCGAGGTTTAAACCTGGGTTTTTAGACACCCTTTTGTAAAAAGACGAAATTTATATACAACATGTCCCAAAATTCAACGATAAGCCGGCACCAGAGGGTGGACCTACTAATGACCACTCGAGAAAAAAAAAAAAATACCTCTACTTTTTTTTTAAATTACTTAAAAAAATGGAAATTCTTCGAAAATGTATACCCCTTATGACACTTTTAACTACCATGACCATAATTTTTCAAATATTTAAGTTTTTTGTTTGTATCGGCAACCTAAGTAGTACTACTATTCACCATAATCTTTGAAAATTACAGAATTTTCGTAGTTTTATACAAAAAAAACAACCAAAAAAAATTATTTCCCTAAAATTTTGAAAGATTTTAAAGTTCAGTACACTTTAACTCCTCGTAGTGTAAAAAAAAATATGGACACTACTATGGCAAGTTTTTTAAAAAATTAGCGCAACTAACCTAGATTTAAAAATGGTATAATACTTTAGGAAAACTAGCCACAAAAAAAAAATGACATTTTTTCTAATCAAGAACCAAATTTCATAAGTTGTTGTTAATAGTAATCACTTCTACTATGTGCCCAAAATATCAAAAAAAAAAATTTTTTTTAAAAGTAGGTATTTTTTTTTTCTCTAGTAGTCATTAGTAGGTCCATCCTCTGGTCGGGCTTATCGTTGAATTTTGGGACATGTTGTATACAACGTGTAACATCAAATGGTGTTACACGTTGTAAAACCAATAAAATAATATTCTGAATGTCTTACCTCCTGCCGTGCAAGAGCCAGCTCCTTCAGGTCGTCCCACAGTCCCTTGATATCGTCGATCCTCTGCTTCACTCTGTCTGCTTCCGGAGTGTTTTCCTCCAGCAACACGGTGCCTGCCTCGCACACACCTTCGATCCTACCCTCGTTGGCTGGGGGGAAAGAAAAAGAAATATATTAGAAAGTGATTTTTAAATGTCAGGCTTGTTGGTCTAGTTGTTAGTGACCCTGACTGCTATGCCGGAGGTCGTGGGTTCGATTTCCACCTAGGACAAATTATTGTGTGATGAGCATGATCATTTGTTCTGTGTCTGGGTGTAATACGGTATTTTACTCAAAAAAAAATATTAGTCCGAAATATAGATTATTAAAAAGTATTAGACCCGTATTTTTTCTTTTGTCACATAAACCAAAATTGACGAAGATATAATGCTTCTAAAAACCACAAAACGTCACTCGGTCGGTACAATTTTACAAGCGTAATGACGTCACAAGTCCCCACTCCCGAATTTGGATGCGTTTTATCTTTGTCAATATTCATTGATTTGAAAAAATAAAAAATACGTGTCCATTATTTTTCAATATTATTACTGACGGACTAAATAGAATATCAATTTATTTATGCAGTAAAATACCCTATTGTATATCTTTATTTGGAAGTAAGCAAAAACCGATCCATGCGGGTAACGTCACAAGTTATCCATTATATGTTGTATACCAAAACCTTCTCCAGAATGTAAAGAAAATCGCATTAAAAACGGTTCAGCCAAACGCGAGATAATCGCGAACAAACACACATAAAGCCCGGTTTCCATTGCAAGCGGAGCGGACACATTAATGGCTCAGCGGGTGAAAAGAGTAAAAATGAGCTAGCTCTGGGAACGTAAAAACTATTTTCACACCACTTGCTCGTTAATGTCACATTATATGTCAGGCACACCGTACTGTAAAGCAAGTCATTGTTCCCTCTCGCTCGAGTCGGGCAATAATATTGTACTGAATTTCATTATTCCCGTGGGAATAATGTGATTTGAATTTGGAACCTCATATAAAACTGTATGAAAACTTTCACCAAGGAGTTCAAATCAGTAATGGCGGCCACTCGCCGCAACAGCTGATCGCTTGCAGTGGTGCCAACTTCACGTTCGAAGGTTGTCGTACCACATCAAATTTCAAAAATTGAATTCATTTCCTCGCAGTAGGTGTGAAAAGCAGAGTACGCTCCTCGGGAGTAAAGCTGCCTAGTCTTGGGCTGACTTGAATCCCTCGCTACACTAAGGATTCTTAACTTAATTCCCTCGTTTCACTCGGGAATTAACACTTGAACCTCCTCGCTGCGCTACGGAGGTTCACCCCAGAATCCTTAGTGTCGCTTCGCGATTCAATACGCCCGTGACGTAAGGCAATGCTTTACTCCCTTGTTGCGTAATCTACTATTGTTGGTGGAAATGTAAGTATGCAGTTTGCGCTTGCGAGTTTAACGAAGTCATTAATGGGTCCGTTCCGCTCGCGGTGGAAACCGAGCTTAACTTTTGTTCCCGACCGTTGGACCTATAGAGGTTTTTCTTTATTTTCAACATCTTTATTTTAGTGTGTCACTGTCAAGTCGCCATGATTTTGTAAAATTGACACTTGTTGTACAGTGGCCGGCACAAAAGTTGTGGCAAGAGTCGTTAGATACGCAGAAGTCATTTTGTAGATCTCTTTGGTGGTCATGCGGGTCGCGGGGGATGAGGTGCCTGCTGCCGGGCCGAGCACGCTATTGGTGCGTCACTCGTCTGTCCCCCTCGCACCCAGTATACTCGCTCTCACTTACACTTGCGTGCCGCTAAATGCGATGCGCAAACTTACCCCCACTACACCATAATCTTGCCAACTTACGTGCCGGGTACTATAAGTTCGATTATTAAAGCAATATTTGAGAAGAAAACATGGAGTTTTGTATATCAGTCGCCACACACTCTGCCTCTAACGCCAGAAAATCAACCACCAACAAAAAGAAATACAGTCCACTCAATGAGAAGTTTTCTTAAAAAAAAAAATTGTTTCCAAGAACTCCGTAGATGGCGTTGAACTGACTACGTTACTAGATGTATGCCTTCATTTTTGCACAAATCCACGAGGCACAGACTTCTCTTCTTTTTCTCTTGGGACATTTTCTTTATGGCGTGGAAAACTCATAAATTAAAAAGACTGGCCAAGGAATATTGTTTTCTTTTTCCTTGTTGTTTTTTATTTCCAAATGCCAATGGTGTGATGTGATGTGACTGACAATGACATGACATGTACGTTACGTTTTAAGATCTCAAAATTATAATCAAGTGAAAAAAATCAAAAAATGACGACGTTCCATTCATTGCAGTAACATACTAAGTTCAGCGCCATCTATCCATCGACTAGGGAGACAATCAAAAGAAAATCCCTCATTAGTCCTCAACATTAAATACCAATAACACTCACCTTGTAGCTGTGCGAGGAAGTTGTCGAAGGCCTGCTGCAGTGTCTCCACATGTTCCACATCCAGTCCGTACTCCTCGCTGGCGGCCGTCGTCATCTGCTCGCTGATCCATTCCTGGACCTCCTCGCATTCTTGGACGAACCTGTGGGGGGATTAGGAATTAGTGACGTTGGTATCAATCATTTCAATCATTTGACGCCCTATGAATGTTTTTTATTTTGTTATTTATTTATTATTATTTTTCCTGTAAATATTACTAGTAAGTTTTTATTTCTGCCGGGGTCGCGGGACTTATTTCTATTACCGCGACCCCGGAACATAAAGGGCTACTGAAGGACACCGTGGATTTTAGTCAGTACAAGTCTGACAGTACCTCCCGCCCTGCCCGGGGTTGGAGGTCTCATTTGATGATTTTACCACGATAAAAAAAAAAAAAAAAAAAAAGTAAGTTTTTATTTATAGTTTGTAAAAATTTTCAAGGTTTTAGCGGTAAAAAATGAAACCCAAAATAATAGCAGTTGTACTACAAAACAACATTTCAACTATACTTTAACACGTGTTTAGTTAGACAATGTCTAAACTTAAAAAAAATTGTTCGAGAACTGATTAAACACATGTTTAAATAAACAACGTTTTATAAGATCAGTTTTTTTCACTTGTTCCCTTTTAAGACACTTTTATTAATATATATGTATATATATATATATATAATATTCATATACAGGGTGAATTTTTCAACTGGGCGTGGTTGGCTATATCCGAAACTATGAGGAATATCGAAAAACGTTAAAAGGAGTCTCGAGGCCGATTTTGACAAAAACTAAAACTGCATCATTGATTTTAGAAAATTTAATAATCCTGGCCAGGAATCGAACCCGCTGATTTTGTAAAAAATCCACACTCTGTATTATTACACCATTCGATAGTGTTGCTAATAAGGATCAAATTCTGGGAAGTAACTTTATACGAAAAACTTTGGGAAAACGTTTAATTAAAAGAAAACTGATACAGTAATTGAATTGAAATGGAAAAAAAAACGATTTTCGTCAAAAAACACGACTTTACTCGAAAGTGGTGAAACGTTAAACCCCGTCTCGGGACTAAATAATTTACTTTCACCCCTAGGGTAACAACTATGTACTTACTTGAAGTACTTGAGGCTCTGCTGCAACCTCTGTTGTCTCTTCGCGGAGAGTAATTTCATCTCTTCATACGTGGCCTTGATCTCGTCTATTCTCTTTTGTAGTTGTTCGCCGTCGATTGAGGAGCGGTCCTGTTTTGAAAAGAAGGTTTATTGTAGAAAAGTTTATGCTACATGAAAACTTCTTAAGGTCGCTGTAAACATTTTAAAATGTCACTTACGGGATATCTTCCGCGGTTAATAATTGTTTTGATTACAAAACAATTACAAAACAAATAATAATCACGGAAGATATCCCGTAAGTGACATTTTAAATTGTGAAATAAACCGTGATAGTCTAAAACAGCTGTACACATTGGCCCAAGGCAGTGGGCCAGCATGTTGGGCCAAAATAATGAATTCCAAATGTCGGTATGGGTCTGACATGCGCTGTGCGTCATAAAAGTCCCTAAAATTAAAAGACAAAAAAAAAATGTCGGTGTTGGTCAACGTGTGAACATTGTATGCGAAGCACGCCAAGATCCTTTGTACTGTGCACGAAAAACTAGCTACCGGCGGCAGTTAATAAAAATAGATGATGAAGTTTGTATGCAAGTTAATCATGTTTACACAAAAGAGATGGTCCAAAAACGTATGGAGACTGGGCTCAGTCTATGTACACCATGTGTAAAAATAGCTTTTTAATACATAAACCGTTTTTAATTGTTGTTTTTTTTTAATTTCACTTCGTTTAATTGTGCTTTTAAATTAATTTTGTCAAGGATAACAACACTCGACAAAAAATCAAACATTGTGGATCTGACAGTATTACGTTTATTTTGACAACATTTGACAATGACATTTGATTGACGTTTAGAAACTGGCGTAAAGATCGAAAAAATCATTTTTTGATCTCAAGAATCGTGGGTTTCGATAAAAATAATCGTACCTACAGGATATTTTAAAATAAATACAATCATTACAAACTCCGAAAAACATTAATTATATCTCAAGAAAATCTGCAAACGTCACTGCATAGAAATGTCAAAGTTGTCAAACGTCATAGTAAACGTCAAATAGTACTGTCATGGCCGCCCCTAAACGCTAAAAAACGCCCCTAATTATCATTTTATAACAGCTAAACATTCCCAAATGATTCATGTCTTCAAATGATTTTTTCAGTATTTTTATGAAATTCCCCTATTTTTTTCCTATTTATTGATATGGTGTACATAGACTGAGCCCAGAATGAAACATCTCCTTTAAGGAAGTCCCATAGGATGCACAGCTTTTACATATTGGTTTTGCTATGGCGATCAAAAGGTAAGAAACTTGAATTCAAAAACGCAATTCAATTTAAGATTGCGTAGTTAGACAAAGAAGCCCTATAAAGTAATGTTGTCCTACCAGTACCCATACCATGAGTTGTCATAACGATACTCGATCATCGATATCGACCGCGTTTGGCGCTCTCATTGGTTGAGAGTTCACACAACCTTGGAGCGGGTCGTATCCAGTATCGTAATGACAACTCATGGTATGGGTACTGTTGGCGGCAGTTTTGTCTGGACAAAACTGTCGCCAACTACCAACATACCGCCAAGTAGGTCTGTACACGCTGGCCCAATGCCTTGGCCTAATGTGTACAGCAGTCTTTAGACATAATAGAGTATACAGTATAGAGAACACAGTGGAGCATATGGTACAGGACTGCCACGCTTGGGCAGAGTACCGCCGTGTACCAGCGGAGGGGATAGGAAGAGACGAGGGGGCGACACGGAGAGGGAATCCATCGCCTTACTCTGTGAAGTAGTTATGCTCGCGAAGGAGGAGGCGAGATGCGTGAGGGAGAGGACAGCGTCCATCTCACGACCCAGCTGCTTCAGGAGACGCCCCATACAGGGACAGACGTCCCAGGACGATTTTCGGCCATTTGCGTGGGCATGCGGACGGCGAGTAATGGGCGACTCGCTGTCCGAGCACGTTCAACCAAACAAACACCTCAACTGTATAATATTAAGATTATAAAATTTAACTCACCATCAGCCCAGCGGCAGTCTTCTCCAACTTGACGACACTGGCATCGAACCCGGTGACCTCTCGCTGCAGGGCGTCCAGCCGTCTGACCAGGGCGAGGGCAGAGTCCTCGTCTCTACCAACATCACCTGATACGAGGACAATGCGACGTTCGAGCAGCCATGCCTCTGCTTCTGCGATTTCAGCGATTAACTGTAGAAGGAATAAAATAAATTAGTTGATCATAAAAATAAAATGTTTATTAAAATTAATAGTACATTTTGTCACCATTCCTCTCCCGAAAGGGTAAAACAAAGGTCGCGGGACTTATCCCATCACCGTGACCCCGGAACATAAAGGGCTATTGAAGGACACCGTGGATTTTAGTCGGTACAAGTTTGACAGTCCCTTCCGCCCTGCCCGGGGTGGGAGGACTCATTTGATGATTTTTACCACGCAAAAAAAGGGGTAAAACTAAATTGGTTACAAAAAACTTTTACACGTAAAAAAGACACTATTTTTACACTAGATAAGGTCGGTGTTTCGTACCTGACTACTCTGAGAAGAAACATCCGAAACAAACTCAGAGGTCACAGTCTCTTTTATAGTCCAGACATTATTTAAGTTATATGAGAACCATGCGGGTGTCTGAGACGGTCTTTTGAAGAAAGAACCACACTAGTTTGAGTGGACCTGTCCAGTCAGTGCAAGCATTTGTCAGTTACCGTGGAGCTCGACTAGTAACTCAAGGAGCTCAACGACACGACGAACAATACCAAAGAAAGGACATTTGGGTAGGCCGCATAAATAACTCAAACTGTCAGATAGAAATTTAAATAAATCTAAAAGAAAAACGACATTTGTCTTCGTAATGGTAAAAACACAAAAAAGACAAAATTAATAAGTAATTCATGTCAACCACAAAAAAAAATATGAAAAAAAAACAAATATATACAATGTGTAACGTTAATAGCGCACAACCTCCCGTAGGGTAACTCAGCCCATGTTACTGAACAATGTTTGTTCTCAGACTTTTGGAAATTCGCAAAAAAAAAAAATGATTTTTAATACTGAAGGGCCCGATCAATTTCTCATTTTGTATGAAAAAAAAAAAAGATTTAAGATGCCCATAGCAGCAAGCATAAGGATTGTAGTATTTTTTTTTATCGGGGTAAAAACATCAAATGAGTCCTCCCACCCAGGGCAGAGCGGGAGGGATTGCTAAACTCGTAATGACTAAAATTCACGATGATCGTTCAATAGCCCTTTACGTTCCGGGGTCATGGTAGTTACCATATTGATTTTAGATGCCTATAGCAGCAAACATAGGGATTGTAGTTTAGACATCCCCATTGCTTAAAGCTGTGATTTTTAACCCCCGACGGAAAAAGAGGGGTGTTATAAGTTTGACGTGTCTGTCTGTGGCATCATAGAGCCCGCACGGATGAAGCGATTTCAATTTAGTTTTTTTTGTATGAAAGGTGACTTACCTGCGAGTGTTCTTAGACATGTTTGATGAAAATCGGTTGAGCCGTTTAGAAGTTATGGGGGTGAAAGTGGGGAAAGGTAACCGAGGGTCTGCAAATATACTCGAGTTGGGTATCAAATGAAAGCGTACTGCAAGGGAATATTGATGACATAATCGGGAGTAATCTAAGCAACAAAAAAAATATATGTATGTACCTATAAAAAGTATAAAATAAAAATAAATTAAAAATTTAAAAAACCCCCGACACAAAAACCAAGTTCCCTTTAAAAAGTAAAAAATAATAAAAATACGTCGCGTTCGGGGACTGCAAAAAAAACAGGAGATGATAAATAATTTAGTGAAACAAACCTGTAACAAAGCACATCTGTCCCGAATGAGCTGCGTCCTGTTGGCGGCCGCGTCCAGCAGCGCGCGGTGTCCCGCGGCCAGGTCCCGCGCGCGGGACTCCAGGGCCGCGCCCGCGAAGTGACCGCGCCGGGACAACTGACCTGCTCGGCCTAGCAGGGCTTTGATTATTGGCTCTCTGTCAAACAAATAACAATTTAATAAAGAGACCATACTACCTCAAATGGCTTAGCAGAATCCTCTGATACGCCGAAAATACTGCAGCATTAATTTTGAAATAAATATATGGTAAAGTTGAGGATTAATGTTAGGTCTTATGTTTGGCGAAAACACGATTCCATAAAATTTTCTCTATAGAAAAAAATCCCAAAGTTACCTCTAAATTGAACAACAAACCGCTGGCAATCATAAAATACCTAAAATTACATTATGAAACTTTTTATACTAACTGAACTAACTATAAGGCAGAGCTTATGTTATTTAGTTTCTCGAATTTCATTTTTTTCGCCTTATAATAAATAGATTTTCGCGTAGATAACTAAAAGAAAGTGCAAGCAATAGTGCGTGGTACGTGCAAGTGCGAGCGAGTGAGATTATACTGAAGTAGTATGCCGCTGTAAGACACGTTTAAAAAACGACGTGTTGCACTCCGGAAGTGCCGGCAGAAGTGAAAACTTGAATATTAACGTTTTGGGGTCACGGTAATGCAACAAGTCCCGCGACCCCGGCAGGCTTTGGCCCTCTGAGACCGGCCCCGTCATATTGCTGACGGTCTTTGAGGCGCGCATGGAACACGACGTCGACCCAGGCTGCGTCCATGGTCTGACATCGAGTTGCCCTTTACTCGCCGCCCAAGAGAGGTACCCTTTTATAAGGGTATTTAAGCAGTAGCATGGTATCTTACAAGACTATATTGACTTGACAGGCCTGTTGGTCTAGTGGTTCGTGACCGTGACTGCTATATGCCGCAAGTCGTGGGTTCGATTCCCACCCAGGACAAATGTTTGTGTGATGAGCACGATCATTTGTTCTGTGTCTGGGTGTAATTTATCTATAATATGTATGTATTTAGAAATATATGAGTATGTTTATCAGTTGTCTAGTATCCATAACACAAGCTCTGCTTAGCTTGGTACTAGATGGCGTTGTGTGATAGTTGTGAATTATTATTACTATTATATTTCAACTTACCTTGCAAGTAATTCAGCTTCCAAAGCGAGATGTTTCTTGAGTATCGCTTGTGCCTCAGCGAGTGTCGAACCCGCTTCCTCTTGTCTCACTGCCGGCTCACGTTCTTGTAACCTTTATGGAAAAAATATAAATATAGTAGACACGATATTACACATCAATACTGATTTTAATCACTTATTTATCAATATATACGTAACTATAACCAAATGTTTACAACAAGATATAAAATTAAAACTAAAAATATAAATTAAAAAAAAAAGAAAACACAAAAAGGCAGAGACAAAAATAATGCCAAGAAATCCAAAAAAATATTAAAATTTCATAACTCTATTATTTAATATTATTTTCACTTCTCTTGCTCTGAAAGTGCTTCTTTGTGCAGGGTATAGGCTGCACAAAATCGAATTTTGTGCACAAGGGCATTAACGTATCTACTCATAAATGTATTATATTAAGGCAAAGAAAATGAGCCATACAGCCAAATGCAATAAGAAGTTCATAGAAAGAATTTGTTATTATATAATATTTACTTTAATTTATTTGCCTTATGTGTTTTTAAGATATAATAGATATTTAAATTTAATTCAAGTACGGTAGGTTAGTTAATTTATGAAAATTATTATTACAAAATTAATTTAATAGTAGGCTGTAAGTATAGGTCTGCAGCCTAATATCAATGTCGTAAGATTAAAAAAAAATAAAGCGGCGGGAAACAGCTCTTGCTCTTTTTTCGCATTATGCATTTATTAATTTCTTCAATTTGCTAAAATTGTTAAAAATGAAGAAAAAAAAAGATGAAAAAAAATATAAAATGAAAACAAATTCAGAAAATACCGTTAATACGCCTTTTTTATGCCGGAAAAACAATTTCGTTCAGTATTCAAAACTGTTCTAATTTTACTTTGAATTTTAAGAAATGTTATGTTATATTACTGTTTTATTTCCTCGCAATTGAAGTGAAAAGCAGAGTTTATAACTCGTCCACAAAACAATTTTTATCCTTGATATTACTATCAGCTCTCGCCTTTGGCTCGAGCTGCTAAAAATCTCGGATAAAAATGATTTGTTTTGTGCACTTGTTGTAAAATCTACTATTTCTGTTAGATAATTATGCCTGTACTGACCATCTGAACTCCTCGTCAGCATCTCTGTCCCATCTGTGTAGTAACGCAGCATCCTCCAAGTTGTCGCGACGGATCTGCATCGGCTCTTGAAGTTGACGGTATCTGTGAACAAACATCATTTTGTAAGTTATGTAAGTTCAAGTCGATATATCTGTCTGTGGCGTCCGGGGTCGTGAGACTGTCTCATCAGGTAACCGTGACCCTGGAACGTAATGGGATATTGTCATCGTGGATTTTAGTCAGTACAAGTCTGACAGTAAGGGGTTCGAGTACTCGTTTCATGATTTCGCCACCAGAAGTAATGTAACAAAAAAATCTCTACCTACTAAATTATGTAAAAGTGCTCCTAAATTCAATCGACCCAGTAACATACGTGTTATATGAAACTAATGAGCAATTTCTATTGGTCGGGTTATATTTTAGCGATATAAAGCGCTGTTGTCCAATTTTTTTATGATACTGAAAGTCTGGAATACACTCACTCTCACACTCTCTTACTCACTCATTAATTCACTCACTCTCACTCACTTACTTACTAACTCACTCACTTACTCTCTCACACTCACTTACTCACTCACTTACTCACTCACTCACTCACTTACTCACTCACTTACTCACTCACTCTCTCACTCACTTACTCACTCACTCACTCACTTACTCACTCACTTACTCTCTCACCCACTCACTCACTCACTCACCTCTTGACAGCGGCATCAGCCTTGCTAAGTATCTCCTGCGCCATGAAGTGGTCGCTGTCAGCTAGTTGTCGCGCGTTGTCGGCCAGTTGCGTCGCCAGGTCCGCCTTGCTGGACACTTGTTGTTCCAGGCGGCTGTGACGCTTCAACAGGGCGGTCACTGACGCTAGGTCTTTGCCTGTGAGAGAGAAGGAAGATTTTAGAATAAATTTGCACAAAATTGGCTATTTTACTCAAAAAAGAAAACTAAAAACATTTTTTCTTTTGTTACGTAAACTAAAATTGACAAAGGAAATGCTTCTAAAAATCACAAAACGTCACTCTGTCGGTATAATTTTACAGGCGTTATGACGTCACAAGACCCGCTCCCGAATTTCGAAGTGTTTTATTTTTGTCAATATTCATTAATTTACAAATACAAAAAATACTTATTCATTATTTTTCAATATTCTAAATTCTAAATGACGGACTAAACGGATTTTCAATTTATTTATACCCATTTTAAAATACCCATTTTTTTTTTTGCGAGTTGAAATCATCAAATGAGTCCTCCCACCCCGACTGTCAGACTTGTACTGACTAAAATCCACGGTGTCCTTTATGTTCCGGGGTCACGGTGATGGAATAACTCCCGCGACCCCGGCAGGCTTTGGCCCTATAAGAGGGGGCCTCGTCATTATGCTGACGCTCTTAGAGGCGCGCGTGGAACACTACGCGTCGTCGAACCGGACATGATACATGGTCGGACAGCAAGTTCCCTTAATCGCAAGATCCAAAATGTACGTACCATGATCTTCGCTTAACAGCTGTGCCTCTACATCATCAAGCCAGGCTGTGAAGTCATCCAGTCCTCGCAGGTACACCCTCGCCTGGTATGCTTCTTGTAGACGTTCCCGACGTAGTTTAGCGGCGGCCTGAAACAAAATAGCATTTATGACTGTGTTCATCTTTTTGGAGCATTCATGTTAGACCTTTTGGTCTAGTAGTTAGTGACCTTGACTGCTATGCCGGAGGTCGTCGGTTCGATTCCCATCCAGGACAAATGTTTGTGTAATGAGCACGATCAATTTGTTCTGTGTCTGGGTGTAATTTACCTATAATATGTACGTATTTAGAAATGTATTAGTATGTTATCAGTTGTCTAGTACCCATAACACAAGCTCTGCTTAGCTCGGGACTAGATGGCGTTGTGTGATAGTTGTGAAATATTATTATTATTATTTTGTGGCTTGAGTTTGGAAGGTAAAACAGACTACATTTAACCGTCTTCGAAAATAGGTTACACAAAAATACGAATCTTTCGTCTTTGTAATATTACAGAAGCTTCACCCGCTACAACTTAAAAATTATCCCACAGGTAGATAAAATCGGGATAAAAACTATCATATGTGTTAATTCAAGTTATAAACTATCTGTATACTGAATTTTATTTCAATCCGTTCAGCAGTTTTTGCGTGAAAGAGTAACAAACAAACTTTCACGTTCATAATATAAATGAACGTGATGTAAGTAAATTAAAAAAATATATGATTATTAAATTGTATTAGACGATGGGCAAATTTATTTTAAAAATAAAACATGTCATTCTCAAACTATTTTTTTTTTAATTTAACTTAATCGTTTTTTTTAAAGACAACTAAAGGAGCAAATGTGATACACTTTCCTGATTCAGGGCAATGTAATTGCACCTAAAAATTAGCCATCTTACTTTTATTCCCGTAAAATTAATAGTTCCCAAATATTTATTTAGTTTAATTAATAGGTTACTGTTACTGTCAGCCTGTATCATCCCACTGCTGGGATGGCTATGTCCCCATGACTTCCAACTATTTCGATCTAAGGCTAGTGTGAGCCACTGGTTGTTAGTTTTATCCAGCTCATCCCGCCATCTTCTGCGAGGTCTTCCGCGACGCAATTAATAGGTATCCATTTATTTTCCAAAACCCAGCACAGTTAAGAGAGGGTTTCATCTAAAAATCTGAAGGAACAGGTTTAACTTTGTTTCGGTAACAAAGTAAACTGAAAACAATATGATGTTCGACTCCTTATAAACCACACGAGGTAACGAAACCATAGCGCGATTCAATTTGGCTACAACGCCATCTATTGAGGTACGAGGTCAACTGTTCATTTTTACGTTTGAATAAAGTTATATTTTACGATATGTTATTTTTATTACGATATTCTTTTTTTTAATGAATTGCGCCACGCTAGGAATTTCTCCTGTAACGGTAGCGTTTGCAAACACTGAAATTCTCATTCATAAACACTCGACATCGGAACATCTACTTGTAAATTAAACTTAGCTTTGAATAACCTCCTTTTTTTTGAAGTCGGTTAAAAAATTATCGCCTTTAAAACCATTTCACCTTTATAACTTTTGTTTCGGGAGTCGGTAGCCTTGTTTTTTGTTTTATAATCACTCCTGAACCAAACTCAGCTTTTGGTCTGCTTCCAGTCGACCCAGATGCAGTTGAATATCAGTATTTTACATGAAGCGACTGCCCATCCGACCTCCACAACACAATAACTGGGTAACCCATGGTAAGACTGGTTGTCAGACTTTTAGAGCTTTTGACTAACAGTAACGACTGTCAAAGATCTACAAATGACAGCCGGGACCAACGGCTTTACGTGCTTTCCGAGGCACGGAGGACACTCGCTATGACAGATGGTCACCCATCCACAGACCAACCTCTGCTAGCGTGGCTTAACCCGGAAGATCAGCCTGTGCGGCTGTAATTATTTAGCCACGAGCTCCTTAGGGTTCGGGAACGCAGACTAAGTTAGGTTATTATATTTACCTGTAGTTCTCTCCATTGGTATTCCAACTCTTCGACATGTTTAGCGATTTCTTGGGCCGCGTAGTGTTTGGCTTCTGTAACAAAAAAATATACATTATTTATAATAAAAAAATTCTGAAAATTCCTATACGAACTTTTGTATTTTTTAATGCAAACTAAAGTGTCAATGATAGTATGTATGACCTTGCAATTAAATCATTGGTTTTAAAAAAGAAAATAATGTTGCCCACACTATTAATTTCTCCTGTATCATGGTTGCGATTACAAATAAAGAAACTCACATACACAAACACACAGATCTTTGACAATACACACTTGCAAATCATACAACTATTTGATCTTTGCGAGGATTAAACCTGGAATACACTGCGCAGCAGTTGATCGCTTGGCTATTGCGCCAACCCTGCCGTAATATTTCCGCAAAAGTGGAAAAATTGCCACAAAAAAATAGTTTTTTTTTTGTTTGTTTCTGCAGTAGATTTTCAATAAAATCAATGAATTCGACAGTACACCGCGCATGTGCATACACGAGGGCGGGACGGTGTGACTGCATCTTGAATTCAAGTCTGGATTTTTGTCGCGAAATTAAAACTAGATAAGTAGTATTAAACGTGAATCGGTAACTGGAATCCCAACCCTACGCATCGTGGTACATCCTTAGTGGAGCAAGCAGAGACAAGTCAGGGGTGACGTATGTCAGCGCGGTGTGATTTGACATGACCAGCAAATTCAAGTTCCAAGATGATAATTATATTTTATTGAATAAATGGTGGATTCAGTAATGGTGCAGTTTTCCATTCAATAGTAGGCATTTTTCATAACATTTTTATCAAAATGTCTAGCTGGCAAGAATTGGCAGACCCTCAATAATGTGGTCACCAGACGCTGACATCGTACACATCGTATTACGTACCTATGAGAGTCTCTCCGTGGTTGGCGACGTCATCAATCCGTCCTTTGTTGGCAGCCAGCTCTGACTCGAAGGCGGCATGCTTCTGGATCTTGCTCTGCAGGTTTGATAACTCCCTGGAAACAAATACATAGTTTATTTATTTAAAGGTACACTAACAGCAAAACATACAACGCAGCAACGACGATATATTACTAGACTCCTAATAACAGGCGACCGATGTCTGTCAACACATTAGGCAAAAAAGTCTTATATCCGTCTTATTTCTCACACTCCTGTGAGCCATAAACATACCTTGAGACAGAACAGACCTTGAGTTAGCCAATCACAACGCAGTACCCCGTCCCCTCGCTTACGTAGTACCTCAGCGAGTTGACAGAATAGTTTTTGTTCCTTAGATCGTGCATGCGGAGTCTAGTAATATATCGTCGTTGCCTTTACGTTATAGGGTAGCTCCTTAGTCCCAGGACCCCGGCAGGCGGCGACCGAAGACCTGGAGGTAAAAGTTAGTCCTGGAATCTCACCTGTAGTTCTGGTCGTTAGCGATCTGCATCTTGAGTGAGATCCACTCCCTCTCGTGGTAGAGGTTTCGCAGGAACTGGTGGAATTGACGGGACTGTTCTAGTGTCTCGCCGCGTTGCTTGCACGACTCCTGGGGAGAAGATGGTGGATGGATTATAGTTGGTTGGAGAAGTGAAGTAGTGGTTTTGTTAGTAAATGGGGTATTTTTAGCTATAAAGAAGAGAATTGGTTTTGGATCTAAAAATTAAAGGGTGTTGAAGTACCTTTTTTCGGCACTAAAAGCACTTATTTTCGGTACCAAAAGCAACTATTTTTCACATCATAATCGCCTATTATCGGCACCAAACGCACCTATTTTTGGCTCCAATAGCACCTGCTTTCGGCACGAAAAGCACAAATGTTTGACACCGATGACAACTATTGCCGGAACCAAAGGCGCCTATGTTCGGCACCAAAGGCACTTATTTGGCACCAAGAGCACCTATGTTAGGCACCTTAGGCACTAACTTTCGGTTTTACCACAGTCACCTATTTTCGGCACCAAAAGCACCTATTTACGGCACCAGAATCACCTGTTTTCGGAACCAAACTCTCCAAATTTCGGCACTAAAAGCACTTATTTTCGGCACCAGAAACACCTATTTTCGACACCAAACGCCCCTTTTTTTGGCACCAAAAACACCTATTTTCGTCACGAGAATCACCAATTTTCGGCACGAAAGGCACCTATTTTCAGCACCGAAGGCACTTATTCTAAGCACCAAAAGATTCTATTTTCAGCACCTAAGGCACCCAATTTCGGCACTTAAAGCACCTATGTCCGGCATAAGAATCACTTATTTTCGGCACCAAAGGCACCAACTTTCGGGCACCAAAGACACCTATTTTCGACACCAAAAGCATCTATTTTCGGCACCAATAGCACTTATTTTCGGCACTAAAAGCACCACTTTACGGCACCAAAAGCACAAATTTCCGGCACGAAAAACACCTCGCTTCGACACCAAAACCACCTAATTTCGGCACCAAAAACACCAATAATCCCCACCAACCCCTCACCAAGTCCTCACCTGCAACTTATCCCTCCGGTTGAGTATGGTCTTGACCCTCTGCTCCACGTACTCCCGGTCGAAGTGCTGTTCCTCCAGCATGCTGTGCGCGAACTTCTGCAGCTCATCCACTCTGTTCAGCTGGCTGTGAAGGAGTTTCGAGAACTCCGCGTGCTTGCGGATCAGGGTTTCAACGGCTGGAAGATGGAGAGTGGAGTTAGTCATCTGCCTGCCATTCTCCAACTATATTGTGGTCTGCTTCCAGTCGAACCAGATGCAGCTGAATATCAGTATTTTACATGGAGCGACTGACTATCGGACCTTCACAACTTAGTAACTGAGAAATACGATACCCCATGGTAAGACTGGTTGTCAGGCTTTAGAGCTTCTGACTAACAGTAACGACTGTCAAACATCTACATATGACAGTCGGGACCAGCAGCTTTACGTGCTTTCCGAGGCACGGAGGAAACTCGCTGTGAAAGATGGTCACCCATCCACAGACCAACCTCGGCAAGCGGCTTAACCCGGAAGATCGGCCTGTGCGGTTGTAATTGCTTGCAAATTGCTATTGTTTTTTTTTTATTATAACGTTACCAGTTGCTTGGCCTATGAGGAAAATTATACCACGGACACGTACTAACGGGGTAGTCTAGTCAATGAACTATCGGTGTCCCAAATTTCATTCAAATCTGTTTAGAAGTTTATCTTTAAAAGAGTAATTAATACACACAGACACACAGACACATACATACTTTTGCATTTATAATGCTTGTTATTGCCAGAGACTGCACCAGCTAAAACTCGAAAATTGTCCCACTGGCACATAAAATTGGGATAAAAACTATCTTATGTGTCAATCCAGGTTATAAGCTATCTGTGTGCTAGATTTCATTCAAATCCGTTCAGCAGTTTTTTGTGTAAAAGAGTAGCAAAAATACTTTTACGTCGACCGTATTGCGAGACCACTGTACAAGCTTCCATAAGGTTCTCGACTATTATACTGAACATTGGTCTGGAAGCTTCTAGAAAATTCTATCCTGATCTAGATCTTTCGAGATGTTTCTGGAATGTACTAGAAGGTATGGGACGGTTTAGAAGTCTATGGATGTTTCCAGAACTTTCGACCATCTTCTAGAACCATCTAGTGGGTCCGGCTGGGGTATAAAACAGTCTTACCATCTAAATTCTCTCCAAGATCATCGTTGTTCAAGAACGCCTCCTTCGACGCGAGCCAGTCTTCCGTCTGTCTCGCTTGCTCCTTCAGTAATTGTAGTTGATGTGCCTATGTAGGAAAGAGATAGATTTTGTTAAATTATTATTACTTAGGAATTTCTTCTATGCCGTGGGTGCGTTTACAAACTTATAAACTCAAAAACACCCAGACCCGAAACAACTACTTGTAGATTATACAAGTCAGGGGTTGCAGAACTGTCGGGTAACTATGACTCCGGAACGTAAAGGGCTTTTGAAGGACACCGTGGATTTTTGTCAGTACAAGTCCTACAGTCCTTCCCGCCCGAGAAAGGACTCATTAGATGAATTAACCACGTTCAAAAAAAGATCACCCAAATGTTTGTTTCGTTAGGGGATCAAACCCGCGACACTCTACCACTCACTGCGCCAATTTTAACGTCAAATTCAAGGAAGAAGATAGCATCTCCTTCATTTGTTTTATCTCCTTCAAGTGTTTCATTTCCTTCAAGTGTTTCATCTCCTTCAAGTGTTTCACCTCCTTCATTTGTTTCGCCTCCTTCACATGTTTCGCCTCCTTTATAACCAAACTGCCTTTTTCAAGCTAATTAGTGAAAAACACATAAAAAATTGATCATACCTGTGTCAGATACTGTTTCCTCTTCAACCAAGCCTGGTCCAGAGTGCTAGAGAGTACTTCCACCCTCTTCACCTTCTCAGGAACTTGTTCCACCTCCTTCTGGAGGGAGCCAATTACTTTCTGACGACCGTCGATTTCAGCCTGTAGGGAGAAAACGTATTAAAATCATTTCTAGGTTTTAAAATCATTTTTCAACACACTTGCTCATAAAATAGCTCTAATTTCATCGCAATTAGGCACATAATGACACCTGTTATCAAACTGTGACTTTTTCGTTACTATTATTCACAAGTGAGTTATAGGTTATTTTTTTAATTGGTTGAGTTGCTTTGTTTTTAAAAAAGTTTGAAAACAAAAAAGATCGTGTTCAATAGTACAAATAAATTTTACCAACTGCACATTTACTAATTGTTTCTCTAAATAAACTTTTTACTCACTAAATAAAATGGCTTTTTAGTATTATTTTCTTCACAAGTGTGTTGAAAAACGTCGTATGATACACGTGTGTATTGATGATTACCGTCCTCGGCTCTCTTACGACCCTCACCTGACGGCTCGGGTCTCAATGGCGCCTCAGCGGTAATCACCAACATTACACACTTGTACCATAATGTACTATTATTTTTAATTATTCTTTTCCTATTGTATATAAAATCAATTTCTGTTCGTTAGGCTCGCTAAAACTCGAGAACGGCTGGACCGATTTGAGTGATTTGGTTTTCAATTATTTTGGGTAGTCCGGGGAAAGTTTAAAATATTTTTTTAAATTGTTTTCTGAGGTGGTACAAAGTTTGTCGGGTCAGCTAGTTATTTTTACATTTATCATGATAATCTATTTTACAACAATATGTTTAGAAAACCTTTTAATACAAAAAATCCGGTCCTGACATAATGCAAAGACTATTTGCTCAATTGCAAAAGGAACAATTCCTCACCTTCTTCTCATGATGCAACTCCAACAATGCTTCAGCATCAGACACAGTTTCAGGCGCGTCGGTCTCATCCATACGCTTCACTGCTTCAGACACCCATAGTTCCAGTTCCTGAAATTAAGGTTTAATCTTAAAATACAGGTTTATTTGTAAAACATTAACAACCTGCCATGGGCTGAAAACGCTTCATCATCATCATCATCAGCCGGAAGACGTCCACTGCTGAACATAGGCCTCCCCCTTACACCGCCACGACGAACGACAATTCGTCACTTGCTTCCATCAGTTCCCCGCGACTCTCTCTCAGTCCGTGGTCCACCTGGTGGTCTCCTACCTCCGCTGCGTCTTCCGGTCCGTGGTCGCCACTCGAGAACCTTTCTTCCCCATCGGTTGTCAGTTCTACGAGCGATGTGGCCTTCGCATTGCCACTTCAACTTGCATTTAAGAGCTATGTCGGTGACTCTGGTTCTTCGCCGAATATCCGTGTTCCGGATTTTATCCCGCAAAGAAACTCCGAGCATAGCTCTTTCCATTGCTCGTTGAGTGACTCTTAGTTTCTCTAAAAGGCCAGCAGTCAAAGACCACGTTTCAGAGCCGGCATGGTGGTCTAAGGGGAGGCCTATGTTCAGCAGTGGACGTCTTCCGGGTGATGATGATGATGATGACAGCTCCCTAAGACAGCTTACCTTGAGACTTTCATCAAACTTATGTTCAGCGATGGCCTCGTCCAACAAGGCGGTACGTTTGGCTGCCAACTCCTGTAGATGTTCCCAACCTTCGCGGAGTGACTGCAAGCTTGTTTCTATCTCCTTCGCACGTTCCGGGTATCTGTGGGGGAAGAGGGGGGTAGATATAGATTTGGAATTTAATGAGAAGTTTTCTTTTTCGAGTATTAAAAAAAAGTAGTTTCCAAGGACTCTGTAGATGGCGTTGAACTGACTACGTTACTAGATTTATGCCTTCATTTTTGCACAAATCCACGAGGCGCAGACTTCTCTTCTTTTTCTCTTGGCACATTTTCTTTATGGCGTGGAAAACTCATAAATTAAAAAGACTGGTCAATGAATATTTTTTTCTTTTTCCTTGTTGTTATTTATTTCCAAATGCCAATGGTGTGATGTGATGTGACTGACAATGACATGACATGTACGTTACGTTTTAAGATCTCAAAATTACAATCAAGTGAAAAAAAAAATGCCGACGTTCCGTTCATTGCAGTAACATACCAAGTTCAGCGCCATCTATCTATCGACTAGGGAAACAATCAAAAGAAAATCCCTCATTCAAAAGTTCCTTTAAATGGTTTACTTGAAATAAATGCTTTGATTTCATTGAAATCTGCTAAAAACGCTGCTATAATAATTAGAAAAAAATCTGTATCCTACTCACTTCGCACTCAAAGACTTGCCCTCTCCCTCCAGCTGCTGTATCTTATCTCTGATAGCTCCAGCCTCCGCGGCCCTGGCGAGATGTTTCCTCTTCAACTCGTGCGCAGCCGCGAGCTCCCTTCCTCTCTCAGAGCTACTGAACAGTGTGGACTTCTTTGATATACGCTCTGCTGTGTCTTCTACGTCTCTGTGGAGGAGAAAAAGAAGATTATAATGGTTTTGATGTTATAATCTCGAAATATTTACAAGATATATAAACACAATTTATTTATACTACTACTAGATGATTTCCTCAATTGTTTATTAAAACTACAAATAAAAACAATATTAATGTCGAATGAAGTTTATTTTAAGTTGATCCGTTTCTATAAATATTTGAAAAAAATGTTTTTTTTTTCAGAATCAATAGGTACCCTCTTTCATCGTGGTAAAATTATTAAATAAAATAAAAATAAATAAAATAAAATACTCTTTACTTCGGATATGTAACATCCATAGTGGGTTAGTAAACAATAATCTTATAACTATGTTAGTGATGATAAAACAACCAAAAATCTAAAATGAAGGCACGTTTGGTGCAGTGGCTGAACAACTGGACTGCTGCGCTGCGTAGCGCGGGTTCGATTCCCGCACGTAACATACATCTGTATGATCTACAAATAGTTGTTCCGGGGCCTTTATGTATGTGAGTTCATATGTTTGTAAATGCACACACGTTACAGAAAGAAATTCATAGTATGGGGCAATGTTTTTTTTAAAAGATTAATTTTGTTTTCTTGTAATTGGGGCGGCAATCCATAGAAGTGTCCCTCAGATAATTTATTTTCTCAATACAGGGTGTAAGGGACAGCCCTCCGTAAACTTTCAGGGCTTTAGGGCATTTTTTTTTCAGGAAATGAAAAAAAAACTGCCTCTCCATACAAAATTAAAAACAGTTGGTATGGATATGTTAATTTTGTATGATGAGGCTGATTTTATTTACATCTCCTGAAAAACTTGTGGAATATTGTTTAGTTTCGTCTAGTGAGCAAGCCCTGAAAGTTTGCGGACGGCTGTCCCTTACACCCTGTATAGTTGATGTTGCGAAAAAATATAATATAATATAATATAATATTCCACAACTATCACACAACGCCATCTAGTCCCAAGCTAAGCAGAGCTTGTGTTATGGGTACTAGACAACTGATAAACATACTTATATATTTCTAAATACATACATATTATAGATAAAATACACACAGGCACAGAACAAATGATCGTGGTCATCTCACAAACATTTGTTCTGGGTGGGAATCGAATCCACGACCCCCGGCATAGCAGTCAGGGTCACTAACCACTAGACCAAACTGCCAGTCAAAAAAACAATAAATGATGATCAATAATGTTACCTGTTGAAGGAGTGTACTTCAGCGGCCGCACAGAGGTTCTCCCTGTACTTGGTGAGAGCTCCCTGTAACGCGCGCCACTTGGCGAGGAAGGCGTCGCGACGCTGAGACACTGTGGCCGCTTGTTGAGTAGGACCCTGGGGAAAGATATGATGGTATTAATATAATGGTTTAGTAGTCAAATTAAGGCTTTAGGAAAATTGGGTTTTTTACTGCATAAATAAATTGAAAAGCTTTTTAGTCGGTCAGTAATAATATTGAAAAATAAAGGACACGTATTTATTCATTTTTTAAATCAATGAATACTGACAAAGTTAAAACGCTATCAAATTCGGGAATAAGGGCTTGTGACGTCATAACGCTTGTAAAATTGTAACGAGTGACGTTTTGTGATATTTAGAAGCGTTGTATCTTTTTCAATTTTGGTTTACGTAACAAAAGAAAAAATACGTGTCGAATATTTTTTGATAATTAGTTTCTCTTTCAGACTAATTACGTTTTTTTGTAAAAAACCATTTTAATGAACGTTTTTCATTGATTTTCAACCTAGATCCTAAAAAGACATATTAAGATTTAAAAAGAAAAGATTACTAAAGGAAGATCCTCATTTTGTTTTGATTCCCTTATTATATAATTTCTCATAAAATTCTTATGTTTAATGCAATAAAATAATTATTATGAACAACATTTCCACCATATTTTATTAGTTCATACTTATGTTAAAGGAGATGTTTCATTCTGGGCTCAGTCTATGTACACCATATCAATAAATAGGAAAAAAATAGGGGAATTTCATAAAAATACTGAAAAAATCATTTGAAGACTGGTTTAGCCGTTAAAAATGATAATTAGGGGCGTTTTTTAGCACGATAACCCCATTATATTTTCTTGAGATATAATTCATGTTTTTCGGAGTTTGTAATGATTGTATTTATTTTAAAATATCCTGAAGTTACGATTATTTTTATCGAAACCCAAGATTCTTGAGATCATAAATTGTTTTTCTCGATCTTTACGCCAGTTTCTAAACGTCAATCAAATGTCATTGTTAAATTTTGTCAAAAAAAACGTAATACTGTCAGATCTGATAGACTGTTTGATTTTTTCTCGAGTGTTGTTATCCTTGACAAAATTAATTTAAAAGCACAATTAAAAGAAGCGAAATGAAAGAAAATCAACAATTAAAAACGGTTTATGTATTAAAAAGCTATTTTTACACATGGTGTACATAGACCAGGCCCAGGCTCCATACATTTTTGGACCATCTCCTTTATTTTAATTGTATACTTTTTGCTGTGCCCTACAGTGTCCATAATTGTAACTAGCTATAAGCCTACTATAAGATCTGTAAACTAACATGATGGAATGCAAATAAAGATATGAATATGATGTGCTAACCTGCTGTAACAACTTATCAGCCAGCGCACAGATGCTCTTCACCCGCTTATCATCGACCTTCATATCAGAGTCCACATCATCCAGTTTCCTCAGCAGCGCGGAGCAGTGCTCGTAGTCTCTGCCCAGCTCGTGAGCCTGCACCATCATCTCCTTGTCCCTGATCCAGGCCTCTATCTTGTCTAAGTGCTGGTTGAATTCTAAGATGTCTTGGGCTTCTTCTAGACCTCGTCCTGTGGAAATAATGAAAATTAATTATTTCTATCATCATCAGCCTATAATGTTCCCACTGCTGGGATACAGGCCTCCTCTCTGAGAGAGGGAGTGGGCCATAATCCACATTGGTAGACATCACATATCTTCGAATGTTTAGTTCTAGGACATGTCGGTTTCCTCACGATGTTTTCCTTCATCATTTTGAGAGCAGTGGCGATGAAATAAATTACACAAAGTAATGCGCCTGGTGGGGTTCGAACCCACGACATACAACTCGTAAGTCGAGACCGATACCACTGGGCCATCACTGCTCTTCTATATGTATACAGGGTGAATTTTTCAACTGGGCGTGGATGGCTACTTTCGAAACTATGAGGAATATCGAAAAATGTTGAAAGGAGTCTCGAGGCCGATTTTGACGAAAACTAAAAGTGCATCATTGGATTTTAGAAAAATCAAAAATCCTGGTCAGGAATCGAACCCGCTGATTTTGGAAAAACAATCACACCTGTATTATTATACCGTTCGATAGTGTTGCTAATAAGAATCAAATTCTGGGAAGTAATCATATACGGCAAACTTAAGGAAAACGTATAATTACAAAAAAAACTGATTAATCTTCAAGGCAAAGACTGTATTTGAAACATAAGTTACCGTTTCTTCTTTAAAATAATACTATTTTTAGTTCAACTCAATAATGTCGTATTGCTAAGTACAGTGGGATTGTTGAAACGTCAAATCCAGTGAAACATTGAAAACAATGAAATTTTATATTTCGAATAAATTATGGCTCAGTAGATGTAAAGTAACATGGAAAAATAGCAATTTCATAAAAATCAGCCATTTCCTTAAGTTTGCCGTATATGATTTCTTCCCAGAATTTGATCCTTATTAGCAACACTATCGAATGGTGTAATAATACAGGATGTGATTTTTTTTCCAAAATCAGCGGGTTCGATTCCTGGCCAGGATTTTTCTAAAATCCAATGATGCAGTTTTAGTTTTCGTCAAAATCGGCCTCGAGACTCCTTTCAACGTTTTTCGATATTACGATAGGTACTCCAGACGCCTTAACCATTTAGGCCATCGCAACCACTTACACTCGTTGCTAAATTTCTCGTTCGCTTGTTTTTCTGAACGCTGCTTACACGTTGCGCCATCTATTGGTAATGTTTCAAACTACTTACCAAGTAGTACCTATCCAGAAGACGCAGGTTCGAATCCTGCTCACAGCTCAATTTTTCGTTCCTTGAAAAATATCTTTGGGTAAACTTTATGTTGCCATCTGGCATTGTGCTGCGCTAAGGCCCTTTGAGATTAAATTGTTGAGTTATTATTTCATTTATTTTTACTCAATTTCTTTTTTTCTTTATTTATATTGTGTAGTTTTAAGTTTTAGTGTCAATAAACACAATTTTCTTTTTGTTATTCTATCCCCAAATAAAACAAGTCCTCACCTCTCTGCTCCGTGGCAGTCTCCAGCCGCTGCCAGTCAGCCTGCAGCTGCTTCAACTGCTTCTCGACCTCAGGGTCTGGAGACAGCTGCGTGGCCAGCTCCTGCACCTCCTGCAGACGAGCTCTGTTGGCTGCCAGCTCCGCGGTGAACGCCTGGTGCTTTTGTAGCTTTTTGATTTTATCTTCCAGGTTTGTTACTTCTCCTGTAAAGGGATATGAGTTATAAGGTGCAAGGTGCGTATTACGATGCTCGATTGTCTTCCATTGACGAAATGTTCGAATCTGTAACCTAACATTACAAGTGAATGCTCGCGGTGAGAGAGCGCCTTTTGACACTAACAATAATCTACGGGCGATCCTTTGATAGCCTTTTGCGTTCTAGGGTCACGGTTCGGCGACCTGTCGCGGCATTGGTCGAGCCAGGCAGGACGAGACGAAGTGGGAAGCGGTCGCCTCTTTCTGCGAAGCAGTCATGCTGGCGAAGGAAGAGGCGGGCCGCGTGACGGAGAGGACAGCCTCCACCTTACAGTCCAGCCGCAGTGGTAGACGCCCACGACAACGGATGTCGGCAGACAATCTCCGGCCACCGCAGGCGGACGACGAGTAATGGGTGACTCGCTGCCCAACCATGGACCATGGTCGACGGCACGTTGTGTTCCACGAGCTCCTCAAAGAGTTATCAGTAATGATGAGACAGTGTCGCGACCTCAAAAACAGTCTTTAGACCGTTGTGGTCCTAATTCTGGAACAACTGATCATCATAAACTCACCATGTTGATGTTCAGCAGCCAACTTGGCCAGTTTGTCAGCCACCCAGCCGCGCGCCTCCGCCGCGTCCCGCGCGAACTGAGCGCGCGCGCGGGAGCGGACCAGGGCGGAGCGACGAGCTGCCGCTTCTGAGTATAGCTGGAGGGGACAGAGGATAACACAAATTAAAGACTATATTTAAAAAAAATCATCAACATCAAAGTTGCCTGCCTGTCGGTCTTCTACAGACTGTACTTCGGAGAGTGTGCCCAAGAACTCCACGACCTCATCACACCAGCCCCCTTCTATCATCGCACATCCAGACGCACGGCAAACTACCATCCTCACCTTATTGCTATTCCGCCAATTCTCACTAAGCGTTTCCAAACGTCTTTTAAAATGCGAACAGCGAAGGAGTGGAACTCTCCGCCTGCGTCTGTGTTTCCGAACGCATACAACCCTAATCTCGTCAAAGTTAGAGTGAACAGGCTTCTTCTAGGTAAGCTTGCTCCATCGTCGACCTTTTCTTAGTCATTCCTGACCTAGACTGAGGTCAAGAGCAAACCCATCTAACATAAAAAACAGAATTTGATCCTGCGATCTTCGGATTTAGCACATGCGAAGCTATTTCCAAACGAGCCAACGAGGTTAATGCCTACAGTGTCGAATTATTCAATTCATTTCTAATGTCTTACGCAGTCCTTACGGTGATATTTCGCGCCATTTATTACAGAAACTACTGAATCCGGAGACTTGTTGTACCGAATCTGGAGACTTGGTATACTAAATCCGGAGACTTGATGTAGTTAATCCGGAGGCTTGATGTATTGAATCCGGAGACTTGTTGTACTGAATGCGGAGGCTAGATGTACTGATTCCGGAGACTTTTTTATATCCATAGAAAATCTTTGAAGTGCGTTAACGCGTATAATATGTTTATAATATTTGTCAGTTATTTATAAATTATTGAGTTATTTTTTTAAATCCTAACAGTTTCAAACGTAAAATGGTAAATATTTTTGCAATAACTGCCAAATATTCAAAAAATACTGTCTAATATTTAAAAATATATAGCAAATGTTTAAAAAACAGCTGTGTACCTTCTTCCTCCTCTCGTTGATGTGTTGCAACTCATCAGCAATGCGTTGACTCTCCACGTGGTTCTGTTGTAGCAACTTATCACCGTGGCTGTTCAGTGTTGCTAGCTTCTCGTCCTGATAACAAAATAGAAGATTATTATAATAAATATTTAAATGATGGAAGGAAATACATTTTTTTTCTTACGTGGTAAATAATCAGATGAATAGACCACCAAATGTCTCCTACCCAGGGCAGAATGGTAGGGACTATGAGACTTGCACTGGCGAAAATCCAGTGTCCTTAGACCCGCGACCCCGGCAGGCTTTGCCCTCTAGATAGAACACGCGCCTGTCTGTGTTGTCCGATCGTGGACTATGCCCAGGTAGACACCTGGGCATGGTCCACGATCGGACAGCGAGTCGCCCAATACTCGCCGTCCACATGGCCTACAATAGCCGGAGAATGCCCTGCGACGTCCGTTGCCGTGGGAAACTACTTGAGATATGGGTTTATTAAGCAAAGAATTAGATCTTGTTTTTGAGCCAGTGATGAGATTCCTGACTACAACATTTTATTAACATTAACAATACGTCACGCCGTGGTATATTGTTATACCCTCGAGCATGACCGCGGAGTTTGACGGTACGGCTGGTGCAGTGGCTGAGTGATCGACTGCCCTGCCGCGTGTCGCGGGTTCGATTCCAGCACTGAACAAATATTGGTATGATCTACAAGTAGTTGTTCCGGGTCTGGGTTTTGGAGAAATTCCTTATATGGGACAACTTTAAAAAAAAAAGATTGTAATAATAATTTACCTGTGTAGCGAGCAGTTTTTCAAAGGCCTCATGTTTCTTAAGAGCATTTTCGACTTCCTCAACGCTGCTCGTCTGTGATATTTCAGTACCTGTAAAAAAAAAATATTATGTTAATTCATAATAATAATATTCCACAACTATCACACAACGCCATCTAGTCCCAAGCTAAGCAGAGCTTGTGTTATGGGTACTAGACAACTGATAAACATACTTATATATTTCTAAATACATAAATATTTTAGATAAATTACACCCAGACACAGAGCAAATGATCGTGCTCATCACACAAACATTTGTCCTGTGTTCAGTAACTTTCTCATCATCTACCTGTCTGTTCCCAAATATATTGTGGTCTGCTTCCAGTCGAACCAGATGCAGCTGAATATCAGTATTTTATACGGAGTGACTGCTTTTTTGCCTTGACAGCATTGTGAGTCGTAACGCGTCGATCAGGGCATGGTCAATGACGGACGGTGAGTCACCCATTACTCGGTATCTTTGTGAGGACACAGCGGGGCAGTCCTGCACTGTATGCTCCACCGTGTCCTCTGGGTAATCTCTACAGTGGTGACACCCAGGTGTTTCTTCCCTTCCTATCCCAGGTCGTCCTGGTCGAGGAACACCTGCCAGGCTCCAGCACGCGTAGCATGGCGCCGTAGAAAGGGGTTTTGTCGACGGAAGAATAGACAAAATGACAGAACGTAGAAATATTTTTACTGTTTTAAGCATGGTAATGTAAAAAATATGGAAAATAAACGTTCTTTTCTTCAATAGTGTACGAATGGTGTCATATTTGTGCAAAAACAGTCGAATTGTGTAGAAATAACGATGAAATAACTTTGTCTTTTCTTGGGAGAATAGATATAGAATCGCCATGCTACGCGTGCAGGTCGGCGTGGTCGAGGAACACCTGGCAGGCTCCAGCAGTGGGAACAGTAAGGTACTCACTGAGCGCGGCCTCCTGTGCGGCACACAGGTCGTGCAGCAGCTTGGCGTCGCGCAGGAAGCAGTGCAGGTCGATGAGCTGGTCCAGGGCTACCTGCCGGGCTGCCCAGGCTCCGTGCAGACGGTTACGTTCCTCCAGCAGGGCTGCACATTTTTCTTCTACCTCCTGTAGGTAAAATTGAGGGTTTTAGCAGACATTTTTAGGACATTTTTAGGTTTTAGCAGACCATAGTGACAAATTTGTGACTATGGTAAGCCCTCGACTCTGTCTCGGGCTTACATTCGCCTACTCGTTTATAAAAACCAATACCGCACTAGTATCATAAATAACTACTGTTCCGGAAGTCGGTTATGTTTTTTTCGAAAACCATCAACAACATTATAAAAGTATATGTATACTTACAGCGGCATTCGGATGCTGCGTAGCTAATTCCCGTCCCATAGCCAACGCGTCCCGGAAGGAAGAATCCCGTGCGTCCAGCTCAGCGCGCACGGCCTCGTGTTCAGCGCGCGCGGCCTGCGCGGACACCGCGTCCCGAACACGCACGGCGCGGGACATGGACGTGCGGAGAGACACCGACCAGGATGTTAGGTCGCGGACCTGAGGGAATGGATAACAGATAAGTATTTGACAGGCCTGTTGGTGTAGTGGCTAGACCCTGACTGGTGTGGAATTTGTGGGTAGTTTCTTTTACCAGTTGAAAATTGCGAGGAAAAAAATTCGATTTTTAAAATCAACCTTCGAACGTGAAGTTGGCACCACTGCAAGCGATCAGCTGTTGCAGCCAGCGGCCGCCATTATTGATACAACTCCTTGGTGAAAGTTTTCATACGGTTTTATTTGAGGTTCCAAATTCAAATCACATTATTCCCACGGGAATAAATTCGGAATAATGAAATTCAGTACAATATTATTGCCCGGCTCGAGCGAGAGGGAACAATGACTTGCTTTACAGTAGGTTTGCCTGACATAATTTGACATTTACGAGCAAGTAGTGTGAAAACATACATATATGTTTCTAAATATTATAGATAAACTACACCCAGACACAGAACAAATGCCAGTCACGTCAGGACGCCGTGACGTCTATCCAGTCACTCCTCAAAGTGAGGTCTTTCCGCGGCGCATGGCAGATTTCTTCTAGAACTAGTGCTGTTGCAGTGTGTCGCCCTGGTCCTTTTCGGACGGCGAGTTACCCATTTCTCGCCCATGCTATTGTTACCGTTTTATGGTGCTGTTGCAGTGTGTGGTCCTGGTCCTTATCGGACGGCGAGTAACCCATTTCTCGCCCATGCTATTGTTACCGTTTTATGGTGCTGTTGCAGTGTGTGGTCCTGGTCCTTATCGGACGGCGAGTAACCCATTTCTCGCCCATGCTATTGTTACCGTTTTATGGTGCTGTTGCAGTGTGTGGTCCTGGTCCTTATCGGACGGCGAGTAACCCATTTCTCGCCCATGCTATTGTTACCGTTTTATAGCACTGTTGCAGTGTGTGGCCCTGGTCCTCATCGGACGGCGAGTTACCCATTTCTCGCCCATGCTATTGTTACCGTTTTATGGTGCTGTTGCAGTCTGTGGCCCTGGTCCTTATCTCTTATCTCGCCCATTCTATTGTTACCAACTTTATGATCTTACCTGTGTCAAAAACTGGTGCAGTTGTAGGTACTGTTGCAGAGTATGTCTCCTCTCGTCTGAGGCCTGTTTCAACATAGCCCAGGCTTCTTCCAGGGCCTTTTGTTGCAACTCTATCTGTTGCACGTTGCCGCCCGGGTATAACTTGCGGAGGCGGTTGCCTTCTTCTTGGAGTACCTGGGGATTAGAAATTGATAAATATTATAAGATTTTTAATGTTCCGTTTTACGTTTTATTGATAAATTAATTCTAAAGGCTGGTGCAGTGGTTGAGCGATCGACTGCTGTGCAGTGTGTCGCGGGATCGATGCCCGCACGCAATAAATATTTGTATGACGAAGTAGTTGTTTCTGACAAATGTTTTTCAATCACTAATTACCTGTCCCCTTGTTTACAGCATCTTAATAATTACTATTTAATTAATAAATGTCAGACGAAATAGTGGGTATGTATTATTATTGATTAAAATATATTTAAAAAGGCTTTTCAATGAAGTTTTTTTTTCAATATTTGCGCTGGTTTGTAAGTGTTTTCCGATTATTTGATATTTTTTTTTAAGATTTCGACAAATAATTCGATTGAAAGATTTTAGAAGCTTGAATTTTATACTTATTTAAGGTTATATCTTTTTGAGTGCATTAGTAGTGACGGGATTTCATTCGGAAAAATACTCAATAGATTTCGATTTTGACTTGAGTTTTTATCCAAAACTTTGGATAAATAGTATTTATAGTTTCAGTTGCATTGTTCATCGCAAATGTAACAATTTTACTACAGATGATAATCTATAGTTTTTTGTTTTACTAACCTGCATCTGCGCATCAATAGCCAACAGATCGTTCTGCGTGGTATTGAGCGCCCGCAGCGCTGCGGTGGCCGCCCGCAGGTCGCGCGGCGGCGGCGGCGCGTGCAGTGCGGCCCGCTGGTCGTGCGCGCGGCCCGCCAGCTCGCCCACGTCGCGGTGGAAGCGGTGGATCTCACCCGCCGCGTGCAGGCGGGACGCGCGGGACTCCATCTGGTCTACTAGGCGTTGCCACCACTCACTGAGGCAGAGAAGATGGTATATTATTAGCCGAGGGGTGAAAGTAAGTGACGAAGGAGGCGGTTCATTTAAGGGAGAGGACAGCGTCCTCCTCACAATCCATCTGCAGTGACGTCGCTAGACGATCTCTGGCCACCGTAAGCGAGAGCAATAGGCGACTCACTGTTTGCCCATGAACTATGCCCGGGCCGACGGCGCGTTGAGTTCCATGCTCTCCTCGAAAAGAAGAGTATTATTATTATCCAAGGAGTGAAAGTAAGGCTGAGGCTACATTAAGCAGCGATTTGCGATGCGACTAGAAGAGCGAGACGAGATACACGTACGATCGCTGATGTACGATGTAGCCAGATACATGAGTATTCATCTACTTGTTTTAATCGCCGCTGTATCTCAGTTCGTCGCGGCCTAGTGTAGCCTCAGCCTAAGTGAAGAAGGAGGTAGAACGTGTGAAGAAGAGGACAGCGTCCTCCTCACAATCCATCTGCAGTGATGTCGCCAGACGATCTCTAGCCTCCGTAACCGAGGGCAATAGACGACTCGCTGTCTACCCATGGACCATACCCGAGTTAGCGACGCGTTGTATTCCACGCGCGCCTCAAAAACGGTCATTACAATAACGGGACCTTAGAAGGTCAAAGCCTGCCAGCGTCGCGACACATTACGTGACCCCGCAAAGGACTATTGAAAGACACCATAGACTACAGTCAGTACAAGACAGACAATCCCTCCTGCCATGCGCTGGTTGGGAAGACTCATTTGATGATTTGAAAAAAAATGGTGAAAAGGTGTTGACAATATATCACCTCTATGTACATACTGGCCATGTAGATACTTGCTGTTTAGCGGGCTGTCTACTTTATGATTGACATATGTTTGTATATGGTATTCCATTGAGATGTATTCCTTTGTAATTTTCTCTAATCACTAAATATACCTCAACAAAAGGTAATTATTTAGCCCCGAGACTCGTTTAGTGCCCTTAACATGGTGACAGTGTCAAACCCCGTAAATTCAAGTAAGCCCAAGTAATTGAATAACTGTATAAAATGTTCAACCAATTCATACAATTTTTATTTCCATCCCACAATTGCAAGACGGGAGGAACTGTCAGCCTTTTTTATTATCGTAGTAAAATCATCAAATGAGTCCTCCCACTCAGAACAGGACGGAAGGGAGTATCAAACTTATACTGACTAAAATCCACGATGTCCTTCAATAGCCCTTTATGTTCCGGGGTCACGGTAATGCTAAATAAATCCCGCGACCCCGGCAGGCTTTGGCCCTCTGTGAGGGGGCCCTGTCATTTAGGGACTATCAGACTAACTATTCGCCCTTTACGTCCCAAAGCCACGGTTACTCGTTGATTCCGCGACCCCAGCAAGCCGAACCGAAAATCCACTTTTTTTATTAAAGCCCGGTTTCCATTGCAAACGGAGCGGACACATTAATGACTCAGCGGGTGAAAAGAGTAAAAATGAGCTAGCTCTGAGAACGTAAAAACTATTTGTTGGTGGAAATGCAAGTACGCAGTTTGCGCTTGCGAGTTTAACGAAGTCATTAATGGGTCCGTTCCGCTCGCGGCTTTAGTCTTTTAAGAAGTGCTACTTACCCGAGTGCCTCCTGTCTCTTCTCGATATCTCCGATGTAGGGACTCTCAGTAGCTAACAGTTTCTTGGCTAACTCCTCACATTGATTGAATCGTTCAGCGCCGCTTTCAACACGGTGACGGAGCTCGTCAAATTTGGAGCGGAGGATCTGTGACGAAAGAGGGTAGTTAGTGAATTATATGACGTATTCTTTGTTGGAGATGTAAATAAAACAGTCAGTATAAGTCTGACAGTTCCACCCGCCCTGCCCGGGGTGGGAGCACTCATTTGATGATTATACCAAGATAAAACAAAAGCCTGAGTGCTCCCACCCCGGGCAGGGCGGGTGGAACTGTCAGACTTGTATTGACTAAAATCCACGGTGTCCTTCAATAGTCGTTTACCTTCTCGGGTAACAGTAATTCATTAGTCCCGCGACCCCGACAGGAAATGTTTAGTAAAGCTTTACTAAAGCTTAAAAAAGCTTTAGCTTCACTTAAAGCTTGTAAGCTTGTAAGCTTGCTTTAAGCTTTTGTTTTTTTTAGCTTCTTTTTAAGCTTTACTAAGTAAAGCTTTTCTTAATTACAATTTATATCTTTTAGTGGTTGGCAGCCATGACTCGAACTTAGCGTGGGCGCTTAGTTGCTATGAAATTAACAAACCTATTAAACAAAGGGTTTCATCTTTTTGAACAGTTAGAGAATTTCCCCATAATGCGATTCGTGCAATTTGTAATTTCTACTAACTAAAAATGTAAATCGTCCTTGCTACTACGATATAATGATACAATTCGACTGACTTATGTCGTCGTGGCGAGCGTGTTTTGTTTTTCATGTACTCGTAGATAACCGCACGTTTTATGTCATATGTCGTAGTGGTAAGGATGATTTTCACTTGTAGTTGGAATAGGTTGAATTGCGTCGCATCGCGTCACGGGGAAGATCCCTAAGATGACTTTTAAATGTTCTTGAAAGATTTTCTGCCGGAATCTGTATTTCCTGATAGCAATAACCTTGTGGTCTTCAAGTCAAGAGTGAATATGTTACTTCTAGACAAGCGTGCTTCACCGTCGACCACATCTTCGCTTACTATAAGGACAGATAGTCGACAAACGTGAGCCTTATTTAACGGAATTGGTCGTAAAAGAGTTAGGTACTTTACCAGTAGATGTTCATAATCCTGTCCGTAGTCCTCGCTGGAGGCGGCCGCGTACTGCTCCTGGATCCAGCTCTCGAGCTCTGCACTCTCTGCTAGGTACTCATGTCTGGCGACGAGAAGAAGTAATAAGTAAAGAAAATATATGTCACAGTAAAACTGTAAATACCGTCAGTCATTTTTTATATAAGTAGAATTTGTGAAGTTAGGGTCGGTCGGTAGAGTTAGGCCGTGTAGATTCGTCGCGGGACATACGTATACCGCGACTCCGGTACACAAAAAGTCTACTGAAGGACACCGTGGATTTTAGTCAATCAAGTCTGACAGTCAGAGTGACATTTTTCTTCCCATACAATAAAATGATCCCTACATGACACTGAGTCAAAACACATCATAAAAAAATGGTAATTTTTTCGTTCATACAATTTGTATGAAAAAATATTTTGCTACATTTGACCAACTTCCTCCGTCCCGATTTTTTTCTTCCAATACAATGAAATGATCGTTACACGAAACAGAGTCGATAGGCATTAAAAAAGAATTGGTCTGTTTCACTTATTTTTGTGGACAACTCACATTTGACCAAAAAAGTAAAAACGCCAAAATTGTCAACATCAAAAAAGAGCTAAAGGTTAAAAAAAAGTTTTCCCGTATCTCTTACGGATAAGGATTTCTCCCTTTTGGCCAATTTAAAAGAAACACCCTGTATAACATCACGCTACGACCAATAGGAACCTAGCAAATAATAAAAAACCAAGTAACATACCTGCAAACACTCTCAACGAGCGCCTTCTGCCTCTGCGCCGCCAGTCTCTGCAGGCGCGCCAGACTGTCAGACAGCAGCGCGTGTCTGGCCAGCAGGGCTTCGCCCTCGGGGTGGCCGCCGTTCGCCATGGACGTGGCCACGTGACCCATCTCAGCGATGATGGCCGCGTACGTGTCGAGTTCTAGTTCCACGGCCTGTGGAGAAAAAGGGGATTTATAATAAACACATTACCCTCCTTTGAATGCAGTCGGGTAAAAAGATGGATCATATTTTAAGGCGACTATGTCTTATGTCAATACCAGATTTTTTTATGGCTAACGGAACCCTATGGTCTGATAGCTTATGTTTGACCATGACGGCTAATGCTGGATCATCTTCACCTATGTAAGACAATCATGGCCCATGCTAAACTATCATGGCCCAGGCTCTTCCATCGTGGCTCACGTTAGAATATCATACCCCAGGCTTGACCATCGTGATCCATGCTTGACCACCATGGCCCATACTTGACCATCGTGGCCCATGCTTGACCATCATGGCCCATGCTGGAACATCAAGCAATTTTTTTGTCCTTACCCATATCTCTCACACACCACTCGACCATGATGGCCCATCGTCATCCATACTTGACCATGATGGCATCAGTTGGACCATTATGGGCAATGCTTCACCTTGAAGGCCCATGTTGGACCATGATGGCCCATTGTGAGCCAAGCTTGACCATGATAGCCCATACTCGTCCATGATGGCCCATCCTTGACCATCCGCGCCCACGCTCGTCCAGGATATCCCATACTCGTCCATGATGGCCCACTATTGACTATCATGGCCCATGCTTGGCCATAATGGCCTATACTGGACCATCATGGCCCAAACTGGAAAATTAACAAAAAATAAAATCTTACCTTATGCCTAGTCAACAAACGCGTGGCCCGATGTCTGTCCTTGGCGAGGTCTGCATGCGCAAGCGCAGCCGCCTTGTCGTTGAGCCAGGCGTCTACTTCGAGTGCGTCGTGCATGAACTGCTGTGCCTTTAGTGCCTCCAGCGGCTTTGTGATATTTTAAGACCCACACTTGACCATGATGGGCCATAGTGACCCATCCTTGACCATTGTTGACCATCATGGCCCATCCTTGATCATAATGCCCGGTGTTGGATCATGATGGCCCATGTTCATAAGGCCCACGTCTAGACCGTGATACCCATATTGGGCCATAGTGGCGAATGCTCAACCATTATGGCCCATCATGGCCCATGCTTGACCATAATGTCTCATGATTGACCATCATGGCTCATACTGGACAATTAACAAAAAAAGAAAATCTTACCTTATGCCTAGTCAACAAATGCGTGGCCCGATGTCTGTCCTTGGCGAGGTCTGCATGCGCCAGCGCAGCCGCCTTGTCGTTGAGCCAGGCGTCTACTTCAAGTGCGTCGTGCATGAACTGCTGTGCCTTGAGCGCTGCTTCCAGTCGTGCTCCGCGACTGTCAGCGGCCTCGGACACTGAGGAGTAACCGGCTTCTAGCTCCGCGCAGAGGGCTTCGATCTGTTGAGGATAAGGAGTATTAATGACGACATGCTAAGGAAATGTATTCATTCGAATTGTAATAAAATATTTTTTTCTTGTATAGTATCAAAAATTTAAAAGCTTATACTTCTACTAACTCTGTACTTTTGCATGCCTGGTTATTGGTAAAATATGGCAATTTCTATTGGTAATTTCTACCACTTAATTATTATATTTTAATATATCAATAATATTCTAACTTCTCTTATTTTTTCTCTAAACGTGAACAAAGTAAAAAAAATACGAGAAACTGATAATTTTTTTCTCGCATTATAATCGCTTTTCTTACTCTTTATGGCACACTTGTAATCTCTATCCATCACCCTCTCTTTTCGATCTGCTACATACATTATCTAACTCTCTCTGTTAAGTTCTCTACTCTTCTCCTATCAGAAGTCAAAGTCAAAGTATAAGTATTTTTATTGAAGAAGAAGAATTTAATAATGACAATCAAAATTAGTTATGATCACAGGAAAATGCCATTTATTGGAATTATAAAATTAGTTTCCTTTTGTTTTATTAGACAATTTCGCCTGAAAAAAACTTTGTCTTGCTCAATCCCTCACCTTCTCCCTCTGCGGATGTCCATCTTCCACCAGAGAGTTTCCATGCGCGATGACCCTCTCAATGAGTGGTCGTCTCCCCACGAGCTCGGCCTTCAGCTTCCCATGTTTCTTCTGAGCGGACTGTGCTGCGTGCAGGTCTGTGGGCATCACTTCTGACGCTGCCGCTGCTGATCGCTCTGATAGCCAGTCTAACTCTCCTGCTACTTCTGCTGCGAATTTGTGGAGTCTGGGGAAGAGAAGTAAGAGTTAAATAAGTATCAACGCAGCAATAAAAAAGCAGCAAGTAGGTCGTGAGTTCGAACCCAGCCAGGAAAATTACTTTGTGTAATTTATTTCATCAACACTGCTCTCAAAACAGCATCAATAAATTGCAAATTTAATTTGTCCGTCGTTTTTTCTTAATCATCAAATCAGTCCTCCTTCGCAAGGATTTAGCGATATGACCGCCCATTGTGTCACCCTATTTATAAGATACTAGCTGTTACCAGCGGCTTCACCCGCTACAACTCGAAAATTATCCCACGGGAACATAAAATCGGGATAAAAACTATCCTATGTGTTAATCCAGGTTATAAACTATCTGTGTACCAAATTGCAGCCAAATCCGTTCAGTAGTTTTTGCGTGAAAGAGTATCAAACATCCATCCACACATACAAACTTTCACGTTTATAATATTAGTAGGGAGTAGGATAGTAGGATTGTTAATTTGTATGGTGTACATAATAAAGAGTTTTCAGTTAGACTCGTAGTGTCCTTTCCTTTCCAGGGCTATAGTTACCAGCACGCGTAGCATGGCGATTCTAACTCTATTCTACCAAGAAAAGACAAAGTTATTTCATCGTTATTTCTACGCAAGTCGACTGTTTTTTTGCACAAATATGACACCATTCTTATACTATTGAAGAAAAGAACATTTATTTTCCATAGTTTTTACATTACCATGCTTAAAACAAAAATATTTCTACGTTCTGTCATTTTGTCTATTCTTCCGTCGACAAAACCCCTTTCTACGGCGCCATGCTACGACTGTTAATAAGATAGTCCCGAAAGCAGACCTCGGCAGGCTTTGGCCCTCTAAACTCCGTCATATTGCTGACAGCTTTTTGAGACGTGCGTGGTACACGACGCTCCGTCGACCTGGGCATGGTCCATGATCGGACAGCGAGTCACCCATTAACTCGACGTCTGAATGCTAGCGCCTACGTAGGCCGGAAATCACTTCGCAGCGTCCATTACCGAGGGCGTACACAGACAATTTATTGAACAGTGGTGGCCCTGTGGCCTTGAGTGAGTTGTAGGTCGTGGATACGATCCCAGGCAGGCGCATTACTTTGTGTAATTTATTGCATCACTACTGCTTTCAAAACGGTGAAGGAAAACATCGTGAGGAAACCGGCATGTCCTAGAATCAAACATTCGAAGACGTGTGACATCTACCAATCAGCACTGGGCCCGCGTGGTGGATGACAGCCCACTCCTTCTCACATAGAGGAGGCGTGTGTCCCAGCAGTGGGAACATTATAGGCTGATGATGTCAGAGAAATGATAAATCTACTCACTGCAAACTACTCTCCAGCGCCTGTCGTCTCTTAGCAGCGGGAGGCTGCAGCGCCCTCACGGCCTGCAGGAGTGCCGCGGAGTCCCTCTCGATGGCGGCCGCGTCGAAGTGGCCTCCGGAGACCAGGTCGGCGCCCTGCTCCGACAGGGAGGTCGCTTTGGTCTCCCAGAGGGCTAGCTCTTGTTCTAAGGCCTGTGGGGAGGAAATAATGTTAAAAGAAAGGTGAAAAGTAGATGAAACGCTAGCTTATCAAATATTTTATCTTTAGAAAATCGGTGGGAAAAAATGGACTTAAAATGCTACCGAATTCCGAAAAGATAAGTTTTTTTTTGTGGTGGCTTAAGGCGATTAGTATGTTTTCTAAAAAAAGTTGTTTTATTTTACTCTTTTTAAATCATATATAAAGTAAATATTTTTCACTATCTTGTAGTTTTTGAAGGCGATTTTTTTTTATAGAAAAAGTTTTTTTTTTGTCCGTAAAGATTTTTTTTCTTAGCTGACTGTCAAAAACTGAAAGAAAAAACTTATAACTGACGACAAAACAGATTTTCAATTTTAAATAGTAAAATACCTAATCGTTTTTGCAGCAATAAGAAATTTGGTTTACCATTTTCAAAAAACATCATCATTATGCAATAATCTTCGTCGTTCTTAATTTTTATTTTTATTTCATCCTGATTATGAATGTCATTAAAATTATTTATTAATTTTAATTTTTGCACATCTAATTTTAATTTTTGGTTTATATTTAATTTTATAATTCTAAATATGAACATTGATTTTATTTTAATTTTATATTATTTTTAATTTATTTGAATGGTAATTTTATTTGTCATAGGTCTCAATATTGTTAACCTATTCAGGGGGGAGCGAGACAACCCCGACACAAGTGTTGTTAACCACTTACTGGGGTTGTTTCAACTCATACATGTTACGTAAATTAAGAGACTTATAAACGATGTCTTTTTTTTTTTAATATTACAAGAGCGCCTCGTTATACTTCTTTTTTTTTTAGTATGTCTTGCGATCGGTTGTACACCTTTAGCAGATTTTTTGTAGGAGTATTGGCTGCTGAGGTCCATTCTTCCAGCGAAGAATCTTTCTCTTTAATTTATTGTTTGGCTTATCGTTATACTCCTAAATAAAATAATATAAACTTACTTGATGTTGTGTGAGCAGTCGCTTGCAGCTTCTCAGGTCAGTTCCGATCTCTTCACTCTTGAGCTGTCTCTCCAGGTCGATCAGACGGGCTTTGGCGTCTTCAACAGATCTGTAGAGAAATTATAATATTAGAATAAATTTTAATTAACACATACTAGGGTAATAGTTTCTTTGCGGGATAAAATCCGGAACACGGATATTCGGCGAAGAACCAGAGTTACCGACATAGCTCGTAAAATTGGCAAGTTGACGTGGCAATGGGTAATGGTGGCCTGTATTATTACATCATTCGATACTGTTGCTAATAAGGATCAAATCCTGGAAAGTAATCCTAAACGGATATAGAAAATTTAATTAAAATGTCAATTCACTATTTTTATTCCTCAGACAAAAGTTATATCTGACTATTTAATAATCAGCCCTTAATTAAACAAAAAAAAAAACAATTATGTACATTATTATAAAAACTAGTTAGACCATCATACCTCCTATGTTTCCTCTGCTGCGCGGCCTGCCTGAGCTTGCTGCCCTTGTCCCGGGAGGCAGCCACCAGCTCCTCCCAGGCGGTTTGCAGGTCTGACAGATGACCTGACACCTCCGACGCGCGGGACGGGTCCGACTTCTGAAGGGACTGGCCGATCTGAGGGGAAATAGTGGAAAATTAAGTAATAATAATATTCCACAACTATCACACAACGCCATCTAGTCCTAAGCTAAGCAGAGCTTGTGTTATGGGTACTAGACAACTGATAAACATACTTATATATATTTCTAAATACATACATATTATAGATAAATTACACCCAGACACAGAACAAATGATCGTGCTCATCACACAAACATTTGTCCTGGGTGGGAATCGAACCTACGACCTCCGGCATAGCAGTCAGGGTCACTAACCACTAGACCAACAGGCCATCAAGAATTAAGAGAATAAATACAGGAGCTACTTACACTCTCGACATTTCTCAATTGTTTCTCGTTAGCTTGTAACTCTCTCTCGAATGCTTCGTGCTTTTGGAGTTTGCGTTCCAAGTTGGCTAGATCCCTGTTAAAGAAATACACATAAAAATCGATGAATTTTTGAAATTGCCATAAATAAAATGGCATTTATTCTGAGAAAACATTGTAGATTGGTAAAAACTATTCTGACGTTATGGCCTCCATAAAAAACCATCATAAAAATAGTCATGGTTACATTACATTGAGCTATTACTACTACGTATAGAGACGAAACCACGAATCACCACTGTGTCCCATCCAGGATGAGTGCACGCGCACAAGTTCATTCAGTTGTTTGACAGCTCTGTGGCGTGCTCTAGGCGCGCGCACTCATCCTGGATGGTACACATGGGATGGTGATGCGTGGTGTCGTCTATATACGTAGTAATAATAGCTCAATGATTGTCTGCTACAATCATTGAGCTATTTTTAAACTTTTAAACAAAAATGTTAACATATTTCCTAAAATATTTAACATTAAAGGCACAGGCTTTGATGCGTTTATTATAAAAAACCAAATAGAAATACAGACGTCGGTAAAATTCAAGACACACCGAGACACGACGCTAATTTGTATTTATTTATAGTGACGCATCGTGTCTTGATGTGAACTGACCATAAAAATATTTAATAATCAGCTGGGAATACAGACTTGGGTAAGAAGAATTTTAGCTCATGAAGTTTGTGTCACATTATACCCTCGTCTGCATACCTCTATGGTTTCTATTATTTTTATAAGGATGAAATTGATCTACACGCTTGCTAAATAATTATTTATGATGTACTGACCTGTAACTCTGGTCTTTAGCAGTCCTAGTCTTGTCCTGAATCCAGTTTTGTAACTCTTCAGTAGCGGCGACGAACTACAATTAAAATATAAACATTTAAAAAAATATGGAAGAAATGATGCCAATATGAAAAAGTGTTACCCAATGACAGACTCGACATTTTTTCGATATTTTTTTATGAATATTATTCTTTATAAATTTTTATACTTATTCGTTAGGTACCTTTTTAAATATTTTGACATAAAATAAATACAATAACATTTAAAATCTTAAAAAAGAATATTATTATTTTCATCACAAAACTTTAACACATATAACACCTTAGCTTTCCTCATAAAACTCTATCTCTTGATGAAAACCACATGAAAATCTGTTCAGTACTTTTTGAGTTATATTACGAACAGACAGGCGGGTGGAAGTTTTTAATTTATAATATTTAGTGACAAAAATATTCACGTCTTTACCTGTTGATGCGCCAAACTAGCTAACAGCGCGCGACGTCGCTCAGCGGCGGCGTGCCGCACACCGTCGCGACGTTGTAGAACTGCCGCGCGACGAGCTGCGATGCTGAGGACATTATATATTTATAAATACCTCTGACTGAGAGGTGACAGAGCCCCGCTCAGCGGGACTCCTATTTCTCTGTAAAGTTTAAAGGAACCTAACCAAACCGAATCTCAGGGTGCCAAATAATTGTTTGTGCCTTTGACGGCACGTATTCGGTCCTCTAGAAGGGGCCGCGTCATTGTGCTGACACTCTTTAAGGCGCGCGTGGAACACGACGCGCCGTCGACCCGGGCTGCGTCCATGGTCGGACAGCGAGTTGCCCATTCTGTCTGCCAACGCCTGTCACCGTAGGCATCTACCACTGCGGCTGGGGTGGAGGGAGGACGCTGTCCTCTACCTCGGTTTAATATGCTTGTAAAATTAAATAATACGAACTGTTCAGCGGCATAATGCGGTATCTTCTCGAGAGCCTCTGCCCTCTGTACGAAGGCCGCCAGCCTCTCGTCCTGCGCCGCCAGTCGGGCCTCCAGCTCCTCGTGACGTTTGATCAGGGCTTCGGCCTCGTCTACTGATGACTGTGGGGGGAAAGAGGGGGAGATTAGGTTGTTGAAAATCTTATTTAATATTATATATATCAAAGGGAGTTAAATCTATAAAAGTTTTTTTTTTGTTGTTAACCCTTATTGTCCCACTGCCTGGCAAAGGTCTCCCCCATAACCTTCCACTCATCCTTTTGTGCGGCTTTCTCCGGCCAATCACTCATAAACGCGTCTAGATCGTTACGCCAGCGTTTTCTAGGCTATTTAGTTACTATCCAGTATATCTATCATTTAACAAATTCATTAAATCAGATAAACGACAATCATAAGAAAATAACAGTTAAATGAGTATTTTTTATTTTTTACGAGGCATATCTTTGAACCAAAAATCTGAAGACATGTGACGTTTAACAATCAGCACCGGACCTGGAACATTATAGGCTGATAATGAATCTTACCCCAAACTGCTTGTACTCGAGGTAAGCCTCGTGCGCTCCACTGGAGGCGTCGATCTGATCACACTCGCGGTTGAAGCTCTGTAGTTGAACCAGTTGCTTCAAGTACGCATCTTTGTCTTGCCATTCTGTTGAAGAAAATGTTAAAATTTATGATTTCAAGTTTTAAAATAAATATATCAATGAATCGTCAAAGACAAAAAAAGTGATTAAACACTATAAAATTATGGTGCTACAGTACCAGTCACAAGACATAACTGTGAAAGTACTGTAGATGTACATTACAAGGAGTAGGTCTCTATGAAGAAGAACGAGCAAGAAACTACATGGACACTCTTTTTAGATAGACAAAATTATTACAGAACCTTTGTTACATTATTCATTTTGAGATGGTACAATGTGAGAACGATGTAGCAAGTTAAAAGTGTCCATAATAAAAATTAAAACAAAGACAATTCAGAAATAAATTAATCAATAAATAAACATCAATGTATGGGACTCTGCCCCAACCCGGACACGCGGACGGCGAGTAATAAGCGACTCGCTGTCCAGTCATGGTCCATGCCCGGGTCGACCGCTCGTTGTGTTCCACGCGCGTCTCAAAGAACTGTCAATAATATAACGGGGCCCCCCTTTAGAGGGCCAAAACCTGCCGGGGTCGCGGGACTATCGTGGCTCCGGAACGTTAAGAATTATTAGAGGACACCGTGGATTTTAGTCAATATAAGTCTGTCAGTCCCTCCTGCCCTGCCCTGGTAGGGAAGGCTCATTTGATGATTTAACTAAGATTAAAAAAGTAAGTTTTACAATTAGTAGATCTTTGTCTCAAACTGATTCATAATTTCAAGCACTTTCATAACGGGGATGTAACTCAGTGGTAGAGTGTCTGCTTCGCATGCTGAAAGTCCTGGGTTCAAATCCCAGCATCTCCAAAAAGTTGTTTTTGTGTTTTTATTTGAGATCGTTTATTTTCTTTGCGTGTTTTGTTCTTTCAATTAAAAAAAATGTATTCAATAATTTTTTGTTTCTTTTACGCTGAATTAATGAAAAATTTTGGGATTTTATGTATATTCTATCTAACTTGTAGACTTCTGTGATGTGTAAAATGCTATTGAAGGACACTGGATTTTAGTCCGTACAAGTCTGACAGTCCCTCTCGCTCTGCCCTGGGTGGGAGGACTCATTTGATGATTTTAACACGATAAAAAAAAACTGTACCTTTAGCCACAGCCTTATGGTCATTCTCCAGGCTCTTGATCTTGTCAGCTACGTCTGTGAGTGCTGGGTTGTTGGCCAACAGCTGCTTGCCTAGGCCGATCACTTCCTTAAATCTGGGGAGGAGATGGAATATAAAATTTTGGGTAATAAATAAATTGAAAATCTGTTTAATCCGTCGGTCTTAACAGATACAGTCATTATATTGAAAAATAATGGATAAGTACGTATTTTTTTGTTTTTCTAAATCAAAGAATATTGACAAAAATAAATCATTACGTTACGACGTCATAACGCTTGTAAAATTGTAACGACCGAGTGACGTTTTGTGATTTTTAGAAGCGTTGTATCTTCGTCAATTTTGGTTTACGTGACAAAAGAAAAAATTGGAATCTAGTTTTTTTTATAATTTTTATTTCAGACTAACATTTGTTTATGAGTAAATTAGTCTATTCTACATACACAACTTACAGCAAGTTACCTTAACTTGTAACTTGCTGTAAGTTGTGCTGTGTACATAGAAGATCTTCTATCATATTTATTATCAAATTAAGTTCAAGTCTAAACTGTCAGGAGGAGGCGGGCCGCGTGAGAGAGAGGACAAGGTCCTCCCTCCGCCCCAACCGCAGTGGTACACGCCCACGGCGTCGGACGTCGGCAGATGATCTCCGGCCACCGTAGGCGCGGGCATGCGGGCGGCGAGTAAAGGGCAACTCGCTGTCCGACCATAGACCATGCCCGGGTCGACGGCGCGTCGTGTTCCACGCGCGCCTCAAAGAGCGTCAGCATAATGACGAGGCCCCCTCTCAGAGGGCTAAAGCCTGCCGGGGTCGCGGGTCTTATACCATCACCGTGACCCCGGAACATAAAGGGCTATTGAAGGACACCGTGGATTTTAGTCAGTACAAGTCTGACAGTACCTCTCGCCCTGCCCGGGGTGGGAGGTCTCATTTGATGATTTTACCACGTAAAAAAAAAAAAAAGTCTAAACTGTCGGCCACGCTAAAGCGACTGCAGAGAGCGGCGGCGACAAAAATAAAGTGTATTTTTAATATCTTTTTCTACCTGACTTCTTGATTAAATTAAGTAAAAAAAATTAAACAATGCTACTTACTCGTCATCATGAGCCTTGATGTCATCCATCAGCTCCTGATGTTGTTTGTGCAGCGCCTCCGCAGTGGCCACGTCCTTCGCGCTTGCTTCTTGTGCTAGCTGCTCGCGGACTTTCTGTTGATAAGAGATAAGGGATCAGTAACAGAAGAATGCATAGACCTATAGCATGGACTGATCCTTGACCATGCCAAAAAAAATGTCCTAAAAAATAACTATTATCATCTGCCTGCCTTTTCCCAACTATATTGTGGTCTGCTTCCAGTCGAACCAGATTCAGCTGAATATCAATATTTTACATGGAGCGACTGACTATCGGACCTCCACAACATAGTAACTGAGTAATACGATACCCCATGGTAAGACTGGTTGTCAGACTCCTGCCTTACCCTGGGTGGGAGGACTCATTTGATGATTTTATCACCGTAAAAAAGGTCTAATCTCTTTATAGTTACTGCAAATCTGTTGCAAGATGTTACCTGCATCCAGTGTGTGAGTGTAGTGGAACTCCTGCCAAAGATCTGGTGTCCCACAGCGGACTCCAACCGACTTCTTCTTTCTGCTGCTTGAGCCTGGCATCTCTCCCACATCTGCTGGATCTCTTTCTGACGGCCTTCCACGTTGGCTCTCTCGTTGGGGTATTGTGATTTGACGCTGGATGGAAGATAGTTTAAAAATTAGTTAAATATGTTGAAATTATGAGCAGGATTTGAAACTGAGACTACTGGTTTAAAAGTACCAATGTCCTTTCTTTGGTATTGTTCGTCGTGTCGTTGAGCTCCTTGAGGTCTGAGTCGAGCTACACGATAACTGACACATGCTTGTACTGACTGGACAGGTCCACTCAAATCTGTGTGGTTTCGTTCTTAAGACCATTTTAGACAACCGCATGGTCCTCGTATGACTTAAATAATGTCTGGACTTTAAAAGAGACTGTGACCTCTGAGTTTGTTTCGGCTGTTTCTTCTCAGAGTAGTCAGGTACGAAACACCGGTCTCATCTAGCTTTAAAAATACTGTTGACGTGTGAGGATTGTTAAAAACAAAATTAATATTATTTATCATTAATGGTTTGACCAAGAGCCATTAAGTTGTAATTTTTATGGGAATTTAATCTGACTTTGCAATAACGTAGCTTACTGTAGCATCTACAAAAAGCTATTTTCTAGTTTTTACAGATACTACTGCTAATATCGCCTGTGATACAGGTATTAATTATAACCTAGTACAGGCATCGAACTTTTTAGTCCTAAAATTTATTTTATAGACATTTTTATTGTATTGTGTACCACTTTAAATGCTGAATAAATATTATTATTATTATTATTATTATTTTCAAAGAATGCTTACTCTCCAGTTTCATAACGTTTTATTAGGCTGCATGAAATGATAAAAGACAAAACAATATTTTAAGTGAAATTTTATATTCATATACATAAATACTCAGAGACAGAACAACAATTTATACAACGTGTAACGTTAAAAGCGCAAAACCTCTCGTGGGGTAACTCAGTCCATGTTACTGAACAATGTTTGTTATAAGACTTTTGAAAATTGATCGGGCCCATTACTATGAAAAATCATTTTTTTTTGTAGATCGCTTTGCGAGGCATTTGCCGCGCGAAGCAGTTAGGTGGCTGCTCGCTCTGTATGGACGTGCCTCGGACGAGGTGCGCGCTTGCCTCAGCCGAGCCACGTCCACATTAAGCGAGCTGCTTCAAGCGGCAATTGCCTCGTGACCCTCGTTCTGTGTGGACGCACCTAATGATGTTAGTTTTAGGCGGTACGAAGTTTGCCTTGCTTCGGCAAACTTAAAGTTCCTTTTTTTTTTTGTTCAGCCTACACTGTCCCACTGCTGGGCAAAGGCCTCCCCCAAGTCTTTCCAAGAGTACTTGTCCAGCGTCCTTCGAACCAGCCGTCATTATACGAGTCTAACTCGTCTCTCCACCTCTTACCTCTTTCTGGGCCGATATAAAGTTACTTAAAATTACGTTATTGAAAATTAATTAATTTATGTATTTTTTTTTACTTTTGTTATTGATTTATTTCTTAATATAAATAGTAATACTCACGAGTCAGCCAACAAGCTGATAGTATTAACTTTCTCCCTCACGGGCTCGAGCTCCCTCTCCAGCTGCGCGTGTCTCCTCTGCAGCGCCCGGACAGTCCTGAGGTCTGCGGCGGGCGCGGAGCTGGCGGCCAGCTGGTTCTCCTTCTCCGCCATCCAGTCCAGGGCCTCGTCGCACGTGCGGCTGAAGAGTTCCACACTGTGGGGGAAGGGAAAGAATTTAAAGTTATATTTTTATACGCAATAACGCCTGCGTAGCGTCTTCGTAAAGATATTTTTCAAGAAATAGAAAATTGAGCTGGGAGCAGGATTCGAACCTGCGTCTTCTGGATAGTCAATTAGACCATCCCAACCACTATACTCGAATCTGAATTTCTCGTTCGATTGTGTTTACGCGTCTGGAGTACTTATCCAGAAGACGCAGGTCGAACCCTGCTCGCAGATCAATTTTTTGTTCCTTGAAAAAATATCTTTGGGAAAGAATTTGATTTATAAAATACAAACACGACTTCGAGGGAAAACCAGTAAAAACATTTAAATAATTGATTCATCGGAAGTCAGTAATAATTTTCCTTTAACAAATACGAGTTTCTTAGTCGCTAGCCAAAAAAACAATGATTGTTCTGCTACATAATCCTCATAGTTGCCTAATTCTTCAATCTCTACTCTGTATTTAAACTCCTCAAAAATCCAGGGTTATGACGAAAAATGGACTGCTAGCCAAAAAATCCAGATACAAACCACTGTTCCATACCACCAGCTCCAAATCCATATACGAACCACTGCTACATGCCACCAGACTACAAAATCTCCAATCTTTATTACTGATTTTTTTTTTGAGATTGTGTCGCATTTAACCACTATCTCGCCTCATGGTAAGCGATGATATGGTCCACGGTGAAGCACGCTTGTCTAGAAGTAACATATTCACTCTTGACTTGAACACCACAAGGTTGTACCTATCAGGAAATTCCACTCCTTACCTGTGCTGAACTCCTCAAAAATCCAAGGTTATAAAGACTTCCTAAAGAAAAATGGACAGCTAGCCAAAAATTCCATATACTCCATATACACTACTCCATACCACCAGCTACCTAAATCTCTAATTCATACACCAGAACTCCTCAAAAATCCAGGGTTATACAGACTTCCTGACTCCGACTTACTGAAAAATAGACTGCTAGCCAAGAAACCCACACACAAACCACTGATCCATACCACCAACTACCCAAATCTCCAATTCCCACACCAGAACTCCTGAAAAACCCAGGGTTCTTACCTCGAAGCTCCTTCTAAGCTCTTCTCCTTCTGCTGCTTCAATCTCAGGAGTCTGTCCCACTGTTGACGAAGTTGTTGTCTCCTGGCGGTGGCCTTAGCAGCCTGGCTGTGTTTGGCAGCCACCAGCTCTTCGGCTGCAGCGTCGATGTGTTCCAGGCGTTTTGAGGCAGCTGAGAGGTCTGTGACGAATTTCTGGGGGGAAAGAAGAAGGAGTAATTAGTTAATAATGTTGTACAAGTAGTTGTTCCAGGAATGGGTGTTTGTGTATGTGAGTTTATATTTTTGTAAACGCCAAAATTAATATCTAGAGCAGGGTTTTTCAACCTTTTTCATGGCACGAAGAAATATTTCGCGACCCCCCCTACCCGTTGGATTTTTTAAAATGTTTTTTATTGTGTGACAAATAAATAATCAACCCAAAACAGTTACTCATTTTCATAATTAGAGTTCGGATAAATACATTATTAAGGTGAATGCGATCGCGGCGAGGATGATATATATTTTTGACCTTAATTGTTTTTTTTAATGCAGTAGCTTTTCCAACCTTTTACAACTCCCCTATAGAAGCTTCGCGACCCCCCTGAAGAGGACTCGCGACCCCCCGGGGGGTCGCGACCCACAGGTTGAAAAACCCTGATCTAGAGAAATTAATTTTGTATCGTGGGCGCGTTTGGATTTGGATCGGGCAAGACTTAAATCTACTCCGAGTCGCGACGGTACGATATTAGAGTTGTTACTAATATAATTGGTATTTCACAAAATAGATAAATTAAGAATTTGTTTAGTCCGTCATCGTCAGTAAGAGGATCAACAATAAACACGTTTCTTAAAATGTCACTTACGGGATATCTTCCGTGATTATTTATTTGTTTGAGTTCCCGATATTTCGACGCTGTTGCAAGCGCCATGATCGCGGGTTGACTGATATCCCGTAAGTGACATCTTAAGTTATGAAGCAAACCGTGATAGTTAAAAAAAGTGTTTAATAAACACGTATGTTCCATTAAATCTATAAAATTGTCAAAAATAAAACGCTTCGAAATTGGTCATAACTCCTGTAAAATTGTACCGACCGAGTGACATATTGTGATTTATAATGATTTAAGTAACAAAACAAAGATGAGCAGTGTTGGCCCAGTGGTATCGGTCCCGACTTACGAGTTGTAGGTCGTGGGTTCGAACCCCGCCAGGCGCATTACTTTGTGTAATTTATTTCATCACCACTGCTCTCAAAACGGTGAAGGAAAACATCGTGAGGAAACCGGCATGTACTAGAACCAAAAATTCGAAGACATGTGACATCTACCAACCCGCACTGGGCCCGCGTGGTGGATTAGGGCCCACTCCCTCTCACAGAGAGGAGGCCTGTGTCCCAGCAGTGGGAACATTATAGGCTGATGATGAACACGAAAAAAATACATGTCAAATATTTTCCTTTAACTGACACACTAATAATATTTTTTCAATGTTATTCAGTTTTCTACTTCAATTTAGCCCATAACATTGATGAACTCACCTCATATTTCCTCTTAGCATTCTCCACGCTATCATCAGCATCATCAGCTCTCAACATCTTCTCCTTATCCTTGATCCACTTGTCGAAGTCATCACACTCCGCGAAGAAGCTGTACAGTTTGATAGCATCTTCTAGTTGAGCGCGACGAGCGGCAGACAGGGTTAGTAGTTCATCTGAGGAAGAATATTATGAAATTAGAAGTAGGAATTTATAATAATAATATTCCACAACTATCACACAACGCCATCTAGTCCCAAGCTAAGCAGAGCTTGTGTTATGGGTACTCGATAACTGATAAACATACTTAAACAATATGTGAAAAAAAAAAGTATTTTTCATACTGATAGGCCCGATCAATTTCTCATTTTGTATGAAAAATCGAATTTCCAATAGTCATAGAACAAACATTGTTCTGTAACATGGGCTGAGTTAGAACTTAAGCTTGGTTTAAACCACGAGCGGATGGCGAGTAATGTCTGTCTCGCCGTCTGATCAGGACCCATGTCCGGGTCAACAGCGTGTTGTATTCCACGAGCGCCTCAAAGAGCTGTTAGCAATCTGACGGACGGGGCGGTTATAGAGGACCAAAGCTTGGCGGGGTCGCGGGAGCAACGAGTAACTGTGGCCCCAGAACGTAAAGGTCTATTGAAGGATGACCGTTGTTTTTAGTCAGTACAAGTCTGACAGTCCCTCCCCTTGCCCTGGGGCAATCATTGATGATTTTACGACGATAAAAAAAAAACATGGTAGTCTTGTTATGCTTATCTATACTAATATTATAATGCTGAAGAATTTGTTTATTTGTTTGGTTGTACGCGCTAATCTCAGGAACTGTACCCCTAGCACGAGTTTTCACTCTTTTACTTTACAGATTCTTTCCAGTATTTACAGCGTTTCTTATATGAAAAAATGGAACAGCGCCTCTGGTGTGCGAAGAAGGAACTAATTATTTTCTAGAAAATTGTCAATTTGAAAGTGTCAAAGTTCCAGTTTACTTTAAATCTCAAATACTGAAAACTCGTGCTAAGGGTACTGGTATAGCTTGCCGGGGTCGCGGGTCTTATACCATCACCGTGACCCCGGAACATAAAGGGCTATTGAAGGACACCGTGGATTTTAGTCAGTACAAGTCTGACAGTACCTCTCGCCCTGCCCGGGGTGGGAGGTCTCATTTGATGATTTTACCACGTAAAAAAAAGATGATGATGAACAGCACGCTACGATCAGCCTCGATCTTCAAAGTTAAGCAGCAGTTACCGAGGTCAGCCTGCGGATGGGTGACTCACCATAATCCTTCTGAATGCTATCCATCCTGGTATCCACGCTGTCAGTCCTGACGGTGGGCAGCGTGGCCCGGCTGGCTCTCCTGGCCTGGCTGGGCTTGTTCCGTTTGACCGGGACCACCTGCTTCACCAGCACTGTCTTCTTGACGCGTTGGACGGTGCGGACTTTCTCGGGGCGACGGACTTGGACCTGGAGAGGAGAAAATGTTTATGAGAAGTGCGTTGACTTGCCGTCCGATCATGAACCATGCTCGACGCCTCAAAGAGCTGTCAGTAATCTGACGGGGTTTTAGATGGCCGAAAGCTACCTGGGTCAAAGGACTGTTTAAACAGATAACCGTGATCCTGGAACGTAAAGAGCTATTGTTGTGTCATCATCATCAGCCTATAATGTTCCCACTGCTGGGACACAGGCCTCCTCTCTTGTGAGAGGGAGTGGGCCATAATCCACCACGCGGGCCCAGTGCGGATTGGTAGATGTCACATGTCTTCGAATTTTTGGTTCTAGGACATGCCGGTTTCCTCACGATGTTTTCCTTCACCGTTTTGAGAGCAGTGGTGATGAAATAAATTACACAAAGTAATGCGCCTGGCGGGGTTCGAACCCACGTCCTACAACTCGTAAGTCGGGACCGATACCACTGGGCCACCACTGCTATTGTTGTGTGAACACTGGATATAAGTCAACAACTCATGATGGGCGGGAAGACACGTTTATGATTCTACCAGGTAAAAAAAGATATGATCAGTTTCACAATCAAAACAGTTTTTTTTTATCGTGGTGTGAAGTCATCAAACGAGTCCACCCATCAAGAGCGGGACGGGAGGGACTGACAGACATCATCATATCAGCGTTAAGACGTCCACTGCTGAACATACGCCTCTCCCAAAAAGGGGCCTTAGTCAAACAGCATACGACAGTAAATGACAATCGTTATCGTTCATCAGTCACCAATACATTTTCAACTGTATATCCCAGCGCGTAAAGTTGAAAATCTATTAAAAACTACTGATCGATAACGAACGAAACAAACGAAAACGATCTGTGAACTTCAATAGATTTTCAACTGTACACGCTGGAGTATAATGTTGAAAATGTATTGGTGACTGATGAACGATAACGATATAGACTTCCAATATGACCGGTTGTCGCGGCTTGCATCCAACGTAATCCTGTGGTTTTCATAAGATCGTCTGTCCACCTAGTGGGTGGACGTCTCATGCTTCGCTTGTCGGTGCGTGGTCTCCATTCTCAACCTTACGGGCCCATCGGCCATCAGTTCTACGTGCTATATGACATGTCCACTACCATTTCAACTTGCTAAATCATTGGGCTATGTCGGCAACTTTGGTTCGTTTACGAATCTCCTCATTTCTGACTCGATCACGCTGAGACTTGTACTGACTAAAGTCCACAGTGATCCTTCAATAGCCCTTTTTCATCCCAGGGTCACGGTTTCTTAATGAGATAGTCCCGCGACCCTATAGCGTTTGGTACAGGGTCGCGGGACTGTTAAACTTAGTCAATAACGAGTACTTACAGGCACAACTCTAGGTTCAATTTCCCGTACATAGTTGGCAGGCACGAAGCCATCAGTACGATCAGCCTTGCGCACTGACCACCAGTCCGGGTTCGTCTTGTTGATCAGGAACATGACCTCTCCCTTTTGCATCGATATACCTTGTCCGGTGAAGGCGTAGAGGGCTTTTACCTGGGAGAAGAAAATTGTTATAATGAGGGATTTTCTTTTGATTGTTTCCCTAGTAGATGGATAGATGGCGCTGAACTTGGTATGTTACTGCAATGAACGAAACGTCGTCATTTTTTGATTTTATTCACTTGATTGTAATTTTGAGATCATAAAACGTAACGTACATGTCATGTCATTGTCAGTCACATCACATCACACCATTGGCAGTTGGAAATAAATAACAACAAGGAAAAAGAAAAAAATATTCATTGACCAGTCTTTTTAATTTATGAGTTTTCCACGCCATAAAGAAAATGTCCCAAGAGAAAAAGAAGAGAAGTCTGCTCCTCGTGGATTTGTGCAAAAATGAAGGCATACATCGTTACTAGATCGTAGTAGTCAGTTCAACGCCATCTACAGAGTTCTTGGAAACTATTTTTTTTTTAATACTCGAAAAAGAAAACTTCTCATTATAGAGCGAGAGCCGGCTGCAGAAGTACCTACGTCATCGGCTACCCCAATGGGCTATATTTAGATCGTTAACCGACACTTAAACACGTAAAAAAAATCAGGTCTGCCAGGGCCGATCCTGCCGGGTCATAGAAATAATCGATATTTTTTGACATAATTTTTTAATAAAAATTACCTCATAAGATACCCGAATGAAAGTGCTGGCAGCAGTTAACCATTGATTAGTTATGTAAAAAAAAGTTGGTCTGCCATTGCGCAGCCTGCCGGAAGTACTTGGCAGACCACTAAATATATGCCCTTCTGACTCACTAAACCTACCTCATCGAGTACCCGGATGGAACCAACGCTGAATAATAGCCAATATGTCCCTGATAATGGATCAAAAGGTCTGCCAGGTCTAAGCCTGCCGGAACTTAGTGTTCAAAGCGTTTGAAGTTGATAGGGAGCGTAATTTCACTTGAAGTCAAAATAACATTTAACATTTAAAATAACATTTTTTATCATTGTTTTGTTTCTAAATTTATACAAATTCATGAATATTAAATATTTTTTATCGAAACATTAAATAAAACAACAAGTGTAGAGATAAAAGATGTAAATTCAAAGCAATAATCACTACGAGTTCAATGACATGCTTACAACTTATATGTATACATACAACTGTCAAAACTTAGTTTAAGTTGGCATTAGAATTACCTGTATTCTGTATACATATTTGTAAGTTTAGGGAACCAAGTAGGCTTTCGAGTGTAGAACCTGTTATTGAGTAAATCAAGTCAACGCCTAATTAACCTGACCACTACCAGGATCTCTCCCATCATCTGAGCCGTAGGACGTCCACTGCTGAACATGGGTATCCCCTTTAGATTTCCACATATAAGAGGTTGGAAGCGACCTGCATCCAGCGTTCTCCGGCGAACTTTATAAGGTCGTCTATCTATCTTGTTGGTGGACGCAATACGCTGCGCTTGCTAGTCCGTGGTCTCCACTCTAGTGCTTTTTGACCCAATCGCCATGCATCGACCATATTCTCTTCGAGAAATATGTAGAACCTGTTATTGAGTAAATCAAGTCAACGCCTAATTAACCTGACCACCACCAGGATCTCTCCCATCATCTGAGCCGTAGGACGTCCACTGCTGAACATAGGTCTCCCCTTTAGATTTCCATATACAGGGTGAATTTTTCAACTGGGCGTGGATAGTTTCGATAATAGCCATATTTTCGAAACTATGAGGAATATCGAAAAACGTTGAAAGGAGTCTCGAGGCCGATTTTGACGAAAACAAAAACTGCATCATTGGATTTTAGAAAAATCAAAAATCCTGGCCAGTAATCGAACCTGCTGATTTTAGAAAAAAAATCACAACCTGTATTATTACACCGTTCGATAGTGTTGCTAATAACGATCAAATTCTGGGAAGTAATCATAAACGGCAAACTTAAGGAAATGGCTGATTTTTATGAAATTGCTATTTTTCCATGTAACTTTACTTCTACTGAGCCATAATTTACTCGAAATTATAAAATTTCATTGATTTCAATGTTTCACTGGATCTGACGTTTCAACAATCCTACTGTACTTTTTTTATTTTTTTTTATGGTAAAATCATCAGATGAGTCCTCCCGCCCTGCCCGGGGACTGTCAGACTTGACTGACTAAAATCCACGGTGTCATTCAGTAGCCTTTTTGTGTCCCGGAGTCGCGGTATACGTATGTCCCGCGACGTACTGTACTTAGCAATACGAAATTATTGAGTTGAACTAAAAATAGCATTAGTACGAAATGAGTAGTAGAAGAAACGGTAACTTTTGATTCAAATACAGACTTTGTCTTGAAGATTAATCAGTTTTTTTGTAATTATACGTTTTCCTTAAGTTTGCCGTATAAGATTACTTCCCAGAATTTGTTCCCTATTAGCAACACTATCGAACGGTGTAATAATACAGGGTGTGATTTTTTTTCAATATCAGTGGGTTCGGTTCCTAGCCAGGATTACTGATATTTCTAAAATCGAATGATGCAGTTTTCGTTTTCATCAAAATCGGCCTCGAGACTCCTTTCAAGGTTTTTCGATAATCCTCATAGTTTCGAAAGTAGCCATACACGCCCAGCTGAAAAATCCACCCTGTATAAGAGGTTGGAAGCGACCTGCATCCAGCGTTCTCCGGCGAACTTTATAAGGTCGTTTATCTATCTTGTTGGTGGACGCCATACGCTGCGTTTGCTAGTCCGTGGTCTCCACTCTAGTGCTTTTCGACCCAATCGGCATCCATCGGCCATCTTCTCTGCAAGAAATATGGCTTGCCCATTGCCACTTCAGCTTGCTGCACCCGCTCTCAGAAGCTCTGAAGTGATTCCGTCACCGTGTATCACTTCAGAGCTTCTGAAAGCGGGTGGAACACCGGTACTTAAGGTCCTCCAGAACTGTTTAACACTGTCCTGTTCGATGGTAAAACACCTGAAGCATGGAGCATGGGTGAGGTGGTGCTGTTCTTCAAAAAAGGTGATAACACACATACCTCAGTGCCTCAAGGCTTGAAGAAGTCTTGAACCAATGTGTGTTAGTGATGACTTATGGCACCGAAACGTGACCTTTCACTATCGGCCTCAACTCAAAGCTCAAAGTTGCTCAAATATAGCCCACAACAACAGATATAGCAGCCCCCCAGATTAGCAAGCTGAAGTGGCAATGGGCAGGCCATATTTCTCGAAGAGAATATGGTCGATGCATGGCGATTGGGTCAAAAAGCACTAGAGTGGAGACCACGGACTAGCAAGCGCAGCGTATTGCGTCCACCAACAAGATAGATAGACGACCTTATAAAGTTCGCCGGAGAACGCTGGATGCAGGTCGCTTCCAACCTCTTATATGTGGAAATCTAAAGGGGATACCCATGTTCAGCAGTGGACGTCCTACGGCTCAGATGATGGGAGAGATCCTGGTAGTGGTCAGGTTAATTAGGCGTTGACTTGATTTACTCAATAACAGGTTCTACACTCGAAAGCCTACTTGGTTCCCTAAACTTACAAATATGTATACAGAATACAGGTAATTCTAATGCCAACTTAAACTAAGTTTTGACAGTTGTATGTATACATATAAGTTGTAAGCATGTCATTGAACTCGTAGTGATTATTGCTTTGAATTTACATCTTTTATCTCTACACTTGTTGTTTTATTTAATGTTTCGATAAAAAATATTTAATATTCATGAATTTGTATAAATTTAGAAACAAAACAATGATAAAAAATGTTATTTTAAATGTTAAATGTTATTTTGACTTCAAGTGAAATTACGCTCCCTATCAACTTCAAACGCTTTGAACACTAAGTTCCGGCAGGCTTAGACCTGGCAGACCTTTTGATCCATTATCAGGGACATATTGGCTATTATTCAGCGTTGGTTCCATCCGGGTACTCGATGAGGTAGGTTTAGTGAGTCAGAAGGGCATATATTTAGTGGTCTGCCAAGTACTTCCGGCAGGCTGCGCAATGGCAGACCAACTTTTTTTTACATAACTAATCAATGGTTAACTGCTGCCAGCACTTTCATTCGGGTATCTTATGAGGTAATTTTTATTAAAAAATTATGTCAAAAAATATCGATTATTTCTATGACCCGGCAGGATCGGCCCTGGCAGACCTGATTTTTTTTACGTGTTTAAGTGTCGGTTAACGATCTAAATATAGCCCATTGGGGTAGCCGATGACGTAGGTACTTCTGCAGCCGGCTCTCGCTCTATTATAGCATCCTAAAAAATGGTTTCGACTAATAAAATAAGGTATATTAATGCATAAATAAACTGAAAATCTGTTAACTCCGTCAATTTCTTTTCGTCAATCAATGAATGTGTCAAAGATATAACGTGCCGAAATTCGGGAATGAGAGCTTGTGACGTCATTACGCCTGTAAAATTGTATCGACCGAGTGACGTTTTGTGATTTTTATAAGTGTTAATTGTACCTTCGTCAATTTTGGTATAAATAATTAAAAAAAAATATATCATCATCAGCCGGAAGACGTCCACTGCTGAACATAGGCCTCCCCCTTAGACCGCCACGACGAACGACAAATCCCCACTTACATCCATCGGTTGCCCGCGACTCTCACGAAGTCGTAAAAATTAAATACAGACCTTGAGTTAGCCAATCACAACATAGTACCCCTTCCCCCTCGCTTACGTAGTACCTCAGCGAGTTAACCGAATATTTTTTGTTCCTTAGGTCGTGCATGCGGAGTCTAGTAATATATCGTCGTTGTAGGACAATTTCAAACAAAGTAATTCCTACTCACTTGAGGTACACTCCTCTCCTCCGTAACGGTCCTATGTTCGAGTCTCTCCACAGGTTCCTCCTCCCAGACCTCAGTGGGTACCAGCCGGGACTCGTTCACCCACTCCTCTTCCTCTATCGCTGGAGTGGATTCTACCTCTGTTGGAAGCTGTGGGGGAGAAAAACATCGATTAGTTTTGGTGTAAAAGCTATGTTTACTTGATATATTGTCTTTTTTAGTTAATTGTTTTTTTATATTTACTATGGACACTAATAACATGCCACATCGTTCTCACATAATGTACCATCTGATGATGAATGATGTAACAAAAGATCAGTAATGTCCTTGGAGTTTCTTGCTCATTCTTCTCCATAGAGATCTACGCTTTGGAATGAGCACCTACGGTACTTTCACAGTTTTTATGTCCTGTGACTTGGAGTGTAGCACTATAATTATTTTGTATTAGTTTTATTTTTACGTCTTGTGACAATTCAAAGGGCCTGTAATGGCCTTATTGTTTTTTTTATAAATCGCGCTCAATGTGCAGTAAGTTATTATTCCCTTTGTTCATTTTTTCTTCCTCATTTTTTAACATTTTTAAATATTTTCACTGAAAAAACGAACAATTTATACAATAGTGGCCGTAGTCGTCAGGGCTTCAGAGAAAGGAACCTCTTAACAATACGCGCCGTATCCAGAAGAACTGCTCTCTGAATCTGGACCTTGATCCAGCTGCCTAACGAGAGCCTCCTGAGATGTTGGTCGAGGCTCTTGACAATTAAGCTGGGCTGACATGTTATGTTATCCGATTACATAATCCATAATGGTTCGTAATATTATGTATTACGAACCATTATGGATTATGTAATCGGATTTCAAATATTAATCACAATAAAAACATTTTATTTTACCCTCCCGATCGCATAGTAAAAGCAATACTTTTATTTATTTATTTTATTAAAAAAAGATCTCAATTGATGATTCAATGCCCTGTAGTCAAACTTCAAGTGATAAACGTTAACGTTCAGAAGTCTTTATTACATTTTCAACTTAATACCCAATCACATGAAGTTGAAAATTCGTTAAAACGACTGATTGACAGCGAGTGGAACGGACGACAACGCTCTGTAATTTGCAATAGATTTTTAGTTTTATTTCCTAGGATATAAAATTTGAAATGTGTTACAAGTTACTGATCGGTAACATTTATCGCTCGCTGTGTGTCTAGGGGCTCTGGTTTCCTTCTATAATGACTTTGTCAAACTGAAATGCGTGCCGAAGCGTTTTTGTTTGTAGTTTATGTAATTGTTTGAAGTCTGTCATATAGACTATCGGACCGCTTTCGCTTTTTTATATGACAGGGGCCTTAGTCAAACAGCAGACAACAGCAGACGACAATCGTTATTGTTCATCAGTCACCAATACATTTTCAACTTTAAACACAAAATCTATTAAAAACTGCTGATCGATAACGAACAAAACAAACGAAAACGATCTGTGAATTTCAATAGATTTTCAACTTTACGCGCTGTGGTATAAAGTTGAAAATGTATTGGTAACTGATGAACGATTAACGATTGTCGTCTGCTGTTTGACTAAGGCCCCTGGATTCGGATCGTATTCTGTTTGTCTGTCTGTTTGACTCCTTATCTTGTGCTCCCTATCTGTACGGTGTCATGTTTTTTACATTTTATGGAATAAGAAAAAAATCTTTAAATTTTTTTTTTTTTTTTTTTTTTTCCTGCTATTTTACACTATTTTAACAACCTACCTGTAGACAAGTAATTCCAGCAGCGATGAGCCTGGCGGCATGTGCACTGAGAGTGTCGAGCTCTGCCCTGTAGGCCCTGATCTCCTCGTGCGTGGCGCGGTGCCTCGCCAGCAGCGCGCCGGCGGAGGGCGCGTCCCTCCCGCAGTCGTCGGTGGCCACCAGAGGACGCTTCTCCTTCATCCAGGACTCGGACTCGTTGGCGTCGCCGTAGAACTGGTGGGGGGAAGAGGGGTTTGAAATTGGGTTAAAGTAAGGCCTAGGTTTTAGTTAATGATTTTTCCTTTAGGACGATACGATGAAAAATATTTTTTTTCAACACACTTTCTCATAAAATGGCGCTAATTTCACCACAATTAGGCACATAATGACACCTGTTATCAAACTGTGACTTTTTCATTACCATTATTCACAAGTGAGTTATAGGTTTTTTTTTAAATTGGTTGACACTTTAAAAAAAACCTATAACTCACATGTGAATAATAGTAAAGAAAAAGTCACAGTTTGATAACAGGTGTCATTATGTGCTCAATGGCGCCTCAGCGGTAATCACCAACATTACACACTTGTACCATAATGTACTATTAATTTATAATGCGTTGGCTCGCGACTAAACAACTGGCCATTTTACTGAAAAAATGTAATTAGTCCTAAAGATAGATTATCTAATGGCCAGTAAAACAATAAATACTTGGTTTAGTAGAGTTTATAAAATTAAATATAAGCAATGGATGTGAGCCGTCGCGAGTACAGAGCAAGAGAGAGAGAGACATAGGTGTGCGAAAGAGAAAGCAGTCATTTTAAAAACTGGAACTCAAGCAACAACTGGTCTACACGCTATACAACCAACATTATCAAAAAATATTTGACACATATTTTTTCTTTCGTTATGTAAACCAATATTAACAAAAATACTACACATTTAAAACTGCTAGTACGTTTCACGCAAGCACAGTATTTACTAACTTCTAACCTCACAAGCCTCCACACTCGAATTTTGATGATGTTAAACATATATTTGTAATCATGTATCAGTGCTGTCCCCAATGGTATCGGTCCTGACTTACGAGTTGTAGGTCGTGGGTTCAAATATTTAAATGATAAATCCATATAAAAATAAAGAATGTAATGTTTTAGAATAACTTAAATTATAAGTAAGATAAAAAAAACAAGTCCTCTTCTATATAAAATAATTATGTTCCCTTTGCTGTGCCCGACAGGGTCCACGATTGTTTCCTGTTTCCATTGAAAAATGTTTACCACCTAAGACTACATTGTGGAATGCATTAAAGGTATTGAGTATTGAACCCAAGTAGGTGCATTACTTAGTATAATTTATTTCAATACCTCTGCTCTCAAAACGGTGAAGTAAAACATCGTGAGGAAACCGACATGTCTTAGAACCAAAAATTCGAGGACATGTGACATCTACCAATCCGCACTGGGCCCGCGTGTTGGATTATGGCCCACTCCTTCTCTCAGAGAGGAGGTCTGTGTCCCAACAGTGGGAACATTATAAGCTGATGATGATATCTTTGTAAACACGCATTGATTTAACAAAAGAAAAATACGTATCCATAACTTTTCAAAACTGCACAGACGGACTAATTTAATTTGCAATTTATTAGTGCTGTCAACATGCCTATTGCTAAAGAATATGATGGCGTGGACCCTCAAAGTTCAGCCCTAGTTGATTACCTGGTGAGCCTCTGCAGCATCAGCGAGCTGCTTCTCCCTGGCGGCTGCAAGTTCCCTCAGTATCTGCCACTGCTTGTTCAGAGACGTCAGGCGACGCTCGATCTCAGCTGACTTAGGATGCTTGGCGTCGATCAGGCTGAGGAAGACAAGAGTTTTAGAGAACGTATATGTAGATATTGCGTAAAACTTATTCCTTCATGATGTGGAGGACCTTTTTATGAAATAACTAGCAGCCCGGTACGTGCTTCGTTACTAACAAAATGATCCTCCATTTATTGAATACATTTGTTACAAAAAGTGTGATAAATGAAGAACCGCTCGACTGATTTTGTGCAAACGTCACATAAATAATCTACTAAATAGTCCTACTATACAGGGTGAATTTTTCAACTGGGCGTGGATGGCTACTTTCGAAACTATGAGGCATATCGAAAAACGTTGAAAGGAGTCTCGAGGCCGATTTTGACGAAAACTAAAACTGCATCATTGGATTTTAGAAAAATCAAAAATCCTGGTCAGGAATCGAACCCGCTGATTTTGGAAAAAAAATCACACCCTGTATTATTTTACCGTTCGATAGTGTTGCTAATAAGGATCAAATTCTGGGAAGTAATCATATACGGCAAACTTAAGGAAAACGTATAATTACAAAAAAACTGATTAATCTTCAAGGCAAAGACTGTATTTGAAACATAAGTTACCGTTTCTTCTTTAAAATAATGCTATTTTTAGTTCAACTCAATAATGCCGTATTGCTAAGTACAGTGGGATTGTTGAAATGTCCAATCCAGTGAGACATTGAAAACAATGAAATTTTATAATTTCGAATAAATTACGGCTCAGTAGATGTAAAGTAACAAGGAAAAATAGCAGTTTCATAAAAATCAGCCATTTCCTTAAGTTTGCCGTATATGATTACTTCCCAGAATTTGATCCTTATTAGCAACACTATAGAACGGTGTAATAATACAGGGTGTGATTTTTTTTCCAAAATCAGCGGGTTCGATTCCTGGCCAGGATTTTTAATTTTTTCAAAATCCAATGATGCAGTTTTAGTTTTCGTCAAAATCGGTCTCGAGACTCCTTTCAACGTTTTTCGATATTCCTCATAGTTTCGAAAGTAGCCATCCACGCCCAGTTGAAAAATTCACCCTGTATAGTAGGTGAGCGTCGTTCTTGAGTTATAAAGTTACAACAAAAAGTAGCAATCGACGTGTGTGTATGACACGATATATGAATGTGGATGAGGCGAAACGAGTATGTAAGGATCATAGCAGGTGTTGGTGTAGCCCTCTGTGCTTTCTGCATACCACCATGGGAAGAAGTTTCATACAAACTATCAACCCCAATAACAACTCCTCAGGGGTCAAATTTTGCAAAATCCCGTCCTTAAGGAAAACATCTACGTCCTAAAAAGAACTTACGTGCAAAATTTCTAGCACTTGCAGTTTCTGACATTTCGTGATGAATGAGTGAGTGAGTGAATGAGTGATTGAGTGAATAGTCACCTCTGTCCCTTAGCCCGGTGTCTCTGAGACACATGGTCCCTGGCTCTCAGCTCGTGCAGGAGCGCGGTATGTTTCTGTCGCAGTGCGAGCACGGCGCGGAGCTCCTTAGCTGCTACGTCCGTGCGACATATACGTTGTTTTTCCGTTACCCAGCCTGGAATGGAAATTTGTGGTTAATAAAAGTATATAAAAAAAGATAAAGGATTTAAAAAAAATGGCCAGTATTGCTGCTTTAAGCCAAGTTTGAAAAATTGAGAGATATTTTGTTATTCTTAATTTATTTTTTAAGGTAATAACAGTATAATATGCGATGATTCCCTATGTCCACCCCAGTTTTCCCCCTCTGGTGGACAGCCAAACTTTTTCTAAAAGAAATCCTTTTGCCCACCTTAGGGCGCTGTCCCCCAGCTGGGGACAAACTGGGGGTGTACATTAGGAACAACGACGCTAATTACTAGACTCCGCATGCACGATCTAAGGAACAAAAACTATTCTGTCAACTCGCTGAGGTACTACGTAAGCGAGTGGGACGGGGTACTGCATTGTGATTGGCTAACTCAAGGTCTGTTCTGTCTCAAGGTATGTTTAGGGCTCACAGGAGTGCTCGAAATGAGACATGATGACATGAGACAGATATAAGACTTTTTTGCCTAATGTGTTGACAGACATCGGTCGCCTGTTATTAGGAGTCTAGTAATATAATTATCGTCGTTGATTGGGAATCATCGATAATATGACGGCATGTTTAGTGCAGTGGCTAAGCAATTGGATTGCTGCGCTGGATGTCGCGGGTACTTTTATTATTAAACGTCAAGTTTGTTTGGGTGGATGTTTGTTACATGTTTTGATTTTGTCGATCTAAAAAGAGTGTCCATGGTGTTTCTTGCCCATTCTTCTTCATAGAGATCTACTTCTTGGAACGGGCATCTACGGTACTTTCACAGTTTTTATGTCGTGTGACTGGGACTGTAGCAACATAACTATTTTTAAACTGTTTTCATGTAATTAACGTAACTATTTTTGAACTGTTTTTGTCTTTTGACATTTCAAAAGTGCTATAACTGGCCTACTTGAAATAAATGCTTTGATTTGATATGATTTACTCTTTCAGTAAACGCTGTAGTACGGATTTTGTTGAAATTCGGTAAACAGATTATAATCTGGATTAACACATAGGATAGTTTTTATCCCGATTTTTTCTTCCCGTGGGATAAATTCCGCGTTGTAACGAGGCACAAACTGTTAAGAGCTAGCATATTATAATATTTACTAACTGACCCATGCCCACTTCGTTGGGCGGTAAACATTTTAACTTGTGATGAAATGATAAATGTGGTTCGGTTAGTACTGAGTGCCGAGTGCTATGATTTATTTCCTGACTGCCAAAAGGAGGATTTTGTTTTTATTGCATACAGACAGTAACAGCCCGCCGTCTTTCTGTTGCTAGGCGTTGCTCATGTTCAACGCTAGATTCCCGAGTACTGGCCTACGATGTTCTCATTGTTTGGTTAGCGAGCCACTGCGAGCGCTCAGCGCTAGTCTCCCTATCCCTTGTATTATAATATTAACATTTTCTATTAATTCAGTCAGCTGAGCTGAATTAATATTTTACCTTCTTCCTCATCGTGGTCTTCGAGGAACTGGTACAGGTTCCTCGCGTCTTCGAGTCGAGCCTTACGGTCTTTAGCGGCAGCCACCAGACTAAAAAAACAAATAAAATTGTTATAAAACAAATTCAATAGCTTTTTGATCTGTATTAAAAATACTAAGAGAGTTTCCCCATAACGCGATGCGACGCAATCCGATTCCAACTACAAGTGAAAATCATCCTTACCACTACGACATATGATATAAAACGTGCGGTTATCTACGAGTAGATGAAAAACAAAACACGCTCGACACGACGACGTAAGTCAGTCGAATTGTATCATTATATCGTAGTAGCAAGGACGATTTACATTTTTAGTTAGTAGAAATCGCACGGATCGCGCCTTAGCATTGCTTGCTATGGTAAAATAGGCTTTATATCAACCCTATACCTAGCATAATCCTGTGTCAACTGGCCTAGTATATTTAAAAGGTGCTATAAAAAACGAACCTTAACTCAACAGCATAGCTATCAAAATCCAAAAAACAGGACATGGCAAGTCTTGCAAACTCATGGCTTACTAACAAATCAAAGCTTTTGTTTTAGCAAAATGAACGATCATAATCTAATGACCTTTGAACCTTTACAAAATCATGACCAACTTGATTACACCCCCAAAGCTATAGAAAAATGGACTCTATCTCTCATACATACTTATCATATTCCCGTGAAAACACTTGCAAAAACATGACCAACTAGTTTTCACCCCCAAAGCTATAGAAAAATGAACTCTACTTCTTGCACATACCTATCACATTCCCATGAAAACATTTAGAAAATCATGACCAACTAGATTTCACCTTCAAAGCTACAGAAAAATAAACTCTAGACTTTTAGAATACCTATCATAATCCTATGACACAATTTTCACAATCATGACCAACTCGATTATACTCGTAAAGCTATAGAAAAATTAGCTCTATCTCCCCACACATACCTATCATAATCCTATGTCAATTTTTCAAAATCATGACTACTAGATTTCACTCTTAATGCTACAGAAAAATAAACTCTACTCCTTAAACATACCTATCATAATCCTATGACAAAGTTTTCAAAATCATGACCAACTAGATTTCACTCTCAAAGCTATAGAAAAATGCACTCTATCTCTCATACATACCTATCATAATCCTATGACAAAGTTTTCAAAATCATGACCAACTCGATTTCACTCGTAAAGCTATAGAAAAATGTACTCTATCTCTCATGCATACCTATCATATTCCCATGATAAACTAGAAAATCATGACCAACTAGATTTCACTCTTAATGCTATAGAAAAATATACTCTATCTCTCACACATACCTATCATAATCCTGTGACAGCTGATTCAGCTGTGTAGTCAGCTGTTGTTTAGGTCCTTCGCCCCCTTCAGCACTGGCTCCGTGTCTTACAAGTCTTCGGATGCTCTCGTCCAGGGCTCCCAGCTGCAACTCCTGAAGAGCGTGGGCTTGTAGCAGACGTTCCACGTCTACTAGATGACGGCCAACCTCTTCTGATTGGAATTGGGCCTGAAAAAGAATACATATTATAAAAATATTCCACAACTATAGCACAACGCCATCTTGTCCCAAGCAAATCGGGTCCAGTTATTAAAGTGGGTCCAGTAATCAAATGGGGTCCAGTTAATGGGTCCGGTTATCAAATGGGGTCCAGTTACTAGAGGGGGTCCAGTTATCAAAATGGGTCCAGTTACCAAATAGGGTCCAGTTATTAGAGGGGTTCCAGTTATTAGAGGGGTTCCAGTTATTAAAGTGGGTCCAGTTATCAAATGGGGTCCAGTTATTAGAGGGGGTCCAGATATTATAGAGGGTCCAGTTATAAGAGGAGGTCCACTTATTATCAAAGTGGGTCCAATTATCAAAATGGGTCCAGTTATCAAATGGGGTCCATTTATTAGAGGGGATCCAGTTATTAAAGGGGGTCCAGTTATCAAAGAAGGTCCAGTTATCACATGGGGTCTAGTTATTAAAGGGGGTCCGGTTATCGAAGTAGGTCCAGTTATCAAATGGGGTCCAGTTATTAAAGTGGTCCAGTTATTAGAGGGGGTCCAGTTTTCAGTGGGTTCAGTTATCAAAGTGGGTACAGTTATCAAAGTGGGTCCAATCATAAAATGGGGTTCAGTTTTTAGAGGGGGTCCGGTTTTAAGCGGGTCCAGTTATCAAAGTGGGTCCAGTTATAAAATGGGGTCCAGTTTTTAGAGGGGGTCCAGTTATTAGAGGGGGTCCAGTTATTAGAGGGGGTCCGGTTATCAAAGTGGGTCCAGTTATTAAAGGGGGTCTAATTATCCAAGTAGGACCATTTATTGGACCGGTTTCAGTTATTATCGTGAGGAAACCGGCATGTGCTATAACCAAACATTCGAAGATATGTGACATCTACCAACCCACAATAGGCCCGGATGATCGATTATGGCCCCCTCCCTCTCACAGAGACGCCTGTATTCCAGCAGTGGTAACATTTATAGGCTGAAGATGACCTAAAGGAACTGTTATAACACGCTAAAGGCGCTCGGGACCTGGAGCATTCGCGTGTAATGTAACATTATAGATTCGACTTTAAGCATTACATTACAGTACTACCTCCCTGACTGACGAGCATTTGCGTACATTTAGTATAGATTTGATACAAGGTGCGCATTGCGATGCTCGATTGTCTTCCCACACTGATGAAATGTTCGAATCTGTAACGTTACATTGCAGGCAACGACAATATATTACTAGACTCCTCATAACAGGCGATCGATGTCTTTCAACACATTAGGCAAAAAAAGTCTTATATCCGTCTTATTTCAACCACTCCTATGAGCCGTAAACAAACCTTGAGACAGAACAGACCGTCAGTTAGCCAATCACAACGCAATACCCCGTCCCCCTCTCTTACGTAGTAACTGAGCGAGTTGACAGAATAGTTATTGTTCCTTAGATCGTGCATGCGGAGTCTAGTAATATATCGTCGTTGGGAACGCCTTAAGAAGAAGACTACCTACCTTCATCTCACTCAAGGTATGTCCCACAGTGTCAGCCTCCCTCAGCAGCGCCATGAGATGCGCCAGCTTGCCCAGCGAGCTCCGATGTCTCTCCAGCAGTTCCAGCAGCTCATTCCAGCGTGTCAGCACAGCCTGTTCCGTGCGCGACACTGCTTCAGCACCGTGGTACTTCTCGCGGACTAATTCCGCGGCCATCGCTGACAGGTCTTCGAAACGCTCGGTTCTGAGGGAAAAATAATTAAGTAAATCATCTGTCTGCTTTTTCCCAACTATATTGTGGTCTGCTTCCAGTCGAACCAGATGCAGCTGTATATCAGTATTTTATATGGAGCGACTGACTATCGGACCTCCACAACACAGTAACTGGGTAATATGGTCAGTATTTCGAGCTTCTGACTAATCTACAAATGACAGCCGGGACCAACGACTTTACGTGCTTTCCGAGGCACGGAGGAAACTCGCTATGACAGATGGTCACCCATTCACAGACCAACCTCGGCAAGCACGGCTTGCCAAGACATTATTTAGCCACGAGCTAAAGATAAAAATCCTTCCTCACGAAATTATGTAGAACAAGGAATTTAAAAAGTTTTTTTTTTTTTCAAAAATACAACATTGTAAATTAACTATCCAAGATATAATAAGGTTCACGAAGGGAACACCCAAATACTCCGAAATATTATATTCCGAATTTCGATATTCCGATTTTCAAAACTCCGAAGATCATAGTACCTAAAAATTACAATGTCTATTATTTAGAATCTCGAAATTTATTTGACCGAAAATCGTATGTCCGATTTCTTCGTTTTCCGATTTTCACATATTCGAAAAATGCAATGCTCGATGAGTTCTCATTCCGAAAAACAAAACTCAAACTTATTCTACAAAGTCTGCTACGAATTGCTGCAAAACTGGCTACACCTAGTTGTGTCTACCGTAATCCTAGAGTGTTATTTAAGCCTGTGTAGGCGCGGAGTGGCGAGGCGTATCCTATAAACTTTCACTGTTTGCCTTCAGGATTGTTATTGTTATTAAGAGAACTTAGGATCCAAGAGCGAGCGAAGCGAGCTCGGGACTTGGGGCACCCCGACTCGGACAGGTTAGGTTCGTTCCGTCCCCTTCGTGTTAGGTTACTTTAAACCTTGCTCACAGAAAAAGGAGCCCCGCGTAGCGGGGCTCCGTCGATTTACCTTGGTAGGTGGTGGTCAACAAAAGGACCAAGAATGCAAGAGCGAGCGAAGTGAACTCGGGACTTGGGGCACCCCGACTCGGACAGGTTAGGTTCGTGCTAGGTTACTTTAAACCATGCTCACAGAAATAGGAGCCCCGCAAAGCGGGGCTCCGTCGATTTACCTTGATAGGTGGTGGGCAACGAATTGAATTAAAATATTAAATTATCGGAATTCTAATTAATCGGAACTTTAATAATCGGAATTCGTGTTTTTGATGTTTCGGAAAATTATTATTCGGAATTTTTGATACTTATTCGGTCTTTTGAAACTCGGTATTTTGAAAATCGTAATTATAAACGTTACAAATATTGAAATTTCGGAATTGTGAAAATAGATATAATGATCAATCGGAGTTGTTATATTAGGAATTTCGAACCATTCGGAATTATGAATATCGGTATTTTGAAACTCGTATTTGTGAATTTCGGAATTAAGTTTTTCGTATTATCGTAGTGTACCCGGTTCACGAAACTGTCTATAGAGACAACCGTGATCCTGGAACGTAAAATGCGATTAAAGGAACTCGGTAATTTTTGTCAGTACAAGACCACCACCCAGGGCTGGGAGCATTATCACCCCCCTTAGAGAGCCAAAGCCCGCCGAGGTCGCGGGACTAATGGATAACCATAGCCCCGGAGCATAAAGGACACCGTGGGTTTTAATCAGTACAAGTCTGACAGTCCCTCCTGTCCTGCCTTGGGTGCAGGAGTGCTCTGAAAGTAGTAAGGACTCACCTAGCCAGTATATCAGCGGAGATAGCCTCGTGTTTCTTGACGGTGGCGTCCACCTGCGCCAGGTTGGAGCCGTAGCGAGGGTCGGAGAGCACCTGGATCATCTCCTTCAGGTAGCCCTTACGGAGGACCGACTGTTGGAGGGAGAAAAGAGGGGAAGATATTAGTTGCAGGTTTTGAATATAATACTATCAACCCCACACATGTGGAAAAAAATTGTGAAAACTTTCCATTTTATGGCCAGCTATACACTTCGGTCACCAAACCTGTTAGCAGAGCGGCCACAGATCCAAGTGCCAAGCTGACCCGACACTGAAGACATCCCGGACATCAATGTACGAGTTTAGGATGGCCCTTAATCAGCTAAAAAACAATAATAATATTCCACAACTATCACACAACGCCATCTTGTCCCAAGCTAAGCAGAGCTTATGTCATGGGTACTAGACAACTGATTTATTACAATATATTTCTAAATACATACATATTATAGATTAATTACACCCAGACACAGAACAAATGATCATGCTCATCACACAAACATTTGTCCTGGGTGTGAATCGAACCCACGACCTCCGGCATAGCAGTCAGGGTCACTAACCACTAGACCAACAGGCCTGTCAAAAGGCGCCGGGTGAAGACGGAATAACTTCAGAGCTTCTGAAAGCGGGTGGAACACCGGTACTTAAAGTCCTTCAGAAGCTCTTCAACTCCGTCTTGCTCGAGGGTACAACGCCAGAAGCATGGAATAAGAGCGTGGTGGTTCTATTCTTCAAGAAGGGTGTTACAAAATAAAAGTACTTACTTTAGTATTAAACTTGTAGTTCAGTTGTTCCAATCGTTGTTGTCTCAGCAATTCAGTTCTCAACGCGATCTCACGAGCGTGCTCCGCCTGTTAACAAATAATACACATTTAATCATTATTCCAGGTCTAACTACACCTGGAAACCCTCAAGACGTCTATCTAATAGTACACCCTCATTTTGATAGTTCCGCGAGCCTAAAGGCAGCTGCTAACAAACATCTGGAAAGATGGACCTGGTAACCAAACACAGGTCTTCTTACTGCAGCAGTCTAGCTAGCTGGCAATCGACCAAAGAGGTCAGTTTTTTTATTCAGACGTTGATGATATTAGTTCTACGTATTCCAGCTGTTCCAGGTATTTTCCAGGTCTAACTAAATTTCTTTTAATGTCAAGTGGCAATACTCTTACATGCATAGCATATGTTCAAGGGTAATAAAATTAAGTCTACTTGATCCAGCTGTTCCAGGTCTTTTCCAAGTTTAACTAAAATGTCCTTTATTTCAAGTGCACATACTCTTACATGCATAGAATATCTTCAAGCCAAGTTTACCTGTTCCAGCTGCTGCCATGCTCTCTCCAGGTCTTGAGGCAGCTGTCCCTCCAGGGGCGCCCAGGCTTCACCTGTGAGGCTCTTCTGCATGGTGTTGATGTCAAAGTACAGGGCTTCGATCTCTGAGCGCTCCTTGTATCTAGACAGGGAAGAAGATTTATGAGTATTTTTTTTTCATATTATTCAGATGTCTTGAATTTTGAAATGTATGTACGTAAATGAATTTTTTAAATTTACATTTAATTTTGAACTCTTGGTGATCATCCAACCGAATAACTTTTAACTATCACATCATATCGCCAATTTTAACAAACAACTATCTTCAAAGGTGCCTATGTCTATGTCAGAGCCGATTGAAATACTCGTTGGTTATTTGGCGCACCAATCTTTCTTGTTTGAGTAAAACTCTGAATAGAATTGTTTTAAAATTTACTCATTTTATTTATTTATGACATGGGGTTAAATACTAGAGCAATAGAAATAAAAAAATACCAGAATATTGGAAGATGGACGTGTCAATTTGTAGCTTCGTAGCTCCTATACAAATAGACCAATTTTAATGTGATTTTTATGTTTAAAGCGTATTGAACAATCATTTACTGATCATCGGCTTACGTTATTTAAAATATTAAGGCGCTCCCTCACCGCGAGCATTCACCTGTAATGTAACGTTACAGACTCGAGCATTTCATCAGTGAGGGAGAACAATCGAGCATCACAATGCGCACCTTGTATCAAATCTATACTAAATGCACGCGAATGCTCGTATTCAGGGAGGTAGTATTGTAATGTAATGATCAAAGTCGAATCTATTACACTCGAATGCTCCCGGTGAGGGAGGGCTTTTAAATTTTAATATACTTGCATAATCTTAACTTACTTGGGCGGCTTCTCCACAGTCCTATACTGCTTGAAAGCCAGCAGTAATCGTTGTATACCATCCAGCGAGTTGGGGAACTCTCTGCCATTCAACTCCTGGATCTTGAGGAGAATCCACTCCAGGAGGACGCTGAACAACTTGCTGTACTCGCCTTTACGATCGTCGCAGTCCATCATTTGACCGATAATCTGGGGGGAAAAACATCATCATCATTAGTCTATAAATGTTCCCACTATTGGGAAACAGGCGTCCCCTTTATGAGAGACCTCTCTTTGAGACGATAGACTTATCTACAGACAGACCTCGGCAAGAGTTGTTCGAGTTTGGTGGTTAACTCCTGCGAGTCTAAAGAGACTAAAAAGATTATAGCCAAAAAGTAAAAATGAATAATTAAGTACTCACGTTAGCAATCCTGCGTCCACTCTTCTGCTCGTTCTTCATCCTGGCGAAGGTGTGGTAGTAGGAGGCCACGTACGTCATCACTGACTTCTCATCAGGGCGGCTGGTGTCCACATCTGGTGGGAAAAATTATATCAGTATCATTTGGCTAAGATTTTTGGAAACTGGAATGTCCTAGAAACAAAAAATTCGAAGGAATGTGACATCCACCAACAAGTACTGGGCCCGCGTGAATGTATACAGCCCACTTCCTCTCACAAAGGCCTGTGTCCCAGCAGTGGGAAGTTTTATAGGCAGATGATGACAGTCTTGTTTTATCTTTTATTTTTTTAAATTTGTGATAAAGAAAAAACTTTCTATTAGCTTGAAATAAAATATAGGAATAGCGTTCTGCCAAGAGGGTTCCCATACTATAGATAAAATGAAGAATGCCCATTTCATACATAACTAGCTTTTGCCAGCGGCATAGCTCGATCCGCTCAAAATTCTAGGTGTTTATTTTTAACAAAAAAAAAAAACCGACAAGTGTGAGTCGGACTCGCCCACGAAGAGTTCTGTGGCAGCAAGTAAAAAAGTTATTGTAGTTCCTTGTAACTTTGAAAAGTAAATTGCGGTTTACGATTTATGACGTATAAAAAAAAACAGACAGAGGTGACGAAGCCATAAGGGTTCCGCTTTTTTGCCACGGAACCCTGAAAACCAGATGGTTTGCGCCCGAAAAACTGATATTTTCTGTTTTTAGACCGCAAAATTGATATCATCATATCAGCCGTAAGACGTCCACTGCTGAACATAGGCCTCCCTATAGACTTCCAGTAGGACCGGTTGTCGCGGCTTGCATCCAACGTGGTCCTGTGTTCTTCATCAGATCGTCTGCCGGACGGAGGTGGACGTCCTACGCTGCGCTTGCCAGTGTGTGGTCTCCATTCGAGAACTTTACGGCCTCATAACTGATCTTGTAACAATAGAAAATGATGTGACCTTCAGCATCAAGCAGACGCGGGATGCCCAGATGTTTGTGTGCGACGTCGAAGGCATGGTTGAGTGTCTCCACGTGCTCCGTCACCGGCACCTCCGACCAGCGGAATAGATCGGGCCTGAAAAGGTATAAAAATGATTAGTTTGTTAATTTTTAATTTAGGCTTTTGGTGGATTGGACTCGCGGGTTCTATCTGAGCGAGATCAAACGACCAAAGAGCCCGTTCATCGACACCAAATCAAATCAAATCAAAACGTTTATTTCAACTAGGCCGTAACCGGCACTTTTTAACCGACTTCAAAAAAAGGAGGAGGTTCTCAATTCGGTCGGTATGTTTTTTTTTTTTTTTTTTATGTATGTTCATCGATTACTCCGAGGTTTCTAGTCCGATTAGTGTGATTCTTTTTTTGTTCGATGCAGGATACTTGCAGTTTGGTCCCATAAAAAATTCATCAAATTTGGTTCAGTACTTTTTATTTTGTGAGCATTTTTATTAATTTCGCCTACTTGGACGACATGATGATCTTTACTTTTTGCGTGTTTGTTACGCGATTACTTCGCCAATTGTGGACCGATTTTCAAAATTGTTTTGTTGTTGTACTAGGGATCGTTCACCTTAGGGCATACTGCAAGTTTCATCGAACTCTGTTCAGCATTTTTTGAGATAGGGAATTTTATTGGAATTTTCTTTTATGTACACAACATGGGCGATGTTAATACCGGTGCTACGGATTACAAAATTCTAGTGCACATGTAAGAAAATGATGTATTTGCCAAGAATTTGGGTTGAATATTTAAACTAAAAAGAGTAAAATAAAAAACTTTATTCAAAAAAAATTTAACCGCCTTCAAAAACCACCACAAAAAAGGGTAAAATAACCTACAAAATAACTTTTCTTTCGGAAGTCGGTGGCAAAAAGACATCGAAATAATAAAACAAAGCCACCGACTTCCGAAAGAAAAGTTATTTTGTAGGTTATTTTACCCTTTTTTGTGGTGGTTTTTGTGAACTGTCAAAGACAAATTAAAATTAGTACAAAAATAATTATGGTGATACAGTCCCAGTCACAAGACATAAAAACTGTGAAAGTACCGTAGGTGCACCAGGTAGGTGTACCATCAGCATATAATGCTCCGATGAGACACAGGCCTCCTCTCTGTGAGAGGGAGTGGGCCATAATCCACCACGCGGGCCCAGTGCGGGTTGGTAGTTGTCACATGTCTTTCCAAAGTTTAATAATAATAAATAATATTAAACAGCCTCATCACCCACGGTCGTCGGTGATGAGGCTGTATATCCCGCGGAAGTGTGGGGGTCGTGGCTTCTTAAATGCTAAGACCCTGCACAACCGTGAGGTATGCAGTCTCAGGGAATATTTTTTGGAAACCGATGTGGGGATGCACCGAGATGTGGTCACAGTGGACAAAGGTCTTACCCCGCTCTCCTTGGCTAACGAGAACTGGCGCAAACCTAGAGTACTAGACACTAATGATCGTAAGGAGGTATGGCAGAGCAAGGAGCTTCACGGACGCTATTACCGGGCACTACATGGACCCGATGTCGACTTTTTAGCGTCCGTATCCTGGCTGCGTTTTGGTGACCTTTTTGGGGAAACCGAAGGTTTTGTCTGTGCAATAATGGATGAAGTTATGATGACGAATAACTACCGAAAATACATTGTGAAGGATGGTACGGTTGACATATGTCGGGCATGCCACCGTCCGGGAGAATCGATCCGACACATTATTTCTGGGTGTTCTCGTCTGGCTAACGGCGAATATTTGCATAGACACAACCTCGTTGCCAGGATTATCCACCAGCAACTTGCTTTGAAGTACAACCTTGTGGAATCGGAAGTGCCGTACTATAGGTATGCGCCCGACCCAGTTCTCGAAAATGGCAATATCTCGTTGTATTGGGATCGACCTATCATCACTGACAGGACTATTGTTGCTAATAAGCCTGACATTGTGGTGATAGATCGACCGGAGCGTCGCGCAATAATTGTTGATATAACCGTCCCACATGACGAGAACCTCGTGAAAGCGGAAAAAGATAAACAATTCAAGTATCTTGATCTGGCTCGCGAGGTTGTTGACATGTGGGATGTGAATACGGCAGTTATTGTGCCGATAGTCGTATCTGCCAATGGCTTAATTGCCAAGAGCCTCGACCAACACCTAAGGAGGCTCTCGCTGGGTGGCTGGATCAAGCGCTTGATTCAGAAAGCAGTACTCATGGACACGGCGCGTATTGTTAGGAGGTTCCTCTCTCAGGAGCCCTGACCGCCGGTAGCCCGGACCCTGTTCCCGGTACTGGTGGATTACTATTTTTTATATTTTTAAATGTTTTTTATTTCCTTTTTGGAAAAATATTTAAAAATGTAATTTATAGGGTATTAAGATGAATAAAAGAAATAAATAATAATAATAATATATTCAACAACTATCACACAACGCCATCTAGTCCCAAGCTAAGCAGAGCTTGTGTTATGGTTACTAGACAACTGATAAACATACTTATATATTTCTAAATATATACACATTATAGATAAATTACACCCAGACACAGAATAAATGATCATGCTCATCACACAAACATTTGTTCTGGATGGGAATCGAACCCACGACCCCCGGCATAGCAGTCAGGGTCACTAACCACTAGTCCAAGAGGCCCGTCGACTGAAGTTAAGCAGCTTTTCTGGCGACTAGAATTGGATGGGTGGTCGATATTAAAGTATATTTTGGAATTTCTTGAGATTATACGTAAAGCAACTCTCCCTGCGACCTAGATAATGATGGGTAGACTTACCTATGAGCATGGATAAGGGCGTTAAACCCAAGACCAGATCGCCAGGAATCGGTAAAGTTGTGTATGTGTACTCCATGGTAGCCGGATGTCTTACGTTGACACCACAGCAGCAAGGCATCTTTAGCTGACTTCTTCTCTGATGATTCATTTTCTTCGTCCTGGAAAAGATGGAGAATATTAAGATTTAAAATCGTGATTGTCTTTTATAAGGCCCCAGCCCCATCTAGTCTAAAAATAGTGTCTTTTGACGTGTAAAAGAGTTTGTAAAAACCAATTTGCTGAATAAATATCATTTATAAAAAGTGGTCTCACACGAGGAATTTCTCCTGTATCGTGGGTGCGTTTACAAACATAGAAACTCACATACACAAACACCCAGACCCGGAACAACTACTTGCAGATTATACAAATATTTGTTCCGTGCGGGAATCGAACCCAAGACATACAGCGCAACAGCCAATCACTCAGCCATTACGCCAGCCGTCAAATATCATCTTACATAGAGTATTGCAGCTGAATATCAGTATTTTACATGCAGCGACTGTCTATCGGACCTCCACAACACAGTAACTGGATAATACTATACCTCATGGTAAGACTGGTTGTCACACTTGAGCTTCTGACTAACAGTAACGACTGTCAAAGATCTACAAATGACAACCAGGACCAACGGCTTTACGTGCTTTCCGAGGCACGGACGAAACTCGCTATGATGGATGATCACCCATCCATAGACCAAACTCGGCAAGCGCGACTTAACCCGAAAGATCGTCCTGTGCGACCATTGAGCTATTACTACTACGTATAGAGACGACACCACGTATCACCACTGTGTCCCATCCAGGATGAGTGCGCGCGCCTAGAGCACGCCACAGACAGAGCTGTCAAACAACTGAATGAACTTGTGTGCGTGCACCCACTGGATGGGACACAGTGGTGATACGTGGTGTCGTCTCTATACGTAGTAGTAATCGCTCAATGTGTGCGACTGTAATTATTTAGCCACGAGCTCCTCCTGGCTTCTCCTGGGTCTGAGGAAACTTTAATCCTACTAATATTATAAACGTGAAAGTTTGTATGTGTGGATGGATGTTTGTTACTCTTTCACGCAAAAACCACTGAACGGATTTAGCTGGGTACACAGATACTAATATTATAAACGTGAAAGTTTGTATGTGTGGATGGATGTTTGTTACTCTTTCACGCAAAAACCACTCAACAGATTTCGCCGAAATTTGGTACACAAATAGTTTATAACCTGGATTAACACATAGGATAGATTTTTATCCCGATTTTATGTGCCTATGGGATAATTTTCGAGTTGTAGCGGGTGAAGCCGCTGACAACAGTTAGTAAATAATATGTGATACTTACAACATCAATTTCGATCTCCTGAATCTGGAATCTCAGGATGATAGTCCAGATGAGACCGAGGATCAGACGAGGGTTGCCGTCCACTATGTCTTCAGCACCTATAGACTCCAGGCGCACCTGCAAGGGAATAGAAAGAGGTTAGTGATATTCCTACAAAAAGTAATAACATTCCACAACTATCACACAACGCCATCTACTCCCAAGCTAAGCAGAGCTTGTGTTTTGAGTATGTACTAGACCACTGATTAACATACTTATATATTTCTAAATACATACACATTATAGATAAATTACACCCAGACACATAATCATGCTCATTACACAAACATTTGTCCTGGGTGGGAATCGAACCCACTACCTCCGGGATAGCAGTCAGGGTCAACCAGTAGACCAACAGGCCTGTCAAATCAATCCCATCGCATTTCCTTTAATTTTAATATTCGACGTTCAGAAGTGCCTCTTCGATGTCCTAATTAATATAAATGATTTGACTTTGAAAAGAAACATCATTTTAAAAAGTATGGAAAATAATGGGCAAGAAACTCCACTCCATTTTCTAAGACATACTTGTTTCTTCACGATGTTTTCCTTCCCTATTATGAGACTAGTACATGACCTACGACACATAAGCCGACAGACCTTGACCAAATGGGCCTTAATTGGAGCAATTTAAGTGACTATTTAGGGCATGGAAGACTTACAGCTAAATTAATATTAGAGTAAACAAGGTTTCTTTTCGCATTTAGTCATTACTTTTTGTAAGAAATAAATATAGGTAAGTATGCTATGTGATCAGTTGATGGTGGTGTTCAAATAGATCGCAGCGTGCGATGTAACAGAGATGTGAGTCAATGAACGACACAACGAGTGAAGTACGTGGCTAGATTAATATGTAACACAAGCTTTTTAAGTACTTTTTTATGTTTTTTCATATAAAGATATTTTGATGGAAAATCAGTATTTTATATCAAAATATCATAATATTATGAACATCGAACAAGCTTGTGTAAGTATCGGCAATAAAGAATGCATATCAGTGGGTCTATAAAGGCCAGTACTTACCCCTTTTTTTTTTTTTTTTTTAGGTGGTAAAATCATCAAATGAGTCCTCCCGCCCTGGGTGGGGCGGAAGGGACTGTCAGACTCTTACTGACTAAAATCCACCCGTGTTCCTTCGGATGCCCTGTACGTTCCGGGGCCGCGGTAACCTGGCAACGATTGAATAAAGAGCGGATTTAAAGCGAGGGCCATTATATGAATCAAGAGCAAGCGAAGGATTTTAATTACTGAATCACGACCGTAGGGAGTGATTCATGATGATTGAATCACGAGCGAAGCGAGTGATTCAAGTATTTAAATCCTGAGCGACGCGAGTGATTCAGGCCCTCGATTTAAATCCGTTTTATTCAAGAGTTGCAAACGATACTTTATACCATGACTACGAGAAAAAGAAAGATTTGAGCGATAAAAGATATTCAACGAAACAAAATTAAGTTTTTTTTAATAAGTCTGCTCCACACACACGTGGGTGCGAAGTAGTCCAATCGCTCGGTCACTGCGCCAACAAGCTGACATTAAAATCGGAGCAATGATTTGAATTAAGAGTAATTTTCATATTAGCAAGGGGGTTGTCCATCATCGCGGTCGATGTCGAATGTACTAAAGTGTTCTAAATTCAAACACCAACACAGTGCGTAAAAGACTACTTTTACGCACTGTTTTCCGTGAGTAAAAGTAGCTTTTTCGAGGGAGAATGGTATAAAAACAATTTCTAAACAGCTTTGTGATAGAATTTTTCCACTAACATTTTTTACTGAAGTAAGATCGTAAGGGAACAGTACCCCTAGCACGAGTTTTCACTATTTTACTTTACAGAGTTTTTCCAGTATTTACAGCGTTTCTTGTATGAATATATGGAACAGCGCCTCTGGTGTGCGAAGAAGGAACCAATTTTTTCCTTGAAAATTGTCAATTTGAAGTCTTCAAAGTTCCAGTTTACTTTACGTCTCAAATACTGAAAACTCGTGTTGACGGTACAGTTTTGGTGGTCTACTTTCAGTCAAACCGGATGCAGCTGAATATCAGTATTTTACATGGAGCGACTGACTATCTGACCTCCACAACCCATTAACTGGGTAATACGATACTCCATGGTAAGACTGGTTGTCAGACTTTCGAGCTTCTGAATAATAGTGACGACTGTTAAAGATCTATAAGTGACAGCCGGGACCAACGGCTTTACGTGCTTTTCGAGACACGGAGGACACTCGCAATGACAGATGGTCCCCCATCCACAGACCAACCTCGGCAAGCGCGGCTTAACCTGGAAGATCGGTCTGTGCGGCTATTATTATTTAGCCACGAGCTCCTCCTAAAAAGGCCAGTTTTGCATTATCATAATACGACGTCAGATGTCATTTCTTCCGAAACGGGTTGTTTAACATTCTTTACTGCCGGTACTTTTAAGTAAGGAAGTCTTCCAAGTGCAGTGTTTACAACAGGCTTCAACGTTATGCAATAATACTACATAACACAGACGCAAATGCGTAATATTTGCTTTGTTTAACAACAATATATCATTTATATTTGTGTAGTTCCTTATTCATTATAAAACTGTAGCTCGTGGCTAAATAATTACAGCCGCACAGGCCGATCTTTCGGGTTAAGCCGCGCTTGATGAAGTCTGTGGATAGACCATCTGTCATAGCGAGTTTCCTCCGTGCCTCAGAAAGCACGTAAAGCCGTTGGTCCCGGCTGTCATTTGTAGATCTTTGACAGTCGTTACTGTTAGTCAGAAGCTCAAGTGTGACAACCAGTCCACAGACAAACCTTTTTTTTTTTTTTTTTTTTTTTTTTAGCGTGGTAAAATCATCAAATGAGACCTCCAACCCCGGGCAGGGCGGGAGGTACTGTCAGACTTGTACTGACTAAAATCCACGGTGTCCTTCAGTAGCCCTTTATGTTCCGGGGTCACGGTAATAGAAATAAATCCCGCGACCCCGGCAGGCTTTGGCCCTCTGAGAGGGGGCCCCGTCATTTTTGCTGACAGCTCTTTGAGGCGCGCGTGGAACACGACGCGCCGTCGACCCGGGCATGGTCCATGGTCGGACAGCGAGTTGCCCTTTACTCGCTGTCCGCATGCCCGCGCCTACGGTGGCCGGAGATCGTCTTGCGACGTACGGCGCCGTGGGCGTACACCACTGCGGTTGGGGCGGAGGGAGGACGCTGTCCTCTCTCTCTCGCGGCCCGCCGCCTCCTTCACGAGCATTACTGCCTCGCAGAAGGCGGCGACCGCTTCCCACTCCGTCTCGCTCCGCAGCATGGCCGAAACCAATGCCGGGCGCGAGAGGTCTCCGCCTATCGCCGCCGTGAGGACACGTCGGTGCTCTGCCCAAGCTGGGCAGTCTTGCACCGTATGCTCTACTGTGTCCTCCGGGCGATCTTCGCAGTGGTGACACCCCGGCGTTTCCTCCTTTCCCATCAGCCACAGGTACCTCCCGAAACTTCCGTGTCCGGTGAGGACCTGCGTCATGCGATAGGTCAGGACGCCGTGACGTCTCTCCAGCCACTCCTCAAAGAGGGGTCTTACCGCCGCGATTGCGGCGTGCCCGGCCGTCGGTTGCGACAGTCGTCCAATCCATACTACCCTGAGCTCGCGCCGGAGCTCTTCCCGCCACGCCTCGACTTCACGAGGCAGCGGGGTCTCGCCCCGGCCCACAGACAAACCTTGGCAACCGTGTAAGCTACGCTTGGAATCTTGGATCTTTTGCTGGAAGATCAACCTGCAAGGCTATTGGCTAACTTGATAGTCACTGACCAGCAGTTGTCAACTGAACTTGGATGGCTTGATACCTGTTATGAGGCTAAGTTGAGGAGTGGAGTGCCTCAAGAGCGTTAGAATAGTTGATTTTAGGGGGAACATTTACATTTATCAGTTTCATTGCAAATGCAAAAGCGAATACGAAAACCTTTTGACAGCTAATTGATGGTCACCACACAGACACCGAGATACGAAATAGCAACGCTGTGCGGTTGTAATTTTTTTACTTTTTTATTCCACAACTATCACACAACGCCATCTAGTAGCAAGCTAAACAGAGCTTGTGATATGGATACTAGACAACTGATAAACGTACTTATATATTTCTAAATACATACATATTGTAGATAAATCACAACTAGACACAGAACAAATGATCATGCTCATCACACAAACATTTGTCCTGGGTGACAAACGAACCCACGACCTCCGGCATAGCAGTCAGGGTCACTAACCACTAGACCAACACGCCTGTCTTAATTATTTAGCAATAAGCTCCTACAAAGAATAATCAATATTTTTTTTATACTAAACAGCTGATACATTATTGTAAAATTCCCTGTCCTTATAATAAGTAGCGATACGACATTGTCACAATGTTTATCAATTGATAAGATTATGCCATGTATGTATTGATAGCACTTATGTAATGTTTTGTCATTTTTGCATATTGTTTGTAGGTTATTTTAGGATCCGTTTTATTCAGATATATGTTAGGTGTCCCTTCTATAAGGATCTGGAGGGCGCGAAGGAGAGGACAGCCTCAACCTCACAACACAACCGTCGCGGTCTCGGCACCGTAGGCGAGTAATTAATGGGCGACTCGCCGATCCGATCATGGACGGCGCGTCGTGTTCCACAATAATGTTCCGCAATTTGACGGGGCCTCTCTTGGTGAGCCAAAGCCGGGGCCACAGGACTGTCTTATCAGATAACCGTAGTCCCGAAACGTAAAGGGGTGTTGAAGGACACCGTGAATTTTAGTCAGTACAAGCGAAACAGGCGCTACCGGGGGCAGGACTGCCCTGGGAGAACTTGTAGGATGATTTAAAAATGTCAAAAAAAAGATGCCTTACCAATTATATAGGCTTCTTCTGAGTGTGAGTTACGATAGCATAGGTTAGGCGTCTGTAGTACTTATTCAGAAGACATGGGTTCAAATCCCATTCCCAGCCATTGAGCTATTATTACTACGTATAGAGACGACACCACGTATCACCACTGCCCCATCCAGGATGAGTGCACGCGCACAAGTTCATTCAGTTGTTTGACAGCTCTGTGGCGTGTTCTAGGCGCGCGCACTCATCCTGGATGAGACACAGTGGTGATGCGTGGTGTCGTCTCTTTAAGTAGTAATAATAGTTCAACGTTCCCAGCTGAACTTTTCTTTTCTCAAAAATCATCTGTAGAACTCACCTTAGTATGCAAGAAACTCAAACTTTTGTTAACATTCTCAATCTTGTGGACTCTCATTCTTCCATTGTTGGCTCTGGGCAGTCTTTCTCCGCTGATGATCTCGAGAAGTTTCAGCAGCCTCCGTCCATCTGCGAGGTCCACGAACAAATCGTCCACCTCCATCCGGGCCTGGAAAACAAAAGAAAAATGAGGTTAGAATAGCTATGTTGACTACATAAAGAAATTTCAAAGGACATTATTTTTTCTGGGCCTTTTCTGAAAGTGTCGGGACCATTTCATTACCGTGACCTTCATAAAGGGCTATTGAAGGACACCGTGGATTTAAGTCAATACAAGTCTGAGAGTCCCTTCCGCCCTGCCCGGGGTGGGAGGAGTCATTTGATGGTTTTACCACGTAAATAAAATGCCTTTTCTGAAAGTGCAAAAACGGTACATAAGGTTCATCATCTGCCTGCCTTTTCCCAACTATTTTGTGGTCTGCTTCCAGTCGAACCAGATGCAGCTGAATAGCAGTATTTTACATGGAGCGACTGACGATCGGACCTCCACAACACAGTATTAAATTTTTAATTGTTTATTTACAATTGACAGGCCTAGTGGTTAGTGACCCTGTCTGCTATGCCGGGGGTCGTGGGTTCGATTCCCATCCAGAACAAATGTTTATGTGATGAGCACGATCATTTGTTCTGTGTCTGGGTGTAATTTATCTATAATATGTATGTATTTAGAAATATATAAAGTATGTTTATTATTATTATTATGTTTATAAGTATGTTTATCAGTTGTCTAGAACCCATAACACAAGCTCTGCTTAGCTTGGGACTAGATGGCGTTGTGTAATAGTTGTGGAATATTATTATTATTACAATGATGTTACGAATCAAAATTCGAGAGCCGGCTCGTGATGTCAAAAGTAAACCCTGTACTTGGTAGTGACGTATTATCAATTTTTAAGAATCGTATCTTCGTCAATTTTGGTTTACGTAACAAAAGAAAAAATACGGTTATTATTAGTGGACATCCCTCCAGTGTGTACAAAGCGTTTCGCCAATACTTTATTTGTATGCACAGCTAAGGAGTTGAATTCTCTGCCAGAGTCTGTTTTTCCTGATAGCTACAACCTTGTGGTCTTCAAGTCAAGAGTGAATATGTTACTTCTAGTCAAGTGTGCTTCATCGTCAGTTACCATCAGCAGGCGTAGCATGGCGCCGTAGAAAGGGATTTTGTCAACGGAAGAAAAGACAAAATGACAGAACGTAGAATTTTTTTTTGCGTTTTAGGCATGGTAATGTAAAAAATATAGAAAATAAACGTTCTTTTCTACAATGGTGTACGAATGGTGCCACGTTTGTGCAAAAAAACAGTCGATTTATATGGAAATAACGATGAAATAACTTTGTCTTTCCTTGGTAAAATAGAGATAGAATCGCCATGCTACGCGTGCTGGAGAGATAGTGGTCAAACGTGAGCTTATCAAAAAATAAAGTATAACAAGACGTGTGGACCCGCGGGCAATAAGTTAATGTTCAAATAAATCAATTGAATCGGCGTCAATTTAGATAAACAATAATAAGTAATAGTTTTGACCTCCGACATAACCTCGAATGATGTCATTCATAATATTAGACTAATATTAAGATTTGATTGTTCCTATTATAGTAATAATAGACAACTTTACTCAAACAAGGTTTAAAGATAGATTATCAAAAAATATTTGTGCCGTATTTTTTCTTACGTTACGAAAACCAAAATTGACGAAGATAAAACGCTTCTAAGGGCCTATGCACACCACGTTTTTTAAACGTGCCGTCGACGCGCGTTTGTAGCGATGCAAACGCGCGTTTGATACTTTGTACCACGACAACAAACTGCTCTGATGGACAAAAACGCGCCGTGCGTTTAAAAAACGTGGTGTGCATAGGCCCTAAAAGTGACAAAACGTCACTCGGTCGGTATAATTTTACAGGCGTTATGACGTCATAAGCCACCACTCCCGGATTTGAAGCGTTTTATCTTTTTCAATATTCATTTTGTTCATTATTTTTCAACACTCTAACTAACGGACTAAATTGATTTTCAATTTATTTATGCAATGACTACCATTTTAAATAATGGGCAAAATTGTCCTCCGTTTGCGGAATAACACTCGAAGTCATTTTTTTTTTAATTAAAAACCTAGGTGTTGTCCGCGACTTCGTTCGCCCCTCATTCCCCCCTTTCTATATAACCTATAATCATCTCTATGTATATCAAAAAAAGTCAATAAGATTAGTTAGAAAATATGTAATTACTAGATCATAATTAGTAATTACTAGTCAGTTTCTTTGTTAAGATAACTGTTTAATTATAGGTTATATAGTCGCTAATAGATGATAATTGATCATTAGTTGCAATAGTGAGATCATCCGTTCTACACATTGAGCTATTATTACTACGTATAGAGACGACACCACGTATCAACACTGTCCCATCCAGGATGAGTGCGCGCGCCTAGAGCACGCCACAGAGCTGTCAAACAACTGAATGAACTTGTGCGCGTGCACTCATCCTGGATGGGATGGGAAGTCATCATCATCTGCCTAGCCTTTTCCCAACTATATTGGGGTCGGCTTCCAGTCAAACCAGATTCTGCTGGATATCAGTATTTTACATGGAGCGACTGAAGGGAAGTAAGATTAGAAAATAAAAATGTAATTACTAGATCATAATTTGTAATTTGTTAAGATAACTGTTTAGTGAAGTTATAGTTTTTAAACTCGCCAATAGATCAATTACCAATTGATATATTACTAGACTCCTAATAAGTGAGATCATCCGTTCTACATTATTATAATTATGAATCAATTTAATGACACAGACGGTATAGGGTAATTACATTTTTATTGTGATTCAATAGTACTCTACATTAATAATCGCGCGGGCATGCGGACGGCGAGTAATGGGTAGGGTTGCCATCTCTAAAATGTGAAAATCAGGACAAGACGTGTGAAAACCCCGGATTTTTGGGTCCAGAACTCAGACAAGAGTCGAAGTGCGCTCAGGGCAACGACGTTATATTACTAAAGTACGATTATTAATTTTAGTCAGTAATATGACATTTGTTCTCTATAGAAATGTATTAAATTTCACTGTATCAGTGACAGTTGCACTTGTCATTTTACTGACTACAATTAATAATGGTACTTTAGACTCCGTATGCACGATCTAAAGAACAAAAACTATTCTGTCAACTCGCTGAGGTACTACGTAAGCGAGAGGGACGGGGTACTGCGTTGTGATTGGCTAACTCAAGGTCTGTTCTGTCTCAAGGTATGTTTACGGCTCACAGGATTGATCTAAATGAGACGGATATAAGAGTTTTTTGCCTAATGTGTTGACAGACATCGGTCGCCTGTTATTAGGAGTCTAGTAATATATCGTCGTTGTCTAGCGCCATCTCATTTCCACAATGGAACTATACTCTCGCTTTAAAACGTCATGGACAGGGGTACATATCTTCTTCATCCATATCACCCTTCACACAGTCCAGTTATCGTTTAAATAGGACATAACGTGGGCATACAATAACATAATTACAATAACAGAAATATGAATAAATTAAATTATAAATAACTCTGAGATACATTAAGAAAATAACGCAATCAGTTATGAGTCATTGTCATATCGACACATAGTGTGTTACAAATTATTTCGTGTCTATCTGTTGTTTATTTTTAATATTTTTCCAATATACGCAACAAATTTTTAAGCAGTTTTCCATACAAATTCCTACCAATTCCTCGCTGTAGTGAGGTGAAAAGTTATGTGTTGCACTCGGCAGCAAAGTTATTCTGCGTCTCGTACATTTGAAAACTTCACTACGTTCAGGATTCTATATTTGCACCGCTCGCTTCGCTCACGGTTCAATCTTAGGATCCTTAGCTTGCTCAGTTTTCAATTCAAGTACTCACGCCATAAAAAACAACTTTGCATTTCATAACAAATAACTATTTCAATACACTTTCTGAGGGCATGCGGGCGGTGAGTTATGGTTGACTCGCCGTCCGATCATGGAACATGCCCGGGTCGACGGCGCGTTGTGTTCCACGAGCGCCTCAAAGAGCTGTCAGCAATCTGAAGGCGCCCCCTAAGAGGGCCATCTGTCTCACTAGGTAACCGTGGCTCTGGTACGTAAAGGGCTATTGAAGATTCACCGTGGATTTGAGTCAGTACAAGTCTGACCGTCCCTCCCGCCCTGCCCCGGGGTGGGAGGACTCATTTGATGATTTTACCACGATGAAAAAACACTCTTCCGGACCTAACAGATTTTCAATTAATTTATATGCAGTCATTGATCTATTACTACTACGTATAGAGACAACACCACGCATCACCACTGTGTCCCATCCAGGATGAGTGCGCGCGCCTATGTTCATTCAGTTGTTTGACAGCTCTGTGGCGTGCTCTAGGCGCGCGCTCATCCTGGATGGGACACAGTGGTGATGCGTGGTGTCGTCTCTATACGTAGTAATAATAGCTCAATGTATGCAGTAACGTGCTGTATACAATTAGTATAAAAAAGTAGATTATATTCTACTTTTTCAAATGGAGAGATCTAATGGGACGTGAGCGAAGCCGTAGCCAGAATGTAGTGTTAAAACAAATTAAAATGATAAATTAAAATCGTAATCAACGATGACGAATCATTGACACGTTTATTTTAATAGAATATTGTGTCATACATGTAGGTATATAATAATATGTTGTACGTTATATGTTTGTTATTTAGTATGTACTTAGAGTCAGTTACGTTTTTGCTAAGATACGTACATTGTTTTATTTAAGTATATTTATATAATATTTTAATCTTCAATACTCTTCATGTGGCTAAGAGAGTGATTAGTATGAATGTTGATGAATGGAGAGGAAGAGGAAGGACAAAGAAAAGATGGATGGATTGTGTAAGGAATGATATGAATGAAAAAGGAGTAAATGATTCGGAAACGTTTGATAGGGGAGAATGGAAGAAAAAAACGTGTTGCGATGACCACAAGTAAAATGAGATAAGGGCAGGAAGAAGATGATGAGGTAGGTATTTGGCAGCATCAATAGATTGCAATGAAAATAATGGACACAAAGATTATTTCACACCTACTGCGAGGAAATAAATTCGATTTTTGAAATTTGATGTGGTACGATAACCTTCGAACGTGAAGTTGGCACCACTGTAAGCGATCAGCTGTTGCTGCCAGCGGCCGCCATTACTGATACGACTCCTTGGTGAAAGTTTTCATACGGTTTTCTTTGAGGTTCCAAATTCAAATCACATTATTCCCACGGGAATAATGAAATTCAGTACATATATTATTCCCGGCTCGAGCGAGGGGGAATAATGTCATGCTTTACAGTAGGTTTGCCTGACGTATAATATGACATTTACGAGCAAGTAGTGTGAAAAGATTATTTTTCGTACCACTTGCTCAAAAAAGTGACATTCTATGCCACAAAAAGCGAACATAACAATAGTCATTTTTAATCTGTGAAAAACAGGGAAAGAATGTTGTACTGAATTTCATTCTCTCTCTAGGGAGAGAATGTGATTTAAATTTGGAATACTTAGATTACGGTAGACTCGATCGAAAGCTAACCAGAACAATAAAACATAAAAAAATAAAGATTTCGAGTCGACAACATATATCCGCAAAATTCGGATTGTCGAGTATTTTGTAAATTTCTAATGATTTTCTGACCAGACAGATCGCAGCCGCCATTATTGACATCGGTTATCATGTTGAGTTTTTTTTTCTTTCTTTATTTTCGGCCTATGACTTACCATGACACTTACATTTAGTACTTTGATGTGTAGTATTTGGGACACACGTTTCACCCGAGCGAAGCCGGATTTTCATCTAGTTAAATAAAATTACGAAAACCGACGAGGCCGTATGAGCTTGATGCCTTTGCTTTTTTAATTTGCCGCGTTTTTGTATTCTTCAAATACATATACGTTGAGTTTATTTTTACTTATTTTTATAAATAAGTTAATGTTAAATATGAATGTTTAAAATGCGTATCTCATATTATTACTGTGTTATTTTTTTCGCAAATGGTACGAAAAGTAGAGTATTTTCCTCGGTGATAAAGCTGTCTTAGTCTTGGGTGAACATAAATCCCTCGCTACACTCAGGACTCGTCTTAAATCCCTCGCTTCGCTCGTGATTTAAGTTTTTAACACCCTCGCTACGCTCGGGAGTAAACCTCGAGTCCTTTGTTACGCTCGCGATTTAATTCGCCACCCGCGACAGAAGACCCTGCTTTATCCCCTTGGTTAATAATCTACTATTTTATGGTTTAGACAGCGGGGGCTCGTGACGCCAGAAGCAAGTAAAATTGGTACTTGCTTGTGACGTTTCGCAAATTCTAAGTGTCGTATCTTCGTCAATTTAATATCCTACTATAATCCAACTGATGGACTCATTAGATTTATTTGGTCTAATACCCTATTTGTTTGTTCCTTGAGGGGATCGAACCCGACCACGCCAATAGTGATGACAATCAATTGCTGTTCGTTAGTCTCGCTAAAACTCGAGAACGGCTGGACAGATTTGGCTAATTTTGAATTATTTTTGGAAGTCCAGGGATGATTTGAAAGTGAAGTGAGTAAATACTTATGACTCTGAGGCGGTACGAAGTTTGCCCGGCCAGATAGTAACTAATAAAAGTCCCAACATACCTTCTGCAAGAACGAGTTGATCCATTTTGTGAAAGTCTTCTTCTGTATATGCAATCGTTCTTCCTGGAGCGCCTTGATGCGCCCCTGCTCGAACTTGAGCGCGTCTTCCCGCTGCGTCATGTTCGTACGCTGCTGCACTGCCGTCGCGTAACCTCCCGGCTCATACTGTTGCCCTGGTACCGGAGAAAATTTGAGGTTAATAAATGTAGATTTTTGGGAGGTTTTGACTAGCAGTAATGACTGTCAAAGATCTACAAATGACAGCCGAGATCAACGGCCGAAAGATCTATAAATGGCAATCAAGAACAACAGCTTAATGATCTAATTATGGTCGGGACCAACGGCTTAAAGTTCAGCAAATGACAGTCGGGAACAACAGCTTTAAGAGCTACAAATGACAGCTGGGAACATCGACTAAAAGATCTACAAATGACAGCCGGGATCATTGGCTTAAAGATCTACAAATGACAGTCAGCACCAACGGTTTTCTGTGCTTTCCGAAGCACTGACGTAACACGCTACGATCGATAGTCATCCATTCACTGACAGACCTCGACAAGCGTTCCTTTACATTGAAGGCTTGAAGATCTAACGACACAGCCTTTTCAATCACTCTTGCTAATGACGCGATTCGCGCAATTTGCAATTTCTACTAACTAAAAATGAAAATCGTCCTTGCTACTACGATATAATGATGCAATTAGATTGACTTGACGTCGTCGTGGCGAGCGTGTTTTGTTTTTCATGTACTCGTGGATAACCGCACGTTTTATGTCATATGTCGTAGTGGTATGGATGATTTTCACTTGTAGTTGGAATCGGTCGAATTGCGTCGCGTCGCGTCATTTTGAAGCTTCCTAATACTCACCATATTTTCTGGAAGGCTGGTAATCCTGATATGAATAAACACTGACGTTACTCAGTTGCCGCTGCATTTTTGTGGTGCGGCAACACTTAGCACAAAGTTCTCATTAGAATGGCAACACTGTTTGCCGCAGATTCACTACACTTCTCACTTTTTTTTTGTTATCTTTTGTTTTTGTGCTTAACCTGAGATAGAATTAATCTTTTATTATTTTGAATACTAATTCGGATATTTTTGGCCGATATTTTTACTTTTTTGATAGATTCGTGAATTATTTGTGCATTTATTTTGTTAATAAGACTTACAAACTTTTAAACTTATACAGGGCTTAAATAAATACCTAACGGAAAAATAGTCAAACAATTGCGGGGAGAATTTAATACATTCTTTCGACTATTTTTACGTTGACAGGCCTGTTGGTCTAGTGGTTAGTGACCCTGACTGCTATGCCGGAGGTCGTGGGTTCGATTCGCACCCAGAACAAATGTTTGTGTGATGAGCATGATCATTTGTTCTGTGTGGGTGTAATTTATCTATAATATGTACCTATGTATTTAGAAATATTAAGTATGTTTATCAGTTGTCTAGTCTAGTGTCTTATTTGTGACGGGAACGGCCAGGAACCAAAGTTGACGAAGAATAAAAATGGCAAAACGTCACAAGCAAATACAGTTTTTGCTTGCATTTGACGCTACGAGCCCCAGTTTCCCCCCCACTATCGAATTTTAAAGGATAGCGAGTCTAATAATCGCAAAATGCCATTTCAAGTAATAAATCAACACGTCACAAAGATGTCACCACAGTCGCTGCTCTCATTAATAGCATGTCACATGTTAATTGTCATAACCATTGATTTCCGGTGACCGCATCGGAAAGAATTTCAGGGTTACTGCATTGAGCTATTATTACTACGTATAGAGACGACACCACGTATCACCACTGTGTCCCATCCAGGATGAGTGCACGCGCACAAGTTCATTAAGTTGTTTGACAGCTCTGTGGCGTGCTCTAGGCGCGCGCACTCATCCTGGATGGGACACAGTGGTGATGCGTGCGTCTCTATACGTAGTAGTAATAGCTCAATGGTTTACTGTACGTTTAACTAGTAGGGTAGTTTACTGTATAAATAAATTGAAATTCTGTTCAGTCCGTCAGTTAGAATATTGAAAAATAATGGACAAATCAAAGAATAAACTCATCAACGACGATATATTACTAGACTCCTAATAACAGGCGACCGATGTCTGTCAACACATTAGGCAAAAAAGTCTTATATCCGTCTTATTTCGACCACTCCTGTGAGCCGTGAACATACCTTGAGACAGAACAGACCTTGAGTTAGCCAATCACAACGCAGTACCTCGTCCCCCTCGCTTACGTAGTACCTCAGCGAGTTGACAGAATAGTTTTTGTTCCTTAGATCGTGGAGTCTAGTAATATATCGTCGTTGGGACTCATTTTTTTTTTTGAATCAATGAATATTGACAAAGACCCTTCAAAATTCGGAAGTGTGAGCTTGTAACGTCATAATGTTTGTAAAATTGTACGGACCGAGTGACGTTTTGTGATTTTTAGAAGCTTCATCTATTCTAACCTCTCTTCATGTTATCTAATCAAAAAAGTTTAATTAGTCCGAAAGATAAATTAAGTATCAAAATAACATCTGTCCCGTATTTTTCCATTGTTACCTAAACCAAAACTGCCGAAGACACAACGCTTCTAAAAGTCACAAAACATCACTCTGTCGTTATAATTTTACAGGCATTATGACGTCACAAAGCCTCCACTCCCGAATTTCAAAGCTGAAAGTTGTCAATTTGACAAAAAAAGCAAAAAATACGTCTTAATAACATTTTGACAGGCCTGTTGGTCTAGTGGTTAGTGACCCTGACAGGTATTTTTTTTTTCTTTTTTTTTCTCGAGTGGTCATTAGTAGGTCCATCCTCTGGTGCCGGCTTATCGTTGAATTTTGGGACATGTTGTATATGTATGGTTATAAGTTGTCTAGTACTGAACACAAGCTCTGCTTAGCTTGGGACTAGATGGCGTTGTGTAATAATTGTGGAATATTATTATTTAAAAAAAAAAGCGAATTGTGTCGCATCCCGCCACGGAGAAGGTCCCTAATAAAAGAAAATGAGATGAATTTTGATCTAAAACACAACAATAGCTCTCTCGGTAGCCCTGCACAATGCTGCGCAGGCGCATGACCGTGAATTACCGCTAACGGGGCGGGTCGCGTGCCATTGACCACTACAACACATAACATCACGCTAATTACTGAGTGCTGGGTAATCAGAGGCTATGTAGACCAGGAAATGTACTTAACCGCGTATTTTTATAGAAGGTTTGCTGACGACCATATTGTGAGTTTGCCGTATATTTGACTTTTGACAGGCCTGTTGGTCTAGTGGTTAGTGACCCTGACTGCTATGCTGGAGGTCGTAGGTGAGATTCCCACCCAGGATAAATGTTTGTGTGATGAGCACGATCATTTGTTATGTCTGAGTGTAATTTATCTATAATATGTATGTATTTAGAAATATATAAGAATGTTTATCAGTTGTCTAGTACTCATAACACAAGCTCTGCTTAGCTTGGGACTAGATGGCGTTGTGTGATAGTTGTGGAATATTATATTATATATCATTACTTCCCAGAATTTGATCCTTATTAGCAACACTATCGAATGGTGTAATAATACATATACAGGGGGTAATTTTTTCCACAATTAACAGGTTCAAATTCTGGCCAGGATTATTGATTTTTCTAGAACCCAATGATGCAGATTTAGTTTTCATCAAAATCGGCCTCGAGACTCCTTTCAACGTTTTTCGATATTCCCCATAGTTTCGGTCTATACAAGCCCAACTGAAAATTCAGCCTGTAAGTATATGAAAATAACTAAAAACCTCCCGTTTTTTGAAGTTGGTTAAAAAATAATTTGCAGTATTTTATTGTTAAACGTACACCGCAAAGCGTAGCGTATGACGTCCACCATGTTCACTTTAAAAGTAAATTAAATATAAATAAAACGAATATTTAAGGGGGGCTCCCATACAGCATACATGATTTTTCTGCAGTTTTTTAACAGACTTCAAAAAATAAAGTAAGTTCTCAGTTCGACATGTATGTATGTATGTTTGTCCGCAGTTATCTCGCGTTTGGCTGAACCGATTTTGATGCGGTTTTAAACAAAAGTGTTCGTTACATTCTGGAGAAGGTTTGAGTATAACAATAATGGATAACTCGTGAAGTTGCCCACGTAGATCCGTTTTTGTTACTTATTAGGATTGTAGATTTTCAAAGACGCCGATTATATTATAAAGGTTGAATATCTTAACTAAAAAGGGAAAAATAAAAACTTTAAAAAAAAAGGAACCGACTTCAAAACCAAACACAAAAATACTGTAAAAAACAAAGCCACCGACTTCCAAAAGAAAAGTTATTTTACAGTTTTTTTGTGTTTGGTTTTGAAGTCGGTTCCCTTTTTAAAAAATGTTTTTTATTTAATACGTAGTGCGGAAACATTCGTGTGCGTTTCCAAACCGTACTTAACCGGTCTATTTTTTCTTTTTAATTTGTGTATCGCATGGCACGCGCCATGTTACGGTTCGATGTCGGTCGCATGGTCAGTGGCCACGCGATACGGCTCGCCTGTTATGTACGAATACGATTAGTTTATTATTAGTACGTCAGCTTTATCGCGAGTTATTTTTTTTTATATGACTTTATTTTCGTACAGACGCCAGCACATCAAGCTACCACAATCTGTCTTCCTTCAATAGATTTTCAACTTCTTCACAATACTTTAAGGTGGTTTGGCAAAATGTTACAAATTCGGTTAGATTGACCTGTTGGCATCTATATCTACTTATCTTCAGTTTAATTTGGCGAAAGCGAAATATGTCTGAATTTAAAAATGCCCATCTTTAAATTCAGACATCTTTCGCCTTACTACGAAAAAAATAACCATCTGTTAAACAATTGGTTAAAAATCTGACAATGTTAAATCGGTACGTTGAATTATGGATCATTTTAGCAGATACTTTTTTTAAGACAATGTACAACAGATGTTTATCTTTTTATATAATAATGGCGGAAAGTGTTCTTAAATTAAAAAAACCCGGGAATCACTTAAAAAAAAATAGTACACAGTTGAACTATGGCAAAACGGTATTATTTTAAACGTAACATGCAAATAAACGATAGTTTACAGTTACCAATCTCTCACACTTCATTTTATAACATACAACTTGTAATTAGTGATGCACGAGCCGATACGATACATTAAAGTATCGATAATCGAAAAAAAAAACATCTCCACTTTACGTGTACTGGAGGTACCCTAAAAAAATATTTTACGAGATTTTATTTTACCACTTTTTCGGAACAACAAATTCGTATATTTACACCAAATTGCAGCTTTCTAGTACTGGGCGTCTCTGAGCTAAGCTGCGGACGGACGGACGGACGGACGGAAGGACATGGCGAAACTATAAGGGTTCCTTGTTGACTACGGAACCCTAAAAAATACAAATTAGCTAAAGTATCGATATCGATACAAATCCAAGTACAGCACATCCCTACTCGCAAGTTACGTTATCGATGCCAGTTCAATGGCCGCGTTGTCAGCAAATATAAATTATATGGAACGGACGACCCAGCGATATTATTGTGTCAGATAATGCAGTTTTTTTTGCATCATTGAAGTACATTGATTTGATGTTTTTCAATGCGTTTTTATACTTGTTTTGTAGTTAAAGATTCATCGTGTAACATTAGGAAATGAAATGGAACCAGAGACGTAGCTAGCAGCGAATATAGCATCAATCACATTGTTGTAGTTTTTGATGTTGGTAACAAATAAAAAATAGGAGATTACTATTTATGATCAGTCTTTATAAAAATTCAGTTTTCACGAGCAGTGGTGACCCAGTGGTATCGGTCTCGAATTACGAGTTGTAAGGTCGTGGGTTTCGAATCCCGCCAGATGCATTATTTTGTGTAATTTATCTCATCACCACTGCTCTCAAAACGTGAAGGAAAAGATCGTTAGGAAACCGGCATGTCCACACAGTTTTCAACTTCGCAAATAGCGGTCAAAAAATTACAAGTTTTAATTAATTTGGCAACTTTACTGTATGGAAATATTGGAAATAAGAAACATGGCTCTGAAGTGCACTAAAATTCATTAGGGAGTGCAATAACTAATATCGTTACACCGAATATAAAGTTTTAGAATTTAGATGTAATAAAAGTATTTGGAAACTTGCGAAATGCCTATTCTACGACTGAAAAGGTTACAACATCAAATTCAGTGTTTTAATTGCATTCCTATATCGATTTTTAGTGCACTACAGAGCCATATTTCATATTTTCATACAGTAACGAGCACGCCGCCCGCGACTTCGTCCGCGTGATTTTCGAACTTTACTTTTGTGAATTTTTACTCCCAGCCACCCTCTATAAGGGATACTTTTCGAAAATATAAATCAATATTCAACAAAATTTATATCGACTGGCCTGTTAGTCTAGTGGTTAGTGACCATGACTGCTATGCCGGGGGTCGTGGGTTCGATTCCCACCCAGGACAAATGTTTGTGTGATGAGCATGATCATTTGTTCTGTGTCTGGGTGTAATTTATCTATAATATGTATGTTTTTAGAAATATATAAGTATGTTTATCAGTTGTCTAGTACCCATAACACAAGCTCTGCTTAGCTTGGGAATAGATGGCGTTGTGTGATAGTTGTGGAATATTATTTATTACTCGCAGTATCCCGCGTCTTGGGTGGTACCTACGTTCTTAAAATAACCCCAATGAATATATTGGGATTCCTTGCTAACAACCCCAAAACAACCCCTAAGGGGTTGAATTTCGCAAGATCCTCACTTAGTGAGAACCTATGTCTAAAGTAGAACCTCCTGTAAAATTTGAGACCTCTAACTATCAATACATCAATCCCGTTTTAACAAAGTTTCATACAAACTATCGACCCCAAAAATAAACCCCTCAGGGGTCGGATTTCGCAAAATCTCGTCATAGTGAGCATCTACGTTCTAAAAAGACACTCCATGCAAAATTTGGAATTCCTAGCACCATTAGTAGCGAAGTTTCATACAAACTATCAACCCCAAAAACAACCCCTTAGGGGCCGAATTTCGCAAAATCCGTTCTTAGTGCTCACCTACGTGGTATAAGGAGGGCTAATGCCTAATTTCAAGTTTCTAGGCCAAGCGGTTTGGGCTGTGCGTTGTCAGATCAGTCAGTCAGTTTTGAATTTTATATATATATATAGATAGATAGAAATTGCTAAATTAATTAAAACTTGTCAAAATTTGACAGCTATTTGACAGCTATTTGCGATGTTGCCAACTTTCTGGTTACGTGCTCTTAATTTGTGTTTATTTTTCCTTATATGTGCCGATTTATTATAATGCCTATATTTTTCACCTTCTATTGCACTAAATAATTGTATTTTCTATCTATTTCTACTCGAGAAACACATACAAAGATATACTTACCTAAATTCATTCAATAAGTATGCCATATTTACTTAAGGTATCGTTCGAGGAGCGGCCCGACTTATTCCTTATCTTTATTTACTTGAAATTGATAACAATATGGAATACCACACTTCACTAATAATATTGTTGAAGTGAACATAGAAAATACGGAATCTTTTCAAAATATTCATCATCAGCCTGCCTTTTCCCAACTATATTGTGGTCGGCTTCCAGTCGAATCAGATGCAGCTGAATATCAGTATTTTACATGGAGCCTCCATAATCCAGTACCTAACTGGGTAATACGATACCCCATAGTAAGACTGGTTGTCACACTTTAAAGCTTCTGACTAATAGTAACGACTGTCAAAGATCTAGAAATGACAGCCGAGACCAACGGCTTTACGTGGTTTCCGAGGCACGGAAGTAATGCGATACGATCGTTGGTCACCCATCCACAGACCAACATCGGCAAGCATAGCTTAACTTTGAAGATATACAATGTGTAACGTTAATAGCGCACAACCTCTCGTGGGGTAACTCAGCACATTTTACTTAACAATGTTTGTTCTAAGACTTTTGAAAATTCGCAAAAAAAAAAAAAAAACTTACTGATAGGCCCGACCAATTTCTGATTTTGTATGAAAAAGCAAATTTTTTTTTGCGAATTTCCAGAAGTCTTATAACAAACATAACAAACATTGTTCAGTAACATGGGCTGAGTTACCCCACGAGAGGTTGTGGGCTATTAACGTTACACATTGTATAATGCAGAATAACAGTAACAGTAAAATATTTATGACATTTCAAGCACACGCTTAGATTTAATCGTGATAATTTCTTAACTACCAATTTCTATTGCTTTACAAGCATTTTTACCCAATGAAAAATTAACACCTAACTGCTAATACCACTAACGCCAAACACTTAGTAAGCATAAGAAAGAAAGTCTAGATAGACTTGTAAAAGTGCTACGTTGTTAGAATTTTGTAAAGCCTGTTTCACGACCTCGGGTGATGCGACTTGCGACGCGACTTCTGGCAAGTGACGTATTCGCTTTAAGACGTCATGGTAGGCCAGCATTAGCGGTTGCTGGAACAACAAGGGCAAATAGAAGCTAGTTTTGTTTGTTACTAGCGTTTGCCAGCAGGTTCGCCCGGTCCCCTTATTGCTTATGTCCCTCAGGACCAACACAGCTTTCAACTGGTGAAAGAATTTTTGTAATCGATCCACTAATTGCGGAGACTATTCAACACAAAAAAACAATCAAATCAAGAAAATTATAATTAATTAATCTTTAAATATTATTATTTATTTATAAACTAACTAGCGGCCCGTCCCGGCTTCGCACGGGTGGAGGACCCGGTCTAAAATTTGAGATTTAAACTATCCTATCTCTCAAGTTGGATCGAACTGCACATGGTGTGCGAATTTTATTATAATCGGTTAAGTGGTTTAGGAGTCCATTGAGGACAAACATTGTGACACGAGATTTATATATATTAAGATTTTATTTAAGACATTTTGTTTGTTTCACGTAACATTAGTGTAGATTCCATAATCGCTGTCCATGCATATCGCTTAAACTGGTAACTTGTGGCCACGCCATTAGACTTGTAAAAGTGCTACGCTGTTAGAATAATACATGGATTTATGTAAACATGGAGAAAGTAATGTGAATGGAATATTGGTTTGGAGAATCACATTGTTATATGTATAGAAACACGTTGTGAACTGGGTGGCCACATTTTATTTAAAGAAATATAAGGGATTCGGCTGATGGAAAGAGCTATGCTCGGAGTTTCTTTGCGGGATAAAATCCGGAACACGGATATTCGGCGAAGAACCAGAGTCACCGACATAGCTCGTAAAATTTGCAAGTTGAAGTGGCAATGGGCAGGCCACATCGCTCGTAGAACTGACAACCGATGGGGAAGAAAGGTTCTCGAGTGGCGACCACGGGCCGGAAGACGCAGCGTAGGTAGGCCTGCCACTAGTTGGACCGACGACATCGTGAGAGTCGCGGGCAACCGATGGATGCAAGTGGCGAATTGTCGATCGTCGTGGCGGTCTAAGGGGGAAGCCTATGTTCAGCAGTGGACGTCTTCCGGCTGATGATGATGATGATGAAGGGATTCGGCTTGGTTGCAAAAGGGAAGTTTGGAAAATTAAGTTCATGTTACCTTGTTAAATAATTAGGTTTTCATAGGTAAGACGTAAGAGCATCTAAAAATATGTTTTTTGTTTTTGAGGTTAGAAGTTGTGAACAACAATATTTAAAAAAAAAAACATTTATTCCGACATTTCCGGTGTTTTTCCAAAAAAAAAAGAATTTTAGAAAAACTTGTTCTGACCATTGAACTATAATGCTATTATTACATAGTTAATAGCTCAATGGTCCTGACTATGACTGTGTACAAAAAATAGCCAAATCATTTTTTTTTATGTCAACCATTTATTTAAATAAGGCCATTAAAACTACTTAAAAACACTTTTGAATGTCAAATACGGAAGGAGATTCGAATCTTTTGCATAAAATTACTTGGGAGACATTAATATCTTACAATTAAAAATGCTAGGCTAATAAAAAATAACAGAATATTTAATTAAATAGCTGAGTAATTATCCAATTAAAAGTGAACGCATCCATTGCAAAAAAAAAATCTCATATGACAGCTATGCAATTTGCAAACGAACTTTTCAAACGTCAAATCAAAACAATAAATTGTCAATTTATCACCCGTTTTGACCGACTTTTCAGTGAAAGTAAATTAAAATCAAACATTTTTGCAACTAGCTAAACAACTAAGATTTGGACAACGACGCAGGGGGTGGCAGGGGCCTAAACTAACAATCAATGTCAAAGGATTTTTGGCGGGATTTTTTTGTCTGTCTATGGTCACGTGTTTTTTTTTTTCTTTGAGAAACATGTGCTAACCGTATGGCGTATGTTTCAATAGAATTCGTCATCGCTTTTGAGTCAAAGTTGTCTTAGAATTTAAGATTAGAACAATAGTGTCGTCTTTAGAACAAAAAAAATGATCACAATGGTAGGACGAACGTATAGACTTAAGGGTTTTTTTTATGTGCTAAAAATCAAATGAATCATCGAATGAATCCTCCCACCCAGGACAGGACGGGCGGGAGGAACTGTCAGACTTGTAGTGACTAAAATCCACACTGTCCTTCGATAGCTTTTTAAATTCTGGAGCCACTACTTGATTGATAGTCCCGAAACCCCGGTAGGCTTTGGCCCTCTAAGGGGGCCTCGGGTAACTCTAAGATTATAAAATATCCATATTCAGTGTCAAAACGAAACGCAACTCTATCATCGTGTAGCCACTTAACAAAAAAAATGGATATTTTTAGGTAGGTAAAAAATGGATATTTTTAAGTAGGTAATAAATGGATATTTTTTTCTTCCTTTTTTAGCCTACTAGGAATCTGGACATAGGTACTGTAATCTAAGGGGTAACTTCTTCAGCTAAGATCAAAGGGTATGCCCTTTAAACGTCTCATAACTTAACAATTTAATTTTCTCAAATATTTGTGTAGTAAATTCTAGGAAAAATAATGAACGTGACGAATAATTTTAGTCATCACTTTATAATGTTGGATTACGTCACCGTACAAAGGTCGGAGGCGCTAGCACAAGTGCGCGATCGCAGCGTAAACGTCAACTAAATAGTATCACATTACTTGCTGTTGTCAGCGACTTTGCTCGCGTTTATTCGAAAATTAACCCACTAATAACATGATAAACGGTATCTTATGTGTTTTTCGAAAGCTGAAGAGTTAGTTCGTTCGCTAACCTCAGGAACTACTCAGGGGCCTTAGTCAAACAGCATTCGACAGTAAACGACAATCGTTATCGTTCATCAGTCACCAATACATTTTCAATACAGTTTCGTTCGTTATCGATTAGCAGTTTTTAATAGATTTTCAACTTTACGCGCTGGAGTTTAAAGTTGAAAATGTATTGGTGATTGATGAACGATAACGATTGTCGTTTACTATCGAATGCTGTTTGACTAAGGCCCCTGGTTCGACATGTTTTTTTTTTGAGTTGGATAGTCTATATGTATATCGAAGAAGGCTATAGGCTATATAACATCACGCTACGACCAATAGGAGTCAAACAGCAAGTGAAAACACGGGTTAGGATAGTACACACGGCTACACATCAAGCTATACAAAACCAGTTTGTCTTGGTCTCGCTTCGTACGATTTTAGCACACAATGAACGATCAGCTAATACTGGTTTTACATAGCTTGATGTGTAGCCGTGTGTACTAAATCGAAATCAAAGCAATATTTCAATTTTACCATCACAAGTTGTTACGGTTTAGGCGCAAAATAGCAACCTAGGCGCAAAAGGACAAGTTCTTAAAATGTGAAATTTTCTAAACGCCTAATTTTCAAAATTGACAATTCTTTATAAGCCTAATAGGGTATTTTACTCAAAAACAAAAACATATTAGGCCGAAATAGATTATTAAAAAATATTAGACCCGTATTTTTTCTTTTGTCACACAAACCAAAATTGACGAAGATACAACACTTCTAAAAATCACAAAACGTCACTCAGTCGGTACAATTTTACAAGCGTAATGACGTCACAAGACCCCATTCCCGAATTTGGAAGCGTTTTATAATATCTTTGTCAATATTCATTGATTTAAAAAAACAAAAAAATACGTGTCCATTATTTTTTAGTATTATTACTTATTATTGACGGACTAAATAGATTTTCAATTTATTTATGCAGTAAAATACCGTATTCTCAAAGTGCGAAATGATCCTGAATGACAGTACACTAGTACAGTACTGTAGTTGCCGGCTGGCTATAATGAGCTATGACCTTAACATTGCGCATACGCATACAACGCTCGCTCGTGCTAGAGCCTCGGTTTACAATGAGAGCCGTTGTAGTCGGTTATATCCGTTTTAGTTCAAATAGTTGTTGTAGGCTGCCGTTGTTGACGGCATAGACTCAATTTGTTTGTCTATGACTGTCATGGCGGTTCGAGGTTGGTCCTTGATTTTGGAATATATGTCAAAAATGTACTGAGACAATTTGTGGGACAGGTCAACCAGATATCGCATTTGTTTTAAAATTATTTCAACAAATCAAGGAATCACTTAATCCTAATTCCGCGTGATCTTGAGTACTTAATAACTAGTTAAGAATAATAAAAATGGTACAGTTTTAAAGGTTTAACTGTTAACTTTAAATTGATACCAAATTCATTCAAATCACGCCATTATTTAAGGAGCTATCCCGAATCCATTACAAGTAAGTGATTCTATACTTTTGCGTGCTAGTGTAGTTTCCAAAGAAATACTCAAATTCGACATTGAACTATTATTACTACGTATAGAGACGACACCACGCATTACCACTATGTCCCATCCAGGATGAGTGCGCGCGCCTAGAGCACGCCACAGAGCTGTCAAACAACTGAATGAACTTGTGCGCGCGCACTCATCCTGGATGGGACACAGTGGTGATACGTGGTGCCGTCTCTATACGTAGTAATAATAGCTCAATGCAATATCACAATAATAATTTAAACGTAGTCATCTTTTTTTTTAATTGGCATCAGATCTTACCGATAATTGGCATTTAAAGTTTTTTGATTCTCATAATAGTCAAAAACAGCTCGAGGCTTTTTTTAAATTATAGTGTAGTCAGCTAATATGTGTTTCAAAAAAAATATCGCGTATCTTCTCTTTGGATTATTTTCAGCATAAAAATGATAAGGAGGATTTAATTTATCTCTATTACGTAAGTAAGGAGAAAATGTTATCTCATTTGCGCGCGCAAAAATGATAAGACACTTCCGGCTAAATTTTTTGTTATTTGGCGCCAGTATACTCGAAAAAAGTATTGACGGAAATGATGATTCAGAGTTCAGAATCAGGTTTAGTGTTAAATATACGTAAATTGTATCATTTAAAAATGAAAATGATATTCTAACTAACAAAACCAAAAATTGCGCGATTTTTTTCGGCTTCCATCTTTCACAGCTCCATAGACAAAATTGTTTTTATTTTTTTTATTTGACAGTTTTAAAAGGCTTTTTTTGTGGGGTGTGTTTATTAAATTACTTAAAGATAAAATCAGTACAAAAGTATCGTCGTCATCATTTTAGTTCAGATTCGCTCATAGCTGGTTATAGCTTTTCTTCTGCCGCACTTTTCATTTCTGTGAGAGATTCGAAAATGGTAAATAGCAGTTCCAAATGACGTAGCACCATAACATCTTTTTTTAATATTTATGTCATGGCTTCTAGGTTTTTGTACCATTACGATAAAATCTTTGTACCGAATACCAGTACCTACTTATATCATTCAGCCACAGATTTTTTTAAAAACCTTTGCTCTGACTTGACTGACTTTAGCTATCGTGACTCAATTCTCCAAACTCTAGGGTGGTAAACCCAGTTTACTTTTCTCAGTCGTTCAACCGCAAAATATTTAATAATAACACCGAATTAGGTTACAATGGTTCCAAGAAAGGCTTACAATAGGTGCGATTATGTTTCAAGGTCACGCCGTGTTCGGATTTTAAATTCGACGCCATATTGTAAGTTTTTGACGCAGAAGGTTAGCTGTCAAAAAGATTTTATTTAAAAAAAAAATAAGATTAAGGAGTTGAAAGAATAAACTGGAAGTATTGTGAGTTAGATTTATGTACTACGTAAGGCCTTAAAAAAGGCGGGAATACCAACTAAGATAAATTACTATATTACTACACTTCTTTGAAAAGAGAACTGCATTTATTTGCACTGAGATCTTTAGGCCACAGTCACAAAACGTCGCCACCGGCATATTTCTTGTACTTTTCATACATTTTATATGGACACATTTTATATGGACACACGGTTGAAGCCGGTGGCCGCCACTCGCTAGCCGCTTCTAGCTTCTCTTGCCGGCGTTTGTGGCTGTCGCGATGGCTCGTGTGCGGCGACACTTTGCGACCGTTGAAATTCACGAACAAGAAGGTAATTTGTGCTATTGGCTAGTATTGAAAAATAAAGAGGCACCGTAGTCCAGACTAAGACAGCACTTTAGGGAGTCAAATTAACTTGATCTACTGACATTTCCCACGACTAAATTATCGTTAGTCAACCAGTGTTTCAAACATGGCGGACTCTTAACATCAAACTAGTTTTTATGCTTCTTTTTTTTTTACTATATTTGCATGTCGGGCATAAGTTGTAGACGAAATATTATTACTATGTAAAGGATATATTTATATGTCTTTGTGAAGCATTTGTATTCGGTTTGAGAATGATTGCGGTTATTTTTAGGGATTCTGTCATTGTGACAGATCGTAAATGTCAATTTGTTACCACACGTGATAAGAAATTGTTGTAGTACATTAGGTACTGGTAGTACTTCATGTAGTTTTCATTAAATTTTATCACATTACTTGAAGGCTTAGGTCTTTATCATCCGGTCTAAGCATAATTTCAAAATTACATGATATAAATTAAAAGAAAAATACCTACGAATAGAAAATAGATAATTTTATAAAAAAAAATTGTTTAAAAATTAGATTATTATATATTTATATCATAAACTATTTCTTTTATTACGTTAACCAAAATTGACTATGATACAACGCTTCTAAAAATCACAAAACGCCACTTGGTCTGTATAATTTTATTACAGGCGTTATGACGTCACAAGCACTCTCGAATTTCGAAGCGAAATCTTTGTCAATAATGATTGATTTAAAAAAAGACAAATTAGGTACCGTATCCAATATTTTTCAAAACTCTAGCTAACGGTCTTATTTGCAATTTATTGATGCAGTCTACATGCCTAATTATTGGCTTTCCTAATATACTAAGTACCTCTTATTAGTTCCACGAACCAATGAACTTGGCGTTACAACTAAATTACAACAAAAAAAAACAGAACATCTTTGTGTTCATTTAAATCTGCGCAAACAATGCAATTTTACGCCACTTTATGGCGGGAACTTCGGGTAACCGTAGACAAAACATTGTTTTTTTTTTCTTTTATAATCTGGGAATGTAGACGTTTGTAGTGTTGTGATCGCAGTCGATATTTCCCACGATAGTTAATTTCAATTGATTTTATAGGTCACTACAGAATACTGTTATTAGGCGAAGATTGATGAATCATTTATTAGTGGTAGTGTTATTTCTGCACTGTATTTGCTCGTTAAAAGGTTGTAGACCTGGTTAAGAATCACGCTGGTTATAGAAACCTGGCGCTAAAGGGAGGAGGCCTATATTCATCAGAGGATAGAAGAGGGCGGAGGATTAATTAGTTAAGTTTTATTATTACAAAAACCTTACAGTGATCTTATATTGAGATTTAAGCCCCACGTTTTATCCTTTTATTCTGTTGCCCTTTACACATTTTTTTTTCTGTAATTTCAGTATTAATATAGTAAAGATGAAACGGTGTGTGTATTTTTGTATCGAAAATACCGAAAGGACCGATTTTAAATTATTTCAACAGTAACAAGCAGCTGTCAATCAGAAGCTAGGTGACTTGGGTTTCAGGGAGAAGCCGCGACAAGTCTACTAAATAATAATACCTACCGACGTACTTGCCTAAACCTCTACCTACTAAAACCTAAGTTGCCTAATTCCAGGCATTGAGTAAGACGCATGGCCAACGTACGTGATTTGTTTCAACACAATGAATAGTCCGTATACATAAGCACTTTGGTCAAATGCGTGATTCTATTGTCAACAATGTTATCACGGTTAAAATTCACACTTCTAACTTATAAACAAGTATGTGGGGAAAACCTTATACTCTATTTCGCGGAGGACGAATTATGATTGACAAAGATATATAATAATAATAATATTCCACAACTATCACACAACGCCATCTAGTCCAAAGCTAAGCAGAGCTTGTATTATGGGTACTAGCTAGACAACTGATAAACATACTTATATATTTCTAAATACAAACATATTATGGATAAATTACACCCAGACACAGAACAAATGATCATGCTCATCACACAACCATTTTTCCTGGGTGGGAATCGAACCCACGACCCCCGGCATAGCAGTCAGGGTCACTAATCACTAGACCAACAGGCCAGTCAATATGATTTCATACTTTTAACTAACTGTTACCCCGAGGTTTCTACCCCGCTGCTCGGCTCCTATAGGTCGTAGCGTGATGTTATATAGCCTATAGCCTTCGTCGATAAATAGACTATCCAACACTGAAAGAATTTTCAAATTCGAACCAGTAGTTCCTGAGACTTCCGTGTCCAATCAAAGTCTTCATCATTTAATCATTTTTTTATGTTCCTTTCTTATGATATTTGTTTCAAGTTGCTTATAAAACTAGGGTTTAAAATCAAATCAATTTTAAGTAAGTTGACATTTCACAAATCGTTACGATTAGATACGAGATGGGATTACAGTAAACATAATTATCAAGTTGACATTTCGCAAAACACTAGTGATGGGACAACCGTAGCCTCGTACCCTAATAACATCGATAAATAATCTTTTTTTCTTTTTATAATCGTAAGTAGTCATAATATCCTTCTTAGCAAAGATAGCGAAAGTTTTAATTATATTCTATTAATAACAATTTGTCATGATGACAATCTTGTAATGCGCAATTGATAAGAATGATTAGTTTATGATGAATGCACTAATGCAGTGTAGAGTTATAAAACAACTTATTTGTGATTTGACAAATAAAACCCAGGGCTGGGCAGGAGGGACTGTCAGACTTGTACTGACTAAAATCCACGGTGTCCTTCAATAGCCCTTTACGTTCCGGAGACACGGCAGCTCGTTAGTCCTGTGAGCGGCAGGCCCTCTAAGGGGGTCCCATCATTCTATTACAAATGCCTACTGTCAAAAAGTTCAGAAAATTAGCTTTGCCATAAAAAAATCTGCCCGTACGTTTTTTTTTAACGTCGCAAAACTTTACCGACCTAGAATCTAGCCGGGCTCTAACAAACAGTGGAAGCCATAGAATGTGGCTAATGGTCTTAAAATGGCGATACGTACTTACACGATCATGATGTGAAGCAAGAACTGCTGATGCATGGATGTAATACCTGGCCGAGATACTTCGATGATTCGCTTATGTACTGAATTAGAGGTAGTCTTGGTTTTGCTTGGTTCGTAGTTATTATACAAGGTGTAACGTTAAAAACGCAAAACCTCTCGTGCGGAGCGGTGCGGACTTTTGGAAATTCGCAAAAAAAAAAATGCTTTTTCATACAAAATGAATCTGGTTTGACTGGAAGCCGACCCCAATATAGTTGGGAAAAGGCTAGGCAGATGATGATACAAAATGAGAAATTGATCGGGCCCATCAGTATGAAAAATAATTTATTTTTTTGCGAATTTCCAAAAGTCTTAGAACAAACATTGTTCAGTAACATGTTCTGAGTTTCCCCACGAGAGGTTTTGCGCATTTAACGTTACACGTTGTAGAGGTAAATATTGGACTTGGTTGGGGTAATAGAGTCAAGTGAATGTAATGCAAAATAAAGATTTAAAGAAAGTATTGATTTAGTTAGCTTAGTTTGAAGATTTAGAGGTACTTTTTTTAAACCAGATTGTCTAAATAAGAAGTTTGTTGTCCGGATTTATCATTTATTTCTTCATTTCGCAACACGTTTGGAGAAAATTTTATTTCTGGAGTGAGAGCAGAGAGAGTAACTGAGAGTAAGAGGAGAAAATAGAAAAAATACGCTATTAGTCAATAGAAAGAGAGTGAAGTCGCTAGCAAATAAATACATGACTTATAGCTGTTTTTTGTTTTGTCAACTTTAATTTTCATAACCCAATAAGTTTGTAATGTCCTTCAAATGTCCTCAAAGTCTTGCTCATTTGTCTGAGAATTCTAATTGTGTGTTCATCCTTTGTTTAGAGATAAGTTATGAGAATTTTTAAAGACGCAATAATCTCGCTGTTTTATTGCAAGTATTTTTTTTAGTACATTTTTTTAGTCTAGACATCTGCCAGTGCCTGCCGGGGTTGCGGGACTTATTTCATTACCGTGACTCCGGAACATTAAGTATTTTATAATATTAAATATTTTATAATAATAGTATTTTATTATTAACTAGCTGTGCCCGCGACTTCGTTCGCGTGGATGTCGGAACTTAACAATGATTTTTTTATCAAATTGACAAAGTTTCATACATACTATCATCCCCTATTTTATCCCCTTGGAGGTAGAATTGATCAAAATCCTTTCTTAGCGGATGCCTACGTCATAACATCTACCTGCATGCCAAATTTCAGCCCGATCCGTCCAGTGGTTTGGGCTGTGCGTTGATAGATCACTATGTCAGTCAGTTATATATATATTTAGATAGTTGTTTAATTTGTTTAAAGAAGTTTCTAATCCATATTTAAAGAAATTTTGACGTTACAGACGCAATTGCATCCATCAACGTAGCCATATCTGTCATTGTTTAATAGATTTTCAACGTTATCATATTCGATAGAAAAAAATATATACAAATTGGGGTTGGATGATGTGCAGCGGCTCTAATTAGGCCACTCAGAAAATGATTCACTTCATAAATGCATTTTAGAAGGATAGCCAATGACATTCCGAAGTAAATCATTAAGATATTGCTTAAAGTGGCCGTTTCAGACCCTCTGTTGTCTATACTTTTCTTACTGTCTGATTTTTTATATGTCTTAACGGCTAAACTAATCAAAATTCCCAGATGGATGTATCATAATGTATTTTAATAACTTAAGTCGCGAGCAAATAGCTTAAATACACCCACTCATTTCAGAATAAGTCATTCCTATATTTAACAGGAAAAACAACACAAATAAAGACTGCTTTAAATAAACTTAACTTCAAGTTCAATTCGGAATGCATTTAGCGTAACATCAAACAGCCACGCACAGACGGTACCCAAAATAAATTGAGTGCAAACATCTTAATTTCTGACTAAATTAGGAGTAATTAAGAACGTACGCTTGGTATAAATATTATGCTATAAAAGAGAGGGATACCATACTTTACAGTGGTTTGAAATTAGCCAATCGCCGGACAGTATTCAAAGCCGAGTGCCAAATGCAAAGTCGAGCAAATAAAATAAGGTTTTACGTAACATTCTGATACTAATTTGTTTAATTCAAAAAAAAAAAATCCTTTTCTTAGCAAACATTTTAAGTATTATTTAATTAATTTATATTGTCATACAGACAGATTCGTTCAAACAGAATGAAATGAAGAGCATATAAAAAATAAGCAAAATACGGAAACATGTTTCATATGTATTGCATCTTGTTTTGAAGTGCAAGAAGAACATTTATTGTAATATTTTACTGGTTTTCGTTTTTCGCAGATTAGTTTAATTACCAGTTTTATTATTTATTTTATGTCTAATGTTTGAATCACTGTGATACACAGCAATCTTTCATAAAAATAATTTTGCAAATAGGTTATTGTCACTATAATTTTTTCCAAAATCCATTGCTAATACCTACTTAAATTATTAATCCTTGCCCCTAAAAGAAAATAATGTCTACGTGATCCTTTACAAGCAATTTAACATGACCACCTATTTTTAGTGTCCAGATAAGTGGGTGACGGCATCCAATGAGTTGGATAACGTATCTGTGCGAAGGTATTCCTTATCTAGTAGATAAAACGCTACTTAATTCACTGCATATAATGTTGAAATGTTATGTAAGAAATCTAGACCTGTGAAATAGAATTACTAATTAACTATTTTTATACGCATTAACGCAAGGCTTGCAAGTGTGGATTGCAATGGCCTAGTTGGTTAAGGCGTCTGGAGTACCTATCCAGAAGACGCGGGTTCGAATCTCACTTGCAATCTAAAATTTTTCTTTCCTCAAAAATCAGAATTACTAATTCTTTTAAAGTACTGGTTCGCGTTTTTTAGATGAGATCTAAATAAAATTGGCCAAAACTGGGTAAACTATAAGTGCCCTTTAGTCTCACCTTTGGTGTGAAGTAACGTGTTTTCATGATACAAACTTATTTTATTAATCATAAAATAACATAAACTGAAATATCAAATTAAACTAGAAACAGACGTCCGATTTAAATTTTTATCGATAAGTAATTACATTTCGTTGTCCCATCACTATCAATTGTAAAATGTCAATTGTGTCAAATATTATGATATAATGTAATATAATAATATTTTCTTTTACCAAATCTATCGCAAGTCAAATCAAATAATGCTTTTTAACTGTTTAACTGGCAACAGTGAGCAAAATAATAATAATCCGAACTTTATAGGTGGCCGCCATAACCCCTTAATCATTTCTTTTTCTTTTTTCGCAAACCACAAACAGCTGCACCATTACTTTTTAATTTTATTCTCTATGTTCCACGTGCCTCGAGTGTTTTGTTTTGATAGCCGACACTCTTGAAACTTGAGCTGCGCTTAAAATGAGTGTTGTAACGATTAGGACGTGTGTTCTACGTGATTAAAAGTACAATAATTGTTTTATAGATTGACCTTGATACTTAGTGTTCGTTTAATTTTACCGGACAGAGGCAAAGGAAACAGTAGCACATACTGCCTAATAGTAAATTATTGTTTTTTTTTAATCGTTTAAAAATCATCAAATATGGCAGGGCGGGACGGACTGTCAGACTTGTATAGACTAAAATCCACGGTGATACTTCAATAGCCCTTTACGTTCTAGGGCACGGTTACCTGATGAGACAGTCGCGCCACCCTGGCAGGCTTTGGCCGTCTAAAGGAGCCCCAGTAAATTACTAGTGAATTTTAATTTTTTGTTTCAAAGCATGGTATTCTTGAGTTGCAGCTGAATAAATCAATTTCACAAGGCTATTATTGAACGGAGTTCTTTGTCAAAGGATAAAATTAGCTGACATCATTTTCGGAATACTATTTTTTCCATTAATTACAATTTAATTGAGTCTTGTTCTTTATTCGCATTTGTAGTAGAGAACTCTTATAATTGCGGCATATTATGAGTCAAAGACAACGAAGACCGATAAGTTTCTAGAAAGGAGGTTTAGCAAGAATCAGACTTGTCAGTTTTCAAATTCCAAAAGACAGAAAATAGGAATGCAACAGGAAATCGTTAGAAGTGAACACAGGAATGGGGCAAAATGAGTATCCTGCTGTAAACATCTGCTGGTTTTAAATTTAGATCACCCTAAGCTGACTAATCCCTTGTTTCATTTGCACAATAATATTTAATTGGTATTTTTAACGCGGCAAAATTTGACGTGACTAGTTCTGTCAGATTTGACAGTAGTTGTCAGTGACGAAAAAATGGGTAGATAAAACACCAAATGCCGCCACGATGGCGTGAGATGACTTATTGGACGGCAACGCCTAAAGCAGTTTGGAGAGATATGGGGTTGGGCTTTGGCCAGCATTCCAGCATTTTAGGTAAAACAAAACTGACCTAGAAAAGCGGTCATAATAAAAATGTCAATACAGTACAATACCTAATAACGTTAAAAAAATTCAGCTCTGATAGACCGCAGAGGCGTAAAAGGCTCGTGTTGGCATCCTTTGGTTACAGAACCTAAAAAATGGTCATGTAGTATATTTGACATCTGCGAAATCTAAATTTGGATCGCCTTGCACTGACTAAAGCTTGATTCCTGTCTTGTCCCGCTTGCAACAAAAAAAGGGACGCCTTTTGTTTATGCCAATATTTTTTTTCTACTCTAACGAGTCTCTGGAAGGTTCCTTTTTTTATGTGAGGCAGAGGGGTTCAGTTTGAAAAAACTTCGAGAGAAAAAGGTTTGCAAACTATGGCACGCGGTGTAAAAACTTAATTGCATATTGATCTTGAGAAAAAGGCGAGGTTTTTGATTATTAACCTTGGAATTGTTAACTTAATTCATAACTGTAAGACAGAGAGAGACGTCCACTAGATGTTAAACACCAGAAAGTTAGCTAAGTATCACCGATCAGGCAAAATTCCAGAGGTCTGCTTCAAATTCCTGATGGATTAGCCCGAACTTCGACCTAGCAGAGGCATACAAGAATTACTGGACGATTCTAAAGATGATACAGAGGTATTGTTCTGAGCCGTTTCAAATTGATTGATATCGACACGCAAAGAAGAATAAATCAGTTACAGATGATGATATTATTATGTCTAAAAAATCCAAATTTCATTGTTCAAATACTGTGTTGCAAGCTAACCAACATTTTTCTCTCTTTTCTAGCGTATATTATATGTATAAATTACCATATTATATGTAAATTTTAAATACCACACATGGTATGGTAATTCTACTTCATACGGAATAACATCTGCCACAGTTATGTGGCCGTGTGTACGTAATTTTTTATTTAACATTGACCTTGAATTTGGTGGCAACGACTCTTTTGTAACTCACAGACGCGCTAAACAGAATACACTGTTTCAAATTTCGAACGACCAACTGTCAAAAACTGAGTTTTTGCTAATCAGAGCACACTGGTTCAAATTTTGAACTGCCAACTGTCCAAAACTGAGTTCTTTCTTCTAAGTGTTCCTCATAAGCATCTTCCTGCCCTTATCCTATTTTACTTGGGGTCCGAGCAACACCTATGACATAAGAGTTGTTAAAGAATTTTAGTAAAAGGCATTTAGCCAAGATATATGTAAATATAATATAATGTAAATATAATATAACGCATCAAATTCATTCGTGACGTCAGAAGCAAGTGAAAACTGCACTTGTTTGACATATTGGCAATATTAAGTGTCGACTCATATCTTCGTCAATTTTGGTTCACGTAACAAAAGACAAAAATCTTGTCAAATATTTTTTGATAATCTGACTGACGGACTGATTAGATTTTTTCAGCCAAATACCCTTTAATGTGCAGCGGTCCGTTGCATTCATATCATTGTATTTTGACAATAGAGGCTGTACACTGAATACCTGTGCCTATCTTTGAACATTGGATGAATAAACTTTACTGATAAGATAAATTTAAAACTTGAGTCATTCTATTCATGTACGGACGTTATGTATGACCTTATCTTTCGACCTTTTGTCCAATTATTTCTTTTTTTTTCCACGAAAATACGTTAAACGATGACGTCATTTGCATGTAATGTTTTTATTTAACCGTTTATGGAATGCCAAAGTAAATTCTGCTTTGTAGAGGAAAACATGTAAGTAACGAATAGGTACGTTATTTAAAAAGATGATGTAATTAATTATGTATGTAGCTTTAATTATGTTATTCGAGCGTCTGCTCGCGGTTTCAAGGTTTCAATTTTAACATAATCATCAAGTTTTATAATTTTCGCAACAAAATTGCATGTTTGACAACTTCGTTTCACTTTCTAAAACTTTTATCGATATCGATAAAAAATTGAAAGCCACATCACTAGCACGAATCTGTCGTAAAAGAAAAAAAAACGGCCAAAAATATCCAAAAAAAGAAATTATTAGTAGCACTGCACTAATCCAATGTATGCGGTGAAAGCACTGAGCGAAAATGCGCTCCAACACGCATATGCAGTTAAACGTAAAAAAACTGTATATAAACACTATTTTTCTAATTCACTTCAAAAAAATTAACAAAAAATCACTTTTAAAAACAAAAAAACACACACCGAGAATGTCAGTTGCGGATTTCAAAACGAAATTTAAAAAAAAAACGCACTGCTTCCGTCACTGTGAACCAGAGATAAGATAGAGAAGACGCGGCAATGGCGTCCGCGCGCGGCAAATGACAGCCGGTGACTGGTGTGTTTCCGTCAGACAGGAGATTATCGCGCAAGTTTTTAGGGGTCCGTCTGCTTTGAAGAATGTTAAATTACTTGTTTTTATTATGCTTAGTTGGATTTATAAATAGCTATGTTATTATGCCCTTGTTTGTATGTTATTTTATTTTAGATTGAATGTAGTATTAGTCGTGTTCTAATTTTAAACTATGTTGTATTTCTGGTGAAATTATGATAATTCTTTATTAGAAAATGCAATCTCTCTGAATTTTGAAAGATCGGAAGCACATTATTTTTACAAGAACATACTTTTTGCCCGCCAGTTTACTTTGGCGCAACGTATCCGTCGTATACGTCAAATCATGATTGAAACTATTGTCAAATTCAAAAAAAGACAAAATCATAGACAATTAATACAACAGAATAAATATAAAAGTTATACATTTGTTTTTTAAAAATACTAGCTGACCACGCATACTTCGTACCGCCTCAGAAACAATAAAAAAAAAACCTTTTAAACCTTCCCTGGACTACCAAAAATAATTCAAAACTAAAATCAGCCAAATCGGTCCAGCCGTTCTCGAGTTTTAGCGAGACTAACGAAAAGCAATTGATTTTATACAACGTGTAACGTTAAAAGCGCAAAACCTCTCGTGGGGTAACTCAGCACATGTTACTGAACAATGTTTGTTTTAAAACTTTTGGAAATTCGCAAAAAAAAAATGATTTTTCATACAAAATGAGAAATTGATCGAGCCCATCAGTATGAAAAACTATTTTTTTTTTCGCGAATTTCCTAACCTTTTATATTTTTACTTTGTTCAGTAGCATTGGCTGAGTTACCTCTCGAGAGGTTTTGCGCTTTTAACGTTACACGTTGTATATGAAGAAGATTAGATATCGAGCTTTAAAATTTTTTACTTACAAAAGTAAGAACCCTCGTTCTTTACAATAAAGGGGCAGTTCCGAACAATAATCTGAGTAGACATTGTTATTTATTTTCCGTTTCATTTTTTACAAGAACTGGTCCCGACCTTCCTAATACCTGTTCTTTATGTCATACAAATACCAGTTTCGGTATTAATCTGTGGTCAGATGTTATATCTAAGCTCTTTGGAATCTATGATTTGAGACTAGCTGTTATCGTTTTTTTTTTTCAAATCTGTCTGTCTCTTTGATAAACAAAAATAACTTTCTTTTGGAAGTCGGTGGCAAAAATGATTTAAAAAACAAGGCCAGCTATTTCCGAAAAAGAAAGTTATTTGACATTTTTTTTTGTTGATTGTTTTTGAAGGCGGTTAGTTTTTATAATTGCCCTTTTTAATCCAAAAACTCAACGCAAATTCTTGTCAAATATCTAATTTTTCTTACATGTGCTTTAGAATTTTGTAATATTTTTCTACTTGGAAGTGTTTATTACCGGTCGTAGTAACATCGTCCAAGTATACAATAAACGAAAAATGCTCATAAAATAAAAAGAACTAAACGAAAGTGAATGAAATTGAAATGGGACCAAATGACAGTTATAGTGCATCTAACGAAATGGGAATCATCAAAATCGGTTTCGCTAGTCGAAAATAATGTTTTTTTTTTTTTAAATTTAGAACGTCTCCTCCTTTTTTTAACGTCGATTAAAAAGTTCTTCTAGTGCAAATTTGCGACTCGTAAATATTTTCCTCTCTTTCAACAACAGAAACCAATATAATTCGTCTTCATCTATCTATTTAAAAATCATTTGCTGTTCGTTAGTTTCGCTAAAACTCGAGAACGGCTGGACTGATTTGGCTGATTTTAGTTTTTGAATTATTTTTGGAAGTCCAGGAAAGGTTTAAACGCAAAAAAAAGCAACTATTTCGTTTTCGTTTAGAAACTATTCCTACCTGTCAAATATTTGAAGTTCAACCTGTCGTTCAGAAATCAATTAAAATTTAAAAGTCGTTCAGAAATCAAATAGGCGGTACAAAGAAGAATGGGCAGAAATGTATGAACCCCGTCCCTTTCCTTGTAACACTCCCATCCATATATCAAATGAAAGTACGTGAAAAGTGTATCATTTCATTGTATGACAGCAAACCTGTTACCTATGGGAGAAAAAAGTTATTGAGAATTTACTTATGTCAAAAGATGAATTTCGATTATTAGAAGAAAACATTGCTCTTAGCTTTTTCTCAATCTAATATGTGTACAGATCATGAGAAAGAGTAACATTGTTGACATAACGGGACCTCAACCGGCACCCACTTCTGACTCTTTAAAAGAAAATCATAATACTAACAACTATAACAAAGATCGCGAACACGTAAGACATAGTTAACGCCTTTCTTCTACTTCCATAGTCGACAAACACAATCGTTAAGGCACAGAACAGTCCTGCCGGGGCCGTGGGACTCCTGCCGGGGCCGTGGGACTCCTGCCGGGGTCGCGGGACTTATTTCCATCACCGTGACCCCGGAACATAAAGGGCTATTGAAGGACACCGTAGATTTTAGTCAGTACAAGTCTGATAGTCCCTCCCACCCTGCCCGGGGTGGGAGGACTCATTTGATGATTTTACCAAGATAAAAAAAGGCACAGAACCGTGGACGAGCTGAAGGTAGTTCAAAATTTCGTTTTATGAATACTGACATCATCATGATTTTTTATCATGTTCTTTTTTTATAATTTTTTCTTTATTTGTTTGTTGTGTGTACCGGCTCTCAAAAAAAAAATTCATTGGGTAAAACAAGAAGCGGCCCCTCCTGGCATTTTTTAAATACAGAAACGTCAACAATGCATTATCACAAGGACAGCATTGAGTATGGATTAATATAATTTAAGACATACACAACTTCTGCCTAACATTATGTATCGTTGGTATTTTGACTTTCAAATCCCAATAACTTTTTTCTCCCATGGTTTACAGGTTTGCTGTCATACAATGAAATGATACACTTTTCAAGTGCTTTCATCTGATATATAGATGGAAGTGTTACAAGGGATGGGACGTTTTGTCCATTCTTCTTTTGCCAGGTCAGCCAAACTAAATATGTATGACCTCAACAATTTCTACTGCATTACCAACCTACAGACGAACAGAGCATACAAAAAAGGGTATTAATACCAAAGTGTAACACAGAACAATGATATGTGATGCGACACGACGTGAAGTAGGACAATTTCACTGAGGGTTCCATGCGACGGCGACACGACAAGAAAGTCGCACGCTTGCACGTCTCGTAGACGAGAGTTTTCAAAGTCAAAGTTGGCATTATAGAGGCTATTGTATTCAGTTTGAAGAACTTTTACTAAGCGACATGCGGGCGGAGGGTTATGGGAGACTCGTTGTCCGACCATGGACCATGACCGGGTCGACGGCGCGTCGTGTTCCACGCGAGCCTCAAAAGAGTGTCAGCATAATGACGTGCCTCCTTGCAAACCCTGCCGGGGTCGCGGGACTTACGAATTACCGTGACTCCGCAGCGTAAAGGGCTATTGAAGGACACCGTGGATTTTAGTCTTACTACAAAAAGATGGGTGGACGTAGACGCGCGCCTCAAAGAGCTGTCAGCATAAACAATATAACGGGGGTCCCTTTAGAGGGCAAAAGCATGCCGGAGTCGCGGGACTTAAGGGTAACCGTGACCCCGAAACGTAGACGGAGCTTGGAGGACATCGTGGACTTTAGTCAGTACAAATCTGACAGCCCCTCCTGCCCCGCCCTGGGTGGGACTACTCATTTGATGGTTTTACCAAGATATAAATGAGGCGCGCGTGCAACACAACGCGTAGTCAACGTCATGATACATGATCGGACAGCGAGTCACACATTACTCGCCGTCCACATACCTGTTAGTTGCAGCCAACGACGATAAATTACTAGACTCCTAATAACAGGCGACCGATATCTGTCAACAAATTAGGCAAAAAAGTCTTATATCCGTCTTATTTCGAGCACTCCTGTGAGCCGTAAACATACCTTGAGACAGAACAGACCTAGAGTTAGCCAATCACAACGAAGTACCCCGTCCCCCTCCCTCGCTTACGTAGTACCTCAGTGAGTTGACAGAATAGTTTTTGTTCCTTAGATCGTGCATGCGGAGTCTAGTAATATATCGTCGTTGGTTGCAGCTATTAGTCTTTCAAATATCGGGCTGACGTCACGATTTTAATGTTTGCACTAATCATTTCTTTGTATTCGATAAATTGATGCAAATTAGGTCCCTTTGTCAACGATGAAGCCGATCCTTAAAAGGTATTGAAGATACTTATGTGGGTGTTTAATTGTACGTCTTTGGCTAGCGCTTCGCCCTTTCTAAGGAGCGCTGACCTAAGATGTACTACATTGCTATAATAATGATGTAAGACTTTTGTTTCCACGTCATAATCATATCGTTCGCGTTTTTTTTTTATTTTTTATCAAATTGACAAAGTTTCATCCCCTTGGAGGTAGAATAGATCAAAATACTTTCTTAGCGGATGCCTACGTCATAACATCTAACTGCATGCCACATTTCAGTCCGATCCGTCCAGTGGTTTGGTCTGTGCGTTGATAGATCACTATGTCAGTCAGTCACCTTTGAGTTATACAGAGTGAATTTTTCAACTGGGCGTGGATGGCTATTTTCGAAACTATGAGGAATATTGAAAAACGTTGAAAGGAGTCTCGAGGCCGATTTTAACGAAAACTAAAACTGCATCATTGGATTTTAGAAAAATCAAAAATTCTGGCTAGGAATCGAACCCGCTGATTTTGTAAAAAAAAAAACACACCCTGTATTATTATTACACCGTTCGATAGTGTTGCTAATAAGGATCAAATTCTGGGAAGTAATTATATGCGACAAACTTAATCTTAATCCGCCCTGCCCGGGGTGGGAGGACTCATTCGATGATTTTACTATGTACAATAAGGCTAGATTTTCCAAGACGCGGAGGCACACATTTCAAAATGAGATACTTAAAGCGATTGATTGCTAAATGCGAAGGTCAGAACAATAGGAGGCCCCTTATCAAAACATCAATTGATTTATGCGTCTGCGATCGTATCTTCAAAATGCTTACATTTTATAAAAAAAAACACTTTGTATAGTCTGTTAGCTAATTCTGTTTTCAGATAAGCTAAAGGTCATATAAATTGCTCGTGGTTTAATCTTTACAGCCGTACAGGTCGATCTTCCGGGTTATCGTCTGTGGATGGATGACCATCTGTCATAGCGAGTTTCCTCCGTGCCTCGGAAAGCACGTAAAGCCGTTGGTCCCGGCTGTCATTTGTAGATCTTTGACAGTCGTTACTGTTAGTGAGAAGCCCTAAAAGTCTGACAACCAGTACTAACATGAGGTATCGTATTATCAAGTTATTCTGTTGTGGCGGTTCGATAGTCAGTCGCTCATCTGGTTCGACTGGAAGCAGACCACAATATAGTTGGGAAAAGGCAGGCAGATGATGAGATGACGATAGCCATACGTTTTATAAGTCGTGGCCTGGGTGGCCACGACGATTACTAGACTCCGCATGCACGATCTAAGGAACAAAAACTATTCTGTCAACTCGCTGAGGTACTACGTAAGCGAGGGGGACGGGGTACTGCGTTGTGATTGGCTAACTCAAGGTCTGTTCTGTCTCAAGGTATGTTTACGGCTCACAGGATTGGTCGAAATAAGGCGGATATAAGACTTTTTGCCTAATGTGTTGACAGACATCGGTCGCCTGTTATTAGGAGTTTAGTAATATATATATCGTCGTTTTTGCCACCATTGCTCTGCTCACTTTTCAAAATCTGACGGTGTAACGGTCAGATATTTGCTTTATTTTGACGTTTGTCAAATATTCTCACCTCTTTATGTTTTCGATTTAAGTTCTGCTAAATTCGTCGTCATTACCTGTAAAAGAAAACAAATATTATTAAAGTTTATGAAAAGAAAACTAGCTTTGAGTTTTATAATTATTAATTCTCAGACAAACAGCGGTTTTCGACGCGCGTACACTGTCTTATTATTTTTTTACATATAAAGGGTGAATTTTTCAACTGGGCGTGGATGGCTATTTTCGAAAATATGAGGAATATCGAAAAATGTTAAAAGGAGTCTCGAGGCCGATTTTGATGAAAACGAAAACTGCATCATTAGATTTTAGAAAAATCAATAATCCTGGCCAGGAATCGAACCAGCTGATTTTGGAAAAAAAATCACATCCTGTATTATTACACTAATCGATAGTGTTGTTAATAGGGAACAAATTCTGGGAAGTAATCATATACGGCAAACTTAAGGTAATGGCAGATTTTTATGAAATTGCTATTTTCCCATGTTACTTTACTTCTACTAGCCATAATTTAAAGAACAGCGGAGGAGTAGGAAAACACCATATTTCCTCTTCCCTGAATACCAATCAGGAAACAGACGAAACAAGGATAATAATAAGCACAATGGCAAGTTCACAATTTGATAATAATAAGGACACATTTAGCTTTAAGCCTATAAACATCAAAACTTCAACATAGGAGAACAAATATTTATCCTGTTGTGGTGTTCTACTCGTGATATTCAGAATTACGTAACCGACTCGCTGTCTGATCATGCACCATGCCTGGGTCGACGGCGCGTTGTATTCCACGCTCGCCTTTAAGAGTCTCAGCACAAAGACGGGGCTAAAGCCTGCCGGGACCGCGGGACTAACGAATACCGTGACCCCGGAACATAAAGGGCTATTGAAGGACACCGTGGATTTTAGTCAGTACAAGTCTGACAGGGGGCGCCCGCCCCGTCCGGGGTGGGAGGACTCATTTGATGATTCTACCACGCTAAAAAAAAACGGTCCATACTGGGCAACAGCACTACAATATCTTTAACTATTCTATGTGTTAATCCGGGTTATAAACTATCTGTATACAAAATTTCATCCATATCTGTTCAACCGTTTTGACGTAATCGTGTAACAAAAATCATTTCAGTCAAAAATCGATGCAGGATGCAATTTAAACTTAAAAATTTATTTACTTATAGTTTACTGACTGATTATGATTTATCATCATCATCATCATCATCAGCCGGAAGGCGTCCACAGCTGAACATAGGCCTCCCCCTTAGACCGCCACGCCGAACGACAATTCGCCACTTGCATCCATCGGTTGCCCGCGACTCTCTCTCTGTCTGTGGTCCACCTAGTGGTCGCCTACCTACGCTGCGTGTTCCGGTCCGTGGTCGCCACTCGAGAACCTTTCTTCCCCATCGGTTGTCAGTTCTACGAGCGATGTGGTGTGATTATGATTACTTAATTGTTATTTTATTTTGTATTAATTATTTTATGGAGCCTGTTTTAAATGCAGTTTAATAATAATTTATGCTTCCTTCCTCATCCCGATGATGTCACTTTAACTTATAGGATAAAATTACTGAAATACTGACTTCACTACATTGTTTTAGTATAGTTAATATAGTTTGTAGATCTTTGACAGTCGTTACTGCTACTCAAAAGCTCAAAAGTCTGACAATCAGCCTTACCTTGGGGTACGGTATTTCCCAGTTACTGTGTTGTGCAGTCGCTCCATGTAAAATACTGATATTCAGCTGAATCTGGTTTGACTGGAAGCCGACCCTAACATAGTTGGGAATGGAATAGGCAGATGATGTTAGGGAACGAAATATAACTGTATGAAAAAAAAAACACAAAAATAGGCCGAACTCAGAACCTTTCCTTTTTTCGTAGTCGGTTGAAAAGATAGACATTTCATAATAAACATAATGCGGAATCTACAAAGGTCAGGGTTGATGGTGATTCGCGTAAATGACGAAGCGAAAATGTCTGTACTTCCGGAATTTGTCAGCGCCGCCTGACATAACTGGTCAAATAGCTTTTATCAACGACGATATATTACTATAGTCCTCGCCATATAAGTGTGGACTAAAATTCGTTGACCCCCGTGTACCATTGTATTCCAATATTTCAAAATCATTCGAAAAAATGTAAAGAAAGTGTCGTAACTCGATCAAAATAAAGGAATCGTGGTAAGGGGCGACCGTGACCTTACATTTTATTTTGAAATTCGAACGATGGTATAATGGAATTCTAACGATGCATTATTAGGATCAATGACCTTTAATCCACACTTAAATGGCGAGGACTATAGACTCCTAATAACAGGCTACCGATGTCTGTCAACACATTAGGAAAAAAAGTCTTATATCCCTCTTATTTCGAGCACTCCTGTGAGCCATAAACATACCTTGAGACAGAACAGACCTTGAGTTAGCCAATCACAACGCAGTACCCCGTCCCCCTCGCTTACGTAGTACCTCAGCGAGTTGAAAGAATAGATTTTGTTCCTTAGATCGTGCATGCGGAGTCTAGTAATATATCGTCGTTGGCTTTTATTGTTGGATAGTCCATTTATCGAGGAAGGCTATAGGCTATATAACACCACGCTGCGACCAATAGGAGTCTAGCAACGGGGTTGAAACACGGAGAATAACTAGTATGTTATATCACTAGCTGTTTTCTGCGGCTTTACTCGCTGCTCGGCTCCTTCTACTCATAGCGTGATGTTTTATAGCCTCTAGCCTGATTATTGCCTATTATAATTATAACCTATTATTGAAATGGGACTGGGCAGGACATGTCTGCCGCATGCCGAACGAGATGTGGGCACGCAAGTCAACACAAAAATAATTTTTCAATTCGAACCAGTAGTTCCTTAGATTAGCGCCTTCAACCAAACAAATTCTTTTGCTTTATTATTTAAAACTGTGGGCCAAAATAACCACTTTGCGGAGCCCTGACACAGCCAGAAGGCGTCGCGGCCGGCCTCGTAGAAGATGGCGGGACGAGCTTGACAAAACCAATGACCAGTGGTCCACTTTGGTCCTGGATCGTGAAAACTGGAGATCATGGGGAGAAACCTTTGCCCAACAGTGGGTTGATGTAGGCTAGCAGTATCAGTAGTATTTAAAGTATAGTTTATGACCTACAATGCATAACGTTAAGGTAGTTATTTAATAACGATAATAAAATAAACCAATAATTCCAGTTAATCCTTACTAATCCTCGATAAAGGAGTTTTACGTAGATAATAAAATATTAACATTTATTATCGATCAGTTCTGAGAAAAAGTGTTGTTGCAATTGAAAAACAGATATAATATATTATAATCAGATTATAACGTAATTCAGAAGGTTGTATATAAGTCGATTTATCATATTTACAAGAGTAAGCTAACCAGGGTATGCTGGCGGCGAGTATTGGGCGACTCGCTGTCCGACCATGGACCATGCCCGGGTCGACGACGCGTTGTGTTCCACACGTCTCAAAGAGTATGTATAGTATAGTAAACTTGGTATGTTACTGCAATGAACGGAACGTCGCCATTTTTTTTATTTTTATCACTTGATTGTAATTTTGAGATCTTAAAACGTAACGTACATGTCATGTCATTGTCAGTCTCATCACATCACACCATAGGCATTTGGAAATAAATAACAAGGAAAAATAAAAAAAAAAATCATTGACCAGTCTTTTTAATTTATGAGTTTTCCACGCCATATAGAAAATGTCCCAAGAGAAAAAGAAGAGAAGCCTATTCCTCGTGGATTTGTGCAAAAATGAAGGCATACATCTAGCAACGTAGTCAGTTCAACGCCATCTACAGAGTTCTTGGAAACTACTTTCTTTTTTAATACTCGAAAAAGAAAACTCCTCATTAGCGTGACCATGTAGCGTAAAGGGCTATTGAAGGACACCGTGGATTTTAGTCAGTACAGTCTGACAGTCCCTGCCATAGGTGGAAGGACTCATTTGATGATTTTACCTCGGAAAAAAAACACCGTACCGTTGCAAGTAAAAATCGATGCTCTTTTTATTAATAAAATCAGTTACATTGCTACAGATTCACTAAAGATTTCCCGTTCATGCTTATTGTCAACGACGATATATTACTAGACTCCGCATGCGCAATCTAAGGAACAAAAACTATTCTGTCAACTCGCTGAGGTACTACGTAAGCGAGGGGGACGGGGTACTGCGTTGTGATTGGCTAACTCAAGGTCTGTTCTGTCTCAAGATATGTTTACGGCTAATAGGAGTGCTCGAAATAAAACGGATATAAGACCGTTTTGCCTAATGTGTTGACAGACATCGGTCGCCTGTTATTAGGAGTCTAGTAATATATCGTCGTTGTTATTTGTAGTACTGAGTTTAAGATAAAAGTAATCTCGACCTTTTATCTTGCGAAAACAAAACAAAAGTACACAAATTGATACGGAACCACGGCATTACAGACACATGTGTGTCGCGCCAACACGTGCGCGCCACCCGGTGGCTATGTTTAGACTAAGTTTACAAGCAGGGTTGCCAGTTACAACTTTTATTAGGTTCAGGTTAAATATAAGGGCCGCACTCTCACCACGAGCATTCACCTGTACTGTAACATTATGATTGATTTGACTGATTCGAACGGATTGGAAGGCCAGTACCGTCAGCACGAGTTTTCAGTATTTGAGACGTAAAGTAAACTGCAACTTTGACAATTTCAAATTGACAATTTTCAAGGAAAAAAATAGTTCCTTCTTCGCACACCAGAGGCGCTGTTCTAATTTTTCATACAAGAAACGCTGTAAATACTGAAAATTTTCTGTAAAATAAAATAGTGAAAACTCGTGCTGACGGTACTGTTGGTGTAGTGGTTAATGTCTGGCTGGGTGATCATTTGTTCTGTGTCTGGGTGTAATTTATCTATAATATTTATGTATTTAGAAATATATAAGTATGTTTATCAGTTGTCTAGTACCTATAACGCAAGCTCTGCTTAGCTTGGGACTAGATGGCGTTGTGAGATAGTTGTGGAATATTATTATTATTTTAACAATGACTTGCTATCCTATTCTTGTATTTTATTAGAGGCAACCCTGATGACTTCCAAACAAATATGGCGACGATTTATTCTTCTTTTTTTGTTATTTCAGCCGGAAGGTCCTCCCCTGCGGAGATTTTTGTAACTGGCAATGTTAAAAAGACATATTTAGGAGTGATTCAATTATTATTTATAGCTCTTTCCTCTATAGCACTTTCATGAGTTTGTCTTTAAGGCAGTGGTCCGACCGGCGGCGAAAAAACAAGTACAGATAGCGCGCGAGTTGAATGCAGTCGGGGTCTGAGGTGAAGAGCCCCCCGCTACCCGCACGCCCCACCTCACGCGCCTGCAGTGTAGTACTTTGCCATCCTTGTCAACAGCACTACCGCATTCCTAAGCTCTGCATTCAACTCGCGCACTTAGTGTAACTATCAGCGATTTTCTCTCAAGAAACCCATAATGAATGTACATTCCGTATAATCGAAAGAGATGCATATATTAATAGTTCACGCAAAATACGCGCATTTGACGTGGAGTTGTACAATACAATATTAATACGTGCTCTCTGACTGTTCACACTGCACTTACTAGTTTTGTCGCTGAGCGACGACCTTTAAGAAATAAACTCATCAACACAACATCATTTCTTTACAGAGGATGAGAGGACTGAGCGACTGTGGGCGAGTGGCGCGAGTAATCGTTCGACGCAATTGCACACCGGCGACAAAACTATCGAAACTACACTCACTTCCCGCTGGGGGCTGATTCTCGGTTTTAGAGATGGTGTCGTACTCGACAAAAATTTCTAATGACGTCATTTTTTCGACAAATTTTAAAAGTTGATATGTCTAATTGGTCATTTGTCGAAGGCTAACATTAGAGTTCAGTAAAATTTGTCGAAAAAATGACGTCATTAGAATTTTTTGTCGAGTACGACACCATCTCTAAAACCGAGAATCGGCCCCCTGATCGCCAACTCTTTTATACTTTCTAGTTCTACTCGTTACTCGTTCATCGTCGGCGGTCGGACCACTGCTTTAGGTCAGGGGCGGATAATCGCGGGACTGTCTCATTAGTAACCGTGACCCTAGAACGTAAAAGGGTATTGAAGGATCACCGTGGATGTGAGAAGTCTAACAGTTCCCGTCCTGCCATGGGTGGAAGGACTCATTGATGATTTTACCACGATAAAAAAAGAGGTACTCGTAACAGAAATTAAAGTCTACGATGTAGTGAGCTTACACAGAAGAAGACTGTTCACTATAACTTTGAAGAGATTAAGACTAGTAATTAATAATAATAATATTCCACAACTATCACACAACGCCATCTAGTCCCAAGCTAAGCAGAGCTTGTGTTATGGGTACTAGACAACTGATAAACATACTTATATATTGCTAAATACATACATATTATAGATAAATTACACCCAGACACAGAACAAATGATCGTGCTCGTCACACAAACATTTGTCCTGGGTGGGAATCGAACTCACGACCTCCGGCCCAGCAGTCAGGGTCACTAACCACTAGACCAAAAGACCAGTCTAGTTATGTATCTAATGGTTATATAATCTATTGGTTTGCGCGTTAACCTCAATAGTGTAATTGATACGCGATAGTTTTGTGGTTGAAGAGATTAACGTAATCTTAGCTTAATTGTATTTTAAACTAGGATCAATTAATGACTAACACAGTCGCAAGCAGGTAGCCAACGACGATATATTACTAGACTCCTAATAACAGGCGACCGATGTCTGTCAACACATTAGACAAAAAAGTCTTATATCCGTCTTATTTCGACCACTCCTGTGAGCCGTAAACATACCTTGAGACAGAACAGACCTTGAGTTAGCCAATCACAACGCAGTACCCCGTCCCCCTCGCTTACGTAGAGTACCTCAGCGAGTAGACAGAATAGTTTTTGTTCCTTAGATCGTGCATGCGGAGTCTAGTAATATATCGTCGTTGCAGGTAGCCGTTGGTCCCGGCTGTCATTTGTAGATCTTTGTCCTTTGACAGTCGTTACTGTTAGTCAGAAACTCTAAAGTCTGACAACCAGTCTTACCATGGGGTATCGCATTACCCAGTTACTGGGTTGTGGAGGTCCGATAGTCAATCGCTCCATGTAAAATACTGATATTCAGCTGCATCTGGTTTGACTGGCAGCAGACCACAATATAGTTGGGAAAAGGCAGGCAGATGATGAATTCATGACAAATTATGTTTTTTTATGTTTGAATAACCTTTGCATCACACCATTGAGCTATTATTACTACGTATAGAGACGACACCACGTATCACCACTGTGTCCGATCCAGGATGAGTGCACGCGCACATGTTCAATTAAATTGTTTGACAGCTCTGTGGCGTGCTCTAGGCGTAAACACCCGGAACATTAAATATCGGTCGGAAATACTTATATCTTTATATCGTGTATCTAAAAACTAATTATCTAATTATGAAGAGATCATTTACATGCTAATTAGTGTTAATTAATTGTCAATTTCTCGAAAATCATTTCAAGAATTTGCACTAGAAAATTCTCTCTTTTCGAAAGTCAAAACTTCAAACAAAAAATAATGTTGACAGCGCAAATAATTTTCTTCCTTTTTTTTGAAAAAAGAAAATACTGACTTGTCTCGGTCGCTGGTAAAGCGATTCTGAGTAATAATCCAGAACTATGATATCTTAGGTTCCATACCCAAATCGGCCAAAGAGTTATTGATATTTTTCCTAAGTTTTTTTTTTTTGTAACAGCCATTTTTTTACTGGGTAAAATCATCGAATGAGTCACAAAGGGCGGGAGGGATTGTCAAACTTGTACTAACTAAAATCCACGGTGATCCTTCAATAGCCTATACGTTCCGGAGCCATGGTTACTTGACAGTCCCGCGACGCCGGCAGGCTTTGGCCTTCCAAGGGGTCTTTTTGGATCTTGAGTATGTAATAACTAGTGAAGAACTTAAGAATAATAAAAATGGTACTATTTTAAAGGTTTAACTGTTAACTTTAAATTGATACTAAATTCATTAAAATCACGTCATTATTCAAGGAGCTATCCCGGATCAATTACAAGTAAGTGATTCTATACTTTAGCTCGCTAGTGTATTTATGATTGTGCAGTGGTAAACGCCCACGGCGTCGGACGTCGGCAGACGATCTCAGGCCACCGAAGGCGCGGGCATGCGGACTGCGAGTAAAGGGCAACTCGCTGTCCGACCATGGACCATGCCCGGGTCGACAGCTCTTTGAGGCGCGTCGTGTTCCACGCGCGCCTCAAAGAGCTGTACAATGACGGGGCCCCTTCACAGAGGGCCAAAGCCTGCCGGGGTCGCGGGACTTATTTCCATCACCGTGACCCGAGAACATAAAGGGCTATTGAAGGACACCGTGGATTTTAGTCAGTACAAGTCTGACAGTCCCTCCCGCCCTGCCCGGGGTGGGAGGACTCATTTGATGATTTTACCACTATAAAAAAGGTCGCTTGTGTATTTATGTTTCATAATTATTGAAACGTTACATGTCAATTAATACATCGATTATAATAAATGGAATTTTAGAATTTTCCACACTCATATTAATTTTAAGTTATTAAAACTCCGTTTAAGAGATTAAAAACAACGTGATTCATCTTATTAATCTTCTTCTTAAAATAAAGGCTTTATTTTTCTCGTATTAATGATATTTTAATTACAAAAGTAATTATACAATCAATGAACTCAGCCTATTATGCGCGGGACTAACGAATATCGTGACTCCGGAACGTAAAAGGCTATTGAAGGACACCGTGTATTTTAGTCACTACAAGTCTGACAGTCCCTCCTGCTCTGCCCTGGGTGGGAGGACTCATTTGATGATATTAACACGGTAAAAAATGTAGGATTAAGAAGTAAAGAAGAAAGTATTTACTATGTGTTCGAAATAAGAATAAAGGACGGCTGTGACGCCATAATTATTGTCACGTCACGCATGCTTTTCTGACACTTGCACGTTCTTTATAAAGATAATAAGAACAATAATAATTAATTAAAAAAATAATTTAGACAGCATCCTCATCTGCCTGCCTTTTCCCAATTATATTGTGGTCTGCTTCCAGTCGAACCAGATGCAGCTGAATATCAGTATTTTACATGGAGCGACTGACTATCAGACCTCCACAACCCAGTAACTGGGAAATACCATACCCCATGGTAAGACTGGATGTCAGACTTTAGAGCTTCTGACTAACAGTAACGACTGTCAAAGATCTACAAATGACAGCCGGGACCAACGGCTTTACGTGCTTTCCGAGGCACGGAGGAAACTCGCTATGACAGATGGTCACCCATCCACAGACCAACTTCGACAAGCGCGGCTTAACCAGCAAGATCAGCCTGTGCGGGTGTAATTATTTAGCCATGAGCTCCTCTAATTTAGACAGCAACAAAACCTTTTTAAGTACCTACTTTTATACGTTTTTTTGTTTTGTTTTAGAACTGGCTTTTACCTTGGTCAGAGGCTAAGCTTAGCTATTCAAAGAGGCAACGCCGCCAGTCTCTTGGGCACATTACCGGCTGACAGCGTTGAGGAGGAATTTTCCGATGCCTCGTAATATTTTAATTTAGTTTTTATGTACTACAGTGTATTTTTTGTTTGTTAAATATTTAGGTGTACTTAATTTATTTATTTTTGTAGTTTAGAATAAAAAAAGCCCAAAATATCTAAATATCTAGTTAGCAGGAATTATTGTCTATTATGGCCCCCAAATAATGTAGTTTAAGACCGCACAACAGCGTATAGCCATAGTTTTTTTGTTCCTCAGTTAAAAATAACCGTCAGATAATAGTAATTCCAAACAGTCGTTAACGGCCGTACGTTCATTATTAAAGGAAATAATCTCCATGTGTATGAGTTATGTATGATATCATACAGGAAATGGTTCAACAACCAATCATTTTATGCCGGCGGACCATTGTGAGGGATTGATCGCTGTTAGTGGACTCATTTCTGGGGTAACGTAATGATCTGTAGTGACTTTGCTGGTTTTTATCGATTTACCCCTTTTTTGGGGTAAATTACCCCGGATAACTGGCAGGCGGAAAAAATCTTATGTAACATTTTATTAGCAAATGTTTCGATGCTCTTAATCTCGTCAGAACGAACGGATTTTGATTAAAGGCTCATTTATCCTGACACAAAGGTTCCGGAAGACACAGCGTAGGCCTCCCATTAGGTGGACCGACGACATCGTGAGAGTCGCGGGCAACCGATGGATGCAAGTGGCGAATTGTCGTTCGTCGTGGCTGTCTAAGGAGGCCTATGTTCAGCAGTGGACGTCTTCCGGCTGATGATTTATTTCTCACATATCTGAGTACCTATTCAAAATTGAACAATCAGTTTGTAAAACAATACCATATTTTAAAACAGTAACCATGGAGTTTCTTGCCGGTTCTTCTCCATGGAATCGACCAACCCGAACCGAGCACCTTTTGTCGACGTTTTATAATCCTCATGCCTATGTCAAATAAAAATATTTGATTTTGATGATGATGGATTCAATAGGAGAATTTTACGCCGCTCATATCCGCATTAGACTTCAAGTTTTAAAACACGGAAAATAAAAAACAATGCATCTAAAAACAATTGTAGTTATTTAGAAAGCGATGTAACGATAACTTTGTGTTAAAAACTCTTTTGTGTTACGTGATACCATAGAGTGCGATTGTTTCGGCCCTTCTATTGTTGCTAGCTTACAAAATGAATAAAAATTTGGGGGAAATTATAACAATTGAGTAACTGTTGTTATAATTTTAGCTCATTTTCTATTTTTAGTAAGTTGAATTATAGATCTATGTGGCTTTTGCGAGTGCAATCTTGCAAAACAATTTTCATTACGATACATATTTGCAAGATTAAAAAAGAGGTCTTATCTCGTAAGATCTCGAAAATCTACGAATTACGTATATATACTCGTCAAAAGAAAATAGGGGCCACTTATTAAATTGCACTTTAATCAAGTATCACTCTTATATTGTGTACATAATAGATGGTAAATACCTTGTTATGGTTTCTTTCAAGTATTAATATTGTTTCTACTGCATAATTGGAAATTCATACCGTTTTTTAAATTAGATATTTGAGATTTCTTCGAATGTACGGTTTGGTGTTTTTTATTTTTCAAACTTCTAACGGAGTTTTCTTCGACTTATGCAGCAAGTAGGCTATAACGATTGTTTAATCTCATAATGCCATTTATTCGGAGACATATGGATACAAAAACAGCCACTTGGGGTATTACCTTAATCCAGGGGGGGCATAGCCAGAACAGGTAGGTCTTATGGTGGAATATTCCCAACCAGTGGTTCAGAGAGTTTGAAACTGGTCTCAAAAGACGGGTTATATCACCAGACGCCGTGATCCAGGAAGAAAGTAAGTAAATAAAGCCTAAGAAGACCAATAAGTTTGTTTAACCGCGCAAATAGAGCGAAAATCTACCGCGCGGACAGTACAAACTCCATTGCGTTGAGCTGCAGGCACCCCTATAATTGATTAGACTATTCTGAATCGACTCCATGAAGACTAACAATACTCAAGAAGATGCTTGGTTCTCCCCCAGTTAACTGGAGCGTATGGTGCAAATCGTGAAACATTTGCAAAGAGAAAAATTATTTAACTGTTTTGAATGGGCTTCGTTGCTTTTTATTTATGACTGCAGGCTTATTTTTTTTTAATAAAGACTGATTCATTAGAGTGTAGAGAAGATCTAAACAACAGGTTTCAGATCCTTGCACTCTTGAAACAGACTGTTCCGATGAGACCTGAATTATGCTCTGGGGCGGTTGTCTCTGTCACGCAAAACTGAGCTCGCACTTCGTAATAACGTTGCTGTAACTGCTCAAAATTGCGTAGCGAATGTGGTGCAACTCCACATTATCCCATTCGCACAGCAACGAGTACCTGAGTTCATCTTCAAACAGGATAATGTTCGAGCGAACACGCTGCGACTAACAGTGCATACATTCGCTGACGTTCGAATTACAATGTTACAGTGGCTACTCAGGATTTTTACCTAAGTTTTATTCAGCATTTAAGAGATGAGTTAAAGAGGAGTGCAAAAGAAAGTAAAATTCCCATCAACACCCAGCTGGATCCCATAAATTGTCTGAAAACTTGCTGGTAGATAATCCCAAAGGAAATGTTTGGTATTTAATCCTGAACATTCCACCTCCATTAAAATGAGTAGCACAGAGAGAACAGAGTTAAAAGAGAAGCTCTAAAGAACACTTTGGAACATTAAAAACGTTATTTTTTCGAGTTTTTTTTTATGTTTTGTGTAAGTTGATACATTCCTGCAATTCCCCGCTTTTCATTCAATTTCGTTTAATTCAACGATTGATTGGAATACAAACTTAATTTTTGTGTATTTCCAAGTAAAATCGTTAATATTAATCAGATTCAGTCATTATAACCAGTAATATTTAAATATTATTTAATAAATCGACAAAAATCAGTTGGCCCTTATTTTCTTTTGAGTAGTATATTTTAAAATATACATAAAAAATATCAGTATTCTGTCTACGTTTTGGAATGAGCACCACAGTATTTTCATACAGTACAGTACAGTATTTTCATAGTTATTATGTCTTGTGACTGGGACTGCAGTACCATAACTGTTGTTGTGATATACTTACTAAATCTGTCTGTTCACCATTAAAAAATCCTGTAACTGGACTACATACTTGAAAAAAAAATTTGAATTGAAACCAAATCAATTTTGATAGATTAATATGATTTTCATGTTTAAATACAAAATAAAAACTTATTAAAACAATCATTATGGTTTATTCCTATATAAAATTTTCAATTTTAAAAGTCCGCTGACGCCAACACGCACAATCACAACGCAAGGCGCCAAAATGGTTAATCGAATGCAAATGTTAGTGAGTGCCTGGCAGCCATACTTGTATTTAGGGTTGCCACTCGCAAAATTTGTCTGGAAATGTCTGGCATTTTGACGAGGAGCTCGTGGCTTAATAATTACAGCCGCACAGGCCGATCTACCGGGTTGAGCCGCGCTTGTCGAGGTTGGCCTGTGGATGGATGACCATCTGTCGTAGCGAGTTTCCTCCGTGCCTCGGAAAGCACGTAAAGCCGTTGGTCCCGGCTGTCATTTGTAGATCTTTGAGAGTCGTTACTGTTGGTCAGATGCTATAAAGTCTGACAACCAGTCTTACCACGTGGTATGGTATTACCCAGTTACAGTGTTGTGGAAGTCCGACAGGCAGTCGCTCCATGTAAAATACTGATATTCAGCTGCATCTGGTTCGACTGGAAGCAGACCACAATATAGTTGGGAAAAGGCAGGCAGATGATGATGTCTGGCATTTTGACCCCAGCCTTACACTTCTTCTAGATTTTGTTTGGCATTGTTTAGCGTCCGGAATTTTGATTTTTCAGGTTGCGTCTTAAAACGAGAGTAGTTCCTGTGGGAACTAGATGACGCTAGACGATTTTTATAGCTCTTTTTCACACTGGAACTATGTTGGATTTAAGACGTCTTGGTAAAGCCCAGTCATTTATTTAAGAATGTTTTTACAGGATTTACCAGTCAGTTGAGTATTAACCTAGGAATTTTGGATTTCTAATTAGATTGGTAATTATGCTATGTTATTCCATAAACAAATGGAACAGTACCTTATCTTCAAAGTTATAGTGAACAGGCTTCTTCTGGGTAAACTCGCTCCATCGTCGACCTTGTCTTAGTCATTCCTGAACTAGATTAAGGTCAAGAGCCAACGACGATATATTACTAGACTCCGCATGCACGATCTAAGAAACAAAAACTATTCTGTCAACTAGCTGAGGTACTACGTAAGCGAGGGGGACGGGGTACTGCGTAGTGATTGGCTAATTCAAGGTCTGTTCTGTCTAAAGGTATGTTTACGGCTCACAGGAGTGGTCGAAATAAGACAGATATAAGACTTTTTTGCCTAATGTGTTGACAGACATCGGTCGCCTGTTATTAGGAGTCTAGTATTATATCGTCGTTGTTATAAGCAAACTAGTTGACCAAGCAAACTTCGTACCGCCTGAGAAAAAATAAAAACCTTTTAAACCTTCCCTGGATTTCCCAGAATAATTCAAAACCAAAATCAGCCAAATCGGGCCGGCAATTCTCGGGTTTTAGCGAGACTAAGGGCGGCCGTACTCGGACTGCTCGAGCAGTTAGCGGCTGAGCGAAATACACGGACCGCTCGAGCGGTCGGCGTCAACTGCTTGAGCTGTCGGTTGTTGACTGCTCGAGCAGTTGGGTAGCGTACTACCCAACTGCTTGAGCAGTTGATTGTCTACGCGAGGCCGCAAAGGGCGAGGGGAGGGAAGTCGGAGAGCTGTCGACTGCTCTAGCGCAGTCAACGGCTCGAGCAGACGGTGTATGCCTCGCAACCGCTCGCGAGCGGTCGACGGCACGATGGAATTTCATCATGCAGTTGACGGCTTGAAGCGGTTGCGACTGCTCGAGCAGTCGTGTGTACGGCAGCGAATGAATGACTATAGTTCACCGCGCGGTCGCGGCTTTAAGCAGTTGGTCTCAACTGCTTGAAGCAGTACGTGTACGGCCGCCCTAAGGGCGGCCGTACACGGGCTGCTCGAGCAGTTAGCGGCTGAGCGAAATACACGGACCGCTCGAGCAGTCGGCGTCAACTGCTTGAAGCAGACGTTGCGAGGCATACACCGACTGCTCGAGCCGTTGACTGCGCTAGAGCAGTCGACAGCTCTCCGACTTCCCTCCCCCCGCCCTTTGCGGCCTCGCGGCGTCTAAGGGCGGCCGTACACGGACTGCTTCAAGCAGTTGAGACCGACTGCTTAAAGCCGCGACCGCGCGGTGAACTATAGTCATTCATTCGCTGCCGTACACACGACTGCTCGAGCAGTCGCAACCGCTTCAAGCCGTCAACTGCATGATGAAATACCATCGTGCCGTCGACCGCTCGCGAGCGGTTGCGAGGCATACACCGACTGCTCGAGCCGTTGACTGCGCTAGAGCAGTCGACAGCTCTCCGACTTCCCTCCCCCCGCCCTTTGCGGCCTCGCGTAGACAATCAACTGCTCGAGCAGTTGGGTAGTACGCTACCCAACTGCTCGAGCAGTTAACAACCGACAGCTCAAGCAGTTGACGCCGACTGCTCGAGCGGTCCGTGTATTTCGCTCAGCCGCTAACTGCTCGAGCAGTCCGTGTACGGCCGCCCTAACGAACAGCAATTGATTTTTACACCTGTTTTTTTTGATATCCCATAACTCTAGGGTTATATTCTGTAGGTAAAAATAATACTAAAACTCCTAGAATAGGTGGTCCAAAAATGCATCGTTTCGGAGATATCATCCATCATAGTTAAATTAGGTCAAAAAATGTCACCAGTATGACGAATCTTTACTTTTGCGGGGTTGCCAAACTTCGCAGTAGAATAGACCCTCGATGTGTCTAGGTATCTAAGTTTCATTGATAAATACAAGTAATTCATTTTTATTCAAACCAATCATTCATATTTAAAGCTAAGAAAATGCGACGTTGTCATATTTCACGTAAGGGTGTTTTACATTAATAATCGTGACTTTGTCGAATTATTTTGTATGAAAAATGAAATAAAAAAATAACGAAGGTTTGGAACATAACTCATATGCCAGTTGATTCTTTGATATGGCCTCAATCATACCCTAGAGTTATGGGATATCAAAAAAAACACGTTGTATAAGAAGAAGATGTTTCGATGTTCTTAATCTCTTCAGAACGAACGGATTTTGATTAAAGGCTCATTTATCGAGACACAAAGGTTCCGGAAGACACAGCGTAGGCCTCCCATAAGGTGGACCGACGACATCGTGAGAGTCGCGAGCAACCGATGGATGCAAGTGGCAAATTGTCGTTCGGCGTGGCGGTCTAAGGGGGAGGCCTATGTTCAGCAGTGGACGTCTTCCGGCTGATGATTTTTTTCTCACATATCGTACCTATTCAAAATTGTAACAATCAGTTTGTAAAACAATACCATATTTTAAAACAGTAACCATGGAGTTTCTTGCCGGTTCTTCTCCATGGAATCGACCAACCCGAACCGAGCACCTTTTGTCGACGTTTTATAATCCTCATGCCTATGTCAAATAAAAATATTTGATTTTGATGATGATGGATTCAATAGGAGAATTTTACGCCGCTCATATCCGTATTAGACTTTGTAAAATTTTCTACACACAAAATAAAAAACAATGCTTCTAAAAACAATTGTAGTTATTTAGAAAGCGATGTAACGATAACTTTGTGTTAAAAACTCTTTTGTGTTACGTGATACCATAGAGTGCGATTGTTTCGGCCCTTCTATTGTTGCTAGCTTACAAAATGAATAAAAATTTGGGGGAAATTATAACAATTGAGTAACTGTTGTTATAATTTTAGCTCATTTTCTATTTTTAGTAAGTTGAATTATAGATCTATGTGGCTTTTGCGAGTGCAATCTTGCAAAACAATTTTCATTACGATACATATTTGCAAGATTAAAAAAGAGGTCTTATCTCGTAAGATCTCGAAAATCTACGAATTACGTATATATTTTAAAATATACATAAAAAATATCAGTATTCTGTCTACGTTTTGGAATGAGCACCACAGTATTTTCATACAGTACAGTACAGTATTTTCATAGTTATTATGTCTTGTGACTGGGACTGCAGTACCATAACTGTTGTTGTGATATACTTACTAAATCTGTCTGTTCACCATTAAAAAATCCTGTAACTGGACTACATACTTGAAAAAAAAATTTGAATTGAAACCAAATCAATTTTGATAGATTAATATGATTTTCATGTTTAAATACAAAATAAAAACTTATTAAAACAATCATTATGGTTTATTCCTATATAAAATTTTCAATTTTAAAAGTCCGCTGACGCCAACACGCACAATCACAACGCAAGGCGCCAAAATGGTTAATCGAATGCAAATGTTAGTGAGTGCCTGGCAGCCATACTTGTATTTAGGGTTGCCACTCGCAAAATTTGTCTGGAAATGTCTGGCATTTTGACGAGGAGCTCGTGGCTTAATAATTACAGCCGCACAGGCCGATCTACCGGGTTGAGCCGCGCTTGTCGAGGTTGGCCTGTGGATGGATGACCATCTGTCGTAGCGAGTTTCCTCCGTGCCTCGAAAAGCACGTAAAGCCGTTGGTCCCGGCTGTCATTTGTAGATCTTTGAGAGTCGTTACTGTTGGTCAGATGCTATAAAGTCTGACAACCAGTCTTACCACATGGTATGGTATTACCCAGTTACAGTGTTGTGGAAGTCCGACAGGCAGTCGCTCCATGTAAAATACTGATATTCAGCTGCATCTGGTTCGACTGGAAGCAGACCACAATATAGTTGGGAAAAGGCAGGCAGATGATGATGTCTGGCATTTTGACCCCAGCCTTACATTTCTTCTAGATTTTGTTTGGCATTGTTTAGCGTCCGGAATTTTGATTTTTCAGGTTGCGTCTTAAAACGAGAGTAGTTCCTGTGGGAACTAGATGACGCTAGACGATTTTTATAGCTCTTTTTCACACTGGAACTATGTTGGATTTAAGACGTCTTGGTAAAGCCCAGTCATTTATTTAAGAATGTTTTTACAGGATTTACCAGTCAGTTGAGTATTAACCTAGGAATTTTGGATTTCTAATTAGATTGGTAATTATGCTATGTTATTCCATAAACAAATGGAACAGTACCTTATCTTCAAAGTTATAGTGAACAGGCTTCTTCTGGGTAAACTCGCTCCATCGTCGACCTTGTCTTAGTCATTCCTGAACTAGATTAAGGTCAAGAGCCAACGACGATATATTACTAGACTCCGCATGCACGATCTAAGAAACAAAAACTATTCTGTCAACTCGCTGAGGTACTACGTAAGCGAGGGGGACGGGGTACTGCGTAGTGATTGGCTAATTCAAGGTCTGTTATGTCTAAAGGTATGTTTACGGCTCACAGGAGTGGTCGAAATAAGACAGATATAAGACTTTTTTGCCTAATGTGTTGACAGACATCGGTCGCCTGTTATTAGGAGTCTAGTACCTAATATATCGTCGTTGTCAAGAGCAAACCCATCTCACATATAAAAAAAAAACGACACTTGAAATTGTGCCCTGATAATGTTCGCAATACTGGTGGCCTACTCCCGCTATAAGACGTCATCGTCTTCAAGCGCAAGTAGTTCCGCTGTATTAACGAGATGGCGCGATGTATAGCTCTGTCTTTTTCACACAGCCTAACTACTCAAGCTAAGACGTCATGCAGGTGATCGCGGGACTTATTCCATTACCTTGACCCCGGAACATAAAGGGCTATTGAAGGACACCGTGGATTTTAGTCAGTACAAGTCTGACAGTACCTCTCGCCCTGCCCGGGGTGGGAGGACTCATTTGATGTTTTTACCACAATAAAAAAAAGATGTCATGCAGGTAGGCCACCTGCTTTCTTTGTCAGGAGTTATAAAATTTCGCAGTGGCAACCCTGTCCGCGTTGCAAGTTACAAGGTAACAGGTCCACAGGTATTTTCTCAAGGCGTTATTATTACACACGATTGGAATGTTTAACTCACGACCGTTCCCGTAATACTTGAATACCGTGAATTGAGCGGCCATTTTGTTTTTTTATGTTTTTTATAAAAAGAAGATTATTATATTTTGTTTGGTTTTTTATACTCAAGAAATACTAGATCGATTTGCAAAAATTCTTTCGGCTGTTACATTTTGAGCAAATCTTTTACTCTACTCTCTCTCGACTCTACTCGTGTTAATTTAGAAATCAACAATCTGCAATGACAACGTAATCTACATCACAATCTGTCTAGCCTTTTCTCAACTATATATTATGGCGCGTCGTGTTCCACGCGCGCCTCAAAGAACTGTCAGCAAAATGACGGGGCCCCCTCTCAGAGGGCCAAAGCCTGCCGGGGTCGCGGGACTTATTTCTATTACCGTGACCCCGGAACATAAAGGGCTACTGAAGGACACCGTGGATTTTAGTCAGTACAAGTCTGACAGTACCTCCCGCCCTGCCCGGGGTTGGAGGTCTCATTTGATGATTTTACCACGATAAAAATAAAAAAAAAGGATAATGGGTTCAGTTTAGGGTTGCCAACCGTCCGGGTTTCCCCGGTTTTTCCTAGTTACTCATGTCTACGCACACTTCACCGTCCTCCTACTCCCCGTGCGCACTTCGACTCTTGTCCGGGTTTTGGACTAAAAAATATGGGAAATTTTATTTTAGAGATGGCAACTCTAGTTCAGTTGATTTAGCTTAAAAATGTAACAAGCTTAGTTAGGAATCAGTGAATCCATTCATTTCACGTTTTCTCACAGAACCGCGATTATCTGATGACGATTCATACACGTTCGTGTTAAATACACATCATGTCTTTAGCTTAACATAAATCGAAAGTTAACAATTCAATTATTCATACGTTTAGAAATCTTATTATTGTTGATCTTCTGTATTAGCGAAACTTTATCAGCTGGTCATCATTTACGAAACTGGTTGTTGAATCATCATCAGCCTATAAATGTTCCCACTGCTGGGACACAGGCCTCCTCTCTGTGAGAGGGAGTGGGCCATAATCCAGCACACGGGTTCAGTGCGGGTCGGTGGATGTCACATGTCTACGAATGTTTGGTTCTAGGACATGCCGGTTTCCTAACGATGTTTTCCTTCGCCGTTTTGAGAGCAGTGGTGATGAAATAAATTACACAAGACAAGACAGGGCGTCTGGTAGAGATTATATTTTATCTGCAAAGTCAAATCATTTATTTCAATTAGGCCATCAAAGAGGCACTTTTAAACGTCGAACAGTTAAAATTATGGAAATGCGATGGGTTGGGATTGATTCTACACCCATTCGCAAAGGTAGGTTGTATGAAAAAGAATGGGCAAGAAACTCTATCTGCATGACATGAAATCAGTCGTAGCGCGAACGCTGTCAAATTCCACGAATGACATTTAATCATAGACAAAGGGCAGAGATACGAAGTATGAAAGAAAAGAGGTAACAAGCTGATCATCTTTGATTATAGAATATCTAGATTCCTAGTAGGCCACTAAGAAAACTGAAGCCAAAAACACAGAAAAAAAAATTAACCCTGTCGTTCGATTCCTACGTAAAACAAGTAAACATCTCCAAGGAAAACATTTAAATGTGTGCGTGACGCTCACTCACACATCTATAAAAAATTAGCTTCACTAAAAACGTTACGTTTTGTTCCGAAGACAGAATCTAGAAATTTTATAATCTAAGGGCATAGACTATAAAACCAGTTTTATAATCTAAGCTTAAGCACAAACGTGATGTTAGAAACTTGACATCATAGTTTTAGGTATGCAATGGTTCTCCCATCTACAGACCGCCCTCGGCACATTGAGCTATTATTACTAAGTATAGAGACGACACCACGTATCACCACTGTGTCCCATCCAGGATGAGTGCACGCGCACAAGTTCATTCAGTTGTTTGACAGCTCTGTGACGTGCTCTAGGCGCGCGCACTCATCCTGGATAGGACACAGTGGTGATACGTGGTGTCGTCTCTATACGTAGTAATAATAGGTCAATGCCTCGGCATGCATTTCTTTATCAAAACATGATAAAATCGAATTAAATTGCAAATCACTCTTAATTGCATTTTTGTATAAAATGACGCAGATTACATTATCCGATAATCTTAGTCAGATAGTGTTAAATCTGATGCATTGTGGTCAGTTGTGCATGGATTAAATTAATTTATTGTTTGCATAATATCACATCCAGTCTTAGGTCGCTGTAGTTGGTCGCGGCACTGTCTAATCAAGTAACCGTGACCCTGAAACGTAAAGGGCTATTGAAGAAACACCGAGGATTTTTGTCAGTACAAGTCTGGCAATCCTTTCCGCCCCAGCGCCGTGCCTGGGAGGACTAATTTGATGATTTTACCAAGCGAAAAAAAAAGGCGTGTGCAGTTTCACCGCAAGCTGTCGCTTGCAGACGGCGAGTAATGGGTAGCTAGCAGTCTGATCAGGTACCAGACACAAATCGACGGCGGGTCGTGTACTGGTGTTAGCCTCAAGAAGCTGTCAGCAAATTGACCCTTATTTGACGTGCCAAATGTATGATGGTGTCGCGCTACTCTCTAAGAAAACCGAGACATAGAAATGCAAAGGGCATGTAAAGAAACAGAGTAGGTTTTGACCAGTAAGTCTGTCAGACGCCTCCGCTGTAAGCGTGCGGACTCTCATGATTTTTACACCAAAGACATTTAAAAGAACTATAGAGCGGACATTGGGAAAATTGACATACCTATGCCTACAAATTGTTGATGCCGTGCGTCAGTTGCGCCATCTAGCGTTGCATATCAACGCGACTACTGGACGGAGTGACTTATTACCAACGAAAATATATTACTAGACTCCGCATGCACGATCTAAGGAACAAAAACTATTCTGTCAACTCGCTGAGGTACTACGTAAGCGAGGGGGACGGGGTACTGCGTTGTGATTGGCTAACTCAAGGTCTGTTCTGTCTCAAGGTATGTTTACGGCTCACAGGAGTAGTCGAAATAAGACGGATATAAGACTTTTTTGCCTAATGTGTTGACAGACATCGGTCGCCTGTTATTAGGAGTCTAGTAATATATCGTCGTTGGCTTGGCCAATGTTATCTCCATAGCTTTTCATCTACACGTGACAAAACTGACATTGAAATAATTGTCTATTCTCGCCACTTCATCTTGATTATATCTTTGACAAGCTGCCAAACACGACCATGGCAAATTCTTTAGGAAAAACCTATTACCTTTTTCCGAGAATTGAAATGAGACAAGAATATAATCAGCCTATTATGTTCCCACTGCTGGGACACAGGCCTCCTCTCTGTGAGAGGGAGTGTTCTGTCATCCACCACGCGGCTCCAATGCGGGTTGGTAGATGTCACATGTCTTCGAATATTTGGTTCTAGGATATTTCGGCTTCCTCACGATGTTTTCCTTCACCGTTTTGAGAGCAGTGATGATGAAATAAATTACACAAAGTAATGTTACAGGCTGTGTTTGAATCCTTTATTTTTATTTGGGATAAACCCACCACACTATTCCTATACCACTGCAACTCCTGAGAGCCAGAATCAACAGTGGCAACCACCAGAAAAGCACAGAGACGATGAAGCTCGACGTGTCCCGGGGAATGAATTTATCTGTCTTGGATCCTGCAACGAAATTAATCAGAAAAGAATAGTGGAAGAGTAGGAAAAATATTTTCCACTTCCCTCCAAGTTAAGCAGGAGACAGAACAAAACAAGGCCAATGGCACAAAGGGACATTACAACTGGGAGAAGCCCAGTTGCCTAGCAGCACGGATAACAATGATTACTAATATTAATGGGTCCTAAATCTGTGACCACGGGTCCTAAATTGTGGGTTCGAATCTATGACTTACAAACGTTATTAAAAACTTTTCAAAATAATAAGCAGTGATGTAATTTTTCATCATGACGTCATCGCCGGATGCACTTTGCCTGCACAAATGCAATGACAAATGGTTTCAAGATAAAAATAATGATGACTATCCTTACTTCACCTTGTTCGTAGAAGGCTAGTGTTACTTTATTTATTAGTAATAATATTTTATCTATAAATAAATAAGGAAAATATGGCTAGAATTGGATCGCACATGTTCCCATTACTAGAACACAACGACGATATATTACTAGACTCTTAATATTATTAAGACGACTGTTAAACAGAGAGAAGCCTGTTATACAGGCGACCGATGTCTGTCAACAGATTAGGCAAAAAAGTCTGATATCCGTCTTTTTTCGACCACTCCTGTGAGCCGTAAACATACCTTGAGACAGAACAGACCTTGAGTTAGCCAATCACAACGCAGTACCCCGTCCCCCTCGCTTACGTAGTACCTCAGCGAGTTGACAGAATAGTTTTTGTTCCTTAGATCGTGCATGCGGAGTCTAGTAATATATCGTCGTTGCTAGAACATAAATTCAGGTGGCATAAATTGTTATTCGTTAGTATTTATTGTGTAGATTAGTATTGTAGAAAGTGCTGTTAGGTCTAGGTACCTATATTATATTATAGCTTGTTATAATAATTCCTAAGCTATGGTTGCACTTCTTATGCAAATGTCATTGGGTTTACCATAGACTACTTTACATAAATGATACTGAGCTTACAGCTAAAGTACGATTATTAATTCGAGTCAGTAAAATGATAGCAAAATGACATTTGTTCATTAAAGAAATGTACTAAATTTCATTGTATCAGTGACAGTTGCACTTGTCATTTTACTGACTGGAATTAATAATCGTAGTTTAGTAAGATTCAATTAGAAGTTAGGTTTTCTTGCGAACCACGGTTCGGCGAAACTCACTCAAGCAACTTATAATAATATGTTTAATCAATGAACTGGGCTCTTATTTGTTAATCAGGTTGCAATAAATTCCTCTTAGCTATGCGGATCTTACCAAGAGCCCTGGTTTAGTTAAAATCATTATAAGTTTGTATACTATGCGAAAAATTACGGGGAACGTGTTGCCATTTTGAGACAACAAAAAAAAATGTATTTTCATATTTAATACATATTGTTAATGAGGAGCTTTGTCTTAAGTAATTTGGCACAAGTCTCGCTTGCCAAGGTTGGTATATAGATGAGTAACCATCTATCTTAGAGAGTTTCCGTCCTGCCTCAGAAAGCATGTAAAGCCGTTGGTCCCGGCTGTCATTCGTAGATCTTTGACAGTCGTAACTGTTAGTCAGAAGCTCTAAAGTCTGGCAACCAGTATTACCCTGTGGTATCGTATTTATTACCCAGTTACTGAGTTGTGGAGGTCCGATAGACAGTCGCTACATGTAAAATATTTCAATTCAGCTGCATCTTACACTGTAATTTGATCTCTTAAAAGTGGGGAAAATATTAGGTAAATCATGGCAACTCTAGTCACTCAAATTTAATCCGACATACGCGCCAATTTTGAAAATCGAAGCAGAAAAAAAACGCGGGCCGTCGAATTACGCCATCTTAATTTTCATATGCCAATTTCGATTTGCGTTCACAAAACTTGTTTACCAAGCCTTATTCCATTGTAATACGGTTACATTTCGAGCGTGAAATCAGTTTGAAAGGTGTGAACTTATCTTTGTGATTATAGTTGGGTGATCTCACTATGGTATTCAGAAAATTATTAATGAACGAAGTTGGAATCATTTTTTTCTTATTCCATGAAATCGATAACGGTGTTATCTATAAATTGAGGAGTTAATCGATTATTAATAATTATTGTTATTCCCACGACTTTCGAGGAAAAATAGTTGTTATTTTCTCTTTGGTCAGGTTAGGGCTGTCAGTGTCAAAGGGGATACACAGTATGTTCTTTTTGAAATTGTTCTTTTAGAAATCACTTTTCATCGACGCGTTGTCTTCGATGCGCTCCTCAGAGAGTTGTCAGCACAATGACAGGGCCCCCTTAGAGGGCCAAAGTCTGCCGGGGTCGCGGGCGGGGTTTTAGTTAGAACAAGTCTGACAGTCCCTCCTGCCCTGCACTGGGGGACTCATTTGATGATTTTACCACGATAAAAAGAAAAAAGTAATCCAAGGTAGGTATTTTTTTTAAAATAAGCATTTTTTTTTAAATAACGTTCGTTATTAAAAATCATAGTCCGACTCCGCCATGTTAGTTTCCGCGCATGCGCCGTGCACCTAGCGCATTCGGTCACGTTCCGTTTCACGCGTTTGATTTACAAGTTGATCGAGAATTTAGGTCGCAGAGAAAATGTTGGGTTTTTTTTTACTTTCTTATGTAATATTTTAAGAGCTGTTTGTTGAGTGGGAATTATTATAAACAATGCTTTGTTGTGAACTTGCGTGCGAAGCGAAAAACCAATTTGTCAAGGATCTGTTATTTATACCCTGGTCAAATAAAAAACCCACGGCGATCGTTCCCTCTACCTTCCAGAGTCACGGAACGTTTATCTGCAACAGTCCCGCGACCCCGGTAGGCACTGGCCCTCTAAGGGGGACCCGTCAGTTTGCTGACAGCTCATGATTATTCTGCACGGTTGGCTCAGTAGCTGAACAATCGACTGCTTTGCTGCATATTGCGGGTTTGATTAACTCATGGAACAAATATTATTATGGCCTACAAGTAGTTGTATATTTGTAAATGCACACAAAGAAACGGGACAAATTCCTTGTGTGGGGAAACGTTAAGAAAAAAATCTTATTAAAATATGACACACAAACATTGAGTTATTATTACTCCGTATAGAGACGACACCACGTATCACCACTGTCTCCCATCCAGGATGAGTGCACGCGCACAAGTTCATTCAGTTGTTTGACAGCTCTGTGGCGTGCTCTAGGCGCGCGCACTCATTCTGGATGGGACACAGTGGTGATGCGTGGTGTCGTCTCTATACGTAGTAGAAATAGCTTAATGTTATTTATCAGTAAAATTGAAATATGACACATTATACAAACTAAACAATTAAATTAAAGTATGTCATCCTTCATAGAAACAGTAATTTATGAGGAAATAAATAAATTATCAGAATATGCACGTGTCCTATCAATTTAGTATGTAATTAAAACTGTACTCGGAATTTGTATTGTTTAAATACCTATTTATTTATAGGAAGTAATAAGTGGAACATACAATTAATAATGTGTTATATTTTCTGTAACCTTCCTCTTCCCATTGTCCAACATTGAGCTATTATTACTATGTATAGAGACGACACTACGCATCACCACTGTGTCCCATCCAGGATGAGTGCGCGCGCCTAGAGCACGCCACAGAGCTGTCAAACAACTGAATGAACTTGTGCGCGTGCACTCATCCTGGATGGGACACAATGGTGATGCGTGGTGTCGTCTCTATAGATAGTAATAATAGCTCAATGTTGTCCAATTCTTTTTATTATTGTACGCACAGATAAGGAGTGTAATTCCCTGCCGCCATCTTTATTTCGCGACAGCTATAACCTTGTGGTCTTCAAGTCAAGAGTGAATATGTTACTTCTAGACAAGCGTGCTTCACTGTCGACCACATCATTGATTACTACCAGGAGAGATAGTAGTCAAATGCGAACCTATTTTATAAAAATATATAAATATTGATTTTCTCTGTTGTATGTACAAATATCTTATAATATTCAATGTCTTCTTAAATAATAAAATCCATAAAATAATAGCCAATAAAACTGTCCATTTGCACCTTACTCTATAGAAAGTTATTTTATTGCAATATCACTTGACATTATTACATATTGCAACACTTAGTTTTCGCGCTAAAACGTATGTTTGCGTAATTGAATGTGTTACGAGAATATCAAACGGTTTTAGATATCAACTATTTTATTCAATTTACGATAATTTTGTTTTAATTCACAGATATTTTATAAGTTGAGGAACTCGTGGCTAAAGAATTACGTTAATTATTATATAATAATAGCGCACAGGCCGTTTGCCGAGGTTGGTCTGTGGATGGACAACCATCTGTCATAGCGAGTTTCCTCCGTGCCTCCGAAAGCACCTAAAGCTGTAGGTCCCGGCTATCATTTGTAGATCTTTGACAGTCATTACTATTAGTCAGAAAGCTCTTAAGTCTGACAACCAGTCTTATCAAGGAATATCGTATTACCCAGTTACAGTGTTGTGGAGGTCCGATAGTCAGTCGGTCCATGTAAAATACTGATATTCAGCTGCATCTGGTTCGACTGGAAGCCGACCACAATATAGTTGGGAAAAGGAAGACAGATGATGTTGAATGCCTAGAGTCTATCTAGATAATAAAAATCTCAAGCCACGAAGACTAGTTACAATAATAAAATCTCATGAGCAATAAAAGTAACAACTTTTACAACACATTCTTGCAAACAGTGAAGCGACGTCACCTGAGTGCCAACATCCAAATAATTAAAAAAGTTCAACTTAGGGGAGGTTCACAATGACGCGATGCGACTCAATTCGACCGATTCGAACTACAAGTGAAAATCATCCTTACCACTACGACATATCAAAAAAAATCTTGGGCAAACATTTTAATTTTTGTAAAATCATTGAATATTTACCAAGATGTATAAGTAAAGGGTGAATTCTTCAACTAGGCGTGGATGGCTACATACGAATCTATGAGAAATTACGAAAAATATTGAAAGGAGTCTTGAGGCCGATTTTGACGATAACTAAAACTGCATCATTGGATTTTAGAAAATTTAATAACCCCGGCCAGGAATCTTACCCGTTGATTTTGGAATTACACCATGTACACTTGAGAGCAATAAAATCGCACACCTTGACTTTTTTTGTAAAGGCTGTTTCTTTCATGAATCTGAATAAATATTTTAAAAAACATATACACCAATTGAAAGTCTACTTCATTACCTTTCTAATGATATCAAATACCAGTGTAAAAAATACCCATAAGAGGATTTATGGTACAAAACCCAACAAACGGGTAAATTTACTCAATTTCGCTTTAGATAAAATGAAAATCAAACTCAAAATTCTTGATCAAATTGTTTTTTAATAAGGTGTATTTGCTGTATTTTCCCTCCCCTATCATTAATTACAGCTCTTAATCGGTTTTTCATGAACCGTATTAATTGTACCATGAAATCTTGCGGTATAGGGTTCCACTCCTCTTCAATGGCAAGTTGAAGCTCTCGGAGGCGCGTAGGAGCAGGGCTTCCTGCTCGAACTCTTCTTTTTAACTCATCCCAGACATGCTCAATCGGATTGAGATCAGAACTACGAGCTGGCCACTCCATCGCGGTGATTCCAACGTCTTCCATGTAGTCGCAAACTGTTCTAGCGACATGCGGTCTCGCGTTGTCGTGCATTAGGAGAAAATCTTCTTCCATAAGACACGCAAGCGGCCTCACATGTCCTTCGAGCACTTCTTCGACGTATCGTGCAGCCGTCAAACCTCTCGATCTTGGGCCGGTATTCGCCCCAGTGATGAATACAAAGTCAGTTTTAGTGTCCGACATTATGCCACCCTAAAACATACACAATCCACCGCCAAAAGCCACACGTTCGCTTATGCAGCATTGTGAAAATCATTCTGATGACCCTCTGTAGACCCTAGAGCATCCATCATGACCATGTACTGTCATTCTGCACTCATCAGAGAACATAACAGACCGCCTTTAGTCATACTTCCAATTTAAATGTTCCCTGGCAAATTGTAGTCAGGCTTGTCGGTGAGCTGTGGTCAATTTGGGACCATTTGCTGGGCGATGTGAAGTCGATCCTGCTTCACCAAGTCTTCTTCTGGCTGTCCACCGACTTATGCTGACATTGCGAAATTCTCGAAGCTCTGGTCCCAGTTGAACCGCATTCTGTTGCCGATTTCTTAAAGACCTCGACACAAGAAAGCGGTCATCACGCTCTGATGTTCTTCGTCGCCTGCCAGATCCTGGTCGCCGAATGTAGCCACCGGTCTCTTGAAACCTCTGGTACACACGACGAACAGAGTAGCTGCTCAAATTTAGTCGTCGAGCAACTTCACTTGATTAAGGCCTGCTTCGAGCAAGGCAATAACTTGAGCGGCTTCTGCGGGCGTGGTATCCATATTTTTCCGTATGTTTTCAGTAGAGATGTTATCACGTTGCACTTAGGTATGCAACTGATTAGAATTCCTAAAAAACCGACCCTTGTATACCTGCGGATAAGCGGATAAAGGGTACAAGTAGTGACAATGCTATCGGGTGAATTTGGGGAATTTGGTGTACGGCTGGTTTCTGCAAGTTACGTGAACGTCAATGATCTTAATTTTGTGTTTTTTTAAAGCTAAGATTGTATTCTTTAATTTTGCCTGATTATTTATACCCAGTATCTTTAGATTTAAGAAAAAAACAGTTATAAACCAAATTACAAGGGGTGTGCGATTTTATTGCTCTCAAGTGTATTATGACACCATTCGATAGTATCGCTTAATAGTATCAAATTCTGGGATTTTCCCACAGTGTAGAAGCGGGGCTATCAGTTTGACCAAAAACCCACCCACTCTATAATTATCGTCTCAACCTCGAAATTCTCTATGATTTTTTCCCGCGAATGTACTATTGCACAGCTATAAACCTTCTGCATCTCTACTCTATGGCACAGCATCACAAACCGTTTCTAATCGCGACCTTGAATTGATAACGTTGACATCATCTCTCTTTGTCTACACTGTTTAGTCTCAGCGAGAGGACATTTTGGAATTATCATAATTTATGATCATGGCCATAGATTGTTCCACTTGCATACCTGTCTCATAAAAATGTTGTCTAGCGCCTCGTGACTGTCTGTCTTAGATTAACAAAAACCAATTTAAAAAGTAAAAAATAACAAAAATACGTCGCGTTGGGGGACTGCTCCAAATTATTTATCATCTCCTGTTTTTTTGCAGTCCCCGAACGCGACGTATTTTTGTTATTTTTTACTTTTTATATTGTTTTTTGTGTCGGGGGTTTATTAAATTTTTATTTATTTATTTTACTATTTATGTACACACAAAATACAACACAGGATAATTAAAACATAGAACTCAGTACAAGGGTGCTGCTTATTTCTATAGAAATTTCTGCCAGCAGACCCGCGAAAGGAGAAATGAAAAAGAAATGTAGACTATAGTGTGTGAGAGGAGGAATAAAAACCGTCAAAAGTGGATGGTAACCTAAACTTACCTAACATATAACATACGAATGCATACATAATAATAAATAAATATTAATACTTATACATACACTTATAAAAATATACACCTAATACAAAAAAATATATAATAAATATATATATTATATATAAATAAATTACAATTGTGATGATAAATAATGCTCTTTCAATCTGATTTTAAACAGTGAAATTGTAGTTAAGTCACGGATGCTAGGCGGAAGTGAGCTCCACAGCTTTACAGCATGGGCGGAGAAGGAATATGAATAGTAACTGGATTTATGAGGAGGGGATTTAAGTAGGGATCTGAGGTGCGACCTGCAAGGTGCGTCGCTAGGACGGGCGTAACTAAATCGTTCTCGCAGATAAGAGGGATAGGAAGGGTTGTGAAGGATGTTGAAAAGGAGACAAAGGATACGAGTGTTCCTGCGAAGGCGGATTGGGAGCCACTTGAGTTCCTTGCGAAAGTGGGAGACGTGATCATATTTACGGAGACCGAAAATAAATCGAATACATGAATTTTGCAAGCGCTCAAGTTTATTTAATAGCTCCTCAGTAGCATCCAAATAGCAGGCATCGGCATAGTCTATGATCGGCTGAACAAGAGTTTGAGTCAAAGAAATTTTAGTCTTTAAGGGCAAGACACTTTGGAGACGTTTCAGCGAATGCAAGGAAAAGTGTACCTTACGACTGATTCCGTTGATCTGAGCCCCCCATGAGAGATTGGAGTCAATGATTACACCCAAATCTTTGGCAGTGTCTGTGTAATCGATACACACACCGTCGAGGTATAAAGGCGGCAGAGTTGCAACAAGACCTGCACCACGGACAAATCGGCTGCCTATGATCATGGCCTGCGATTTAGATGGGTTAATTCGCAGACCAAATGACTTAGCCCAGGCATTGATATTGGCCAGGTCAATATTCATGGCACCAATGGCAGACGCCGCATCTGCTGCAGTAAAATGACGATAAAGCTGCAGATCATCCGCATAAAGATGGAAACTAGAAGAGATTACTTTCGTAACCATATTGATAAAAATTGAAAAAAGAAGAGGAGAGAGAACGCCACCCTGAGGAACGCCCTCAGTAAGGCTACACCAATCAGAGAGATTGTCTTCAAGGCGAACACACTGAGAACGTCCCCGAAGATAAGAATCAAACCAGGCTAAAGCGGATGAAGAGAAATTTATAGATTTAAGGATACCAAGTAGAATGTCGAAATCCACCGAGTTGAAGGCACTACTAAAGTCGAGTAACACGAGAACAGTAAGTGACCTATTCTCCATTGCCCAGCGGATATCGTCAGTTACCTTTAAAAGTGCAGTTACAGTGCTGTGACCCGAACGGTATGTAAGTACAAATATCTTGTAATATCCAATATGTCTTGAATAATAAAACGCATAAAATAATCTATATATATAAAAATGAAACCCGTTTTCCGTTGTCACGACATAACATGAAAACGGCTTGACCGATTCGGATAATTATTTTTTTGTTGTGTTTGTAATCACCGGGACCGGGTTTTAGACCGGGTCCTCCACCCGTGCGAAGCCGGGACGGGCCGCTAGTAGACAATAAAACTGTCTATTTGCACCTTACTCTATAGAAAGTTATTTTATTACAATATCACTTGACATTATTACATATTGCAACACTTAGTTTTCGCGCTAAAATGTGTGTTTGCGTAATTGAATGTGTTACGAGAATATCAAACGGTTTTAGATATCAACTATTTTATTCAATTTACAATAATGTTGTTTTAATTTTACAGATATTTTACAAGTTGCGGAACTCGTGGCTAAATAATTACAGCCGCACAGGCCGATCTTCCGGGTTTAGACGCACTTGCAGAGGTTGGTCTGTGGATGGGTGACCATCTGTCATATCGAGTTTCCTCCGTGCCTCGGAAAGCACGTAAAGCCGTTAGTCCCGGCTGTCATTTGTAGATCTTTGACAGTCGTTACTGTTAGTCAGAAGCTTTAAAAGTCTGACAACCAGTCTTACCAGTATTACCCAGTTACTAGGTTGTGGAGGTCCGATAGTCAGCCGCTCCAAGTAAAATACTGATATTCAGCTGCATCTGGTTCGACTGGAAGCAGACCACAATATAGTTGGGAAAAGGCAGGCAAATGATGATATTGAATGCCTTGAGTCTATCTAGATCTTAAAAATCTCAAGCCACGAAGACTAGTTACAATAATAAAATCTCATGAGCAATAAAAGTAACAACTTTTACAACACATTCTTGCAAACAGTGAAGCGACGTCACCTGAGTGCCAACATCCAAATAATTAAAAAAGTTCAACTTAGGGGAGGTTCACAATGACGCGATGCGACTCAATTCGACCGATTCGAACTACAAGTGAAAATCATCCTTACCACTACGACATATCAAAAAAAATCTTGGGCAAACATTTTAATTTTTGTAAAATCATTGAATATTTACCAAGATGTATAAGTAAAGGGTGAATTCTTCAACTAGGCGTGGATGGCTACATACGAATCTATGAGGAATTAAGAAAAAACATTGAAAGGAGTCTCGAGGCCGATTTTGACGATAACTAAAACTGCATCATTGAATTTTAGAAAATTTTATAATCGTGGCCAGAAATCGTACCCGTTGATTTTGGAATTACACCCTGTATTATGACACCATTCGATAGTGTCGCTAATAAGTATCTAATTCTGGGATTTTCCCACAGTGTGGAGCGGGAGGAACTATCAGTTTGACCAAAAACCCACCCTGTTTCTTCTGCTAGATAGAGCCGCGACCCCACACTCTATAATTATTGTCTCAACCTCGACATACTCTATGATTTTTTTTTTTTTTTGAATAAGTGAGACATGGTTTCGGCCTTGATTTTAACATAGAAGGACAAGAAAGAAAAGAAGAATTGGAAGAAAAAGAAAAATAAATCAGACTTGGCTGTATGGGCTCAGCTCCCTTTGCCTGTCCCAAAGAGGACGAAAAAAAAATCTCTACGATATTTTGCCGCGAATGCACTATTGCACAGCTATAAACCTTCTGCATCTCTACTCTATGGCACAGCATCACAAACCGTTTCTAATCGCGACCTTGAATTGATAACGTTGACATCATCTCTCTTTGTCTACACTGTTTAGTCTCAGCGAGAGGACATTTTGGAATTATCATAATTTATGATCATGGCCATAGATTGTTCCACTTGCATACCTGTCTCATAAAAATGTTGTCTAGTGCCTCGTGACTGGGTCTTAGACTTCGCTATTGCTAGAAGTTGAATCGATTTTAGATGGGTAAAAGAGATATTGAACTATCAGAAAATTCGAAAGCTTGTAATTTTTTTTTTCTATATTTTAAAGTAAAACAAATAAATAATGAAGTGACAATACTGACAATCCAAAACTGTCAAAGTACCGTAGGTGCCCATTCCAATGAGTAGACAAGAAAGAAGAAACTCCATCCCTAAAAATATTGTCTCTGATAAAATTTTTGGCGGTAAAATCTCCCAAACATGGCGGAAGGTCAAACAGCTGACTGCATATCTATTCTCGTAAGAATAAAGAAAGAATTGAAATAACCTCAAAACCTTTAAAAGAATGAGCTCATCTGTTATCAGACTTAAATATTTGAACAATGCCAAGGTTGTTAATAACTGATAATTAGCTGAGTATGATAAGGATAAGTGAGCTTGGTCGTTACACGTAGGGGATTAATTTAAAAAAAATGTTTTTGTTGCAGCGGTTTTAAAAATAAATAAAATAAGTATATTAAAAAAAGAAAAAAAGAATTGTCGCTACTTGTACATATTTGACAGCTCATAACTCTGAAACATGACACTATAAAAGGTTTTTCCTCTCTACATTTTATGTTTGTATTGATGTGATCTATCAATTTATGAATATTTCATGAGGGCGCCATATTGAAAAAAAAAAAAAAAACAAAATTGTGCATGGCACCTGGTACTTTCCCCATTCAAACCCCTTTACGAGTATCTTGCAAGATTTGATTACAATCAACAGAACCAGGTGAAACTAAAAAACAAAATCTTGTAAAAATACATTTTCATTAATTTCTTCATTTTAAATAATTTTACACTGTCAAAACCCAATTCACATCAAAGTAATTCTATGCTCACACGCATACGTCCATCGACAGACAGTCTGAGCATTAGAACCTGTTCCTAAACTAACAGTACCGACCGGGTCAGTGGGCAAGCAGCCCAGTCGCGGTCACTGTAGTGTGTTGACACCTTTATAGCATGGCACCCGGTTTCTGAACGACTAGTCGATGTAATTCGTTGGCAATTTAGTTGATTGCTTGTTTTAATTAACCAATCGAAAGAAATAACGCTAGTTTTTTTTTCGTTTTATTTTTAAGGTTCCGCAATTGAAAAGAAAATCGGTTGAGATTCGTACTTGCGCGCGAAGGGTTCCGTACTAGACCGTAATTGACAAGAATTTGGGTTGTGTATTTGAAGTAAAAAAGGTAAAATAAAAAAAAAAACATTAAAAAAAAATAACTGCCTTCAAAAACCGAGGTATCATAGTCACCTGGCACTTGCGATTTTTTTTATAGGTGTCTTATGTGGAATAGATAAGATGCCAGTAGCTCAAGTGCCATTGTCAGCGGGTGCCCTTCGTGGAATACCTGCAAAAACCACCACGAAAAAATGTAAAATAACTTTCTTTCTTACGATGTCCATCGTAACCCCTCGTTTACACCAAGGTATAATACATGTATTTGACAAATTTTGACATGTCATAGACTTCAGTGTAAACGCAAAGTGTTTTATACTTGTATAAATACTTGTATATATACGAAAGAATGTTTGAGATTATGGTTTGAGACACTCTCGATACATGTATAAAACAAACAAATTATGTTTTGCCAAGTATTCTACAAGTTTTGTATGAAACTAGTATTTAACTTGTTTCTTGGTGTAAACGAGGGGTTAGAAAAATTAATAAAAACAAAACCACAGACTTATTTGAATACGTTTACTTTTTCTTCCAAATTATTATTTTCTCTCTGTAAAATGAAAATTATACAAATTACTTACAAAAGTAAAAATCATTTAATTTTTTTTTTCTAATATTCCTCACCTATAACACAACGCCATCTAGTCCCAAGCTAAGCAGAGCTTGTGTTATGGGTACTAGACAACTGATAAACATACATATATATTTTCTAAATACATAAATATTATAGATACCATACGCTTTAAAACACATCAATAAGTAATCTCAATCAGAAATCGTATCAACAAATTCTGCTAAATACTCCTTTCTCAGAATCCAAGAAACTGGTTCCGCAACTCATCAAAACGGGTTAGTAGTTAAGTGTTTAGCATCTCGAGTGTAATACGGTAAACATTATTTTATCTGGCGAACTTACCAATAGACTTGGGATTACTATGAGAATTGTACCAATAATCTTTATGTATTACTAGCGGCCCGTCCCGGCTTCGCACGGGTGGAGGACCCGGTCTAAAACCCGGTCCCGATGGTTACAAACACAACAAAAAAATAATTATCCGAATCGATCAAGCCGTTTTCATGTTATGTCGTGACAACGGAAAACGGGTTTCATTTTTATATAATAGATTATAACTCTCCTTCTGTGTCGATTGGTTCGATGTTTATTTATGCAAGTAGGTTATATCAACAGTTTACATGTCTTCATAAAACTAGAAGGGGCCGGTGTTCCGAACCTGACTACTCTGAGAAGAACAGCCGAAACGGGATACATACTTAAGATCAACAGCCATAATATCAACAGTACAAACATCAACACCGTAAGACCAACGATTCGAAATCTCAACAATTCAGTATTATCCCGGCTGGATAGGTTGTCTCTGCTCAAGTCCACCACGTTCAAAACTCTCTCTCTAGCCAATTGCCGTCCACTGCTGGACGTAAGCTCCCCCAAAGAACGCCAACCATCCCGATCTTGGTTCGTATCCGTCCACAGCCAGCCACATTCTTCAAAATTTCGATCTATCGTACCGCAGGGCGTCTCACACTACGTCGACCCGGGTTTGGTCTATGATTGGAAGGCAAGTCAGACATTAATCGTCATCCGCATGCCCGTGAATTATTATCACACTAAAGCCCAAAAAGGGACCTTAGTTTTGTCCTTCATTTCGCCATAATCCAAGTTACGCTGGCTCCTTCAAAGTCAATAGGTACACCATGACATCAGTGATGATTCAGAAAACTCTTTACAAGGTTGGATGACGATACTGCGCGAGCGCATACAAAAAGGAACATGTTGTATTGTTTATTTAATTATATCATTCATGTATTTACTTTTGGCTTCCAAAAATGTACTGTTGATATCTTGACGCAGGGAAATGACGGATATCGCGGAAAATGAAGTGAACAGGCTTCTTCTGGGTAAGCTCGCTCCATCGTCGACCTTTTCTTAGTCATTCCTGACCTAGACTAAGGTCAAGTGCATACCCATCTATACATATAATAAAATGGTAGGAAAGTCTATGTATGTCCGGGGTAAACTCAAAAAGTACTGCATGGATTGATTTCAAATTTGGCACGAGTTTTATTAAGAAGTTGGGTCAACATATAGGCTACATATCATCACGCTATCATCTACGGGCAGCGAGCAGAGAACCTTTATTTTTTTAAAGCATTCACGCAGACGACGCGGCGACGTCGCGGGCAGCAGCTAGTCTCACATAAAAAAAACGATTTGGGTTTTCGTCTATATATCCTATGTTGCGTTTGCCGGTGCGTGGTCTCCATTCAAGAACCTTACGGCCCCATCGGCCATCAGTTCTGCGTGCTAATTCGTTGTGTTATGTCGGCAAATTTGGGTCGTCTACGAATTTCTGATTCGATCACACAGAGACTCCGAGCATAGCCCTTTCCATAGCACTTTGGAATATCTTGACTAATGAGGCCACAGACAGCAGACTTCAGCAGTCGGGAGGAGGTAACAGACAGCAGACTTCATCATCAGAGTCATCATCTTCCTGCCCATATTTCATTTTACTTGTGGTCGTCGCAACACGTTTTCTTCTTCCATTCTCCCCTATCAGACGTCACAGTATCATTTCCTCCTTTTTCTTTCATATCATTCCTTAGACAATCCATCCATCTTTTCTTTGGCCTTCCTCTTTCTCTCCATCCATCAACATTCATACTCATCACTATCTTAGTCACATGAGAGTCATCCCTCCTCATCACATTTCCATTCCAAGGCACACAGTTCCCTTTCATTTTTTCTGTAACAGGCGCCATTTTCAAACTAGCCCATATATACTCATTCCTTACTTTATCCATTCTTGTCACTTGTATGAACTTTAAATTCTTCAATATTCTAATAAGGGGCTTTATTTCAAAGGTTAAGGCGCGGTTTGGCGAGTGAGAGGTCGTGAGTGCGATCCCCACCTATTGAACTATTGATTATGAACTTGAACTCATTCCTTATAATTCATTAATTCACTCACTACAACCACACAGACTGAACTGCTGGAGGTAAGAATGATTTTTACGGAAAGGTTACCTCAATTGAAATGTGGTAAACAGGGTATATTTTAGACATTGCAATTCTGAAAGACACTTCCAGTTCATCCAAAGCGGTATCATCCCAAATATAGACATTGAGTACTAATCGTATAGAGACGACACCACGCATGACCACTGTGTCCTATCCAGGATGAGTGCGCGCGCCTAGAGCACGCCACAGAGCTGTCAAACAACTGAATGAACTTGTGCGCACGCACTCATCCTGGATGGGTCATCAGACCAGACGACACCACGTATAACAGTGGTGATACGTGGTGTCGTCTCTAGACGTAGTAATAATAGCTCAATGACATAGACCTTTCAATTACAGGCTGAAAGAAAATAAATGCATCAAAACTCGAAGGCTTTTGACGTCACAATGCATTTTTTTTAAAACCTGGTTAGATCATCAGATGAGTCTGACGGTCCCCCGTCAGACTTGTACTTACTAAAATCCACGGTGTCCTCCAATAACCCTTTACGTTCTGGGGTCACGTCATCATCGGTAATAATGTTAATTATTTCAATTTTTTTTTCTGTTAGTCTAACTGACAGAATAATTAGATTTTTTCAGAAGTCTTGAGGGGGATGTTACGTTTATTGGTGGAGTTAGCGTATATTTCCATTTTTCCGATGTGGAAATTACAGCTGATAGGAACCTACATGAATAATTATTTAGATAAGTTATCTAAATATATCAGTAGGTAATGTAATGTGCAGTGGACGACAATATTCGACCTTTGTAACGAAATCTCAAGGTTGTCAAATATCGTTGATAACGATAACAGCGGCCATTGTTTTTACTTTTTTATGAAACTTTTGTTTTTTTTTCATAAATCGTCAGCTGTGGCATTTTTGTTTTTTAAACATAGTGGATCAATCTTCAGCGGACACAGTTGGTCTGTGGATGGGTGACCATCTGTCATAGCGAGTTTCCTCCGTGTCTCGGAAAGCACGTAAAGCCGTTGTTCCCGGTTTTCATTTGTAGATCTTTGACAGTCGTCACTGTTAGTCAGAAGCTCTAAAGTACCATGGGGTATCGTATTACCGAGTTACCGTGTTGTGGAGGTTCGATAGGCAGTCGCTCCATGTAAAATACTGATATCCAGCTGCATCTGGTTCGATTAGAAGCCGACCACAATTAGTTGGGAAAAGACAAGGCAGATGATGATGACCATGCAACGAATGTACTTTTCATTCATTATTATACTAAAGCTTAAAGAGAAAAAAACATACACAATTTAATCAATTCGGTTCCCTTATCAAGTGTGGAAGTTGTAGGCATAGACTAGGATGAGGATGTGCCATAGATAAAAGTGTAAATGCTTGTATCTATTTCCGTTGGTTTCTGGCCAAAAATAAGCATAATGATTGCGTAAAATACAGTCGTGTATCCAGGCCAGAAAGGGCCCCGTTTCAAAACTTGTTTGGGGCCTGTGGTGTATTGTAAACTCCTTTGAGCTATCCGAGCTAGAAGCGATATAATCAAATGTCACACATACTGTCTGTCATAAATTAATAAAACGATTTTATAAAATAACAAGACTTGTTATTGGCGACGAGAAAAAGCCAATTAAACACTGTGTAAATAGATAAACAAAAAAAAAACAAAAAAAAAAAAAACAAAAAAAAAATTACAGTCAAATCGACAAGGAAGCTACAGCGATACACTGGGGACTGAAAAAGTTTTTCTACTATTGTTATGGTCGGAAATTCATCCTCGTTACAGACCATAAACCACTGACAGTAATTTTCCACCCACATCAAACGCTACCAGCAATGAGTACAATGAGGCTGTTTCACTACGCTAACTTCTTATCTGGATTTGACTACAACATCGAATACAGAACTTCGGCAAAGAACTCAAATGCAGATTATTTATCAAGGTTTCCAGAAGAAAACACCAAGATCAACAGAATTGACCAGAATTACAGTTTTCAACTTCAGCAAATCCATACCATTGATATTAATCCAGATGTCATTGCAACAGAAACAAGAAATGACCCCGACTGTACATCTTTGCTACACGCATTAAAATCTGGCCAATCACTAAAAACACTTGGTTACAAGGACAATGAATTTACTTTGCATGATGATTGTTTACTGAGAGGATCACGGGTCTTCATTCCAAAAGCACTACGTGAAAAAGTGCTAGATGAACTACACCTCGGTCACCCAGGCATTGTAAAGATGAAGCTATTGGCGCGCAGTTTCGTATACTGGAAAGGAATTGACAACGAAATTGAGACCAAAGTCAAATCATGCAGAACTTGTAGATTGCAACAAAATGAACCAGAGAAAGCACCACTGCATCATTGGGAACAACCAACTGGCCCCTGGCAAAGACTTCATATTGATTTCGCGGGACCTGTGCACGGCCACCAACTTTTAATTATTGTAGATGCATTCTCAAAGTGGACTGAAATTATACCAACCAAGTCAACTACAAGCTCTTGGTGCATACAAAAATTGAAAGAACTATTTTGCACCTTTGGGACACCTCACATCTTGGTTTCAGACAATGGTCGACAGTTCGTTTCGGAAGAGTTCGAAAAATACTTAAAAGATTGCATGATCATTCATAAGACCTCTGCTCCATACCATCCTGCAACCAATGGGCAAGCTGAGCGCTTTGTGCAGACAGTCAAGAGAATCTTAAGAAGCGTAGAGGGGGAAGGAGGTAACCTAGCAGAGAAGTTAGTGACAGTGAAAACTCGTCTCCGACGGACGCCAAATGCTAATGGTCAAACTCCGTACCAGCTTATGTTTGGCAGAGAAATACGCACGGCACTACATGCTATGTTTTTAAGAAAAGAAAAGGAGACAGCATCGACGCTTCAGGAGTTCAATGTCAGAGAGTTCAACCCAGGCGATCGGGTACAAGCTCGTGACTACACGAGTGCCACGCAGCGGTGGCAGTTTGGAACCATCATAAAACGTTTGGGCCGACTACACTACGAAGTTCGCACCGACAACGGTGATGTCTGGCGCCGACACCTTGACCAGCTTTTGGGTGCACCCTTGATCCGCAGCAGCTAGGAAGGGAGAGATGTGGTGTATTGTAAACTCCTTTGAGCTATCCGAGCTAGAAGCGATATAATCAAATGTCACACATACTGTCTGTCATAAATTAATAAAACGATTTTATAAAATAACAAGACTTGTTAGGGCCCTTCTAATCTAAGTGTTTATTTTTGCAGAATAAAGACAATATCATCCTGACTCATGTAACTAATGTTATTACTGATGTCATTAAGAGAATAAATTATGAAGGGAGTTAGAAAATTGAGTATGATGATCGACTGATCGTAGCTTGATACGGCTCATACGGCGCGGTGGTAGCTACGCTTCTAGTATAATAGGTTCGTTAACTAATCTGTTTCAAGTACAGCGAGTTTTTAAACTCCGACGGAAAAGAGGGGTGTTATAAGTTTGACGTGTCTGTCTGTGGCATCATGGAGCCCCAACGGATGAAGCGATTTCAATTTAGATTTTTTTGTATGAAAGGTGACTTACCTGCGAGTGTTCTTAGACATGTTTGATGAAAATCGGTTGAGCCGTTTAGAAGTTGTGGGGCTGAAAGTGGGGAAAGGTAACCGAGGGTCTGCAAATATGTAACTCGAGTTGGGTATCAAATGAAAGCGTACTGAAAGGGAATATTGATGACTTATTCGGGAGTACTCTTAGCAACATAAAATGATATTAGTATGTACCTATAAAAAGTATTAAAAAAAAAACCCGACACAAAAACCAAGTTCCCTTTAAAAAGTAAAAAAATAATAAAAATACGTCGCGTTGGGGGACTGCTAAAAAACAGGAGATGATAAATAATTTGGAGCAGTCCCCCAACGCGACGTATTTTTAGTTTTTTTTTACCTTTTAAAGGGAACTTGGTTTTTGTGTCGGGGGTTTTTTAAATTTTTAATTGAGCGATACGTTAGCGTTTTCCCACTATCTAGCCTGATGGTAAGCGATGATTATGGTCGACGGTGACGCTTGGCTAGTAATTTTGAAGAAGTCAAAGCCTTAATTAAGTTGGCTTGGACCTCTAAGGGGCCCCCCTTAGAGGCGCGCGTGGAACGCGACGCGCTGACGACCCGGGCATGGTCCATGACGGCGAGTCACTCGCCATTCGCATGCGGTGCTCGCTTACTTAACTCAAGATTTGGAAAAATTGAGTAAGGATTCAGTCAAGGTGAAAGATGACGTTAGGCCCTATAGGTACCTAATTATTTAATCAGTCTTGTGTCACTACTATAACAGGTAATTTGTCATTTTTAGATAGTTATGCATTTTATTATGAATTTTTATTTAAGTAGGTAATTCCCCGATAAAAAGAATCGGCTAAGATCACGTACTTTGTGATTATTAAGTACTAACAATTCTTAATTATGAAAACTAGTGTGTCCTTGATTAGGTCTATGATAGGCAGGTGGATGCAGGGTCGGACTAGACCGGGGGCCCTCGGGTGGTGCCCCAAAAGCCCAGGTTATTGAAGTTCATCACTACATAATATAAAACAAAGTCGATTCCCGCTGTCTGTGCCCATGTATGGTTTTTTGTTCGTGGTAAAATCATCATATGAGTCCTTCCACCTCGGGAAGGGTGGAAGGGACTGTCAGACTTGTACTGAATAAAATCCACGGTGTCCTTCAATAGCTCTTTATGTTCCGGGGTCACGGTGATGGAAATAAGTACCGCGACCCCGTAAAAAAAAAAATTTAAAACTGCGTTAAGGATTTTGATGCGGTTTTTTTAATAGAGTGATTCAAGAGAAAGGTTTATATATAACATAGATAATATAGTATAAATTGGACCCGTGCGGAGCCGGGGCGGGTCGTTAGTCTATTATTATAAAAATCAATTGCTGTTCGTTAGTCTCGCTTAAACTAGAGAACGGCTGGACCGATTTGGCTGATTTTAGTTTTGCATTATTTTGGGAAGTCTAGGAAAGGTTTAAAAGGTTTTTTTTATTGTTTATGAGGCGTTACGAAGATTCCCGGGTCACCTAGTCATCTTTTAATATATCTAGTTCACTGCTGGAACATAGCCCTACTCTTTGAGAGTTAGTGGGCCATAATATGAAAGGCGGCATACCCGTGCAATTTGGTATCTAGATGTCACATGTCTTCGAATGTTTGGTTCTAGGACATTGTATGCCAGTTTTCACACGATGTGTTCCTTCGCCGTACTTAGAGAGAGCAGTGGTAATGAACTAATCTATAAAAAGTATTGTGTCTGGCTGGGTTCGAACATACGACCTGGGGCCTAAGTCTACTAATTTTTATACGTCACAATGGTCTCTCAATGGTAAGTTTTTGACAGATTTGCCATACAAAAACTGTCAAAAACACACCATTGAGAGACCATTGTAACGTTTATAAATTAGTAGACTTAGGCCCCTGCAACTCCTACGTCGACGCAGTACCTATTTCTTTTTCTCCCTTATTTCTTAATTACTCATCCTCTTCTAATCTATCTAATTCCATACATATTCCGCCGCTCATCCAATATTTCAATGTATTTTTTATAATTGTTGTAAAATATGTCCATCAATTCCTCTTTACACATTTAGTAGGCATTTACCTGATAACATTGTTTTGCTTCCAGCCGAGATAATGTAAAAGTATGGGGTCAAGAGAACACAGTAAACATTATATTTATTGCGGACAACAAGGAGTCTCTTTGTGCGGAGTATTTATTTATTATGTTAAGGTGAATACACTTCTTATTAAAGAACATGTAAACGCCATTGAGCTATTATTACTACGCATAGAGATGACACCAAGTATCACCACTGCGTCCCATCCAGGATGAGTGCGTGCGCACAAGTTCATTCAGTTGTTTGACAGCTCTGTGACGTGCTCTAGGCGCGCGCACTCATCCTGGATGGGACACAGTGGTGATGCGTGGTGTCGTCTCTATACGTAGTAATAATAGCTCAATGGTAAACGCCCAGAAACTTTACGTTTTGTTCAGTGCAGTTAGACAGCACAGTTAGCGCAGTGATTGAGGGGATTGGAGTGCTGTGCAGTTTGTAGTGGGTTTGAACCGTGCACGGAAAAAATATTTGTAGGACCTACAAGTAGGTGTTCGGGTCTGGGTGTTTGTGTATGTGAGTTTATATGTTTGTGAACGCACCCACGATACTGGAGAAATTCCTAGTGTGGGGCAACATTTTTTCTTAAAATAAAAAGTTCAAGAAAGATGTGATGTTTGCCGTAGGTTCGACTACCAGTGTGAACCTAGGTATTGCATGAAGAGACAAAAACTAGATTGATATTAGGGAAGAAAATTTATGGCTAAGATCTCCCTTATAACCTTCCAATTTGTGGCTATCTCCTGCCAATCTCGCATATATGAGTCTAAATTCTTATGCCAGTGTTTTCTGGGCCTCTCTCGCAATCAACATCTTGTCTTCTCGCAACTACTATGTTAAAAATCTGGCCTGTCAGCCCTGGCACAATCAAAATACATGGCCTGCTAAATCTCACTTAAAACTTCCAGTTTAATTGCCCATATCAAACAATTCATATACCTATATATTATATATATTTTTTAATGTAAATAGGTTGGCGTTTGCCCACTATCTCACCTGATGGTAAACAAAAATGTGGTATACGGTGAAGCACGCTTGCCAAGAAGTAACCTGTTCACTCTTGACATGAAGACCACAGGGTAATAGCTGTCGGGAAATACAGATGGCTGCAGGGAATTCCACTCCTTAGCTGTGCATACAATAAAGGTATTGGCAAAACGCTTTGCACACTGGAGGGATGTCCACCATATATCGATGGCGCATTGCCGTACATCATATGTCGTATGATGGAAAGGGCTAGGCGGAACCCAGTTGTGCGTTTCCATTGCACACTCTCCGAAATGTTACAGGGTACTGTGCAAAATAATATGATCTGACCATCCCCTTAACATAGTGGATATCAAGAAATTATTGTAATGAATGGTTTTATTATACCGCAATTGCAGTTTATCTTTTATGTACTAGTCGAGTTGTGGAGGTCAGATAGTAAGTACTTCATATAAAATACTGATATGCGTTTAAGAAAGTAGACTTCAACTTCAAAATACAATGTAGAATACAGTATTTAGTTTACTTAATGGAGAGCCTTTGTGAAATAACTTCGGAAGCACAGAAATTTAAATGTTATTTATTTTACAAATTAGAAGTTAGTAATTTTTATCAATTATTATTTGGGTTTTCAAATTGATAAATGATATTTATTTTGCAAATAGGTTTTCACAAACACTTTTACAAGTCAAAACACTTTTTTTTTATAAACTTAGATAAGGATTTAAAGATAAGTTTAAGACTCTAAATTATAAAATGTCTAGATTTCCATTTTTGATTCAAAGTGGAAATCTAGACATTTTAAAAACTAATAAGTACTTTTATGTTACAGTAGAATCCGTTTATTATGACTCCGCTTATAATGACCAACCGCTTATTATGACGTATTACACAGCGAAGTTTGGTTTTCATAGAAAATTCTTTCAACAACTTCGACAAGTGTTCGGAAGCGTCACGTGATACCCGATGATGTTCGGCGCATGCATGGTTGTTTTGAGTCTCAGTGGGTAATAACAATTCATATTATTGACTTAGTTCTATATTGTCTCTCTGTTAAAATAAATACATACTGACAAAAACAGGAGGTTGTTTATTTTGTACAAAATGCTTTGTATGACGTCCGCTTAGAATGACCGTCCCTTCAATGTCATAATAAACGGATTCAACTGTATGTTTTGTTTCAAACGGTTTGAAACAAAACATAAAAGTTTTAAATGTGTGAGTAGGTACATTTAATGTTTTCCTTGGAGATGTTCACTTGTTTTACGTTGGAATCAACCAACGGGGGTAATTTTTATGTGTTTTGGTTTAATTCTCAGTGGCCTACTACATCCTATAAAATCTAAGTACAAAATAAGGAACAATTACAAACAGTAATAATAATTACGTCATAACTTTGCTTTAGGATTGGAAAGGCTTCATGTGGGTCAAATCTTGGAATTTCAAGGATTCTTCAAAGGAACTTGGGTAAGGGTTACAACCTGTGCAAAATAAACTTTTTAGTAAACAAGGAATTTTATTTTAACAAAAACTTCTGGAAAGTTTTAAACACTGTTTAAAACAACAATATACCTTACAGGTAAGTTGAAAATGACGTAAAGCTAACTGTACACGACATACTTGGTCAATAACATCACATCGAAACCGGCAAAGTATGTAAAACAAGTGCGTGGGCGACCTAATAACTTGAATCATACTTCGAAATAACTTTTCAACCATTTAACATATTGATTTGACAATTTTCCCGCCTAAAAAAATACCAAACAGGTTTCAATCCTGAACGCAGACCTCATTGTTTACTATTGCGTTAAAAAAAAAAAAAATTGCCGCGTGTGCGTTCTACTTTCGTTCCACGTCTTGTAAGAAACTTAAAAACTAAGCGAAAACTTGTTAAATTCTACTTAAAATAGTAATAAAGAGGTACAAAATTAAAGGACTGACCTTATGAAGGGCGAATTACGCTTTCCACGCCGGAAAATCCGTGCAAAATATGTAAAAATCCACAAAACTTTGACCCACTCACAACATAACTTTAAAACACAAAATATAACACATAAAACACTTTTAACAACTAGATAACACACTAAAAATATTGTTTAAGGCACTGTTCACTAGTTCTATTGGTAAATAAAGTTTGTTTTAACGAAAATAAGTCGGCATTTCAAGTTTTAACAAAGTTAAAGTTTGACAGATCGCGTCGAAGCCTCTCGCTCGAGACGTTCATTCGTTTACAGAGTCAAGTGAACACGTTTGAACGGTCCGAATCGCATTCCTAAACAATGTTTGTGACTAGTATTAACTTAACCGTAATCTACAATAACAGCGATTAACGGATTTTATCATAATTTTATCACTGAAACACTATAAAATAAAGATAATTGCTAAAAATGCGATTATTTGGAACTTATGAATAACTGAGCGACACTGCAGCGCTGCAGCGTCTACCGCGCCAAAATGTTTGAATAGGTTTCTATCTCAGACCAACAAAAAAAGAAAGACGGCGCGCCGCGAACATCATAAGTGAAGCCACCGAAACCGTGCTCCTGCAAGTAAACATACACGCTCACGCACACACCTACACTAAAACCATGCTCATCGCTCTTAGTTCGTCACGAGTCGTCGTCAAGTAAACTTAGATTTAAAACATAGAATTATGCCTTCCTGTGTAGTGAAAAGTTACAAAAACAACAGCAAATCACATAAAAAGTCTCACGGAATCACTTTTCACTTGTAAGCACATGAAATAACATCGATTCTCTATTAATAAACTGTGAATTTTAGGTTACTTGGAACAAAAAACCTCAACGAACGAAAGCAGTGACATACAGTGTGAGGGTTGCCATAATACGATTTAAAATTTCCCCATTCGGTTAATAATATAATATTATTTACTAGTTCATACCCTCAAAAATATCCCCAGATTATAGGGAAAAAATTTAACAAATGGCAACCCATCGATACACACATAGATAAAAAGGTGGCTTCACTTTTGATGTTCGCGGCGCGCCGTCTTTCTTTTTTTGTTGGTCTGAGGTTTCTATAGTATATGAGATGAATGATAAATTCTGTAATATGTTTTATTACCTGCTTTTATAAATAAAAATAAAATTAATAATATAACTTATGTATTTTCTGATGAATTTGGTAAAGGTTTTGGAACTATTTTTAACCAATGTTCTCAAAACCATATAATTAATCATTGTTTACCCGGTGCCAGTTTTAGCCAAATAATAAATTATATTAAATTGACAAATATTAATCCCAATTCCACTGTCATATTATTGTTTGGGAATAGTTTAATTGTTAAAAGGAAGGACTTAACAGAGTGCATTGATTTGATGTTGCATCTCAATGTGACTAATAATTGTAAATTCATTTTTTCTTCTTTGCCATTTTCACATTGTTTGTCCAATGCGCAAAATAGGCACATATATATAATCTGAATCTTTTCTTATATAATAGGACATGTCGTCACAGTAACGCAATATTTTATTTTGATATTAATAATTTCTTAATTGATTACAGGCTAACTAGTTATTCTATGCATTTGCCTGCTAGTTGTAGGAGACTAATTGCTAATCTCTTAGCATACAATACACAGTCACCTTGGTACTATTGTGCCTATGATTTCTGATAGTAGTGATAATAATATTTTTGATTCACTTAATTGTTTAAACTGTTAGGTGCGACAACAGGCAAGCTACATATGTTGAATGTTGTGCATCAAAATATGCAGGGTTTGTCCGGCAAGGAGTTAGAGTTAAGTTTATTTATAGAACACCATCAGGTTCAGGTCTTATGTCTGACTGAACACTGGTTGAAAGAGCATGAATTAGCGTTTTTCAATGATGATAATTTTACAGTGCAAAGTGCGTTTGTGAGAAAGGGCGCTATTCGTGGTGGTTCTTTGGTGCTTGTTTCAAACAAATTAAAATGTAAACAGCGTTTAGATTTAGTTAATCTTTCTGTCGAGCGTGTTATTGAATTGTCTTGTGTGGAACTCGAGAACTATGTAATTCTTTGCGTTTATAGACCTCCTTCTGGGGATTTTAATAGTTTTGAATCAGTAATGGAGGACTCACTTAGTAAATTAGGATCAAGTAATAAAAATATAATTGTATGTGGGGATTTTAATGTTAATATTTTAGATGCAACTCCGTTAAGTGTCAGACTGATCAACCTTTTTAAATCTTTTAATTTAACTAACTTATTTTTTGAACCAACTAGAATCACTGCTTCTTCGTCAATTTGTCTTGATAACATGTTTACAGATTTAGATGCTGAAAATAAAATAGTGTTAAATGACTTATCGTCTGATCACTGTGGTTTGATGGCTAGCTTCCCTATGCCATTGCGTAGTAATAAACAACACAAGATTGAATGTAGGCCTTATACAGCTGGTCGATGTAACAAATTTAAGAATAATGTAGCTCATAAACTTACGCCAGCTATAGTTGAATCAGAAAATCCTAATGAAATCTATGGAGCCCTTTTTGATGTTATTAAAAAAGAATACCAGTCCACTTTCAAGACCAAAATCATCAACAAAAATGGAACCTCAGTCGCCTTTAATCAATGGGCTACACCTGGCATTTATAAAAGTAGAGCGAGGTTGTACGAGTTGTATGGTTTGAAAAAATACATGTTTGATACTTCTTTTCTTGAATACGTTAAAAAATATTCAAAATTATTTAAAAAAGTTTGTGCTATCGCGAAGTCAAGATATTTAAGCGAAACAATTAAAAATTCTAGCAACAAGGTTAAAGCTACTTGGAAAATTATCAATAGCGAGACAGGAAAATCGGTTAAACAAGAAAATCAATTAGAAATTTTGATAGACAATAAATTAGTTTCAAATACGGCTGCCGTAGCTGACGCATTCAACCAGTTTTTTGTAAATATTCCTGTATCTACAACTCGTTCCTTAAGTTCGTCTCCGTCTAAAGCTGAAAACTTTTTGCATCGTAGTGTCCCTAAATGCAGTAATATATTTAACTTCGAACACATATCACCTCGTGACGTTATTAATGCATTTAACTCGCTTAAATCTAAAAATACTGGTGATTTCTGGGGCATTTCAGTTAAACTCTTAAGTAACATAATCGACATCGTAGCACCCTATCTTGCTATTACTTTTAATAAATGTGTTGATTTGGGTACTTTTCCCGACCTCATGAAGAGCAGTAAAGTCATACCATTATTTAAATCAGGCAATAAAAATGATATTGGTAATTTCAGACCAATATCCATCTTACCTGCTTTTAGCAAAATATTTGAAAAAATAATACTCAAACAGTTGCTTAGACATTTTAATGTAAATAGCCTCCTGCATAGTGAACAATATGGCTTTACAAAAGGTCGTTCAACTACTGATGCAGGTGTTGCTCTGCTCAAGCACATTTATAAGGCGTGGGAGAGCTGTAAAAATGCAATTGGTGTTTTCTGTGATTTATCTAAAGCTTTTGACTGCGTACATCATGGCACACTGTTGCGGAAATTGCGTCATTATGGAGTCCAAAATGAAGCTCTAAACGTAATTGAATCATACTTACATAATAGACTCCAATGTGTAGATATAAATGGTTCCAAATCTTCCGGTCAACATGTTCAGTTAGGCGTGCCTCAAGGCTCGATTCTGGGTCCGTTTTTATTTTTGGTCTATATTAATGACTTGCCATATCTTTTAAAGGGCGTTTGCGACGTTGTATTGTTTGCAGATGATACTTCACTTATATTTAAAGTTGACAGAAATAGACAAGATTTCGACGATGTAAACACCGCATTAACATTGGTCACGGAATGGTTTACAAGTAACAATCTGGTTCTTAACGCCAAGAAAACTAAATGTATAAAGTTCGCTTTGCCAAATGTCAGAAATCTAGGACCTAACATTGTCCTTAGTAATGAACAACTTGAAACTGTTGATTCAGCAGTGTTTCTAGGTATTAGAATCGATTCAAAAATTCAATGGGGTCCACATATAACAAGCTTGGCGGGAAGGCTCAGCTCGGCCGCCTATGCTGTCCGAAAAGTGAGACAGTTCACGGACGTTGATACAGCTCGGTTAGTGTATTTTAGTTATTTTCACAGCGTTATGTCCTACGGAATTTTATTGTGGGGAAAAGCCGCTGATATTCAAAATATATTTGTTTTGCAAAAACGAGCTGTTCGGGCAATTTACCAGCTGGGTTCTAGGGTTTCTCTGAGAGATTTGTTTAAAGAGATTGGCATTTTGACGGTGGCATTTCAATTCATTTTTGCCAACATTATGTATATTAGGCAGAATTTACATCTATACACCAAAAACAGTGATATTCATAATTTTAATACTAGAAATAAGCACCAACTACGTGTTCCCTTTCATCGGCTTCATAAAGTTCATAGCTCATTTGTAGGGCTCGGTATAGTTTTTTATAATAAACTGCCTTCATCTTTGCTAGAGTTACCTTTTAATGCCTTTAAATCTAAGATCAAATCTATCCTTTGTTCTAAGGCATATTATTCGTTAAATGACTACCTAGACGATAAGAGCAGCTGGTCGCTCGGTTGAAATTAAGATTGCGTTCATGCTCTTTCTTCCAGATTTATTTATCTTCCCGACAGGTTATATGAGTTCATATAATTGTTTATTTATTTTTTATTTTTGACTTGTTAAGTCATATGGTTTTATTTTATGTAAATTTGTGTTTTTTTTATGTCTGTGTTTGTTTTGTTTATTATGTTGATTAGTATATATTTTTTTTTTTTCATTTTCTTTTTTTAATACACAGTTTTGCACTATGATAAACTAGCGACCACGACTGTTAATTTTAATAATGTTTTTTTTTTTTGACTTAGGAACCGGCAGCAAGTTGTCATGCTCCCTTAGTGACATTGCTTGCGGTAGCGTCAGGGGTCGGGTTGCCTCCTACCCACTCACATGGCGTGGGGGTCAACGGCTTATCCTGGCGTTATACTCGTGAACGGGTGCTGCTTGTGGTGACTGGTCGACTTGCTGACCTTTGGTTTTGTTAAATGTATTTTAATTTCTTTTCTGTGCAGGTATTGTTATTTACTGCAATGGTCCTAGTTTGTCTTTTTGTGTCTTCTAGTCACGATTGGGATGTAATTTCGAATTAATGTATAATGTGAATGTTCTATTAAATTGTATTAAATCTTGGTTCTTCTAACCGTACAGACAGATGTGTTGCTGGGGAGTTTGTTCCGCCACTTCTTCTTCCCAGCCAAAACACTAGGAAGTGTCGAAGGGGGGGCGCTTTGGGGGACTGTCTTATGTAAAAATTGACCTTCAAAAAGTGCTGATAAATCAGCCTAATTTGAATAAATGACTTTTGATTTTGATTTTGATGTAAATGTTATTTGTGGTTCTAGATAACTCTACAAAAAATATAAAAAGTACCTACAAAATACTCTATTTATAAAGTACTAGCTTCTGCCCGCGACTTCGTACGCGTATCTTGTTGCTTATGCCAGCGACAATGGGGTCGGTAAAATCGAAGATCTGAAAAGTCTGATACCCAACTCCAAGAGCCCGGGTAAAAAAATCATGGGAGTTTGGCCAGTAGAATAAAAATTGTTTTAATATATTAATCGTCATCGAAAATCAGTCCGTGAAATTAGTGATAGCTTTGATTTCCACATCAGGTCTTCCAAATGTTATATTTTAATACATCAATAGATAATGCTCATTAGGCTGAACAGCTCTTTCTAAGACGTCATTCCTATACAGGTTGAATTTTTCAACTGGGCGTTGAGTTGTTTAGTAAGGCGAGTACAGTTAATACAGTTTTTTTTTGTTTTTTTTTTACGTGGTGAAGTCATCAGATGGGTCCTCCAACCCCAGGTAGGGCGGGAGGGACTGTCAGACTTGTACTGACTAAAATCCACGGTGTCCTTCAATAGCCCTTTATTATCCGGGGTAACGGTGATGGTATAAGTCCTGTGACCTCGACAGGCTTAAGACCTCTGAGAGGGGGCCCCGTCATTATGCAGACGCTCTTTAAGGCGCGCGTGGAACACGACGCGCCGTCCATGGTCGGACGGCGAGTTGCTCTTTACTCGCCGACCGCATGCCCGAGCCTACGGTGGCCGGAGATCGTCTTGTGACGTCCGACGCCGTGGGCGTCCACCACCGCGGGGTAGCTGAGCTCTTGGAGTTCCACATTAGGTGTCCTAGATCTTCAATTTTTATACGTCAACAGAGAGTGCTCATCACGCTGAACAACTCTTGCTAAGACGTCATTCCTGTATATGTTATAGTGTAGCTGGGCTCTTGGAGTTCCACATCAGGTGTTCCAGATTTTCAAACTAATTCTCTCAGCAGAAAATGCTCATCACGTGGAACAATTTTTGCTATGGCACCATTTTTGTATCTCTTATATTTTAGCTGGTCTGTTGCGGTTCTGCGCCAGTTGTTCAAGTTTTCAAAATAAATTATAGCCTATGTTTTGACCAGACTTAATACCTATACAACAAAAAAAGAATCATTCAAATCCGTCCAGTACTTTTTGAGTTTATCCCGGACATACATACAGACAAACAGACAAACAGATAAACAGACAAAAATTCTAAAAACTATATTTTTGGCTTCGGTATCGATTGTAGATCACACCCCAAGTATTCTTTTAAAAAAATATTCAATGTACAGTTTTGACTTTCCTACTATTTTATTATATGTATAGATAAGGTACCTACTTATTTTTTTATTTATAAGTATTTTGATTCTACGTTTGAAATCTCGATTACCTACCTCATGTATTTTCGATTCACAATCGTTTTCTTGAGATTCATACTAATTTCTAAAATAAAATACCTAAGTAGCACAAATTATTTGTACTTCCCATGCCAATCAGCTATACAAAAGGAGAATGGCAAGAAGTGCTATTAATTTTTTCAGAAGAAAATTGGGATGGCTCGGCTCATTTGCCTGATATTGATATAATAAAGCCTCCAGTAGTCAGGACTCATGTCATGTAGCTTCCGATCCAAAATTTTTTAGCTATGGTATAAAAGATCACCAATGCTAGGTGTTCCAGGAGCACACTTTTATAAGATCGCAGTTTCAATATTTAAAATGTTTTAATTACAATCTTCTTGAGCAACTTTGAAAACTGAGAACCAAGAACATAAAGACAAGTAATCTCTATTTTCAAATAATAGAACAGAATTATTGATGATTGGTATGTTATAGAAAAGCCCTTATTTGTCATCAGGGGATAGATAAAACATAAAATCTATCTAATATTTTTCTCACCATGAAGGTGTTACAAAGCAATGGTTCAATTGCACAATTATAAATTGAGAAAGGTGTTTCAAACAGGGAGATTCACTTAATTGAGTTGCATATAATAACATTTCAATTGTGAATATAGACAGATGACTGGCCTGTTGGTCTAGTGGTTAGTGACCCTGACTGCTATGCCGGAGGTCGTGGGTTCGATTCCCACCCAGGACAAATGTTTGTGTGATGAGCACGATCATTTGTTCTGTGTCTGGGCGTAATTTATCTATAATATGTATATATTTAGAAATATATAAGTATGTTTATCAGTTGTCTAGTACCCATAACACAAGCTCTGCTTAGCTTGGGACTAGATGGCGTTGTGTGATAGTTGTGGAATATTATTTATTATATTATTATAGATAACCGGCCGAGTCAGATATACCCCATGCAATACAACACTTTTTAGAAGAGATACAACACGCAGCACTCACGATTTGACAGCTCAAAACACAAAACTTAATAATCTGTGGTCGCTACTCCCAGAATAAGTTCCGGACCATCGGGCGGTCGCCGCATTCCACGCATAGTTTTCCCGCCAGACTCAATCCGCGAAACCGGTCCTGCCGTGCCTTTATCCCCCTCTAAACACGACAAAGCAGCATTGTACTGCATCCATTACTCGTTTTATACAGACTTTCTAATCAAAACTTCAACAAAAACCCGCAATGGATATTATTAAAGCGATATTGTAAGTATTTTTGTCATGTTAAAGTCTAACTTAGTATGGCGCCATTGGAATGTCTTTGAGAAGTGGTGACGAATTTTTTTCGTTAGCATTACGCCTGTAAAAGGTATATTTGTTACATAAGTGTGCTGTAAGCTTAATAATGTAGTAAGTACTTGAATGTAAGTAAATTACTTACGGGTAGCGACGAGAGGAATCGCGCGAAATTTAAAAATAAGCAATGATTATTTATTGTTACAGTTGTTTTCAGTTCTCTCTCTTTTATAAAGTATGGTTCAGAGGTCACAGTTACTTAATAAGACAGTCCCGCGATCCCGACAAGCTTCGGCTATCGAAGAGGGTCCCCTTCATAGGTCATAATTGCTGACAGTTCTTTGAGGCACGAGTGGAACACGACGCGTCGTCGCTCGACCCGAGCATAGCATAGTCCATGATTGGACGGCGGGGACGGGGTCAAACTGGCGTTTTTAGATCCACTGATCTTAATGGCGATCTTAAATTAAGTACAAGCTTAACTTAATCAGTTTTTTTTTTCAGTTGTAACTTTGCCCCACACTATTTCTCCTGTGTCGTGGATGCGTTTACAAACATAGAAACTCACATACACAAACACCCAGACCCTTTAAAACTTTGTTTTTTTCTGGGATCGAACCCGCGACACGTAACTCAGCAGTCAATATCATAAATTAAAACAGTAAAACACATTGTAACTTTAAAAAAAGTTTATTAATTATCTTTGGTTTTAAAATATTAAAAGTAACATAAGACAGCATTTTACATAGGCAAATACATTTGTTCGGCAAAAATTAATTTGTTCATAGACAAGTGGAGTATCTAAAAAATTAAAATTAACGATCTCATACTTAAGCTACTAACACACACACACACAATGTTTAGGCAATATTTTAAAGAGTTACCGCGGCCCTTGAAAGCGAAGGGCTGAAGAAATAGCTATGCTATTCTTTATGTCGCCTTAAACTACAATTAGTTTAATAGATTTTCAACTTTATACTTAAGAACATAAAGTTGAAAATCTTACAGTGTCATACAATTATTGGCATTATATTTAAAAACATAATTATAATAAATTAATACATAAGTGTAAGTAAGCGATTTTCTTAAATAATTGTAAATAGATTAAAAATGAGATCCATATAATTCATTAATAATTATGGAATAGTAAGTATTCCAAATTTCGAGACAAAAAAAAAAAGATTTGCACCAGTTTGTCAGCATATAGATTAAGTTAATTTATTAGCGAAAGCTCTTGATGAGAGCTGATTACGGGCCACCAATCGTTACTTGAAATTCCATTTATTTTTAAAAGAGTGTCCATGTAGTTTCTTGCTCGTTCTTCTCCATAGAGATCCTATTCCTTGTAATGTACATCTACAGTACTTTCACAGTTATTATGTCTGACCGGAGTGTTGGCTTCATTTACTTTTAACCGACTTCAAAAAGAAGGAGGTTCTCAATTCTGTCAGTATTTTGTTTTCTATTCAATGGGGAAGGCCGGTCAAAGCTAATTGTAGATGGCGCGATCAGCTATAGCTTATTCCTAATCCGACCAATGACGTAGTACTATTTTGAAGTACCTTTAAAATTTGAACTAATTTAAACCAATGACGATGCTTGGAACAAGCTATACTAGCGCCATTATTTCCCTAGTTGCCATCCCCATTAAAAATTACCTGTAATAGTCTATTGACATTTTAAATGATTTTAATTTGTAATATTAATGTTTTTTCTAAAGGTACGTTAGTCTAGTCACGTTTCGTTATGTTTTTCTTGACATTTTATTTTAAAACAGTGTTTTATATTGGTAATTAGTTTCTTTTGATAACTATATTGCTTAGTTATCAGATGAATTCATTATCAGATAATCATCTCAGGTTATTATCAATAAATTATTCATGCTAAATCATTGCTATTTTAATTTAAGTTTTCTTTGAATTTTGACAAAGACAACGACGATATATTACTAGACTCCTATTATCAGGCGACCGATGTCTGTCAACACATTAGACAAAAAAGTCTTATATCCGTCTTATTTCGACCACTCCTGTGAGCCGTAAACATTCCTTGAGAGAGAACAGACCTTGAGTAAGCCAATCACAACGCAGTACCCCGTCCCCCTCGCTTACGTAGTACCTCAGCGAATTGACAGAATAGTTTTTGTTCCTTAGATCGTGCATGCGGAGTCTAGTAATATGTCGTCGATGGACAAAGATCAAACGCATTAACACTCGGCTGGGAGTCGTGACGTCAGAACTGTAAAAAATTCTATCTATAAGTGACGAATTATAATTTTTTAAAGCGTCGTATCTTCGTAAAATTTTCGTGTATGTAACAAAATAAATGATACAGATCAAATGACTTTTGGGTCCCTAACTGATTCTGAAACTAATTATATTTTTTCAGCCATCTTATTTGTTATCATTTCGGAACACTGTACCTATACATATAACGGAATAGTCCAAATTTAAACACGCATTCACACTTGAGAAACAGCATTATTTAAGATATGTTTTCGTTCCTTATTTTAGTTGTAATATTAAACTTATTAATGGCGAAAACAAGTAATTCAAAGTTATAAGTACGCGGTTAAGAATACTTATTTTAGACTTTAAGAGATGCAACGCTGATATTTGTATGACAGGAAAGATAAAATTCGAGGTATAAGTAGGGAATGTAATACTTTAAAAAGTGTATAATTAATACAATAAACAATATACTTAATGAGATACAGAGATGGACTGACAATTATTGGCTCGGAAAAGGTAATATTTTTTGTACCAACGATATTTCTCGTGCTAAGGTCCCCGCCAGATAAGTCTGGAATAAAGGTCATTGATCCTAATAATGCAAAGATCGAATTCCATAATACCATCGTTTAAATTTCAAAATAAATTATGAGGTCGCGGTCGCCTCTTACCACGATACGTTTGTTCTAATCTTATTACGACACTTTCTTTAAATTTTTTCGAACAGTTTTGAAATATTGGAATACATTGGTACACGGGGGTCAACGAATTTTATTACACTTAATTGGCGGAAACTATCTTTTTTTTTTAGTGAAATTTTACGTAGGTAATATAACCCAGGTGGCTTATTATTCATCAAATGGAATATTCCATCTTTTGCTCAAGAAATAAAACAAATAATAAATACAAAATACTTTTCTGAAAATTTGTGGCATTTTAACCTTTTATGAGCTTAACTATACTGCATACAACGTTCCACTGTTCCACAATAATTTTTTATTACAAAAAAAACAGACTTGATCTAGAATGGGAATAATACACAAAAGGTTAAATAAATAACTTTAAAACATATAAAACACAAACCGCGACACAACCTAATTGGAAAGCACAATTAAGTTATTAAATTTAATAGATACCTTAATCGGTAACTTATTTAAATATTTCTTATTTTCAATTTCAGTAACACTAAGCTCCACCTAAACATAATGCCTAATTAGCTGGCCTTTTGGTGTAGTTGTTAGTGATCCTGACTGCTATGCCATGGCAGTCAGGGTGCTATGTCGTGGGTTCGATTCCCACCATCGTGGGCACGATCATTTGCAGTGCCGGTTTTAGCACTACCAGTGCCCTAGGCGAGATTTTCTACGGCGCCCCCTAACTGCAATACAAACCCATATGAAAAACGGAAAGGATTTAATGAAGTTACGATAAATTCACGTAATTTCCATAAAAAAGAAAACTGAAGACTTTTACTTCCGTTCGATCAAACAGAATGAGAAAAATCAACTTTATGCATAATTGTGCATGTTTGCAATGCGTTGCAGTTGGTGGCGTTTTACTCAATTGAGTGACGAAACGCATGTAATTTTGCACAAACGTTCCTTGAATTATGTTAGTTTTGTGTTTTCTTTAGACGGGTTTTGGGTTTATCCTCTAAAATGGGATGAAAGAAATTAGGAAATTTACGAGAAAGTAGGCCTGCGGCGCCCCTTCATGTTCGGCGCCCTGGGCGGTCGCCTAACTGCGCCTTACCCTAACGCCGGTACTGATCATTTGTTCTGTGTCTGGGTGTAATTTATCTATAATTATGTATGTATTTAGAAATAGGACAGCTAGTTAGGCATCATGTTTAGGTGAAGCTTACTGTTAGTGAAAAAGGAACATTCAGTTTCTAAACTTGCTTAAATATTATATACAAGCATTATATGCGTTAAGGCATTTAATGTTATGTTCAAATACATTTTATAAACTACCCTCAATATTTTTTTTCCATCGTAACACAAAAACTTTTAAACGTCTGTTGAAAACTTGTCTAAAAAATTAATAATAATAATAATATTTTCACAACTATCACACAACGCCATCTAGTCCCAAGCTAAGCAGAGCTTGTGTTATGGGTACTAGACAACTGATAAACATACTTATATATTTCTAAATATATACATATTATAGATAAATAACACCCAGACACAGAACAAATGATCATGCTCATCACACAAACATTTGTCCTGGGTGGGAATCGAACCCACGACCCCCGGCATAGTAGTCAGGGTCACTAACCACTAGACCAACAGGCCAGTCAATTGTCAGATTATGACGTTGAAATAAGGTCCATTTTCAAATTCAAATTCAAATTCAAATTATTTTATTTAGGGACAACTGGATCCACGGGTTAGTACAACAAAAAACTTACAAAAACTATTGTTAGTATTAAAATGACACATACAAAAGAACACTCATTAAATAAATAAACAAAAAGAAACATAAAGTAATAATAATGCCCCTGTGCTGAGACATCCCGCCCCCCAAACTTACGAACAGGGAGATAGTACCAACCTAATGGATCACCAGACGGACGAAATGCCTCAACACAGGTGCGCGCACATCTTCCGCTATGGTTTTCAGGATGCTGTTGTGACTCCCCCGCACCCTCCTCATCAGTGACACAACTTTTTTCCGGATGATGGCATAAAAGTCGTCCGTATGAGCCTGTGCAAACATCTCAGAGGCACTACAGAAGCGAGGGAGTCCCAACATCATCCTGAAAATATTATTGTATTGGATGCGCAGGGTGTCCAAGGATTTTTTTGTATGACTAACCCACAGACCACCCGTGTACAGACCCTGACAATATGCTTTAAATAGAGTGATTTTGACTTGCTCCGTACAGCGGGCAAATCTACGGGCCAGCATGTTGCCTCGGACAGACAGAGCCCTGCGCTCCCTCTCTATGTCCACATCATCCTTAAGGTCGTCAGTAAGGTAGTGTCCAAGATACTTGAACTGCGACACCCTGTCCAAGTCAATACCATTCAAAGTAATGGGTGGAACAGATTCAGGACCCTTACCGCCGGCCTTAAAGACCATGTACTGACTCTTCCTTACATTATACGTAAGTCCGTGTGTCTCAGCAAATGCTTCACAGACTTTCAGCATTTTTCTGATCGCCCCTGCAGTGGGACCCAGCAGCACCATGTCATCAGCGTAGCTGATGTTATTTACATTAACACCGCCCAAGCTGCATCCGACACGCATGCTGCTGAGTTCCACGATGAGATCGTTTACATAAAGGCTGAAGAGCTTTGGAGATGTTAATCCCCCCTGCCTCACGCCGCATTCCAGCTTGTATGAATCAGAAAGAGTACCTGACCATTTGACACAGTTCGTCTGATTACTGTACCAATATTTAAAGATGTTCAACATCTCCACCGGTACACCCCTGTCTCCCAGCTTCCCCCAAAGCACCTCGTAAGAAACGAGGTCAAAGGCCTTGGAGAGATCCAGGAAACAGGCATACACCGGTGTCTTACGATCAGTGTAGTACTGGACGGTGTGCTTGAGACTTAAGATTGCGCTCTCAGTAGATAGTCCGGGCCGAAATCCAAACTGCGCATCATGTAGTTTTAAATTTTGCAGTCACACTTTTTTTATACTTAGAAGTGTTCAACAGATGTTCAAGTTTTTGGAGTTAGGCTGTTTATGTTTAAGAAACCCCCGACATATGAACTAAATAAATATAAAACGCCTGAACAGATTTTCATAAATTAAAGCTAAAAAACATCGAGAAAGAAAACCGTTTCAAAATCTGTCCATTCGTTTAGAACAACGACGATATATTACTAGAGTCCTAATAACAGGCGACCGATGTCTGTCAACACATTAGGCAAAAAAGTCTTATATCCGCCTTATTTCGAGGACTCCTGTGAGCCGTAAACATACCTTGAGATAGAACAGACCTTGAGTTAGCCAATCACAACGCAGTACCCCGTCCCCCTCGCTTACGTAGTACCTCAGCGAGTTGACAGAATAGTTTTTGTTCCTTAGATCGTGCATGCGGAGTCTAGTAACATATCGTCGTTGGTTTAGGAGTTGTCATGTCATAAACACACAGATACACGTCAATTTTAATTCATTTAGCAATAGGTTCGTGTTTGACCACTATTTTGCCTGATGATAAACGATGATGTGGTCGACGATGAAGCACGCTTGTCTAGAAGTAACATATTCACTCTTGACTTGAAGACTTCAACTGACGACACCACGCATCACCACTGTGTCCTATCCAGGATGAGTGCGCGCGCCTAGAGCACGCCACAGAGCTGTCAAACAACTGAATGAACTTGTGCGCGTGCACTCATCCTGGATGGGACACAGTGGTGATACGTGGTGTCGTCTCTATACTTAGTAGTAATAGCTCAGTGCTTATAATACCTTCTTTGTGTGGGGAGTTAAAAATAAAGAATAATCATGATCAAATTCGAGACAATTATGAATGTAAAAATGTTATCTCATTTTTTTCGAGTAAGGGCTGATTTTTCAATACTCAGATAACTTTTATCTGAAGAATAAAAATGGCAGGTTGATAGTGTTTACCTATAGAAGACTAGCTGCTGTCAGCGGTTTCACCCGCTACAACCCGAAAATTATACCACGGAAACATAAAATCGGGATAAAAACTATCCTATGTGTTAATCCATGTTATAAACTATCTGTGTACCAAATTTCATCCAAATCCGTTCAGTAGTTTTTGCGTGAAAGAGTAACAAACATCCATCCACACATACAAACTTTCACGATTATAATGTTAGTAGTTTATAATATTAGTAGGATATGTCAAATCGCTATTTTTATTCCTCAGATATCAGCCCTAAGTTAAATTAAGTTATTTTTAATAATTTGATTCCTTAGGTTATGATTCGGTTCTAATATAATTATAATTAAATACGATTTTGAGAGATACAATCAACAAAAGTCAAGACTCAAACCTGCGTTTTTCAGTAACCTAGCGCCATCCATTGTATCAGTGTAAAACTACAAACAATAAAGGAATCTTGAATAAATAATATATTTTTTAGTTCTCTATGTTTTTGATAACTTAAAACATTTATACGGTGGCGTGGCATAGACAATTTACTTCTACGATTTCAGTTGACTGCAATATTTTTTTTTAAGATTTATTTCTAATACTAAAACCGGTTTTTCTACAACCATTTTATGCGAAATCTTATAATATTTTGGCTAGGAATCAATTCATCATCATCATCAGCCGGAAGACGTCCACTGCTGAACATAGGCCTCCCCCTTAGACCACCACAACGAACGACAATACGTCACTTGCATCCATCGGTTTCCCGCGACTCTCACGATGTCGTCTGTCCACCTAGTGAGAGGCCTAAATTCTGGTCGGAGAGCAGGAGGAATTTCGTACATTGACCTCTTTACCTACTGACAGTGATAACAAACATTTTTCTTATGCGTATGCCGTTATACATACTATCGGTAAAAGGTTTACAATCCTTGAGGACGGCGGCCATTGCATCTGTGCAAGTGAGACTTATTATATTTACGTGGGAGTGACAGAGACAGGTAATAATAGGTCAATGTCCGAAATTCATTCTGCTCTGCGACCTGAGTTTACCTAAAGTACGATTATTAATTGTAGTCAGTAAAATGACAGCAAAATGACATTTGTTCTCTATAGAAATGTACAAAATTTCCTTGTAGCAGTGACAGTTGCACTTGTCATTTTACTGACTACAATTAAAAATCGTACTTTATGTTGCGCTTTTTTATTTCATTTTTTATTTTTCATCTTGACATTATCTCGCCTGATGATAAGCGAAGATGTGGTCGACGGTGAAGCACGCTTGTCTAGAAGTAGTTTCAACTCCAGTACAAGGCTCTTATTAGCCGTAGCGTGATGTTATATAGCCTATAGCCTTCCTCGATAAATGGACTATCTAACACAAAAAAAAATCCAATTCGAACCCAATTCCTAAGGTTATGGCGTTCAAACAAAAAGAACCTCTTTAGCATTATAAAATTAGAGTATAGAATCGCGTTTGACCACTATTTCGCCTAATAAGCGATGATGTGATATCGTATTCCTCAGTTACTGTGTTGTGGAGGTCCGATAGTCAGTCGCTTCATATAAAATACTGATATTCAGCTGCATCTGGTTCGACTGGAAGCAGACCACAATATAGTTGGGACAAAGGCTCTACTTATGATACAGGGCGAACTACATGGCCCTTGACGGAAGCCCTACAGAAGTGGGCTGATGTTTGTCCAGCGCTGGGAGTCTGGTGATTTAGTCTGGTAACCAATGTTGGGTCCGCCATAGAAGACAGTAGTGGCCATTGTGGGTATTTGTTGAATTTGAGGACTGAAAAAAAAAATACACTATGTTTTGCCAGCATCAATATAATGTTGACCAATTCCAACTACAAGTGAAAATCATCCTTACCACTACGACATATGACATAAAACGTGCGGTTATCTACGAGTACATGAAAAACAAAACACGCTCGCCACGACGACGTAAGTCAGTCGAATTGTATCATTATGTCTTAGTAGTAAGGACGATTTTCATTTTTAGTTAGAAATTGCAAATCTCCCACCCCGGGCTGGGCGGGAGGGACTGTCAGACTTGTACTGACTAAAATCCACGGTGACCTTCAATAGCCCTTTACGTTCCGGAGTCACGGTTACTCGTAAGTCCCGCGACCCCAGCAGGCTTTGGCTCTCTATGGGGGGCCCCGTCATAGTGCTGACACTCTTTGAGGCACGCATGGAACACAACGCATCGTCGACCTGGGCATGGTTCATGATCGGACAGCGAGTCACCCATTACTCACCGTCCGCATGCCCGTTCAGCTTTCAAGGACACCAACTTGCTTAAGTCGAGTCTGACCAGTCTTACCAAGCGGTAAGAGTCGTCTTACCCATTTCAAACGGGATTACGGTGAGCAGATTGGCAATAACTAGTAGTAGCTGAAGGAAAAATGAGTCTTCCCCAGCGGTAAGACTAGTCTTACCTAGTGCAAACGGAATTGTAAAGGTCAGATTGCCAGCTGATACAAGTAGCATCAAGGAATTTGCTAAAGCCGAGTCTGACCAGTCTTACCAAGCGGTAAGATTAGTCTTAACCTTTACAAACGGAATTTTGGTGGGCATATTGGCAATAACTGGTAGTAGTTTAAGGAAAAATTAGTTTTTCCCAGCGGTAAGACTAGTCTTACCTATTGCAAACGGAATTGTATAGGTCAGATTGCTAAAGTCGAGTCTGAATAGTTTAACCAAGCGGTAAGATCTTACCGCTTGGTAATTCTAGTCAGACTCTTCGAGGCGCGCATGGTTTATGGTTGGACAGCGAGTCGCCCTTTACTCGCCGTCCACATGCCCAATTTTTGTCACTGTGTCCAATTTTAAGCCGCAAAGTAAATAGTACTTACATGAGGTGCATATCTTTGTAAGAGCGGTCGGTAGCCGTGTCCGAAGGTGGCGATCATACCAGGCTCGTCATCTTTGTGAGGATGGAGTGGAATTATCACTTGGACCTGTAGGGGACGACAATATAAATAAATAAATAATATTCCACAACTATCACACAACGCCATCTAGTCCCAAGCTAAGCAGAGCTTGTGTTATGGGTACTAGACAACTGATAAACATACTTATATACTTCAAAATATATTTAAATATTATTGATAAATTACACCCAGACACAGAACAAATGATCTTGCTCATCACACAAACATTTGTCCTGGTTGGGAATCGAATACACAACCTCCGGCATAGCAGTCAGGGTCACTAACCACTAGACCAACAGGCCTCATAGAAAATAAAACAAATGCCTATGTGTTAAACATGAATTTGAAGAGCTCGTGGCTAAATAATTACAGCCGCACAGGCCGATCTTACAGGTTAAAACGCGCCGAGGTTGGTCTGTGGATGGGTGACAATCTGTCATAGCGAGTTTCCTCCTTGCCTCGGAAAGCACGTAAAGCCGTTAGTCCCGGCTGTCATTTGTAGATCTTTGACAGTCGTTACTGTTAGTCAGAAGCTAAAGTCTGACAACCAGTCTTACCATGGGGTATCGTATTACCCAGTTACAGTTTTGTGGAGGTCCGATAGTCAGTCGCTCCATGTAAAATACTGATATTCATCTGCATCTGGTTCGACTGGTAGCAGACCATAATATAGTTGGAAAAAGCGGGCAGGTGATGATGTCTGTATGACTTACATCCTCCTCATAAGGTCTGAAGACAGTAAGTGGTCTGAGAGACGCTGCGTCGGCCACTATGACACATCCCCACGCCGTACCGATGTACAGTTCACCACGCAGAGCACATAGAGCTGTCACCTGAAACATAGACAATAGTACATACGAACATTCAGAGCTGACTTGACAAGGTCAAATCTGACCAGTCTTACCAAGCGGTAAGATTAGTCTTACCCATTACAAACGGTATTCTGGTGGTCAAATTGGAAGTAGCTGATAAAGAAATGAGTCTTCCCAAGCGGTAAGATTAGTCTTACCCATTAGAAACGGTGTTCTGGTGGTCAGATTGGCAACTGATCTGTGCAACAGCTCAATCCGGTAAGACTGGAAGTAGCTGATGTAGAAATGAGTCGTCCTCAGCGGGAGACTAGTCTTACCCAGTGCAAACGAAGACTGGAAGTAGCTGAAGATTTTTTGGGAAGTCTTTCCAAGCGGTAAAATTAGTCAGACACATTACAAACGGTATTCTGGTGGTCAGATTGGCAACTTATGTATGCAACAACTGCATTTCGTAAAATTGGAAGAAGCTGAAGAAAATATGACTCTTCCCAAGTGGTAAGATTAGTCTTACCCATTATTAACTAGATTGTGGTGGTCAGATAGGCTTTAGATCCATGTAGCAACACGCAACTTGCCAAGACTGAATCTGACTAGACTTACCAAGAGGTAAGACCGGGTACAGGACGCGTTGTCGACCTGAGCATGGTCCATGAACGGACGGTAGGTGTTCCTTTAATAGCTTTTTACGTTTCAGGGTCAAGATAACTTGATAAGACAGTCCCGCGCCCTCGGCAGGAGTTTTGGCTCTTTATGGCCCCGTCATTGAGCTCGCACTCTTTGATGCGCGTGGAATACAACGCCGTTGAACCGGGCATGTTTCATGACATGACGGACAGCGAGTCGCCCATTACTTGCATGCCAACACCCACGGTGGCCTGAAATCGTCTTCGCGGCGTCGCGTGCGACGAGTATGACCGAGGGCGTCTACTATTGCTGCTGGGTTGTGAGGTGAAGGCTGTCCTCTCCCTCACGCGTCCCTCCTCCTCCTTTGATGATAACTTACCCTACACTTGTCTTCAGTTAGGTGCTCATCCAAAGCTATGGACTGTAGACTTTCAGAACAGGGCACCAATTTACTGCAATCCAGTCTGGCACACTGCTGTTTAGTGCGAACTGACCACTGGTACACGCAGACCCCTGAAAAGATGATAAATTTTAATCATCATTACACATAAGAGCTGATCGTCATAAAATAAAAACTGCTGAAACGAACTGAAACAAAATGTGGGACGGAATGACTGATTTATTACATCATACCAAAAAATAATTTCGGATCACTCAGTCGTAAGTTATGAGCATAGCCCAGGGGCCTTAGTCAAAAAGCATTCGACAGTAAACGACAATCGTTATCGTTCATCAGTCACCAATACATTTTCAACTTTATACCCCAGCGCGTAAAGTTTAAAATCTATTAAAAACTGCTGATCGATAACGAACGAAACAAACGAAAAAGATCTGTGAACTTTAATAGATTGTCGTTTACTGCCGAATGCTGTTTGACTAAGGCCCCAGAGTAAATATATTGATTTGGGGTCAATAACCTGAAACATATATTTATGTACATATATTAATATGGACATGCCTCCGAGATTAAATTGTTAATCACATGTAGTATGAAGACATATTATAAGAACTCGCTGTTTCTCGCGGATTTTACAGTTAAAATTTTTGTTCACGTATAAACATTTAAATTTATGTGTTAATTTAAGATATAAGCCATCTTTATTCAAAACTAGCTGTGCCCGCGACTTCGTTCGCGTGGATGTCGGAATCGAACAATGTATTTTTTTAGTTCGAAGCGCTTAATTCTGGCCACGTTTTTCATATAAACCCTGTATTTAGAATTTTCTAAGATTTATCAAGAATGTTTGACACTTCTATTCCAGGTTTATGTAGTACTATTTTTCCTAATACCCGCTCTATGCACTCCACTTCACTCCACACCCCTCCGCCCCACTCCCCTCCCCTGTCCCAGTCCATTCCAGTCCATTCCAGTCCATTCCAGTCCATTCCAGTCCATTCCAGTCCATTCCAGTCCATTCCATTCCATTCCAGTCCATTCCAGTCCATTCCAGTCCATTCCAGTCCATTCCAGTCCATTCCAGTCCATTCCAGTCCATTCCAGTCCATTCCAGTCCATTCCAGTCCATTCCAGTCCATTCCAGTCCATTCCAGTCCATTCCAGTCCATTCCAGTCCATTCCAGTCCATTCCAGTCCATTCCAGTCCATTCCAGTCCATTCCAGTCCATTCCAGTCCATTCCAGTCCATTCCAGTCCATTCCAGTCCATTCCAGTCCATTCCAGTCCATTCCAGTCCATTCCAGTCCATTCCAGTCCATTCCAGTCCATTCCAGTCCATTCCAGTCCATTCCAGTCCATTCCAGTCCATTCCAGTCCATTCCAGTCCATTCATATTATGTGAAGCGATTACGATGAAACAAAATACATAATGTTATTTCAACATAAACACGTCTATTCCAGGTTTTCTTTTAACGCCATCTGCCGTGCGTTGAAATATTATGTATTTATTTGAATAATTTAGTTTTTCTAAGTTAGATCGCGCGACTGACGTACGAAATCAATGTGTGAGACCAAAGTGCACCCGTAATTTTACTTCTGAAACACTTTAAATTCAAATATCTTTTGATAGACTGAACCGATTCCAATGAAACAAAAACTTAATTCCTCTCCAAGTTACGCTTAATCGTTGTGTATAAAAGTTATCTACATTAATTTCGTACATTTTATGTGATACCTGGACAAATACACAGACAAACAGATAAACAGACAAAAATTCTAAAAATGCTAGAAATGGGTTCTATTGGTTGTCCTTTAATACCCTGGCTATATTTTTTGAGTTTTTTTTTAATTTACAAAAATAACTTTTCTACAGTTTTATTATCTTTATTCAAAATTTTAGCCAAACCAAAAACCCGTAAGTACTGGAATGAAATCCCGAGAATAAGACTTATGCATGTTATGATTTCTATGATAGTTCGTGATACAAGTACATAAGATTATACTACCTACTCCGGACTATGATGAGGTAATAAACATAAAAAACTACCGACCGAATTAAGAACCTCTTCCTTTGAGAAGTCGGTAAAATAAATATTATATACTCACCAGGATCATTATAAACAATAACAAAAGGCTCGTCTTCCGGCGCGGCCATGAGAGTGACCCGGGGCGAAGTCTCCAGTACATCCGCCCCACACACTCCGCCCTCGTTCAGTGCGTACGAGTACAGACCGTCGCCGCCCGCCCAAACCTCCCAACTGTGGGGATGAAATCAATGAAACGAAATCATGTTTATTTATATTATGCAATTACGTTATATCAACTCTGTTACCTCTTCATAAAACTAGATGAGGCCGGTGTTTCGTACCTGACTACTCTGAGAAGAAACATCCGAAACAAACTCAGAGGTCACAGTCTCTTTTAAAGTCCAGACATTGTTATGGTCATACGAGGACCATGTGGGTGTCTGAGATGATCTTTTGAACAAAGAACCACACAGATTTGAGTGGACCTGTCCAGTCAGTGCAAGCATGTGTCAGTTATGAGCAACGACAATATATTACTAGACTCCTAATAACATGCGACCGATGTCTGTCAACACATTAGTCTTATTTTGAGCACTTCTGTGAGCCGTAAACATATCTTGAGACAGAACAGACCTTGAGTTAGCCAATCACAACGCAGTACCCCGTCCCCCTCGCTTACGTAGTACCTCAGAGAGTTGACAGAATAGTTTTTGTTCCTTAGATCGTGCATGCGGAGTCTAGTAATATAATTATCGTCGTTGGTTATGAGATTCTTTTAAGCTTTGAATGTCCAACTAAATTAGTACTACTATTACTAATCGACATAACACAATAATTAATTAATGTGAGTGCAGCAGTAATTTCTCCATAAATACAGCTTTACGCAGCGCTTCCGATATAATACAGAGGTTTTTTTTGCAAAATCAGCGGGCTCGATTCTTGACCGAGATTAATGAATTTTCTAAAATCCAATGATGCCGTTTTAGTTTTCATCAAAATCGGCCTCGAGACTCCTGTGAACGTTTTTTGATATTCCTCATAGTTTCGGATATATCCATCCACGCCCAGTTGAAAAATTCATCCTGCATATTTAGAATATAAGACCTAATTTTATTATACACTAGCGGTCCGTCCCGGCTTCGCACGGGTGGAATAACCCGGTCCCGATGGTTACAAACACAACAAAAAAAAGAATTATCCCAATCGGTCCAGCCGTTTTCGAGTTATGAGCTTAGCAACACATTTTGCGATCCATTTTTATATATATTATAGACCCGGAAGCCTGAGATTATGTCCGAAATAAACAAACTTTATTTTAACTCACCCATGTGGTGACGGCACAGCTGCTAGACAGCAGAGCTCCGTCGCAGTGCCCAGCTCAGTCAACACGAAACTACCTTCAGCTTCCGGCCGACGAGAAGTTACCAGGAATAACCTGAAAAATATACGGCAATGTGAACAAAGAATATGACGGGATGAGCAACTAACGACAAGTGGCTCACATTATCGTTGCAAAATCATCAAATGAGTCCTTCGACCCAGGGCAGAGTGGGGGGTACTTTTTTTATTGGGACAAACCCACCACACTATTCCCAAACCACTGCAACTCCTGTGCGCCAGAATCAACAGTGGCAACCACCAGAAAAAGCGCCGAACAATGAAGCTAGACGTGTCCCGGAGAATGAATTTACCTATCTTGGATCCTGAAGCGAAATTAATCAGAAGATAATAGTGGAGGAGTAGGATCATGCGGACGGCGAGTAATGGGCTTCTAGGACCATGCCAGGCTCGATGGCACGTCGTGTTCCATGTACGCCTCAGACTTGTCAGCAATATGACGAGGCCTCCACTTAAGGGCCAAAGCCTGCCGGGGTCGCAGGACTGCCTTATCAGGTAACCGTATCCAGAACGAAAAGGGCTTTTGAAAGACACCGTCGATTTTAGTTAGTACGAGTCTGACAGTAGTGTGGGCGGACTCATTTCATAATTTTATGAAAAACAACCCTTTCTGTAGCTTCTTCCATTGAACCTAGTACTTCTTACCTGCCACAAGTGAGTGCCACTGCCACTCTCTGCAACTGCGGCAGTGCCTGCAGGGAGGCCACCGCGGAGGGAGCGCCGCCAATAGACTCTTGTACTCGCACACACCAGATTAAGGCACAACTTGAGGCTCTAAAAACATATTGCAATATATGTATTAAGCCACGACTTGCTTAGTGGTTGAGCAATCGACTGCTACGCTGCGTGTTGCGGGTTCCCACTGCTGGGACACAGGCTTCCTCTCTGTGAGAGGGAGTGGGCCATAATTCACCACGCGGGCCCAGTACGGGTTGGTAGATGTCACATGTCTTCGGATGTTTGGTTCTAGGACATGCCGGTGTTCTCACGATGTTTTCCTTCAACATTTCGAGAGCAGTAGTGATGAAATAAATTACACAAAGTAATGAGTCTGTGTGGATTCGAACCCACGACCTACAACTCGATAGTCGGGCCCAACGACATTATATTACTAGCCTCCTAATAACAGGCGACCGATGTCTGTCAACACATTAGGCAAAATAGTCTTATATCCGTCTTATTTCTCTCACTCCTGTGAGCCGTAAACAAACCTTGAGACAGAACAGACCTTGAGACAGAACAGACCTTGAGTTAGCCAATCACAACGCAGTACCCCGTCCCCCTCGCTTACGTAGTACCTCAGCGAGTTGACAGAATAGTTTTTGTTCCTTAGATCGTGCATGCGGAGTCTAGTAATATATCGTTGTTGGTCGGACCCGATACCATTGGGCCACCACATCGCAGTGGGCCACCACTGCTTCACTGTAAGGGCAAAACAGATAAATAAAATTTAACTTACGAGTAAACAGATATCCTGCCGACCGAGTCTCCAAGCCACATTTTGTTGCCAACACGACAAATCGCTGTCACCATCACGGGGTCCGCTTTGTCTAAACAGAAATAATGTTTTTCTTTCAATTGGAGATAGTCTCGAAACAGCTGCCAGAGTCTGTGTTTCCTGATAGCTACATCCTTGTGGTCTTCAAGTCAAGAGTGAATATGTTACTTCTAGACAAGCGTGCTTCACTTTCGCACTTTCGTAGAAACACGCAAAATCGGACATGACTACATTAATAATAATAATATTCCACAACTATCACACAACGCCATCTAGTCCCAAGCTAAGCAGAGCTTGTGTTATGGGTACTAGACAACTGGTAAACATACTTATATATTTCTAAATACACACATATTATAGATAAATTACACCCAGACACAGAACAAATGATCGTGCTCATCACACAAACATTTGTCCTGGGTGGGAATCGAACCCACGACCTCCGGCATAGCAGTCAGGGTCACTAGTCACTAACCACTAAACCAACAGGCCAGTCAATTAATGCCTAGTCTATGGCGTTTCATATTTCAAATGCAAGAATAAGGGCTCCTACACAAAACTGTGATGAGATGCGATGCGACGTCGCATCGCAGAAACATGCGATGCGAATTTCTGCGTTGCGATTTCGTGCGGCAAACCGTTTGGTAGGGCAACCATACCTTCAAGTATAGTCAGCCATATTTGACGTGTTTTTTAGGAAGCGTAAGATGTTACTAAATAAAAATACATTTAACTAAATTACATTAGATCACGAATTCATTGACATGAAATAATTAACAAGAAATATTATTATTGAGACTTTTATTAATGTTTTTGTTTTTAATAAATTTACAATTCAAAACATAAAATATTTTTAATAATTCTATTCATACTGCTTACAAAAATAAATATTATTCAGAGTTTCAGGACTGTCTCAGAGCGGACTGAAATGTTGTCACCAAGTTTGATGTCACATCGCAGAAATGCACGATGCGAATCATTGATTGATTGAGAATAATCATTATAATAATAAATAAATAATAATAATAATTAATAATAATTAATATTATAAATAATTATAATAATATAAATTATTATTATAATATCAATCAATGATTGATCGCAAACATTTGCGATGTGATGCGAATTCGCGATTTTGTGTGGGAGCCCTTAGACTGCCATGTGCTCAATTTACATCGTTTATAAGGAAAAAAATGTTAATGTTTCTAATTGTTTAACTCCATAGCTTGTGAGCTTACAAAGAAGAAGACTGTTCACTATAACTTTGAAGGGTTGTAAGCGTTCGGTAACACAAACGTAGGTAGTGAGTTCCACTCTTTTGTTGTGCTCAGGATGCGAAAATGAGCACCTCTGGCCTCTGGGAACCCCACAGGCCTTTAGACGACTTATATTGATTTTATAAGTCCAAGTTTACCATGAGGTAAACTTTTTTTTTTATCGTGGTAAAATCATTAAATGAGTCCTCCCACCCCGGGCTTGGCGGAGGGACTGTCAGACTTGTACTGACTAAAATCCACGGTGTCCTTTAATAGCCCTTTATGTTCCGGGGTCACGGTAAAGAAATAAATCCCGCGACCCCGGCAAGCTTTGGCCCTCTGTAGGCCCCGTCATCATGTTGACGCTCTTTGAGGCGCGCGTGGAACACAACGCGCCGTCGACCCGGGCATGGTCCATGGTCGGACAGCGAGTTGCCCTTTATTCGCCGCCCGCATGCCCGCGCCTACGGTGGCCGGAGATCGTCTTGCGACGTCCTTTGCGGTGGGCGTCCACCACCGCGGGTGGGGCAGAGGGAGGACATTGGCCTCTCCCTCTCGCGGCCCGCCTCCTCCTTCGCGAGCATGATTGCTTCGCAGAAGGAGGCGACCGCTTCCCACTCCGTCTCGACCATGAGGTAAACTTAGAAATTGCATGTAAATTGGAAAAAACACATTGGTTGATTTATGATTCACATTATCACAAACACTAACGTCAAATACATACTTAGAACGTGATAAGTCTCCAAAAATCGATACTATGGGGTTTCAATTAAATTAAATACTAAAGTACAGTCTATAACAAAAGTAATACACAAAATATCGCTTAGCACTGACTGTGGCTTAGCCATTGCTTAGCTATGACTATTTATCTCGGCCTTAATGTTAGTGAAAATAGTACATTATGGTACAAGTGCGTAATGTTGGTGATTACCGCTGAGGCGCCATTGAGACCCGAGCCGTTAGGTGAGGGTCTTAAGAGAGTCGAGGACGGTAATCATCAATACACACGTGTATCATAGGACGTTTTTCAGCACACTTGTGAAGAAAATAATAATAAAAAGCCATTTTATTTAGTGAGTAAAAAATTTATAGAAACAATTAGTAAATTTGCAGTTGGTATTTATTTGTACTATTGAACACGATCTTTTTTGTTTCGAAACTTTTTTAAAAACAAAGCAGAGAGCCATTTTATGAGTGTGTTGAAAATTTCTTTTGCACATTATTAAGGATGACGATGAAAGCCTTTAAAGATAAATGTTGCTTACCAGTCAATACCCTGATAGTGTGGTGATGTGTGAAGCTGGTGGTGGTGGTCAGTAGAGTGTGAGCTCTCTCCGGCTCCCCCCCTCCGTACCACAGCTCCCACCCCGGGAGACCTTCCTCTGTAGAAGAAAAATATGCATTATTTCAAACTCAAACGACTATCTTCTTAACAGAATGTGACCATGAGCACATAATATTTCGACTAACGGAATCTGCTTGACTCTAAAAGGAAGAGCTTGTCAAATAAAAAACGAATTAATTTCAAGATTTTAATTTTATTATCCGGAACACGGATATTCGGTACGGGACGCAGCGCTGGTAGGCGACCAATAGGTGGACCACACACAGAGAGAGAGAGTCGCGGGCAACCGATGAATGCAATGTCGAATTGTCGTTCGTCGTGGCGGTCCAAGGGGGAGGCCTATGTTCAGCAGTGGATGTCTTCCGGCTGATGATGATGCAGCCGCTGTGGCAGTCCGTGCAGCCGCCGCGTCTGAGTGCAGTACAGACACAAGTACACAACATACCACTAACTGCGTCTGAGTGCAGTACAGACACAAGTACACAACATACCACTAACTGCGTCTGAGTGCAGTACAGACACAAGTACACAACATACCACTAACTCCGCGCACGCTGCACGCTGCAGCCGCTGTGGCAGTCCGTGCAGCCGCCGCGTCTGAGTGCAGTACATACACAAGTACACAACATACCACTAACTGCGTCTGAGTGCAGTACAGACACAAGTACACAACATACCACTAACTGCGTCTGAGTGCAGTACAGACACAAGTACACAAAATATCACTAACTCCGCGCACGCTGCACGCTGCAGCCGCTGTGGCAGTCCGTGCAGCCGCCGCGTCTGAGTTCAGTACAGACACAAGTACACAACATACCACTAACTGCGTCTGAGTGCAGTACAGACACAAGTACACAACATACCACTAACTGCGTCTGAGTGCAGTACAGACACAAGTACACAAAATATCACTAACTCCGCGCACGCTGCACGCTGCAGCCGCTGTGGGCAGTCACGTGCAGCCGCCGCGGGCTGAGGTCATGGTCCAGACACACGTACACAACATACACGAACTGCGTTTGAGTGCAGTACAGACACAGTACCACAAACATCACTTAAACTGCGTCTGAGTGAAGTACAGACACAAGTACACAAAATATTCACTAACTCGCGCACGCTGCCACGCTGCAGCCGATGTGGCCGCCGTGCAGTCCGCCGGGTGAGTTTCCGTACAGGCCACAAAGGACACAATCATACCACCTAATCTGCGTCTGAGTTTGCAGTCACCGAAACAAGTCACAACATACCACTACAACTCCGCGCACGCTGCCGCCTGCCCGCCGCTGTGGCAGTCCGTGCAGCCGCCGCGTCTGCCAGCGCGCAGTATTCGGGTGCTGCTGCCACACTGACGAGTGCTGCAGCCGAGGGTCGTAGCTCGGGGGATCCCGACCAGCAGCGACGCATCGTTTCTAGCATGCAGCACGGCAGATCATCCGCAGCACGGGTATTCTAGGTCCTAAGGGAGATAAATCAAATTATGAACTAGCTCAGGGTTTTCAGCTCGCGGCACATAGGTTTAGAATTGTTTCTCGGCACTCTTACTAATTTGATACTAGGTGAATAACGTGAATCTGGGTTTGTAGCTGCAAAAGAGATCATGAGACTATCCTCTTCTTTCTGGTAGATATTTTATACATATAGAATCTTGGTTCTAGAGAACGGTCGACCCTCGCATCTCACGGCGCCCCTCTGTATTCTTTGCGACGCACAGTTTGCGTACCCTTGGACTAGCTGTTACCCGTGGTATCACTTCCGCTGCTCAGCTGTTCGTACCGCGATGTTTTATAGTCTATAGCCTTGCTCGATAAATGCCCTATCTTACCCAAAAATAATTTTGCAATTCGAATCAGAAGTTCCTGAGACGTGTGCGTTCAAAAAACCTCTTCACTTTTATAATATTTTAGTATAGATTACTGAAAATTATTCAATAACGGGCCACACAAAAACAAAACAAGGGGCATTGCAACGACGATATATTACTAGACTCCTAATAACAGGCGACCGATGTCTGTCAACACATTTGGCAAAAAAGTCTTATATCCTTCATATTTCGACCAATCCTGTGAGCCGTAAACATACCTTAAGACAGAACAGACCTTGAGTTAGCCAATCACAACGCAGTTCCCCGTCCCCCTCGCTTACGTAGTACCTCAGCGAGTTGACAGAATAGTTTTTGTTCCTTAGATTGTGCATGCGGAGTCTAGTAATATATCGTAGTTGGGGCATTGTGATACTGACGCCACAATATGACTGTCAAAATCACGAACGATCAAGAGGTAATTTTTAATTATACTACACGTCTCGTTCTCGATGATAGGATGAACTGTAGTACTGTTAAGTATGTATCAACTATACAACGTTTAGAGATTTGAATTTGAAAAAATTCCCGCGCGCGCTCCGGTGTTAGCATTCCTGCGCCTCACGCGCGCCTCTAGCGGCTGTCATATTGTTTTGTTGTGCAATCAACTCTCGACGTAAAAATTTTTACTAAACAAATTATTTCTGTTAAAAGCGGTAAAAAGTGTTACAAGTGGGTTGTTATTGTGTTCTTTTTCAACCATGCCAAAAAAGAGGTCACGCTCGCGATCTAGAGAAAGAGATCGGGACGATCGAAAAACCAGTAAAAAACTGAAGTCATTGCAGGAACGAATTGATAACCTAACAAAATGTATGACGGACTTTATTCAAAGCCAAAAGGAAAAGATTAATACAGGTAAACGAAATATGTGTGTTTTTCTTTGAAGTAATTACCAATATGAATGTTCTATACGAACATCATATTACATTGGGCCGCTCCACACGAGCGCGCTCAGTTCCATACGAACAATAACTTGGAATTCCTTTCTTTTGTGTTCTATTTCAATATAAGTGTACCTATTTTCATGAAATGATAAACCTTGCCATAATTGAGCGAAGTTTCAATAAGAACAAGCTCTTTGTACAAAAAGTACTTAAGTACTTATTTAGCAGTGTCAAAATGGCGTACCATACATGTAGCTAAACTATAAGTACACACTCTCACTCATCACCTCATCACTTACAGATGATGCGGAATCTAATAAAGAAAATATACCAGAGATATCTAATAAAGACTCTGAAAATTCTCCAAATAATTGTGATTATGAAATTATTGAAATGGACACACCTGATGAAAATGATCAAGAGCCAATTCAAGCTCGTCAGGACTGGAATCAAGAATTTCTTACAATAATGGGAGAAGAATTACCTTCTACTTCTTCAGCAACCAACATTGATGAAACTATACAAAAACAATGGACTCAGTGGATGACTAAAGGCCTGACAGATGAGACAAGGAAGGATCTACTCAAAAAATACTCTAGAGAAGGAGCTTTTCGCACTGAGGCACCCAAGGTCAACCTGGAAGTGCTAAGTCATTTGACAGAAATAGCCAAAAAAAGGGACCAACATTTCACCGATACCCAGAACTGTGTGGGTACAAGCCTGCTTTCACTCGGGGCAGCAATCACATTACTGATGGAAAATCCTGAAGATGGGGTAGACCACATGCAGATCATGAAGTACTTATGGGACTCTGGGAAAATCCTTACAGACGTATTCCATCAACACTCCGTAGCAAGAAAATCCTTTATTACTCCGAACCTCGACAAAGATATAAAATCCACACTCGAAGCTACAGACTCAGATGAATGGCTTTATGGTGTGAAACTGACTGAACAGGTAAAGGATGCCAAGAACATTAAGAAGGCTGCTGCTTCACTAAAAACATCAGAAAGACCATCAGGCAAGAAAACCATCAACCAGGTAAACTGGAGAGGCCCACCTGCGAGGACCAGACAGGTGGGCTATTTTCCTCGGAGACAATTCACCAATGTGAAATTCAAACCGAAGCCATTCCAGACGAAATATGCACAGAATCCAGGACGCCCAACGTCTCAAAAACCATACCGACCTCCACCAAAGAAATAAACAAGGTAATTTATACTGCAGGTAGACTCCAACATTTTGTAGAAATGTGGAAAAATATAACAACTGATGATTTCATTATAAATTGCATAAAAGGGTACGAAATAATTTTCAAAAACAAACCATTCCAAATTCAGGAGCCAAGCTCCACAAACTGGGCACCAGATGAATTTAAAAAAATTCAATTCGAAATTTCCACACTTCTATCCAAAGGAGCCATCGAAAGATGTACGGAATGTAACGGACAGTTTGTGTCATCCTACTTTTTAGTTGAAAAACCAGATAGGACTTACAGGTTTATTATTAATTTACAAAAATTAAATGAGTTCATTCAACCACCTCATTTTAAAATGGAGGATCTTAGAGCAGCTAGAGACTTAATCTCATTAAATTCATTTATGGCAACATTGGACTTGAAAGATGCCTATTTTTTAGTCCCAATGAGTAAGAATAGTAGGAAATATTTAAGATTTAGATTTAACGGTATATTATATCAATTCACATGTCTTCCATTTGGGTTATCAACCAGTCCTTACATTTTTACCAAGATCATGAAACCTGTCATGAATAATATACGCTTAAATGGCATGCTATCATTGATTTACTTAGACGATCTTCTGTGTATTAGTAATACATATGAGTCCTGCAAAAGTAACATAAAAAATATTATTTTATTATTAGAAAAGCTAGGGTTTATTATAAATTATAAGAAAAGTCAAACAAATCCAAGTAAAAGATGCAAATACCTTGGTTTCCTATTGGACTCAGAAAAATATTCAGTAGATTTACCAGAAAATAAGAAAATCCAAATTATAAACTTAATAAAACATTTTGAGGTAGGTAAAAGGTACAAAATACGCCTTTTCGCGCAACTACTAGGCGTTTTAGTTGCAGCATCACATGCAGTTGAATATAGTAAAATATATTGTAAAAGACTAGAGAGGGTTAAATGGCTAGCATTAACTGTAAATAATGAGGATTTTGAAGGTTACATGAAGATTTCTGACTATGAATTAGAAGATCTTGCTTGGTGGAATATTAATGTATTGACTGGTTCTAACCCCATACGGAATAAGAAATACAAAATAATCATTTCTTCAGATGCATCTGGATCGGGTTGGGGTGCAGAATGTAATTCAATAACCACCCGTGGATTCTGGAATCAAAATGATAAAAAATTTCACATTAATTATCTTGAGCTATTAGCTGCTTTTTTCGGATTAAAATGCTTTGCGTCTGATCTCTGTAATTGCGAAATTCTATTGCGTATAGACAATACTACAGCTATTGCTTACATTAATAAGGCCGGAGGTGTCAAATTTCCCCACTTAAGTGAACTAGCCCGTGAAATATGGCAGTGGTGTGAGAGCAAAAAGATATGGATTGTAGCTTCATACATTGCGTCCAAAGAAAATATCGACGCTGATACTGCTTCACGTGATACCAACTTAGACACTGAATGGGAACTAGCGGACAAATATTTTAAGCAAATTGTACATAAATTTGGTTCTTGTAGTATAGATTTGTTTGCATCAAGAATTAACACCAAGTGCAAAATTTTTTGCTCACGCTATCCTGATCCAGAAGCATCAGTAATAGATGCTTTTACAATTTCATGGGAAAAAGAATGTTTCTATGCTTTTCCACCTTTTGCAATAATATTGCCAGTACTAAGGAAAATAGTCAATGATAAAGCAACTGGGATAGTAGTTGTTCCAAATTGGCCCACACAAGCATGGTATCCAATGTTTACATCACTTCTATGTGAAGCCCCTTTGATTTTAGGGCCTTCCAATAATTTACTACTTTCTCCTTGCAGGAGCAGAATGCACCCTCTGTCCCACAAGCTTTCTCTAGTGGTAGGGAAATTATCAGGGAGGCATACTTGAGAAAAGGAGTCCCAGAGATGTCTATTGATTTTATTGTTGACTCTCTATCACAATCCACTATCAAGCAATATGAAGGATGCCTCAAAAAATGGGTAATTTTTGCCACAAGAAATAAATATGACATATTTGATCCCACAACTGCTAATATAATAGAATTTTTAACAATAAGGTTTAAGGAGAATGCAAGTTATGGTACTTTAAACTCATCTAGATCAGCAATTTCTCTTATAACAAAAAGTGATATATCTAAAGATGTTATCATATCCAGATTCTTCAAAGGCATTTTCAGGAGACGGCCTTCTACACCAAAATACTCTGAGACCTGGAATATAGAGCAGGTTTTAGAATACATTGAAAATCAGGATAATATAGAGAATCAAAACTTAAAAATAATATCAGAAATAGCTACAACACTATTAGTTCTGATTACAGCCCATAGGTTGCAAACAATAGCTTTTTTCAAGTGGCAACACTGCCCGAGTAACATGTCAAATTTTTGCTCCGTATTTTAAAATTAAATTAAATTAGTAATAAGGCTGTAATCAACTATATTTTAATGTGTAATCGTATTGTTATTGTGTAAATACGCAGGAATATTGTTTTCCTAAAAATTGGACCATTATAAAAAGTTTTGGGTGAAAAACAGAACTTGCCGGTAACCTAAAACAATCAGCTGACGCACGTACTACGGATATAAAACGGGGAGTATCGTTCACTTTTTACTTATAAATTGCACACATTTGTTATACTATATTTGTACACGCCAATTCCTACTCATTACAATATATATTTTTTTTGCTTTTTTTTTTCACTCCATTGTTGGTTGCAAAATCATATTTTGTTTACATTACAATGCAACTATTTGAACATTGATTAACTTTTTTAGCAATACATAGTTAGTAAATGTCTAAATAAACCATAAAAGATAATTAGTGAGCATTATTGTCTATATGTAATGACTATATTTTAATAATAAACTACTTTTTGTGCTCTTAGCAAAGTACCCACTATAAAAAAAAAAGTGCTTTAAGACATTAAAACCAGTAAAATACAATCCCCAATTAGTATTGATAGCATATTTTGATGCTAGTAAATCAGCCTACCATAATTCAATCCTTTACTTAGAACTTTTTTCCCTATTTCCCTTTGTTTTATTATTTTGTTTCCCACTTTTTATCACTAATTTTTCTCTATTAATTTATCCTGTTCTCACCGTTTCTATTTCTCACTTTCAGTAACCAATCCAATAACCATGCCTGTGATGACCCGTAAGGCTGCTGCTCAGGATATGGAGCTTAAGTTGAGAACAGCTCTCCATGAGCTTAAGGAATCGAATCTCAAAGTCCAACAACTGTTACAAGAGAGAGAAGAGAGTGAGGTGGAGATCGTTAAGGTTAATACCAAAAACTCAAGCCTAAAACGGGAGTTAGTTGACTTACATCAGCAATTCTTGGACGTTGTTGATGAACGAGATCAACTGCGGATGGTCATGGATGGGTTCAAAAATTGCACTGATTTATATGAGGAGGCTTTATGTAAGGTTAGGGACCTAGAAAATGAAGTTATTTATGCTAATGGTTTGATTTCAAAGTTACAAAAAGAAAAAGAAAGTTCTCAAATGGTTCAAACAAATAACTTATATAATGAAATATTAAATAGTAATTGTAACCCCTCTTCCTTAATTACTATAGATCTGACTGAAGATTCTTTATTGAAACATAATTATAATGTTAGTAATAAAAAAATTAAGAAATATGCTAAATTCAATAGAATAATTAAAAAATGTCACCAATTTAACAAACAACACAAATACTTTTCTAAATATATTCCATTGAGGAAAGAACGTGTTGATTTACTAAATAAATTAGATAATTATCAAATAAAATTAGAAGACAGTATAAAAATATATGAAATAGATACTCAGCATTTGCAGTCTGAAATCCAGGTTCTACAGGACTCGCTCAGTTCCCTATCCAATAAGTATGTAACCTCTCAGAATCAAATTAGGGAACATATTCTTGCTGCAAACGAATTAGTAAGGTGTAAATGTAATTGTCAAACAGTTCCCAACCTTGTCAATATCCAGCCTGAGGTAACGGAGGACCCGTCCCAGTCTGAGAATTTACTGCTGGACTGTAATGATCATCCAGAGGTGGCACAGTCTGAGATATATATTAATCATGATGATTGTTCTTACTCAGTTATGTTCTCGGATAGTATAGGAAGAGGTGTAGGTAAATTATTGAGTAATAATTTGAGTCATTCCAGTCAGAATTATTGTATGCCGGGGCTAACATTCAAACAGATAATGGCTACAATAACTAAAAATGTCTATAACTGTAACACAGACTTAACTATATTTGTGGGGAACAGTAAAAAACTTAAAAAAGCAGACCTCACTCACAGTGTAGGTGAATTGTTAAAGTTGAATTGCCGTAAAATAACATTGTGTGCTTTCCCATACTTTGAGAGATTGTCAGAAAGTCAGAATAATTATATTCACATGCTGAATAAGCATATTTATTTCCTTGTCAGTCACTACAGTGACAAACTAAGTTTCTTTGATACAAATTGTTTTATAGATAGGCTTAGGTCAACACGAGATACAGTGTATCTGCCTTTTGTATATAGACACAAAATAGCTAGGCTATTAGGTTTTTATTTTTACACAGACATAAATAGTATGTCTACGTTTAGGAGTAGTATAATTAACACCGAAAATATTAGTAACGATACTAGTATTAGGGTGGTGACCACTGACTTTAGCAGTAGTGTTAATAGTGGAAATGTTTCTTTAAACTAGTTAGTAAGACAACAGACCTTCTTGCTCTGAAATATTTACATGCAATAAAGGGGCTAAGCAGAATTCCTTGTCAATGTTTCATCAAAATATTCAAGGTTTTTCTTCAAAGCAACTAGAAATTGAATTGTTTTTGGAAAGGACAATGTACGATATTGTTTGCTTCACTGAACATTGGTTGAAAGACTATGAAATGATAATTTATTACGAAAACTACAATGTGTGCAGTTGCTATAATCGAAAATCTAAGATGCGTGGGGGTTCACTAATCTTAGTTAGAAATTGTTTAAAAGCCAAGCCTCGTAAGGACATAGTTGATCTATCGGTCGAACATAGCATTGAATTGTCTTGTGTAGAGCTAGATAAGCATATCATAGTGTGCGTATACAGACCCCCTAATTATCAAAACTACTCTATATTTGAGTCAGTAATGGAAGATGCTTTAGCGAAACTTGGAACTTGTAAAAAAACAATAATTATCTGTGGTGACTTTAATGTTAATATTTTGGAAAATAATGTATATAGCAGTAGGTTTTTAAATCTCTTTAAATCATTTAATTTATCGAATGTGTTTTCAGAACCAACCCGAATTACTTTAAATACTGCCACATGTATTGATAATGTTTTTTGCGATTGCGAATGCTTAGATAAATCTATTGTAAATTACCTTCCTTCGGATCACAGCGGTCAAGCGGTTACTTTCGAGTCCAATATACAATTACAAAAAGTTCAAATACAAACTAGACAAATAACACCGAACAACTTAAATAGATTTAATTATATGCTTATCAATAGCTTACATATTTCACACCATATTCTTAGTTCAAATAACGTAAACAAATCGTATGAAGACTTTTTTGAAGCAGTTCGTACCGCATTCAATAATACTTTAAAAATTAAAATGAAATCGATTGGCCCAAAATTTATTTTTAGTGACTGGGCAACGCAAGGTATTAGGAAAAGTAGGGAACGATTGTTTGAACTGTATGGCCTTAAGCCTTTAATGAACTCGGAAACATTTAATAGATATGTTGCTACTTACTCCAAAATTTTCAAAAACACTTGTAAGGTAGCTAAATCTATCTTCATTAGCAAGAAGATTAAATCGGCAGATAATAAGATAAAAACAGTTTGGAAAATAATAAACAATGAAACTAACAGAAATAAAAAACGTAGTAGCAATTTGATACTAGAGACCTCACGTGGTCTCATAAGTTCAGACCAAGAAATTTCTGAAGAATTTGTGAATTTCTTTACCAGTATCCCACTTAAAACAACTGAAACTTTAAATTCATCTCCCTTGCTTTCTATTGAATTATTAAAAGCGAACGTTCCAGCGTGCCCAAACGAATTTAAATTTAAACATATAAACCCCTTAGCCGTCATAAAAGCTTACAAGCAAATCAAGATCAAATTAACTGAAGATCTATGGGGTATGTCTGTCAAAGTTTGTACTTCAATTATTGAGACTGTAGCGCCGTATTTAGCTTCGATATTTAATTTGTGTGTGGATCAAGGGGTCTTCCCAGATCTAATGAAACACAGCAAAGTAGTACCGCTTTTTAAATCTGGGGATAGTAAAGACGCCAACAATTATAGGCCCGTATCCGTGTTGCCGGTTTTCAGCAAGGTGTTTGAAAAAGTGATGCTTGATCAGATGCTCAATCATTTTAACATCAATAAAATATTACACGAACAGCAGTATGGTTTCACCAAAGGACGTTGTACAACTGACGCCGGTGTTACCTTATTAAAACACATATATACTGCGTGGGAAGATGCTCGAGATGCCATAGGAATTTTCTGTGATCTCTCGAAGGCATTTGATTGTGTCAATCATGAAACCTTGCTCTTAAAACTTGAGCATTACGGCCTAAGTAAACTCGCGCTTAATTTAGTAAGATCTTATTTAAATGATAGACAACAACAAGTAAAAATAAATGGCGTCACTTCTAAGGGATTACGGGTAGAAATGGGCGTACCACAAGGTTCAATATTGGGTCCTTTTCTCTTTTTAGTTTACATCAACGATCTACCCCATTTATTCAAAAATCAACCTGAAATGGTATTGTTTGCTGACGATACTTCTTTGATATTTAAAATAAATAGACGCGCCACACAACTTGACGACGTAAATAGCGCTCTACTGCAGGTGCAAAAGTGGTTCACCGCTAATAATTTAGTATTAAATGGGAAGAAAACTAAGTGCATAAGATTTTCTCTACCGAATGTTAAAAGTAATGATAGTGACATTGTATTGAATCAAGAGAAACTAGAATTCGTCGATAAAACGGTTTTCCTAGGAATCACCCTCGACTCAAGGCTACAATGGAGTCCTCATTTAACATCTCTTGCAGGACGGCTAAGTTCAGCAGCATACGCTGTTAGAAAAATCCGCCAACTTACTGATATAGATACCGCGAGGCTAGTCTATTTTAGTTATTTCCATAGTGTTATGTCATACGGTATTTTGCTATGGGGACGTGCTGCAGACATCGAATCCATATTTATTCTGCAGAAAAGAGCTATCAGAGCCATATATAATCTACGTAGGCGCGATTCTCTACGGGAAGTGTTTAAGGATATTAACATCATGACAGTACCTTGTCAATACATATATGAAAACATCATGTACGTTAGAAAAAATCGGCATTTATTCAGTAAAAGAGGTGACAGACATAACTATAATACTAGAAATAGGGACCAATTAGTTCAGCCAGGTTTCAGGCTAGCTAAAGTTGACACATCTTTCATGGGGTACTGTCTAAAATGTTACAACAAAATACCTCCTCATATAATAGAACTGAATGAAACAAAATTCAAATCATGTATAAAACGCACACTATGTAGGCAAGCATATTACAAGTTGGAGGATTACATTAATGATAAAAACGCTTGGCTCAATGCTGGTCCTGCTCCACAAAAATAGGGTTATTAATTAGGTAGCACGCATACTTATTAAGGAAGCTGCAGAAGACTGTAATGTTATCTTTGCATTGTATCGATTCAATTTCTTAGTATTATATAATTTTATTGCACATGTGTGAGTACTTTGTAATACTTATTATTATTATTGACTCGATTTTACCCTGGTGGTTGAGAGAATGTCATGCTCACTCAAATGTCTCGCTGATGGTGGCACGCGTGTCGGATCATTTAGCTCCCTTCAAAATGGTTGAGCTGATTGGTGCTGATACGTGTGTCATGTTCGTGAACGGGCGCTGTCAGTTGGGACTGGTCATCTCTTAGCTGCCACGGTTTTTATTTTAATTTATTTTAATTACTGATTCATTTATTTCTAAATTGTCATTTTGCTTTTGTTATTCTTACTGTGGACACTTTTAACTTGCTACATCGTTCTCACATAATGTAACACCTTAAAATGAATGATGTAACAAAGGACTTGTAATAATTTTTTGGCGATCTAAAAAGAGTGTCCATGGAGTTTCTTGCCCGTTCTTCTCCATAGAGATCTACTTCTTGGAACGGGCATCTACGGTACTTTCACAGTTTTTATGTCTGTGACTGGGACTGTAGCACCATAACTTTGTAGTATTAAATTATATTTTTTATGTCTTTGACATTTCAAAAGTGCCCTATTGGTCTATTTGAAATAAATGCTTTTGATTTGATAGCCTTAATCAAGATAGATGACATAGCCATGAGTTCATCAGGCCTCCAAATTAAAATTTCTGACAGGATAAAAACATCAAAATTGGGAAAAAATCAACCATTACTCATAATTCCTTTTTTCAGAGAGCGTCCTAAAGTTTGTGTAGCATCCATAATTCTTCACTATTTAAAAATAACAGAACCATTAAGAGCAGAAAATAAGAATTTATTTCTAACATCTGTAAAACCTCATAAGCCAGTTAGTTCTCAGACAATTGCCCATTGGATCAAGTCTTTACTTAGCAAAGCAGGTATTGATACCAAAAAGTTTAGTGCATATAGCACAAAACACGCCTCAGTGTCCACTGCATATAGAAAAGGAGTAGATATTGATACAATCAGGAGAACAGCGGGCTGGACAGAGGGGTCCAGGACATTCGCTCGTTTTTACAACAGTCCTGTTACAGAACCAAATGATAGATACGCTATTAGTATTTTATCCAAAGATAATTAAGTCTTATTTAATTAGAGACACATTCTCAGTGATTGTTTTTGTTTCTTTTGCGGATTATGTTTTGTATCATGATTAGACATAATCAACGAATATTGTATTAAGGTTCCTGCTAAGCCATGTCAAGAATAAAAAATAATGAATACTAATTATTGTATTTTTAATTCGTACCTCTAAACAAAGCTCTATCACAGGCTCTGAAATTCTACAGTTCATCCTATCATCGAGAACGAGACGTGTAGTATAATTACCCGATCAAACGAGCCCGCCGAAGGCGGGCGAAGTTTGATCGAAATTATACGAAGCGTCTCGTTCGAAGATGATCACTTCCCACCCAAAAAAGCAAGCTACATCTCAAATATTATCGTAACAAATGAATTCCCATCCCTGTAATCATCTTACATAAAACGATGATATCGCTTTGTTTATCTTAATTACTCTGAAATATATGACAGCCGCTAGAGGCGCGCGTGAGGCGCAGGAATGCTAACACCGGAGCGCGCGCGGGAATTTTTTCAAATTCAAATCTCTAAACGTTGTGTAGTTGATACATACTTAACAGTACTACAGTTCATCCTATCATCTTCGAACGAGACGCTTCGTATAATTTCGATCAAACTTCGCCCGCCTTCGGCGGGCGAAGTTTGATCGGGTAATTATTTCGGTTATCAGTAAATTCTGTAGTAAAGGTTTGGCCACTTATCTTCTTCTTCTTATATATAAAAAATCAATTGCTGTTCGTTAGTCTCGCTAAAACTCGAGAACGGCTGGACCGATTTGGCAGATTTTGGTTTTGAATTATTTGTGGAAGTCCAGGGAAGGTTTAAAGGTGAGAAAACATGACTCCGAGGCAGTATGAAGTTTGCCGGGTCGGCTTTTTATTATATGAAAATCAATTGCTGTTCGTTAGTCTCGCTAAAACACGAGAACGGCTGGACCGATTTGACTGATTTTGAATTATTTTGGGAAGTCCAGGGAAGGTTTGAAAGGTTGTTTCATAATTATTATTTCTGAAGCGGTACGAAGTCTGCCGGGTTAGCTAGTTATTTATATATTCTTCATAGTTCCGGATATAGCAATCCTAGTAAGGCCCAGTTGAAAAATTCCTGTATATAAAAATCAATTGCTGTTCGTTAGTCACGCTAAAACTCGGGAACGGCTGGATATGGCTAACTTTGGTTTTATCGTAAAATATTGTTTTTACAGCGTAGGACGTCCACCAACAAGGTGGGCAGATGACCTTATAAAGGTCGCCGGAAGACGCTGGATGCAGGTCGCTTCCAACCGGTGTATGTGGAGATCAAAAGGGGAGGCCTATGTTCAGTAGTGGACGTCCTATGGCTGAGATGATGATGATGATGATTGTTTTGACGTTGACAGTTTGAGGTAAGGCGGTTGATTTTTTACGAATAACTCTGTATATTCCTCTGTGTGAGTGCCAATAAGATACGCTTTGTTTTTCTATTCAAATTTTTTATTTATCTTTGCAAAATTATCGAACTAGTACTGACTAATGGGCACAAGCTTCGCCACAGTTTTACCTGTGCGTTTGGGCGTTCAGTGTTGCCGACACAGATATATTAGCAACACTATCGAACGGTGTAATAATACAGGATGTGATTTTTTTTTCCAAAATCAGCGAGTTCGATTCCTGACCAGGATTTTTGATTTTTCTAAAATCCAATTATGCAGTTTTAGTTTTCGTCAAAATCGGCCTCGAGACTCCTTTCAACGTTTTTCGATATTCCTCATAGTTTCGAAAGTAGCCATCCACGCCCAGTTGAAAAAATCACCCTGTATACTACTACTGACTAAATAGTTTTCGTACGTCATAAAAGGTAGTCGAAGAATGGCTGGCTTGGTTTTCATACAGGCGATACTTGCGTTATCTAGGTACAGTACTCCCAAATTAATAATGCACATGCAAATCTTCGCCAATTGTCGTATTCCCGGAAACACCCGAATCATTGAATCGGAGAGAGCCCTAAACAATGCACTTGCATTTTGCACCTTGTTCGAAAGAAACAGGAGTCAATGTCATATGTCAAATCATGTGAAACAATTGAAAACAATTCGGGCGGTCGGCGGCTGTCGCCGGTCAGTCAAAAGTCCGTCAGTCGTCTTTATTTATTGGTGGTGACTGCACGTGTTCTCTCTGTGTGGAATTATATAGAGCTGCTATTACAAAACACATAATTCTACTAAATCATGCATGAAGAAAATGCACTTAAACACTCTATATACATATCGTCTTCCGACGCTCGGGGAACACAACCGTTGCCGAACAGTGACGAAGATTTTTATGCGCATTATTAATTTGGGAGTACTGTATATAATCTACATCTGTGGTTGCCGACCGTGTATTGTTTTTATCGTATTCTTATTACATACTTACATATTTCATTTCAGAATTTCATTTTCATTTCATTTTACGTTCTGATGAGATGGTCTCGCGACCCACGGGCATTCTTTATTACTAAGATAAATACTGTCTACTCACCCTAGGTGACAGCGAGGGCCTGGCTCCCTCCAGAACAGCTTCTTTCACCGCCTCATGACCTTCAAAAGGCTGTCGGACTGTCACTATCTCATATAATAACATCCCGTACGAGAAACAGTCCACCTGCGAACAAAATAGGTTTGTAAGAAAAAAGGAGTTGATTAATAATTATAAATCATGACGACACGGTTGGCGCAGTGCCGATCACGACGACGATTATAAAATAAGTCACCGTTACTGTACCTGTCCTGTACCTGTCCTGTACCTGTACTGTACCTGTACTGTACCTGTACTGTACCTGTACTGTACCTGTACTGTACCTGTACTGTACCTGTACTGTACCTGTACTGTACCTGTACTGTACCTGTACTGTACCTGTACTGTACCTGTACTGTACCTGTACTGTACCTGTACTGTACTGTACCTGTACTGTACCTGTACTGTACCTGTACTGTACCTGTACTGTACCTGTACTGTACCTGTACTGTACCTGTACTGTACCTGTACTGTACCTGTACTGTACCTGTACCTGTACTGTACCTGTACTGTACCTGTACTGTACCTGTACTGTACCTGTACTGTACCTGTACTGTACCTGTACTGTACCTGTACTGTACCTGTACTGTACCTGTACTGTACCTGTACTGTACTACAAAACGACCCTTATATTAACGTGAAATGTCGTATTGATATTGACAGTTTTTTTAGACACGCGTTCAACAGAGATACTTTTGTAATAAGGCGAGATTGTACTGACGTCTTAAACCGTGAGTAGTTCCGTTGTAGGACAGAGCTATACAAGTCGTCACGTCACGACATCATGACATCTCGTTCCCTCAGCAGAACTACTCAGCAGCCTGCGAAATTCAAAATTTCTTGCGTTTTTGGCAATTCGCAGAGGTTTTATTTTGATTAAAATATCATTCGCGGTTGTAAGACGTATGTAGTTACAGAATTATAATCATCATAATCTATTCTATATACATATAATAAAACTGTAGAAAAGTTATTTTTGTACATTAAAAAAAAACTCAAAAAATATAGCCAGGGTATTAAAGGACAACCAGTAGAACCCATTTCTAGCATTTTTAGAATTTTTGTCTGTTTGTCTGTGTATTTGTCCAGGGATCACATAAAATGTACGAAATTAATGTAGATAACTTTTATACACAACGATTAAGCGTAACTCGGAGAGGAATTTAGTTTTTGTTACATTGGAATCGGTTCAGTCTATCAAAAGATATTTGAATTTAAAGTGTTTCAGAAGTAAAATTACGGGTGCACTTTGGTCTCACACATTGATTTCGTACGTCAGTCGCGCGATCTAACTTCGAATAGAAAATACATTATGTATTTTGTTTCATCGTAATCGGTTCACATAATATGAATGGACTGGAATGGACTGGGATGGACTGGAGTGGAGTGAACATAAAACCCAGCAATGGCCTACAACTTGCAAAAAAACGCAAGAAATTTTGAATTTAACGGGCTGGTTTACATTTGCAGTTTACGACTCACCTTTTCATTATATTCCTCTTCGCCGTTATACCTCATTATTTCAGGCGCCATAAAACCTTCAGTGCCGCCAAAGCCTTTAGTACCTGATGGTGGAGCGAGCCGGCTTATACCTGAGGATGAGGGACAAAGGAAATTGAGCTTTATGCTGTGGAAATAAAGTTCTTAAAGAAAAAAAAAGGCGGATGCAGTATGGCTTTGTTGTTTTTTTAGTGTGTTAAAATCATCAAATGAGTCCTCCCACTCGGCAGGGCGGGAGGGACTGTCAGACTTGTACTGACTAAAGTCCACGGTATCCTTCAATAACACTTTAATTTCCAGGGTCACGGTAGCTCGTTAGTGTCGCCACCCCGGCAGGCTCTGGCCCTCTAAGGGGGCTCCGTCATTGTGCTGACAGCTCTTAGAAGCGCGCGTGGAACACAACGCGCCGTGTCATGTCCATGCTCGGACAGCGAGTCGCCTATTACTTGCCGTCTGCATGCCCGTGCCTCAACGACGATATATTACTAGACTGCTAATAACAGGCGACCGATGTCTGTCAAGACATTTGGCAAAAAAGTCTTATATCCATCTTATTTCTCTCACTCCTGTGAGCCGTAAACATACCTTGAGACAGAACAGACCTTGAGTTAGCCAATCACAACGCAGTACCCCGTCCCCCTCGCTTACGTAGTACCTCAGCGAGTTGACAGAATAGTTTTTGTTCCTTAGATCGTGCATGCGGAGTCTAGTAATATATCGTCGTTGCCGTGCCTGCTGTGGCCGGACGCGGAAGGAAGCGTGTGTCCCAGCAGTGGGAACATTAAAGGCTGAATAAGATGTAATACTGACCATAATCTCCTAATTTAACATGTACGTTGAGTGGAGCTCCACTCTGCTCCTCACCGGGTCTCGGCATCTTCCATACGAGGACGTTTTCAGACTACAAAAAAAATAACTTAGTTATACAATTTATTCAGTAAATCACTATAGTCGTCGCCAGATAAGTCTGGGATAAAGGTCACTGATCCGACTTGTACCAAAATAATGCATCGTTCGAATTTCAAAATAAAATATAAAATCAAGGTCGCCTCTTACCACGATACCTTTATTTTGATCGTGATACGACACTTTCTTTATAATTTTACGTATCGTTTTGAAATATTGAGAACCATTGGTACACGAGGGTCAACGAATTTTATTCCACATTTATCTGGCGGAGACTATAGTACCACAGAAAGTTTTTGAAATTCTACTCTAAGCGTGCCGACTTTTGACGGGGCCCCCTTACAGAGGGCCAAAGCCTGCCAGGGTCGCGGGACTTATTTCCATTACCGTGATCCCGGAACATAAAGGGCTATTGAAGAACACCGTGGATTTTAGTCAGTACAAGTCTGACAGTCCCTCCCGCCCTGCCCGGGGTGGGAGGGACTCATTTGATGATTTTGCAACGATAAAAAAAAAAGCGTGCCGACTTTGCAGCCCGACCACCCGCGGCAATCAATTACAACAGGCTATTTTACTCAAAATAATAATTAATCCGTCACATACGAGTAGATTATTATTAAAAAAATATTAAAGCCGTATTTTTTCTATTGTTATGTGAACTACAACTGACGAAAATATGAGGCTTTGAAAAATCATAAAACGTCACTCGGTCGGTATAATTCTACAGGCGTTATGACGTCACAAGCCCCCACTCCCGAATTTTGGAGTGTTTTATCTTCTCAATATTAATTGATTAAAAAAAAAACAATCAAATAATATAAATTGTGTGTGTGTGCTGTAACATACCTTAAGATCTCGATACACGACTCTCCTGGCGTGTAGATACTCGAGCGCGCGCGCGACTTGAAGCGCGAGCGCACGCGCCAGTCGAGCGCTACACCGTGACCCACACTCACGATACGAACGGAGTACACCGTCTAATGCACCCTGTAGGGAATACATAATACTTATGTTAATAAATTAAAAAAAAAAAAAAAAAACAAGAAGGCCAGTTACAGGCACTTTTGAATTGTCAAAAGTCAAAAAATAAAACTTAAATTATAGTGCTACAGTCCCAGTCACAAGACATAATAACTGTGAAAGTACTGTAGATGTACATTACAAGGAGTAGATCTCTATGAAGAAGAACGAGCAAGAAACTACATGGACACTCTTTTTAGATCGACAGAATTGTTACAGAATTTTTTGTTACATCATTCATTTTGAGATTAATGTATACTACTCAAAAGAAAATAAGGGCCAACTGATATTTGTCGATTTATTAATTAATATTTAAATATTAGTAGTTATAATGACTGAATCTGATTAATATTAACGATTTTACTTGGAAATACACAAAAATTAAGTTTGTATTCCAATAAATCGTTAAATTAAACGAAATTGAATGAAAAGTGGGGAATTGCAGGAATGTATCAACTTACACAAAACATCAAAAAACTCGAAAAAATAACGTCTTCAATGTTCCAAAGTGTTCTTTAAAGCTTCTCTTTTAACTCTGTTCTCTCTGTGCTACTCATTTTAATGGATGTGGAATGTTCAGGATTATTTACCATACATTTTCTTTGGGATTCTCTACCAGCAAGTTTTCAGACAATTTATGAGATCCAGCTGGGTGTTGATGGGAATTTTACTTTCTTTTGCACTCCTCTTTAACTCATCTTTTAACTGCTGAATAAAACTTAGGTAAAAATACTGAGTAGCCACTGTAACATCGTAATTCGAACGTCAGCGAATGTGTGCACTGTTAGTCGCGTCGTGTTCGCTCGACCACTATCCTGCTTGAAGATGAACTCAGGAACTCGTTGCTGTGCGAATGGGATAATGTGGAGTTGCAGCACATTCGCAACGCAATTTTGAGCAGTTACAGCAACGTTATTACGAAGTGCGAGGTCAGTTTTGCGTGTTAGAGACAACCGCCCCAGAGCATAATTCAGATCTCATCGGAACAGTCTGTTTCAAGACTGCAAAGATCTGAAACCTGTTGTTTAGATCTTCTCTACACTCTAATGAATCAGTCTTTATTAAAAAAAAATAAGCCTGCAGTCATAAATAAAAAGCAATGAAGCCCATTCAAAACACTTAAATAATTTTTCTCTTTGCAAAGGTTTCACGATTTGCACCATACGCTCCAGTTAACTGGAGGAGAACCAAGCATCTTCTTGAGTATTGTTAGTCTTCATGGAGTCGATTCGGAATAGTCTAGTCAATTATAGGGGTGCCTGTAGCTCAACGCAATGGAGTTTGTACGGTCCGCGCGGTAGATTTTCGCTCTATTTGCGCGGTTAATCAAACTTAATGGTCTTCTTAGGCTTTACTTACTTACTTTCTTCCTGGATCACGGCGTCTGGTGATATTACCCGTCTTTTGAGACCACTTTCAAACTTTTTGAACCACGGTTGCGAATATTCCACCATAAGACCTACCTGTTCTGGCTATGTCCCCCCTGGATTAGGGTAACACCCCAAGTGGCTGTTTTTGCATCCATATGTCTCCGAATATTTGGCATTATGAGATTAAACAATCGTTATAGCCTTCTTGCTGTATAAGTCGAAGAAAACTCCGTTAGAAGTTTGAAAAATAAAATGCACCAAACCGTAAATTCTAAGAAATCTCAAATATCTAATTAAAAAAAGTTTATGAATTTCCAATTCTGCAGTAGAAACAATATTAATACTTGAAAGAAACTATAAAAAGGTATTTACCATCTATTATGTACACAGAATAAGAGTGATACTTGATTAAAGTGCAATTTAATAAGTGGCCCCTATTTTCTTTTGACGAGTATATATATATATACATTCATATATACATTAATCTCAGAACGATGTAGCAATTGTAAGTGTAAATTATGAAGTTAAAACACACTTATCACAACTCGCTTCGCTCGGGTTGAGAGGCACCTAGTTCCTACTAGGTAGCTCGGTCATGCATCCTAAGTTATCTGTGCATTTTTTTCTATCAATATTCGATAATACCGGGGTATGCATATTGATTTACGCTCAATAACTTGATATATATTGATGTGGACATGCCTCCGAAATTCCGGGAATTAAAGAGACATTTCCGGAATTTTAAAATTGTTAGGAACATGTAGGATGAAGACATAATATAAGTACTCGCTGTTGTCTGCGACTTTGCCCGCGTGCATTTCAATTCAATCCCGTAAGTCCTGAAATGAAATCCCGGGAAGAAGGCTTATCCATGTTATGATTTCTATGTCAGTTTGTGATGCAAGTACATAATGTACCTACTTCGGGTACCTACTTCTAGCTTCGATTATGAGACAACACATGGAGGTTCCCCTATACAGTCTAGAAACTCATGTGCCGATCTTACCAAGATAATCAAATTTAAAATTTAACCCTTATTCCCCAGAAAATAAAGTCATATTTTCACTTGAAAACCCGCGTCGGGCACTATTGCTCGACATTTTGCTGAACTGAGACTATTTGGCGCAGCTGTGGGACTCACATCAAAACTTTTTAGTTGTCTTTTTTTAAAATTTTGATTTAGCCTAAGTTTCCATTTTTCTACTTCTTGTTTTATTTTTATTTTTTTGTGAGTTTAACGTGGTTTTGTGCCAGTAAATCGATCCCTAAATACAAACGGAGATATCAAAAACTGAGGTTTACGAGAAATCGCTTTAAAGGTTAAAATCGCTCTAGAAATCATAATATTAAGGCTACTTGATCAAGCTATACCAAACCAGTATTAGCTGACCGTTCATTGTGTGTCAAATACGTACGAAGCGAGACCAAGACAAACTGGTTATGTATATAATGCTTGATGTGAATAAAATTTGACATGTCCCTTTGTACGTAGGGATCTTGGAAAACTTTTTCTTTCTTTCTGTCACTTACACAAGGTGCCAGCGCCAGCAGCAGTGCCAATGGCGCGGCACACACTGCCAGCAGCGGCAGTACATGCTGGTGCTTCAGTTGGCTGAGGATGGACAGTTCCTGTCTGAGGCCGCAGTACGCACGACAGGCCGCCGCGGTAGGCTCGCGCTCCCAGCGGGAGAGGGCAGCCTGGGAAGAAGATGAGAGAAGATGGAAGAAGAGAATCAACAATAAAAAAAAATGAAGTAATTTTTTATTATTATTATGTCCCACAACAGGTTGCGGGACATACGTATACCGCGACTCCGGTACACAAAAAGGCTACTGAAGGACACCGTGGATTTTAGTCAGTCAAGTCTGACAGTCCCTCCCGCCCTGCCCGGGGCGGTGATTTTACCACGTAAAAAAAAAAAGAAAAAATATTCCACAACTATCACACAATGCCATCTAGTCCCAAACTAAGCAGAGCTTGTGTTATGGGTACTAGACAACTGATAAACATACTTATATATTTCTAAATACATACAAATTATAGATGGTCGCTGGACTTATTCCATCACCGTGACCCCAAAACATAAAGGGCTATTAAAGGAAACCGTGGATTTTTGTCAGTACAAGTCTGACAGTCCCTCCCACCCTGCCTTGAATGGGAGGACTTATTTGATGATTCTACCACGATAAAATAAAAAAAAATGCGGTACCTCTTAGACTTTGGTCTAAGAGATGAGCGATGCGGCGGGCGTCGCGAATTAGGCGGCATTCATAACCGCTCAGCGAGTCGCCAATTACTCGCCGTCCGTATGTCGCCTATTATAATAATAATATTCCACAACTATCACACAACGCCATCTAATCCCAAGCTAAGCAGAGCTTGTGTTATGGGTACTAGACTACTGATAAACATACTTATATATGTCCAAATACATACATATTATAGATGGTCGCGGGACTTATTCCATCACCGTGACCTCGGAACGTAAAGGGCTATTGAAGGACACCGTGGACTTTAGTCAGTACTAGTCTGACAGTCCGTCCTACCCTGCCTTGAGTGGGAGGACTTATTTGAGGATTTTACAACGCTAAAAAAAATGCGGTAATGCAAGATTTTGATCTAAGGGGTGAGCGATGCCGGGAACGTCGAAAATTTTGGCAAATTCACCACTGGCGGCATCCATAACCGCTCAGCGAGTCGCCAATTACTCGACGTCCACACACCCGTGCCTACTATAACTGGAGATCGTCCTGCGACGTCCGTTGCCGTGGTCGTTAACTCCTGGCCTTACCTTATAAGCATGATGCGCAGCCGCATCACTACTGGCGGGAGGTGGTACCGGCTGCAGAGCCTTCAGCGCCACACTGAGGGGCTCGGCCCCGGGCTGTGTCCTCCAGGAGGCCGCCAGCACTGTACCGAAGGCCCCGCGACCTGCGATGGCCCCGCGGGAGATGTGCTCCCAACGAGCTCGTTTTGATTCTTCTACGTCTAGTAAGAGCTGGGGATAAGGTTTAATTGGATTTATTCTACAATCATCATCTGCCTGCCTTTTCCCAACTATATTGTAGTCTGCTTCCAGTTGAACCAGATGCAGCTGGTTATCAGAATTTTACATGGAGCGACTGACTATCGGACCTCCACAACATAGTAACTGGGTCATACGATACCCCATGGTAAGGCTGGTTATCAGACTTTCGAGCTTCTGACTAACAGTGACGACTGTCAAAGATCTACAAATGACAGCCGGGACCAACGGCTTTACGTGCTTTCCGAGGCACGGAGGAAACTCGCTATGACAGATCAAATCAAATCAAATCAAAACGTTTATTTCAACTAGGCCATAACCGGCACTTTTGAACTGTCAAAAGACGAAATAAAACTAGTACAAAAATAGTTATGGTGCTACAGTCCCAGTCACAGACATAAAAATTGTGAAAATACCGTAGGTCACTCATCCACAGACCAACCTTGACAAGCGCAACTTAACGTTGAAGATCGGTCTGTGCTGCTGTAATAATTTAGCCACGAACTCCTCAAAAATGTATTCTTTAATGAATACCTATAAATTAATAAATGTTTGACATGTAGAAGATATGGAAGATGCATTGATCGTCTGTAAAGGTAACCGTAACCCTGGCAAGTAAAGAAACACCGTGTATTTTAGTCAGTACGAGTCGGAGAGTCCCTTCCGCTCCACCTACCGACTTGAGGACTCATTTGATGATACTACCAAGCAAAAAAAAAACATTTTAACCTTTTTAGTTAAAATATTTAACCCAAGTTCTTGTCAAATATCTAATTTTCATACACTTGCACTAGAATTTTGTAACCTTTGTCTACTTGGACCAACGACGATATATTACTAGACTCCGCATGCACGATCTAAGGAACAAAAACTATTCTGTCAACTCGCTGAGGTACTACGTAAGCGATGGGGACGGGGTACTGCGTTGTGATTGGCTAACTCAAGGTCTGTTCTGTCTCAAGGTATGTTTACGGCTTTTTAGACTAATGTGTTGATAGACATCGGTCGCCTGTTATTAGGAGTCTAGTAATATATCGTCGTTGGCTCTCTTGCTAAGCTAAAATAAGACGTTACTCACAGTATCAGGAGCGACCAATCTCAACTGCACGAGGCTGTCGCTATGCAGTGGACAGTGCAGTCGACTGCTGCTACAAGCTGCCAGGATACACTGCTCCACCGTCCAGGCAGTGGCTATGGACCAGTTCTGTGGCTCGCTGTTCACTACACCTTCCACGGAGCCCAGGCGTGATGATGCTGGGAAAGAAAAAGTGGTATAAGCTACTGATTTTTAAGCTATTGCATAGCTTTCATCGCGGGCTCTGAGCGCGGCGCGGCGAACGAATTAAGAAATTCTCAAAACCTAACATAAATACCTGACACCACGCATCGTGTAACGTCGTTTCAGTTCGGGAGACTTCGGCAATCATAAAAATATCCGTCATTAAGACAATTTACTTTTTCTTAGTGATTCTAAACGGCCAGCTACAAAGGAGTTTTCACAATGAAACCTACTTATAAAATTCTCCTACAACAAAGAATTTCTTTATTACAGTAGTGCACCACAAATATTTTAAATCTTAATATATATAAATCTCGTGTCACAATGTTTGTCCTCAATGGACTCCTAAACCACTTAACCGATTATAATAAAATTCGCACACCATGTGCAGTTCGATCCAACTTGAGAGATAGGATAGTTTAAATCTCAAATTTTAGACAGGGTCCTCCACCCATGCGAAGCCGGGACAGGCCGCTAGTAAATTATATTCTCGTCAAATATATGAGGTAGGCGATTTTTTTCTTTTAAAATAAAAAAGTGTTATGCAACAGCTTCACCGCGGCAGTTTCAGGAGTGCTACATGTATTTTTTCAATACTCTTACTGACAGACTAAACAGATTTACAATTTATTTATGCAGTAAACTATCCCATCATCTTACCATTAGACTCAGCACCCACTCCACTGTCTCCATCCGAAGCCCTGGACTCCTCGGACAGTCGCAGACGTCTCGGCTCAGCAGCACCCAGCTCTAGTCTTCTGAAGGCCTGGAGACAAGTTGTAAAAGTGTAATTATCCAATCTGAGATAAAGACAGGGAAATCGTTTTTTTTAACGTGGTAAGATCATCAAATGAGTCCTCCCATCCAGGGCAGGACGAGAGGGACTGTTAGACTTGTACTGACTAAAATCCACGATGTCCACGGGCGCTTTTGAATTGTCAAAAGTCATAAAATAAAACTAGTACAAAAATAGTTATGGTGCTACAGTTCCAGTCACATGACATAATAACTGTGAAACTACCGTAGATGTATGTATTGCAAGCATAGATCTCTAAAAAAAAAGAAATGATAAAGTCTACATGACTGGCCTGTTGGTCTAGTATAATACATGGTGTGTTTTTTTTTTCAAAATCAGCGGGTTCGATTCCTGGCCAGGATTTTTGATTTCTCTAAAATCCAATGATGCAGTTTTAGTTTTCGTCAAAATCGGCCTCGAGACTCCTTTCAATGTTTTTCAATATTCCTCATAGTTTCGAAAATAGCCATCCAAGCCCAGCTGAAAAGTTCACCCTGTATTCATATATTTTATTAATATTTTTTTTCCTCTCACCTGAGCGAGCTGATGTTCCTGCTCCTGCTGTTGATGCTGATGCTGTGCTTGAGGAACTGAGTTGCGGAGACATTCAGGACATGGAACCACTCGTGTGATGAGGCACCGACCTTCAGAAGTGTGGACGAAGCGGGTACCTGAAGATAATTTCATTTGTAAGGTTTTTCTAAAAGTGTTTAGGGAAGAGGATCATTTCAGATTGGTGGTTTGTTTTAACTAGTTTTATCGTGGTAAAATAATTAAATGAGTCCTCCCACCCAAGGCAAGGAACGAAGGAAAGAAAAGAAAGAAAAAAAAAAAGTTTATTGGCACATGCCACAAGTGCACACAGTATTATGAGAAACAAACAAGAAGAACTAAAAACTAAACAATTCTGTAACCATAAAAACATGTAGGTAGTATATTTAACACTGTGTGACTCACGGCTGCGCCAATTAGGCCCATTTCAGCATAATGTCGGACAACCAAAGTTGCCCGACGCTGGTTTTCAAATGAACCTAAATGGTGAGTGTACGAGCAAGAAGGGACAGTCAGATTTCTACTGACTAAAACCCACGGTGTCCTTCAGTAGGTCTTTACGTTCCGGGGACCCGGTAGCTCGTTAGCTGCGACCCCGCAGGATTTGGCCCTCCAACTCTTAGAGCACAATGACGGGGCCACACTTAGAGTCCAAAAAAGGCCCCGTTATTGTGCTAACACTCTTTTGTAGCGCGCGTGGAACATAACACGGCGTCGACCCAGGCATGGTCCATGGTCGGACATCGAGTCGCCCATAACCCGCCGTCTGCATGCCCGAGCCTACGGCGACGACTGCTGCCCGGTTGAGGTTGCTTTGGGGGATTCTAACAACTCGGGTGGAATAGAAAATAAATAAATTACTTACCAAGTGATGGGTACCAGTCTTCAAGAAGTAAATCCACGTGATCTGACACTATGGCCAGCACTTTAGCCAAAGTTTCTGGGTTCGGTTCCAAGCTGATGCTCTGGCGAAGAAACAAAAAGCATGTCATAAATCTATAATATCAAAATGAATCGCTAACTGTGTTAATAAGCGCAAATCTCGAGGGCAGCTGAACTGATTTCACTAGTTATTTTTTTAATAATATTCCTTTAAGTACGAGGATGGTTCTTATAGAAAGATAAATTTAAAACAATGCCTGAAAAGTCTAAAAACAACAAAGCCTATAAAGTCTTAATAAAAGTCAATTTGAACTTTAATACAATACCATAAAGTTTAAGTGTCAGTGGAGGGGTTCCAGGAAAGCAAAACAATTAAGTGACTTAGTTATAGGTGGTACGACGTTTGCCGGGCCATGTAATCTAATCTTCTAATATATAAAAATCAATGCCACTTTTCGTTGTAACTTTATAACTCAAGAACGGGCTCACCTATCCAAACCAAATGTTTAGACTTTGTTCGGACTATTTAATAGATTATTTATGAGAAGTTTGTACAAAATCGGTCGAGCGGTTTTTCATTGATCACATTTTTTGTAACACTTAGCGAAGCACGGGGCGGGCCGCTAGTATTATTACAGATGTCACTATTATTATAGTCGGCTAAATGTCAAAAAACTACAGCGCACCTGATATCCAGCTATGGGTAATCCATCATCTCGTCTGATGACACAGACCTGTGCTGGCAGTAATATCTCCACACAGGCGGAGGACTGCATGTCCAGCTCGCACCATGCACCTTCCTGACGTACCCTGAACCTGGAGCAAGTGGAAAAAAGTATAATAATATCCCACAACTATCACACAACGCCATCTAGTCCCAAGCGAAGCAGAGCTTGTGTTATGGGTACTAGACAACTGATAAACATACTTATATATTTCTAAATACATACATATTATAGATAAATTACACCCAGGCACAGAACAAATGATCGTGCTCATCACACAAACATTTGTTCTGGGTGGGAATTGAACCCACGACCTCCGGCATAGCAGTCAGGGTCACTAACCACTAGACCAACAGGCTAGTATATGTCAAAGATGGATAAATAAAAGGTTTAGTGCAATGGAGTCACAATAACAAACACGTAAATAAAAGGAAAAGTGCTAGAGTGGAGACCACGGACTAGCAAGCGCAGCGTAGGACGTCCACCAACAAGGTGGACACACGACCTTATGAAGGTCGCCGGAAGACAATGGATGCAGGTCGCTTCCAACGGGTATATGTGGAGATCTAAAGGGGAGATGATGAAACAAAAGGAAACACAGAAATAAAATACCGGACCCTGTTTCTTAAATACAAGACCTTGTTTTTTAAATACCGGACCCGTTTCTTACATACCAGACCTTGCTTTTTAAATACCAGACCCCGTTTCTTACATACCAGACCTTGCTTTTTAAATACCAGACCCCGTTTCTTAAATACTAGACCTTGCTTTTCAAATACCGGACCCCATTTCTTAAATACCAGACCCTGCTTTTTAAGTACCAGACCCTGCTTTTTAAGTACCAGACCTCGCTTTTCAATACCAGGCACCCCACTTTTAAGTACCAGCCCCAGTTTGCGAGTAAAACCTAACAGGGCATAAAAACATGTGGTATTTAATTGTTTTGTAAGAAAAGAGCCCGTAGTTGTATTTGCTTAAGACCGCATGCCTCATCCAGCACTGCTCTTACCTGATATTCTGGTACTCATTGTCCACCTCGTCCTCTCCAGCTCCGGGCAGCAGTGCGTCCCTCCTGGGAGGGTGTTCCCTCAGTGCCAACATGGTGAGGGCTCCCGTACACACGCGAGCTCCTCGCAGCCATAGCTTCCAGCCCCAGGATAGCTCTAGGGCTTTGGATACGGTCTCGTCTAGCTCCATCTATGAGGAGTTGGAAGTGATTTTTTCATATTTTTTTAGGTTTCCGCATTTCAGTGCAAATAAAGGAAGAATCTTTTTATATACTAATACGAGTAGTTGCAATCTCAGAAAATACTGGTTCGAATAGAAACAAAAAAACAATTTTTGTGTTCGTTTTTTAAGGTCACTTCTTATTTTATAATTCATTTTTTCCTTCCTAATGAGGGATTTTCTTTTGATTGTTTCCCTAGTCGATGGATAGATGGCGCTGCACTTGGTATGTTACTGCAATGAACGGAACGTCGTCATTTTTTGATTTTTTTTCACTTGATTGTAATTTTGAGATCTTAAAACGTAACGTACATGTCATGTCATTGTCAGTCACATCACATCACACCATTGGCATTTGGAAATAAATAACAACAAGGAAAAAGAAAAAAATATTCATTGACCAGTCTTTTTAGTATATGAGTTTTCCACGCCATAAAAAAAATGTCTCATGAGAAAAAGAAGAGAAGTCTGTGCCTCGTGGATTTGTGCAAAAATTAAGGCATAAATCTAGTAACGTAGTCAGTTCAACGCCATCTACAGAGTTCTTGGAAACTACTTTTTTTTTAATACTCGAAAAAGAAAACTTCTCATTTAAATATTTAAAAAAATGTAATATCGGTGTCTTTGAAAATCTACAACATGAAATCTATTAATTTTACATACTAAAACCTTCTTTAGAATATAACGACCTCTTTTCTGAGAACCACATAAAAATCGGTACAGCCAAACACGAGATAATCGCGGACAAACATACAAGTCGAACTTAAACCTACATTTTTTTAAAGGCTCATTTCTTAATGGCCAGATTTTATCTGAGGAATAAAAATAACGATTTGACATATCCATATATATAAAAATGAAACCCGTTTTCCGTTGTCACGACATAACATGAAAACGGCTTGACCGATTCGGATAATTATTTTTTTGTTGTGTTTGTAACCATCGGGACCGGGATTTAGACCGGGTCCTACACCCGTGCGAAGCCGGGACGGGCCGCTAGTTTTTTTATAGATAAGCTGACAAACCGCAATTTTTATTCTTCAGGTAAAAGTTATTTGTCTGTTGAAAAATCAGTCCTAAGTCGTAAATATCACTCACCTCAGGCGGCAACTTATACAAGGAATATGGAGCGTCTGCTAACTGTTGATCAGCGAGCAGCCTGGCACATAACCTGGGCCAGAACCCGCAGGGGACGTACGACAGCAGGAGTAGTCTGCGGAGAGGACGTCCTCCCCGTCCTGACACCGTCAGCTTGTTGGCGTCTTCTGTAGTAACAATCATACATCATCTGTCTGCCTTTTCCCAACTATATTGTGGTCGGCTTCCAGTCGAAGCAGATGCAGCTGAATATCAGTATTTTATATGAAGCGATTGACTATCGGACCTCCACAATACAGTAACTTGATATTACGATACGTCATGGTAAGATTGGTTGTCAGACTTTCGAGCTTCTGACTAACAGTAACGACTGTCAAAGATCTACCAATGTCAGCCGGGACCAACGGCTTTACGTGCTTTCCGAGGCACGGAGGAAACTCGCTATGACAGATGGTCACTGAATCAACCATGATTGATTTGTTTGATCAAATGAAACCTTCCGCCACTATGTGAAACAGAAGCGATTGTCAGACTCTTGCTGACTAAAATCCATCGTGTTTCTTCAATAGCCCTTTATGTTCTAGGATCATGGTAGCCGTTTAGACAGTCGAAACCGGCAAACATTAGGCCCTCTAAACAAGACACCGTCAAATTTTTGACAGCAATTTCTATTAGATCTATAAATACGTCTATATACATATAACCTATTACTTTATACCTGTACATTTAATTTTATTCTGTTGGTACATGTATATTTATCATTTAATTATTTTAACACACACACACACACTCTATAAAGCTGATTTACATCTGTGGCGTCTCACAAGGCTCAGTTGAAAACCAGCGTCAGGCTCCCTGTGGCCTGGCTTTATGCTGAACTGAGCCTATTTGGCACAGCCGTGAGGCACACGGTACCTACATTAATTGTATTCTCGTAATATCTAATTGTAATTGTGTGCTTAAGGCTTGCCAAATAAACCTATTTTCTTTCTTTCTTTCTATTTCAAGAGCGCGCGGAAAAAGTCCCACTGTCGACCCGGGAATTGTCCATAATCAGACGGCGAGCTCATTTCACCTCATAACTCGCCATCTGCACTCCGAAAATTTACTAAGAACACATTAGAAATCCAAGAACTAAATAAATAATAATATTCCACAACTATCACACAAAGCCATCTAGTCCCAAGCTAAGCAGAGCTTGTGTTATGAGTACTAGACAACTGATAAACATACTTATATATTTCTAAATACATACATATTATAGATAAATTACACCCAGACACAGAACAAATGATCATGCTCATCACACAAACATTTGTCCTGGGTGGGAATCGAACCCATGACCCCCGGCTTAGCAGTCAGGGTCACTAACCACTAGACCAACAGGCCAGTCAACTATTTTAGCAGTACTTACGTATCAACGTTGGTGAGTCAGTACCCCTACCATCGGGCACTGGAGTGAGCTGAGCAGGCCAGGCTCGACGAGGAGTACCACGGTTAGAACTGCACCAAGACCGGGAGCGGACTGGTAGCTAAGGAGAGAGGGGTAGTATGAGATATGTAAGAAAGATCCGGCTCGATGGACCAACGTTGATCCTTCGAACCGGATCTTTCTGACGACTGGCAAGTGACAACGGAATAATGAAAGTTATTCTTTTTCTAAAATCAAATAATATGGGAAAAGAGAAAGAATGTGTTGTTTTTTTTTTGTACACTTAATGAATTAATTTTGCTTTAAAAACAAAACTATTTAGTCTATTTTAAGAAATGTCAGCCATGGTAACTCGTATTAATAGTAATGTATCTTGCCACGACCATAATCCCGATCTTTTTCTGTCCTGTCAGAAGTAGTCGCCAAAGAAAATGGATCGGGTTTTAACATGAGATATAAAATTTTTGCTGGAGGTTCTATTTAAAACATAGTTTCTCACTAAGAGAGGATGTTGCGAAATTTTACCCCTAAGGAGTAGTTTAGGGGTTATTAGTAAGGAATCCCAAATTATGCATTGGGGTTATTTTTAGGATATAGGTGTAGGTCCTACCCAAAACGAGATATAGCAGTTTGATAGAATTTTTGTTGAATTTTGATTTAGATTTTCCAGAAGTATCCCTTAAAAAGGGTGGCTAGGAGTAGAAATTCACAAAAGCAAAGTTCGAAAACTACGCGGACGAAGTCGTGGGCAGAGTGCTAATGAGATATAATATTAATTTCGGCATTGACACAATACTGATATCACACGAAATGAGGAAAAAATATCCACATAAAGTTGGTATGGTTAAGTAACTCCTATTGCGTCATAGACCCAGATGGGTAGACTAACCTGATGCGTAGCAGGCTCCACTTTCGGCAACAGCGGCGGCACCAGCAGCAACCTTGAATCCCAGCACAGAGCCAGTTCAAACTTGTTCAGCAATGAGACCCCGAGGGAACTGGCCTCGTCTCCTCGAGCCAGCATGGGAGATGCCTTGAACACGTGGGCTAGGTCTTCGATCTTCATTATACCTGGTGAAGAACATTTTAGGTGATGTGTCTGGCATGGTGGCGCGTGTGTCTGATCATTTAGTTCGCTAGTTCAATACGCACAAGTCCACTCAAATCTGTGTGGTTCTTTCTTCAAAAGATCATCTCAGACACCTACATGGTCCTCGTATGACATGAACAATACAATGTCTGGACTTTAAAAGAGACTGTGACCTCTGAGTTTGTTTCAGCTGTTTCTTCTCAGAGTAGTCAGGTACGAAACACCGGCCTCATCTAGTTTTATGAAAAGACTTGTAACAGTTTTGATATAAACTGGTTAAAAAACATTTTTTTTTCTAACTTACCGTTATTAGCGAATGGATTGATTTCTCTGACTGTAACGACGTGTGCTAACACATCACAGAGCCACTGTGGTCGTAGAAAGTACAATTCTTTCAGAGTTGCATCATCATAGTGTAGAAGGACACCTGTAATGGAAAGGATATTTCTTAAATTGTATATATTTTTGAATAACTTGCATTAATAAGCGAGCTTACTGACGACGCGATGCAACCGATTCCAACTACAAGTGAAAATCATCCTTACCACTACGACATTAGACATAAAACGTGATGTTATCTACGAGTACATGAAAAACAAAACACGCTCGCCACGACGACGTAAGTCAGTCGAATTGTATCATTACATCGTAGTAGCAAGGACGATTATCATTTTTAGTTAGCAGAAATTGCCCGTACTTCTTAGTGGAAAAACATCAAAATCAAAGAATTTATTTCAAGTCTTCTTTTGGATTCAAAAATTGTTATGATGCTACAGTCCCAGTCACAAGACATAATAACTGTGAAAGTACTGTAGATGTACATTACAAGGAGTCAACGACGATATATTACTAGACTCCGCATGCACGATCTAAGGAACAAAAGCTATTCTGTCAACTCGCTGAGGTACTACGTAAGCGAGGGTGACGGGGTACTGCGTTGTGATTTGCTAACTCAAGGTCTGTTCTGTCTCAAGGTATGTTTACGGCTCACAGGAGTGGTCGAAAAAAGACGGATATAAGACTTTTTTGCCTAATGTGTTGACAGACATCGGTCGCCTGTTATTAGGAGTCTAGTAATATATCGTCGTTGCAAGGAGTAGATCTCTATGGAGAAGAACGGACAAGAAACTACATGGACACTCTTTTACAATCGAGAGTACCCAGCTGTTGAGTTCGCGGGCATGCGGGCGGCGAGTAAAGGGCAACTCGCCGCCCGACCATGGACCATGCCCGGGTCGACGGCGCGTCGTGTTCCACGCGCGCCTCTAAGAGCTGTCAGCATAATGACGAGGCCCCCTCTAAGAGGGCTAAAGCCTGCCGGGGTCGCGGGGCTTATACCATCACCGTGACCCCGGAACATAAAGGGCTACAGAAGGACACCGTGGATTTTAGTCAGTACAAGTCTGACAGTACCTCCCGCCCTGCCCGGGGTTGGAGGTCTCATTTGATGATTTTACAACGTAAAAAAAAAAAAGCTGTTGAGTTAAGTTTAACTGAAGGAATTTTCAGACTGTTTACAGGACTTACCGTTTTCATGTAAGAACATGGTTGCTTGATGTAACTCAGCCGCGTCTCTGAACATACGGTGATTCTTCTGCTGCATATATTGTGTTACCTGAAATAAGAATAATAATAATATTCCACAACTATCACACAACGCCATCTAGTCCCAAGCTAAGCAGAGCTTGTGTTATGGGTACTAGACAACTGATAAACATACTTATATGTACATATATTTCTAAATACATACATATTATAGTTAAATTACACCCAGTCGTCTACCGAGCGCTCGTCCATACTAAAAGAGAAAACGTTTTCCTGCCCCTAAATGTTATCCTATCTCAATGATTTTTTAGAATGCTTCTGACACAGAAAAAACTAAGTTTAAACGCATTATTTTTTTCAAAATTTATAAAAGATAGAAAAGGCGCCTAAGACACTATTTTTATGACACTTCATTGAAGTAAAACCTTTGTATCTTAGAGATTGGTCGTGATTTAGTATGTGAAAAACGTTTTCTCCCGAGAGACAAATCTAATATATAAAATTCTCGTGTCACAGTTTTCGTTGCCATACTCCCGAAACGGCTTGACCGATTTTGATGAAATTTTTTGTTCTTATCCGGTATCTATGAGTATCGGCCAACATATATTTTTCATACCCCTAAGTGTAAAAATAATTTATATGGCAAAACAACGTTTGCCGGGTCAGCTAGTTTCATATAAAAAATACTTACAGTCAGTCGCGCGCTCTCTAGCGCACAATCGGATTCACCCGCGAGCGGCAGCACGAGTTTTTCTAAATACCTATTTTTTGAAATGGCAGCCGGTATACTACCCTATCCTAGAGCAGTGGTGGCCCAGTGGTATCGGCCCCAACTTACGAGTTGTAGGTCGTGAGTTCGAACCCCGCCTGGCGCATTACTTTGTGTAATTTCTTTCATCACCACTGCTCTCAAAACGGTGAAGGAAAACATCGTGAGGAAACCGGCATGTCATAGAACCATCAAATTCGAAGACATGTGACATCCAACTCCCTCTCACAAGAGAGGAGGCCTGTGTCCCAGCAGTGGGAACGTTATAGGCTGATGACGATGATGATACTACCCTATTATCACGAGACTTTATTACAGACTCACCAGTTTCCTATACTCTTCGTGTCTTAACACCGGTTCTCTAAGATCAGCAGCTAGCGAGGTGATGCACTCTTCCAAAGTCAAGTATGTTGCTGGGATTCGCTGTTCTAAAAGTGGTTCTTTACTGCCTGCGAAAGTAAATAATAAAACCTAAAAATAAATCAATATTTTAAAGATTACAAGACACAGTCGTAAATCAAAACAAAAAATTAACCGGCTTCAAAAACAACCACAAAAAAAAGGGTAAAATAAACAATAACAAAACAAGATAAGTTTTCTATCGGAAGTCGGTGGTAAAAAAGAAAACGTTATTAGAAAAAACCAAGCCACCGACTTCCGATAGAAAAGTTATTTTGTTTTGTAGGTGTTTTTGGAGGCTGTTATTAATTATTATTTTTTTTAAGTTTTTTATTTTACTATTTTTATATTCTTGTCAAATACATCAATTTCGGCTTCAATTCTCAGTGGTGTATTAAGAATTTGGATATTCTATAACCTAAAGGCGCTATCACCGCGAGCATTCACCTGTAATGTAACGTTACAGATTCGAACATTTCATCAGTGAGGGAGAACAATCGAGCATCACAATGCGCACCTTGTATCAAGTCTATACTAAATGTACGCGAGTGCTCGTCAGTCGGGGAGGTAGTACTGTAATGTAATGCTCTAAGTCGAATCTATAATGTTACATTATACGCGAATGTTCCCGGTGAGGGAGCGATTTTAGATTGCTTAGTAATCAGAAACCGACCAAATGCGAGTCGGAACACATCCAATGATTCCTAAAATGCATACTTTTCCAGGATTAATAGAAAATGGTGACCAATTCGTTCAAGTATCAGTGTTCATTATGAAAATAGGAACATACCTGGTGGTTTAACACTGAAGGCGACGGAGTATATGATGTCTGCTAACAGTCTGATGTTGTGGCGAGTATGACAGGATACCTGTGACAAGAAAAAAAATTCAGAGTAATAATTATTTAACAAATTATCACGATATCTATATGATAACGGTTATTATTGGTTGTGTATTTACGAGATCTCCCCGCTTTGGGTAGAGCAGAAGGGACTGTGAGACTTTACAGGCAAAAATTCCGATCAGTACCTCGAGTTTTCACTATTTTACTTTACAGAGTTTTTCCAGTATTTACAGCGTTTCTTGTATGAAAATATGGAACAGCGCCTCTGGTGTTAGAAGAAGGAACCAATTTTTTCCTTGAAAATTGTCAATTTGAAGTCGTCAAAGTTCCAGTTTACTTTACGTCTCAAATACTGAAAACTCGTGCTGACGGCACTGCTCTTTTAGTACTCCTTCGCTTTCCAGGCTCACGGTTACCTTTACAAGCAGTCCCGCGACCCTTAGACCGTCCTGCCAACCGCAGACGGTTCCCCCACACAATATTGACGTAGACGAAGTAGGGCGACCAAGCCCCGTTCGCGGGGCTTCTATTTATGCTTGCAGGGTTTAAAGGAACCTAACCAAACCAAACTTCGGGGTCCCCCTGGAATCTTGCTAAAGCATGTTTTAGATTTGGTCAGCATTTAATAATATAATATTCCACAACAATCACACAACGCCATCTAGTCCCAAGCTAAGCAGAGCTTGTGTTATGGGTACTAGACAACTCATAAACATACTTATATATTTCTAAATACATACATATTATAGATAAATTACACCCAGACACAGAACAAATGATCATGCTCATCACACAACATTTGTCCTGGGTGAGAATCCAACCCACGACTTCCGGCATAGCAGTCAGGGTCACTATCCACTAGACCAACAGGCCTGTCAAATTATTCATTTTGGTATACAAAAATAATTATAGATGAGCATTTAAATTGTAACCATATGAATGTACGGATGTTAAACTGTTTTATTTGCTCTCACCTCAACAGAATCCAAGACGCGCGGCAGTCCAAGTTTGTCAGCATCAGGAGCGCCCATGATAGAAGACCGGATCAGACGCTGCAGTACCTCAGGACTCTCATTCTCTGGCAGATTACTCTGTTGAGGATACAACACAAATTACCCTGGAAAATGGTGGAATACGTAAAACTTTGTTTACCGGGTGAATTTTTAACTGGGCGTGGATGACTATATCCGAAACTATGAATGATTTATTATTATGGTAAAGGCCTCCCTTCCCTTCTTTCATATTTCGCGATTTAATGCGATTGTAGGCCAACCCTTTAAAAATGCGTCCAACTCATCTCGCCATTTCCTTCCGGCTCTGCCACGTTGACGTTTCCTGCCCGTTGCGCTCTATATTTATTTTAGCCCAGTGCTCCTCCGGCATGCGGCAGATACAGCCAGCCGGGTTCCACTTTAATCTTGCAGCTGTGAGGTCAACATCAGCTATTTGGGTTTTGGAGCGAAGCATCGTATTTCTGATGCGGTCCAAAACTATGGAGAATATAGGAAAATGTTGAAAGGAGTCTCGAGGCCGAATTCGAGAAAAACTCATACTGCATCATTGGATTTTAGAAAAATCAATAAAAACACAATTTTAGGAAAAAAGAAACCATATTACGCGATTTTATAGTGTCAAAAAAATTAATTTAAAATTTAAAAAACCCCCAACACGTAAACCACGGGGACTGCTCCAAATTATTTGTCATCTCCTGTTGTTTTGCAGTCCTTCAACGCGACGTATGTTTATTATTTTTTACTTTTTAAAGGGAACTTGGTTTTTGTGTCGGGGGTTTTTTAAATTTTAAATTAACTTTTTATTTTATACTTTTTATAGGTACATACTTATATCATTTTATGTTGCTAACAGTACTCTCGATTAAGTCATCAATATTCCCTTTCAGCACGCTTTCATTTGATACTCCACTCGAGCACACCCTCGGTTACCTTTCCCCACTTTCACCCCCACAACTTCTAAACGGCTTAACCAATTTTCAACAAACATGTCTAAGAACACTCGCACGTACGTCCCCTTTCATTAAAAAAAAACTAAATTGAAATCGCTTCATCCGTTCGGGCTCTATGATGCCACAGACAGACAGATAGACAGACAGACAAACAGACAGACAGACCAACAGACAGACACGTCAAACTTATTATAATACCCCTCTTTTTCCGTCGGGGGTTAAAAATAAGGATCAAATCATCGTCATCTTTCTGCCCTTATCTCACTTCATTTGTGGTCTTCGCAACACGTTTTCTTCTTTCACTTCACACGCACTTCATTCTCTCCTATCAGACGTCGCAGTATCATTTACTACTTTTTCTTTCATATCATTCCTTAGACAATCCATCCATCTTTTCTTTGTCCTTCCTCTTCCTCTCCATCCATCAACATTCATACTCATCACTCTATTAGTCACATGACTGTCTTTCCTCTTCATCACATGTCCATACCAAAAACAAGGATCAAATTATAGAAAGTAACGATGTGAAGTTGTATCTTTTAAAACAAATGTACTTGTACTTACGCTGATAACTTGATCGTAATGTGTAGCGACCATAATGACGGGCGATCCCGGGGCGCGAGCTTGTATAGACCTAGAAATAAAGCAAAAGTTATAGAAACAACAGTGATTTTTAAATACTGGTATTTTATTATTCGATCCGCAATATTTTAGGCGTTTGGAGGCCCCGATTTCTTAGAGTTCGCGTTTTCATTGCTACTCTGCTCTTATTGGTGATAGCGTGATGCTATATAGCCTCTTTGGTATTGTTCGTCGTTTCGTTGAGCTCCTTGAGTTATGAGTCGAGCTACACGATAGCTGACAAATGCTTGCACTGACTGGACAGGTCAACTCAAATGTGTGTGGTTCTTTCTTTAAAAGACCACCTCAGACACCTGCATGGTTCTCATATAACTTTACCAATACAAAATTGTCTGGACTTTAAAAGAGATTGTGACCTCTGAGTTTGTTTCGGCTGTTTCTTCTCAGGTACGAAACACCGACCTCATCTAGTTTAAAAATAGTGTCTTTTTGATGTGTAAAAGAGTGTGCCAAAACTAATTTGCTAAATAAATATCATTTATGATTATAGCCTTGTCAATTCGAACCAGTACTTCCTGAGATTAACGTGTTCAAACAAACAAACTCTTCTGCTTTATAACATCAGTATAGATTGGTAAAAAAAATGAAAAAAAAGTAAATAAAGATGATGTTTTAAATTAAACATTACCTGAGCCAATCCAGAGCACCAGCGAGCCCTTTTCGTCCGTCAGTAACTTTCCATACAACAAGATAGAGCGATCTTCTAGATAAGAAGTATTGGTGCGTTGCATAGTACCTGAGAAAAAATAAATTACAGTACTCCCATATTAATAATGCGCATGCTAATCTTCGCCAATTGTCGTATTCCCGGAAACACCCGATTGTATCGGAGAGAGCCTTAAACAATGCACTTGCATTTTGCACTTTGTTCGAAAGAAACAGCAGTCAATGTCTTAAGTCAAATCATGTGAAACAATTGAAAACAATTCGGGCGGTCGGCGGCTGTCGCCGGTCAGTCAAAGGTCCTTCAGTCGTCTTTATATATTGGTGGTGACTGCACGTGTTCTCTCTGTGTGGAATTATATAGAGCTGCTATTACAAAACACATAATTCTACTAAGTTATAATGCATGAAGAAAATGCACTTAACCACTCTATATACATATCGTCTTCCGACGCTCGGGGAATACGACCGTTGCCGAACAGTGACGAAGATTTCTATTTGCTTTATTAATTTTGGAGTACTGTATTTATTTATTTATTTAGATTATTGACACTCATGTAACTAAGAGAGTGATGAGTATGAATGTTGATGGATGGAGGGGAAGAGGAAGGCCAAAGAAAGGATGGATTGTGTAAGAATGATATGAAAAAAAAAGTAGTAAATGATACGGTGACGTCTGATAGGAGAGACTAGAAGAAGAAAACGTGTTGCGACGACCACTAGTAAAATGAGATAAGGGCGAATATTATACCGACCAAGTGACGTTTTGTTATTTTTAAAAGTGACATATCTTCGTCACTTTTGGTTTACGTAACAAAAGAAAAAATACGTGTTAAACATTTTTTGGTAATCTAACTGACAGACTAATTAGATTTTTTCAGTCACTTTATTGTGGTCGAATTTTAACCAGGCGAGAATATTTTTTTTTTATTGTAGTAAAATCAACAAATGAGTCCTCCCATCCAGGTCAGAGCAGGAGGGACTGTCAGACTTGTACTGACTAAAATCCACTTCTAGCCCTTTACGTTCCGGGATCAAGGTAATTCATTAGTCCCGCGACCAGGTGATAACTAGCATGGTTAAAATAATATTCTACTACTCACTCCTGTTGTCCTCCAAAGTCCCAAGTACGGAAAGTGATGGGTCCCCTCGTGGAGCGATGCTTCTCGTACACCCAAGTACCAATGTCCACGCCCACTGTTGAGACGTTACCTCGCCGGGAGGACTTGTTGCCCATACGTTTTGCCCAGTGCTGGAGAAGCAATTAAAGGATGTAACAATTTTTTAGAAATACATAAATATCACATAAATATATACATAAATATCGGAAACTCAAAACAAATAATAAACATGGTAAATATCCCGTTTTAAAACCTAATATTTTTTAGAAATACTTTGATAAAGATTCCACACTAGAAATTCTGTTCACACATTCACACATTCTGTTCACACTAGAATTCCTGTTTCGTGTGTTTACGAACATTCACGTACAAACACTCGACAAACATAGTCCATGATCGGACGGCGAGTCGCCCATTACTCGCACTCAAATATAAATTCTGGACTTTAAAAGAGGATGTTTCTTCTCATTTAATGCATATTATATAATTGTAATTGTATTCCCTATTATTAAAATTTACTTTTTCTTTATTATTTCTAAAAAATATTTTTGGCTGTATGTATTTTTAATTGTAAAATAGTGTTTGGCCCTAATGGGTAGTTTTCTGAGTTACTATTATAACCTAAATGTAAGACCTATTGTATCACCAGAAAGCACACTAATAAATACTTTGACTTTGAGTAGTCAGGTACGAAACACCGGACTCATCTAGAAGGCCTAATATAGTGTTTTGACGTGTAAAAGTGTTTGCTAAAACCTATTTATATAATAAATATATAAAATCTATTTTTTTTTTGTTTAAAATAGTTTTATTATCTAGAGATACATACCTCAGTGGGTTTTCTTCTATGCTGTATGGCAGATTCTTGTCTAAGGCACTCTAGCAAACTTGTTTTGCCTATACCCTGAGAAAAAAAATATATTAGGGCAGTGAAAATATTACGATTAAATGCTCATTATATCTTTTTGTCATAGGCTACATACGCCATGTACAAACTCAGAGGCAATCGAATCAAACAAATAATATACGGGGTGCAATTTTTCAACTGGGCGTATGTATATGGCTATAACCGAAACGATGAGGAATATTGAAAAACGTTGAAAGGAGTCTCGAGGCCGATTTTGAAGAAAACTAAAACTGCATCATTGGATTTTAGAAAATTCAATAACCCTGGCCAGGAATCAAACTTAACGATTTTGGAAAAAATATGACATTATATTATTACAACATTCGATAGTGTTGCTATCAAGGATTAAATTCTGGGAAGTAATCATATACGGCAAACTTAAAGAAATAGCAGATTTCAATGAAATTGTTCTTTTTTCGCCCATAGTTTAGGACACAGTCATCCACGCCCTGTTTAAAAAAGTCATTTTGTATATTTATCAAATCAAAAGTTTTATTTCACATAGACCAGTTACAGGCACTTTTGAATTGTCCACGACATCAAAATTTAATTTAATACTACATAATTCTTGTGCTACAATCCCAGTCACAAGACATAATAACTGTGAAAGTACTGTAGATGTACATTACAAGGAGTAGATCTCTATGAAGAAGAACGAGCAAGAAACTATGTTACAAATTATTACAGAACCTTTGTTACATCATTCATTTTAAGATGGTATGAATGTGAGAACTATGTAGCATATACAGCGTGTAACGTCAAAAACCTTTCCTTTTCTTTTAACAATTTTTGTTCTAAAACTTTTGGAAATTCGCAAAAAATAATGGTTTTTCATATAGATGTTCCCGACTAATTTCTCATTTTGTATGAAAAACCATATTTTTTTTGCGAATACCCAAAAGTCTTAGAACAAACATTGTTCAGTAACATGGGCAGAGTTACCCCACGAGAGATTTTGCGCTTTTAACGTTACACGTTGTATATATATTTGTGATATTATTCTAACCTGTAATCCAACCAACATAAGTTTCATTCTGGTATAAGGCCTGGCTTCTTGCAGTACTGACTTGAGGTAGCCCACGATGTCCATGCTCTTGTACCGTCCACACTGCAACATGGAGCGCAGCGGCTCTTGTAGACTGCAGCCCACGGTGTTCAGGTTCCACAGCCGCGAGAGGAGGCCCATTTGAGGAGGGAGGGAGGAGATGTCTGGTGGAGGAGACGAGGTGATCAAATTGAGATATTAACTTGAAAAGGTTTTTAAAACGATGAAGGACAGTCGAAAATATCACTAGAAAGGCGAGTCGTTGAGAGAAATCGTCAACAAAAATGTCGCAGTCAACAAAAAAGTCGTTTTCAGCAACGATGGAAAGTCCAAAAGTCACTAAACGGTAAGTCGACGTCGTCTAAAGTTGTCGACAAAAAAATCGCAGGCGACAAAAAAGTCGCAGTTCACAAAGAAGTCACTGAATCAAAAAAGGCTGCAGGATATCTGGATGTGGAGGACACTGTTAGAGAGCTTCCCCAAGACGATTCCAACTACAAGTGAAAATCATCCTTACCACTACGACATAATATGACATAAAACGTGCGGTTATCTACGAGTACATGAAAAACAAAACACGCTCGCCACGACGACGTAAGTCAGTCGAATTGTATCATTATATCGTAGTAGCAAGGACGATTTTCATTTTTTAGTTAGCGAATCGCGTCATGAGCTCCCTTAGGCAAGAATACAAGAGACAGTTATTAATGTCACTAGAAGGGCAAGTTGTTGTCGTCGAGAGAATGTTAGTGACAAAAAGTCGTAACCAGACAGTGTAAAGTCACTAGGATGGTGAGCCGTTGTCGTTAAGGAAATGTTGTTGACAAACAAGTAACAGTCGACAAAAAATGTCGCGGTCACATAGAAGTCACTGACGTCAAAAAAAGCCTTATCTTCAAATAAATCGTTGTCGTTGTCGTAAAAAAAGTCACGGACGACAAACATCTTGCAGTCGTCAAAAAAGTCGCAAACGACAAAAAGTCGCATTTGACAAAAAAAGTCCTAATCAACTCGATGAACAGTCAAGAAGTCACTGGAATGACGAAACGCTGTTTTCAGGGAAATTATGTCGACAAAAAAGTTGCAGTTGAAAAAGACATAAAATCCGCAGATCATAAAGAAGTCACTAACACTCTTGTCTTCAAATAACTCACAGTCGTTGTTGTTAAAAAAGTCGCTGTCAACAAAATAGTTGCAGGAGTTGTCGACAAAATAGTCGCAGGACATGTCGACGATATAGTCGCAGGACATGTCGACAAAATAGTCACAGGAGTTGTCGACAAAATAGTCGCAGGACGTGTCGACGAAATAGTCGTAGGACATGTCGATAAAACAGTCACAGGAGTTGTCTACAAAAAAAAACGCAGTAGTTGTCGACTAGAAACACTGTCTAAAAATCAAAAGTCCGAGAAAAAAATCATTATGAAATATTAATCAAATATTTCATTTAATTCCGTCTACTTACCCTTGTTCCCGCTAATATTAAGCACTGATAGGTTGGTCAGCTCGTGTATAGCAGGCGGTATGCCTCGCAACAGGTTGCAGGACACGTCCAGCATTGATAGCAGAGGGAAGAGGAGACGACCCTTGAGGGAAGAGCCGGTGTTCTGGAAGAGATAGGTCTTTAAGTTATAAGGATTGGTAAACTTTTTTTTGTTGGTTTAGGCACAGAATACTTAATAGTAGGTACTACGTACTAAGGGCCAATTCCTAAAAACCAACGACGATATATTACTAGAGTCCTAATAACAGGCGACCGATGTCTGTCAACACATTAGGCTAAAAAGTCTTATATCCATCTTATTTCGAGCACTCCTGTGAGCCGTAAACATACCTTGAGACAGAACAGACCTTGAGTTAGCCAATCACAACGCAGTACCCCGTCCCCCTCGCTTTCGCAGTACCATAGCGAGTTGACAGAATCGTTTTTGTTCCTTAGATCGTGCATGCGGAGTCTAGTAATATATCGTCGTTGGCGCCAGGCCTGGTTTAGGCGCAAAAAGGTAACCGGGTCGCAAAATGACAAGTTCTCAAAATGGCAACTCACCCATTCATCATCTTCATCGTTTGTTTCATCCTGTGAAGCTGATGATAATCCGTCATCATCTGTTGTCAGTTGTATGCGTGTTAGGAGATTGTTTGATAAAATCTGTAGAGGAAAAGGAAATATGAATAATAAATGGTAACTTGGCTCGAAGTCTCTCTGCGTGATCGAGTTAGAAATGAGGAGATTCGTAGACGAACCAAAGATGCCGACATTGCCCAACGAATTAGCAAGTTGAAGTGTGCTACGTAGCACGCACAACTGATGGATGCCGTAAGGTTCTTGAATTGTAAGCCACGGGCCGGCAAGGGCATATTGGAACTCATTTGCCCTCCCGGTGTTCCAGCTGTTCGCTAAGACCTGGAACACTTACCAAAGTTCTCAGACCCTCAAGCCTCAGATGTCTTCTAGCAGGACATGCAGCACTCAACAGCTGGGACCTCACAGAGCCTCCAGATCTTGGTCTGGAGCGTACATTGTTGTTCGTTGAAGAATTGGGGCAGTAGCAGGCGAGGGGATCGCCTTCCGTTGAGCCGAAGTTTTCCACCTAGAAAAAAAACATTCAATTTATATTTAAGTGTTTAACGTATAAGTTATCGTATCATCGTAAGGGAGCTTCCCCATGATGCGATTCGTGCGATTAACAATTTCTACTAACTAAAAATGTAAATCGTCCTTGCTACTACGATATAATGATACAATTCGACTGACTTACGTCGTCGTGTCGAGCGTGTTTTGTTTTTCATGTACTCGTAGATAACCGCACGTTTTATGTCATATGTCGTAGTGGTAAGGATGATTGACTCCCTTTATTTTGTCGTGGTAATATCATCAAATGAGTCCTCCCATCCAGGGCAGAGCGGGAGGGACTGTCACATTAGTGGCTAAAATCTTAAATATTCTAATACCAATACATAAATAAAATGTTGTTTAATAGCCTTTTACGTTCCAGGGTCACGGTAATGAGATAAGTCCCGCAACCCCGGCAGGCTTTGACCCTCTAGGCCCCGTCAGGGGAAGCTCCCTGAGACTAAGTTAAGTCGACAATATAACAACTAATATAAGAACTAACATAAAGAATGCTACATGGCGATTTTAAAGTTCTTCGAGACATAAGATCGGATAAAAAAATACCCTCCAATCACTATTGGCAGTAGTTTATCAGACACAATATCCGTCTAGTCGGAGAATAGGCTTGTTTAATTAAAAATTCGAATTAAAAATATGACCTTTACATTTTCGTAATTTTCTATTCCTAAAAAATACTTACTTGTGGTAAACTCGGCCAGCATGTGATCTCATTATGACTCAGATCCAACTGCCGAAGACTTGTAGGATATGACGTCACAAACGACATAGATCTGAAGGACAAAAAAAGAATAAAGAAATAAAAACAATTTTTTTTTTTTTTTAATTCTTGCAAACATTGTCCACCATTGGGCAAACTTACCTACTACAAACAAAGATCTATTTTTTTTTAACGTGGTAAAATCATAAAATGAATCCTCCCACCCCGGGCAGGGCGGGAGGGACTAAAATCCACGGTGTCCTTCAATTGCCATTTATGTGCCGGGGGTCACGTCCCGCGACCCCGGCAGGCTTTGGCCCTCTGAGAGGGGGGCCCGTCATTTTGCAGACGCTCTTTAAGGCGCCCTATTTTAATCTTACTCCAACCCCGAACAATCCATCTTCTGTAAGGCACGGGGTCAACATGGTTCATCTCGCAAAAAACACTGGGCCAGCATGGTCCATCTTGTACATGCAAGTAAGCCATCATGGCCCATTAACAAAATCAACTTACCTGAGTGAATTATACGCCATATTCAGTCTAGTCAAGTTGGGAGCCCTACAGGCTAGCGCGGCAGGCACGCATGTGAACTGATTGTGAGCTAGGTTGAGAGCTGTCAGGGCGGAGCCTCCGCGTGTGCCGGGGGCGCAAGCTCCCTCCACCACGCCGCGCCATGTGTGAGCACGACGGGCTTCTGTCCAACTGGGGGAGATATTACGAAAATATTAAAGTTTTTATCAACGACGATATATTACTACACTCCTAATAACAGGCGACCGATGTCTGTCAACACATTAGGCAAAAAAGTCTTATTTCTCTCACTCCTGTGAGCCGTAAACATACCTTGATACAGAATAGACCTTGAGTTAGCCCATCACAACGCAGTACCCCGTCCCCCTCGCTTACATAGTACCTCAGCGAGTTGACAGAATAGTTTTTATTCCTTAGATCGTGCATGCGGAGTCTAGTAATGTATCGTCGTTGAGTAAATATGATACTCACACAGCATTCCCTGCGCGGTTGGTGAGCACCGGTATTGCATCATCATCATCTTCATCAGCCGTCTCCGACTCACTGCGCTCTATCGACGGACTGCGCGATGATGACTTCTAATGACATAGACAAACAATATTTTTTAAAGGAAGCTGTAATCCACTGCATGAGTACTCTTCCATTTGTATGGTTTTTCACTTAAGAGTTTAGTAAGAGTTTTCACTATTTTACTTTCCAGTATTTACAGCGTTTCTTGTATGAAAAAATGGAACAGTGCCTCTGGTGTCCGAAGACGGAACTTATTTTTTCCTTGAAAATTGTCAAAGTTCCAGTTTACTTTACGTCTCAAATACTGAAAACTCGTGCTAAGGGTACTGATGTCCCTCCCGCGGTGGTGGACGCCCACGGCGTCGGACGTCGCAAGACGATCTCCGGCCACCGTAGGCGCGGGCATGCGGGCGGCGAGTAAAGGGCAACTCGCCGCCCGACCATGGACCATGCCCGGGTCGACGGCGCGTCGTGTTCCACGCGCGCCTCAAAGAGCGTCAGCATAATGACGAGGCCCCCTCTCAGAGGGCTAAAGCCTGCCGGGGTCGCGGGTCTTATACCATCACCGTGACCCCGGAACATAAAGGGCTATTGAAGGACACCGTGGATTTTAGTCAGTACAAGTCTGACAGTACCTCTTGCCCTGCCCGGGGTGGGAGGTCTCATTTGATGATTTTACCACGTAAAAAAAAAAAAAAAAAAAAGGGTACTGATGTCAAAATTTCACCGCAGCTGTCAATTTGACGGCTCGGTTGTGTAGAGCTAAGCTTTCCACTTCTGCGGAGCGTGTCGCGGGTTCGATCTCCGCACGGAATTAATATTTGTATGATCTGCAATTAGTTATTCTATGTCTGGGTGTATTTTTATATGTTTGTAAACGCACCCACGATATAGGAAAAACTAGTGAGCAATGTTTAAAAAAAAATACCCCACTGGGTAACTAGTGTTCCATTTGTATGGTTTGTCACATGTCAAGTGCGCGTACTAACTTACTGCGAGAGAGAGCTCACCATCGCGCTCCGCACTCCATCTCTTTGCTAATGACATTGATAATATTCTGTTGCTATTTGTGTGAATTTACAAGAATGGCCTATCAAATTCTTGGTTAAGTACCGGAACTATGTAATTTTAAATGTGTTACAAAATCGCATTGGGTTTAGCGTCTAGCCTGTGCCCCTAGCACGAGTTTTCACTATTTTACTTTACAGAGATTTTCCAGTATTTACAGCGTTTCTTGTATGAAAATATGGAACAGCGCCTCTGGTGTGTGAAGAAGGAACCAATTTTTTCCTTGAAAATTGTCAATTTGAAGTCGTCAAAGTTCCAGTTTACTTTACGTCTCAAATACTAAAAACTCGTGCTGACGGTACAGAAAGGATATTTGTATGTAACAGAATAATTTGAAGAGAGCCGTACTAAACCACTGTATAAATATAGTAGTCTACCCTTCGTATTGTTTATCATATCCCGGTGACAAAATTGATGTAACATCATCATCATCAACAGCCTATAACGTTCCCACTGCTGGGACACAGGCCTCCTCTCTGAGAGAGGGAGTGGGCCATACATAATCCACCACGCGGGCCCATTGCGGATTGGTAGATGTCACATATCTTCGAATTTTTGGTTCTAGGACATGCCGGTTTCCTCACGATGTTTTCCTTCACCGTTTTGAGAGCAGTGATGACGAAATAAATTACACAAACTAATGCGCCTGACGGGGTTCGAACCTACGACCTACAACTCGTAAGTCGCGACCGATACCATTGGGCCACCACTGCTGTAACATAAGCATAGCTACTGCGAAATAGTATTCCATTTGTATGGTTTGTCACACACCGGTGGCAAAAGGCTAGTTCTAAGTGCGTTACGTTGTAAAATTACCTTTGATTTTTATTACTTACAGATTGTGTAGCTAAAGCGAACTGCGCGCTGCCTATGGAGGGCGAAGCGCTGAGCTGGGGCGAAGTCTCCGACGGCGACGCTAGCTGCTGTGGACTGCTGCATTCTGAATGACCCTGGTAAAGAAAAATATTCTAGTTTCAATAACTTGGCTTAACAAAGTAATGCGCCTGGCTGGGCTCGAACTCATTACTGAAAACTCGTAAGCTAAGGCCGTTACCATTGGGCCACCACTGATCTAGCTCTGCTCTATTGCAATTTTGGTACACCTAAATTATCAAGCCTATTTTCTGTGGGCAAAAACTACAAGATATCAACTGTTACATCTCACACACACTTTTTTTCCTATTTTTTTACGTGCTCAACTAATCAACTAATAACCAACTTTTTTTGCCTACTTTTTCAAAATACTGTCCAAGCTACTATTAAAATTAAAAATGTACCCAATGCGACCGTAGGACGCGACGTGGAACGTTGTCTTTATATTGTTTAGTGACTATCTGGAGATGATAAAGATATAATATTAAATTTAAAATAGATTTAAAACCGCCATCTTGGTCCACTTAAGACACTCATGGTCCACTAAGGGCCAGCATAGTGCACTAAGGGCCAGCTTCATCCACTAAGGGCGAGCATAGTCCACTAAGAGACACAATGGTCCACCAAGATGATAATAAGTCCACCAAATCCACCATACTGATCCACAATTCCACATTTCAGCTCAATCCACTAAGACCATCATGATCCACTATGGACCAGCTTAGTCCACTAACAGCCAGCATGGTGCACTAACGGTCAGCATGGTCCACAAAGGGCCATCATGGTCCTCTAACGGCCATCATGGTCCACTAAGAGCCAGTATAGTCCACAAAGGGCCAGCATGGTCCACTAAAGGCCAGCTTGATCCACTAAGAGCCATCACGGTCCACCAACTCCACCTTACTTACCCGCGATGCAGCATTTCAGCTTGATTCACTAAGGGCCAGCATGGTCCACTAAGGGCCATCATGGTCCACTAAGGACCAAAATGGTCTACTATAGGCCAACATGGTCCGCTAAGGGCCAGCAAAGTCCACTAAGGGCCAGCATAATCCTGTAAGGGCCACCGTGGTCCACTTAGGACCCTCATAGTCCACTAAGGGCCATCATGGTCCACTAAGGGCCAGCATGATCCACTACACAAAATCTACCATACTGGCCTACAATACAACATCACACTTACCTCATGCGGTGTAGGCAGTGATCGTAGATGGTTGAGAGCTACGTTGAGATCCCTGAGGGCAGGTGCGGCCCACAGCTGGGACGGCAACGCACGTAGCTTGTTGTTGGACACGTCCAGTAGGGTTAGGCCTGGCAGACGAAATAGGAGGGGAGGGAGCTCTTCTAGACGATTGTCCTGTGAAAACATAAATTAAATTAGGTCTACAATTTTTTTATTACTATGGTCAAATCAACGACGATATATTACTAGACTCCGCATGCACGATCTAAGTAACAAAAACTATTCTGTCAACTCGCTGAGGTACTACGTAAGCGAGGGGGACGGGGTACTGCGTTGTGATTGGCTTACTCAAGGTCTGTTCTGTCTCAAGGTATGTTTACGGCTCACAGGAGTGCTCGAAATAAGAGGAATATAAGACTTTTTTGCCTAATGTGTTGACAGACATCGGTCGCCTGTTATTAGGAGTCTAGTAATATATCGTCGTTGGGTCAAATCATCAAATGTGTCCTCACACCCAGGGCAGGGCTGTCAGACTTGTACTAAAATCAACTCAATTGATGAAAAAAAAGGGTACAGTACTCTATTTTAGAGTATGGTTGGCCACTCTATCCTCACCTGTAAGTACACCTCCTGAAGTACAGGCGCTGAATACAATTCGGGTTTAACCTTCGGCTTCTTCTTGCGTCTCTTGCCGTCCAGTTCATCTTCAAACGGATCCTCGGCTGTTGGGAGACGTTCCAACTTGTTCTGAGCCGCGTTTAAATACCTAGGGATGAAAATAACATAGTTGGAATTAATAAAATGATCAGCAAATGCTGCATGCGGACGGCGAGTTATAGGCGACTCGCTGTTTGATCATAGGTCATGCTCGAGTCCCTCGATTATACTGGTAATCTCGAACTCATGATTATACTGGTAATCTAAGTATAATGATATTTTACGAGTTCTGTATCCGATTCCTGCAATATTCAAACTCGAACTTCATAGCGCGCGGCGCAACCGCGAGCACGAATTTTTTGTACTAACTTCACACGTGTTTTTTTAAATGTTGCCTTCGATATTTTTAGTTTCTATCTTTGTTTATGGTTTTAAAATATTATCTGCCGTCGAGAACATTCATTCACAAACGATTTTAAGACTTATCTTTGCTACAAATACAGTTTTAAATCGGTCGCGGTTTGGTGGCACAAATATGTGCCAGCGGGGCTCAACGGCAATTCTCGTTTACTGGCACGTTTTTGTGCCGCTGGGGCTCTAGCGGATAACCCTTTACGTTCCACGGTCACGGTTACCTAATAAGACAGTCCCGCGACCCCACAATTCGTTACCTTAAACTCAGCATGGTGAACAGCTCAGGTGGTAGGAGTCTCAATTCATTGTTGGATATGTCCAGTCTTGTGAGAGCATGTAGGGCTCCGCTGTTGCTACTCAATTTGGAGTTCACGCGAAGAGCAGCTTGACGAAGCCAGGACATACTGTGAGGAAAAAAAATAGTTTAAATTTCAAGAGATCGAAGGTTTTCTAATGGAGACCACACACCGTTAAGTGCAGCGTGAGACGTCCACCCACAAGGTGGGTAGACGATCTTATGAAGATAGATGATAGATCTTATCTTGCACGCTGGATGCATGCCGCTTGCAACCTATTGGATATGTATAGGAGAGGCCCCCATTCAGAAATCCTACAGTTTATATAATAATGATGACGTTCGTAGTAATAAAAATAAATAACTAATTAAATAACATTTAATATATAAATAACTACCAATGTTACGATTACTTGCGCTGTTATTTATTTTACTGCAAAACAAATCTTACTGCTTTGGATTAAAAGTGTTATTAATGGTAACACTTTCGTCATGATCTTGATTGTATTTGTCACAGGATATTTTGAAGACTTCCCAGATGATTCGAGCAGTTTGCTTAAAATTCGCCTCGAACAGTGTTGGACCTAGTATACTACCCTGAGGTATCCCAAACGTAAATTACTTTTTCACAGCTTACAAAAACTATTCTATCGCAATGTCACCTGGCAATTAAGTGTTTATTTCAAATAATGCAGATGATTCGGATTATTCTATTAGCAAATACATATTTCAATTAAAATGAGAACATTAACTGTATCAAAAGTCTTTGACAGATTGAAATTGATATAGCAACATGAAGAATCATACTTCAAGACAAATAGAGGAGAAAGTGGTAGTGGTAGACATAAGTATAATGAGAGAAAGCACGTAAAGCCGTTGGTCCCGGCTGTCATTTGTAGATCTTTGACAGTCGCTACTGTTAGTCAGAAGCCCTAAAGTCTGACAACCAGTCTTACTATGGGGTTTCGTATTACCCAGTTACTGTGTTGTGGAGGTCAGATAGTCAGTCGCTCCATGTAAAATACTGATATTCAGCTGCATCTGGTTCGACTGGAAGCAGACCACAATATAGTTGGGAAAAGGCAGGCAGATGATGATGGTTTTCACACAGATCGTCATACTTGCGTTAACTAGGTCTATCTATATCTTTTTTTTTATTTATCCTCCCACCCCGTGCAGGGCGGGAGGGACTGTCAGACTTGTACTGACTAAAATCCACGGTGTCTTTTAATAGCCCTTTATGTTCCGGGGTCACGGTGATGGAAATAAGTCCCGCGACCCCGGCAGGCTTTGGCCCTCTGTGAGGGGGCCCCGTCATTTGCTGACAGTTCTTTGAGGCGCGCGTGGAACACGACGCGCCGTCGACCCGGGCTGCGTCCATGGTCGGACAGCGAGTTGCCCTTTACTCGCTGTACGCATGCCCGCGGTAGTCTATTTATGTCTGTGAGAGAAAAGAGTACTCACCGTATAGTAGCTAGTTGAGCTCTTAACTCCCTCCAGTTGACCATGACAGCTGTTGTAGGACATAAAGCGCTGTAAGTCAGCGCTGAGTCGCCGTCGCGCTCGCTGAATAGCGCTTCAGAGATTGTTGATTTGTTTAGCTTGTAATCTGGGTCGGGGTATGCCTGTGATAAAATTAAAAAATAATTAACATAAAAATCAATGAGAAGTTTTCTTTTTCGAGTATTAAAAAAAAAAATTGTTTCCAAGAACTCATCCACGAGGCACAGACTTCTCTTCTTTTTCTCTTGGGACATTTTTTTTATGGCGTGGAAAACTCATAAATTAAAAAGACTGGTCAATGAATATTTTTTTCTTTTACCTTGTTGTTATTTATTTCCAAATGCCAATGGTGTGATGTGATGTGATGTGACTGACAATGACATGACGTGTACGTTACGTTTTAAGATCTCAAAATTATAATCAAGTGAAAAAAAAAACAAAAAATGTCGACGTTCCGTTCATTGCAGTAACATACCAAGTTCAGCGCCATCTATCCATCGACTAGGGAAACAATCAAAAGAAAATCCCTCATTGCCGTTTATTAGTCTCGCTAAAACTCGAGAACGGCTGGACCGATTTGGCTGATTTTGGTTTTGAATTATTCAAACTGCTTATTGAGGCGTGCGTGGAACGCGACGCGCCGTCGATCCGGGCATGGTACGTGATCAGACAGCGAGTGACCTTTTGCTCGCCGCTCATGATGGCTTACCTTAGTAACCAGTAGTTTGACGAGTAACTCAGTAAGTCCATGTGTGGCAGAATTATTACTGACTATAATCCACGGTTTTCCTACAATAGCCTTTTACGTTCCAGGGTCACGGTTTCGTGTTTAGATAGTCCCACGACTCCAGCAGCCTTTGTCACTCTATGAGGCAACGTCAGATTGCTGACAGCTCTTTAACGACGCGCCGTCGACTCGGGCATGGTTCATGATCGGACGGCGAGTCACCGATGGCTTACCTTGGTAGCTAGTAGCTTGGCAAGTACCTCAGTAAGTCCATGTGTGGCAGGATTCTTACTGACTAAAATTCATAATGTTCTTTTATAGCTCTATACTTTCCAGGGTCACGGTTTCCTTTTAAGACAGTCCCGCGACTCCGGCAGGGGTATGGCTCACCGTCGGATGCTGACAGCTCTTTGATCGCCATCAACCCGGGCATGGTTCATGATCGGACGGCGAGTCACCGATGGCTTACCTTGGTAGCTAATAGCTTGGCGAGTAGCTCAGTAAGTCCATGAGTAGCACATTCCCTGATGGCTCTGCAATGAGGGTCAGTGGCACCATGTTGTAATAAAATTTCTACTATTTGTACATTCTTAGCACGAGCTGCGATGGCGAGGGCCGTCCAGGGACTGTCTCCTGTAAAAAATAAATAAATAAAGAGCTGATCGAAAATCTGTTTAGTCCGTCAGAGTATTGAAATAGTACAGCAGAGGCGATATTGCTAGCCCGAGCTGTAGGTGAGGGCTATAAGAAAGCAGAGGCTGTAATTATGAACCTGCACGTATATCATAATTATGACATTTTATAACACATTTGTGAGGAAATAAATAATCACTGACTATCAGACGTCCACAAGACAGTAACTGGGTAATACGATAAAGTGGGATAAGGGCAGGAAGATCATGATTCTGTCTAATCATACTATAGTAGACTGGCCTGTTGGTCTAGTGGTTAGTGACCCTGACTGTTATGCCGGAGGTCGTGGTTTCAATTCCCACCCAGGACAAATGTTTGTGTGGTGAGCATGACCATTTTGTTCTGTGTCTGGGTGTATTTTATCTATAATTTGTATGTATTTAGAAATATATGTATAAGTATGTTTATCAGTTATCTAGTACCCATAACACAAGCTCTGCTTAGCTTGGGACTAGATGGCGTTGTGTGATAGTTGTGGAATATTATTATTATTATACTTACGATCAGTATTATTATTATATGCGGCGCGGGCGGGCGACGGTCCCGAGGTTGCGCGTGCGCCGTGCATGGCGGCTGATGCACTGCGCGAGCGCCGACGATCGCGGGTACTGTCGCCACCCATCTAGAGTTAGAGAATCATTTAATGGAGAATTACACATTATAAAGGACTTCTAAAATCGGTAAAAAAAAAAACATATTTTTCCTACTCCTCCACTATTCTTTTCTAATTAATTTCGTTGCAGGATCCAAGACAGGTAAATTCATTCTCCGGGACACGTCGAGCTTCATTATCTCGGCGCTTTTCTGGTGGTTGGCAATTTTGATTCTGGCTTTCAGGAGTTGCAGTGATTTGGGAATAGTGTGGTGAGATTGTCCCAATCAAAAATACCTAGACACTTAAGCAGTGGGCAGACGATCTTATGAAGGCCACAGGATCACACTGGATGCAGGCCGGTTACAACCGGTCCTACTGGAAGTCTAAAGGGGAGGCCTATATTCAGCAGTGGACGTCTTACGGCTGATGATGATGATGATGAGACACTTCGATTCATATCCTAGATTATCTTTACAACTTACCAGATCACTAGGAGGTAAGGCAGAAGCATTAGCATCGGCACCAGCCGCTAACAGCCTCCGTAGTAGACGTACATGTCCACCCCGCGCCGCACATGACACGCACGCGTCCCCTCCACGACCTGCCTCCACTACCACCGGAGTTATACGACGCTCGGATGACCAGCGGTCCTGGAAGGAAAGATAGACGGATAGATAGTTATCTTCACCAGCACGGATCGGAAACCGGTTGACATAAAGGCGCTCCCACATCGCGAGCATTCACCTGTAATGTAATGTTACAGATTCGAACATTCGAAGACAATAGAGCAACAAATTGAGCTCTTTTATATTACACTAGCGGCCCGTCCCGGCTTCGCGCGGGTGGAGGACCCGGTCTAAAACCAGGTCCCGATGATTACAAACACAACAAAAAAATTATTATCCGAATCGGTCAAGCCGTTTTCATGTTATGTCGTGACAACGGAAAACGGGTTTCATTTTTATATATGTATATAGATAGATTACAGGTGAATGCTCGCGGTGAGGGAGCGCCTTAAGGAAAAATATAAAACTAAGATTTTAGCTTACAATGCTAAACTAGCTGTTTAGTAAGTAATTCAAAAACATCATATAAATAGAAATATAATATAATAATTATAAATTCATTAATTTCAGACAAATTACACCCGTTTTAATAAACAGACACGACATGAAAAAAAAACCAAACATGACCAATCATCATTATCTTCTTATATTGAAAAAATCAATTGCTGTTCGTTAGTCTCGCTAAAACTCGAGAACGACTGGACCGATTTGGATGATTTTGGGAAGTCCAGGGAAGGTTTTTTTATTGTTTCTGAGGCGGTAGTAAGGACAGCTAGTCGCTAAATAAATTATGGTTAGCATAATATTATTAGCACAACACAAAACACACACAAAATCCCAAAAATATTGATATTTCATACAATACTATCTTCAGACTCGGGAATTGCACCCACGACTCCGGGCTCAGAAGTATTCCTTTGCGCTGCTGCACCATAGGGATAGCTAACAAACTGAATAGGGTAGTTTACTGCATAAATAAATTGAAAATCTATTTGTCAAAAACGTGAAAAAACTTGGTTTGAATAATAAATATTGCTTTATAACTATTCAAAAAAATCGTAGTCAGATCATTTTCACCTTTGTCTTTAATGGTACAAGATTGATAATTGCTTATCAGAATATAAGAAACGGAAAGGAACGAAAAAATTTCTCTCTGATGGTGGCGCGTGTGTCGGATCATTTAGCTCCCTTCAAAATGGTTGAGCTGAATGGTACTGATACATATGTCATGTTCGTGAACGGGCGCTGTCAGTTGGGACTGGTCATGTCTTAGCAGCTATGGGGTTATTATATTTATTGATTATTTTGAATAGCATTTTTTATATTTTTTTCCTGTGGACACTTTTAACTTGCTACATCGTTCTAACATAATGTACCATCTCAAAATGAATGATGTAACAAAGGTTTTGTAATAATTTTGAAGATCTGAAAAGAGTGTCCATGTAGTTTCTTGCTCGTTCTTCTTCATAGAGATCTACTCCTTGTAATGTACATCTACAGTACTGTCACAGTTATTATGTCTTGTGACTGGGACTGTAGCACCATTAATTTATATCTTTTTCATTTCAAAAGTGCCTGTAACTGGTCTACTTGAAATAAATGATTTTGAATTGATTTCATTTGTTCTTATCAGCCCAAAAAAAACTAGAAATATATATAGACATAGTTCTACTAACATTTCTATTAACATTTTCATGGCAAATGCTGTGTATACCTATCATAGGCCTGCATACCAGCACTTAGTTTATATTTTTGTTTTCTATTACTACAATGTATGTTTGGCTGTTGGTGTACCTTATATAAATAAATAAATACTTACATTATTATTGGAAGATCCAGTCAACTTGCTAACGATAGCATGAATTCCAAGTGATATGCCGCCGCGTTGTGGACTAAGAGCTTGTGTTGCGACTGGGGGCGTGTCCTCTGACGACTCCTGTTGGAAAAAATAATAATAATAATATTCCACAACTATCACACAACGCCATCTAGTCCCAAGCTAAGCAGAGCTTCTGTTATGGGTACTAGACAACTGATAAACATACTTATATATTTCTAAATACATACATATTATAGATAAATTACACCCAGATACAGAACAAAATGATCGTGCTCATCACACAAACATTTGTCCTGGGTGGAAATCGAACCCACGACCCCCGGCATAGCAGTCAGGGTCACTAACAACTAGACCAACAGGCCTGTCAGGAAAATGATAGGATGAACATAATTTTAAGGGCTGTGCTTAATTCCCATAAAGGTCTGACTAAAAGCTTTTTTCTGCCCTTTACGTTCCAGGGTCATAGTTAACTGTTTAGATAGTCCCGCGAACTCGGTAGGCAGAAATGTGTCTGAGATGTGACATTCAAGAAATTTGTGATGGGTGACAAGCCCGTCTGTGGATGAGTGACCATCTGTCATAGTGAGTTTCCTCCGTGCCTCGGAAAGCACGTAAAGCCGTTGTTCCCGGCTGTTATTTGTAGATCTTTGACAGTCGTTACTGTTAGTCAGAAGTTCTAAAGTCTGAAAACCAGTCATACCATGACGGACCATGTGGCATCGTATTACTCAGTTACTGTGTTGTGGTCCGATAGACAGTCGCTCCATATAAAATACTGATATTCAGCTGCATATGGTTCGACTGAGTCCTACCTTGGTAAGATTAAGTCTTCGTTTGGTACGACTGAGTCTTGCCTTGATAAGATTGAGTCTTCCCTTGGTAAGACTGAATCTTACCTTGGTAAGGTTGAGCCTTTCTTTGGTAAGACTGAGTCTTCCCTAATAAAATTGGGAAAGGGCTAAGCAGATGATGATAATATTAGTATAGATAAGGCACTTACCTGATTCAACTTAGGTACAGGCGTGGCCACGACCGTATGCGCTAGTAAAGCGTCTACGACCGCGACGTTTCCGAGCGTGCACGCGACGTACAGCGCGGTTTGACCGCTCACGTCACGTGCGTTGACGTCAAATGCCGCCGAGTATTGCCATTGGCCAGTTGAGTCTCTGTAAAGGGAAAATCTGTAAACTAAAATTGACCAAGATACAACGCTTGTAAAAATCACATAACATCACTCGGTCGGTATAATTTTACAGGCGTTATGACGTCACAAACCCCCACTCCCGAATTTGAAAGTGTTTTATCTTTGTCAATATTCATTTATTTAAAAAACAAAAAATACTTTATCATTATTTTTCAATGCTCTAACTGACGAACTAAACAGATTTTTAATTCATATGCAGTAAACTATCCTATTATCTACTCTATTTCTTGAGCACTAAAATAACATTTTTTTTGCTAGAAACATACATACAATACGCAATAAATTGTACACCATTTAATTGACAGCACGGTTGGCGCAGTGGCCGAGCGGTCAAATACTTCGCAGCGTGTCGCGTCTTCAATCCCCGAACAAAACAAATATTTGTATGACCAACAAGTAGTTGTTCAGGGTTTGTGTATATGAGTTTCTATATTTATAAACACACCCACGATACAGGAGAAATTCCTAGTGTGGGGCAACATTTTTTTTAATAAGAGGACATTAACATCTCAGGAGGCTCTCGTTAGGCAGCTGGATCAAGGGCCTGATTCAGAAAGCAGTTCTTCTGGACACGGCGCGCTTTGCTAGGAGGTTCCTTTCTCTGGAGCCCTGACTGCCGGTAGCTTGGACCCTGTTCCTGATACCGGTGGGCCATTATAATTTATATTTTAAATGTTTTCATTATTTATTTTATTTTTCTGATAATATTTAAAAATGTAATTAATAAGGTTAAGAAATGAATAAAGGATAACATAATAATACTTACGTGTACGTAGTAAGTACACTCTCCGGGTAAGGATACTCTAGTAGTAAAGTGACTAAGGACGCGTGCCCGCCGATGCATGCCGCGTGGATTGGCAGCCATTTTTCTACTGTCTCTTGCTGTAAAAGAAGAAAACATATTTGGTCATTTTGTTTTTTTTTCAGGGCTTAAATAAAGATCCGGACCGTAGGAGTGGCCATTAGTGAAAGACCGCGATTTCTTCTCCATATATTGGTCATCACGAGCTGGTTGAAATGGTAAGATTGAGTCTTACCAAGGTAAGATTTCGTCTTACCAAGGTAAGATTCAGTCTTACCAAGGGAAGACTCAGAAGAATAAGTCTTACTAAGGTAAGATTCAATCTTACCAAGATAAGATGCATTCTTATTATGTCAATATTACTTACTAAGGGTTTTGCAGAGGTCAGATCTCTATTCAGCCGCATCCGGTAACACTTTTTTACGTGGTAAAATTATCAAACGAGTCCTCCCACCCCGGGCAAGGCCGGGGGTTACTGTCAGACTTGTACTGACTAAAATCCACGGTGTCCTTCAATAGCCCTTTATGTTCCGGGGTCACGGTGATGGCATAAGTCCCGCGACCCCGGCAGGCCTTAGCCCTCTAGGAGGGGGCCCCGCCATTATGCTGACGTTCTTTGAGGCGCGCGTGGAACACGACGCGCCGGCGACCCGCACATGGTCCATGGTCGGACAGCGAGTTGCCCTTTACTCGCCGCCCGTATGCCAGCGCCTACGGTGGCCGGAGATCGTCTTGCGACGTCCATCGCCGTGGGCATCCACCACCGCATCCGGTAACACTGGAAGCCGACCCCAAACAAATTGGGGAAAAATCCTGGACTCCTGAATGATGAAGACGACATACTCCAAGTCCTCACCTGGACGCTATCAGGAAACGCAGCCAGCAGTAACTTGGCGATGTTCAGATGTCCATGGTAGCATGCTATGTACAACGGACAGTACTTCGTGACAGGATGAGCTCGACCATCAGCACCTGCCTCCAGCAGTGAGGAGACTGCAGCTGTAAGACCTGCTTCTGAGGCTCTGGAAAAGAAATGGAAGAATTAAGACCAGTTAAAAGTAGATGTTTTCGTTTTTTCACTTTTTTTGACAGACCTTTTGGCCTAGTGGTTAGTGATCCTGACTGCTATGCCAGAGGTTTTGGGTTACATTCCCATCCAGGACAAATGATTGTGTGATGAGCACGATCATTTGTTCTGTGTCTGGGTGTAATTTATCTACAATATTTATGTATTTAGAATAATAAGTATGTTTATCAGTTGTCTAGTACTCATAACACAAGCTCTGCTTAGTTTAGGACTAGATGGCGTTGTGTGATAGTTGTGGAATATTATTATTATTAAAGGTTGCTTAACTTACACATATAGCAGCGTATTGGCCCCTCCAGGTGTTAAATTCGCTATAAGCCCAGCGCTGTTTCCTAGCGAGCTCAGCCTGGCTTTGAGCTGTGAGATATCCCCTCGGGAGACCAGCTCTCGTAACGCTGCATGTTGAGACAGGCGCTCGCGTTCCAGGGCATCTGGAAAGATGGAGAAATGGAATTTGAGAATGAATTTATTCTCTGGGTCGTGAGGTGCACGCTGTCCTCTCCCTCACGCGTCCCGATACCTCCGTCGCCAGCATTACTGCTTCGCAGAAGGAGGCGACCGTTTCCCACTTCGTATCGCCCTGTCGCATGGCTTCGACCAATGCCAGGCGCAAGAGGACGCCGCCTATTGCCTCCGTGAGGTCACGGCGGGACAGTCCTCGTAAGGGAGGCGGTAAGGTGGATACACTTTATCTCTGGGTGCGCGCTCTCTGCGCTGTCTATACCTATAATGTATCTAACTCTGTAAAAACAGGCGTCACACACATAGGCGTCTGTTACAGAAAAAAATTAAAGGGATCTTGCATCTTCTTGATCAGCTTGTATCGACATGTGATGAGGAGGGATGAAACTCATGTGACTAAGAGAGTAATGAGTATAAATGTTGATGGATGGAGAGGAAGAAGAAGGATAAAGAAAAGATGGATGGATTGTGTAAGGAATGATATGGAAGAAAAAGTAGTAAATGACACTGTGACGTCTGATAGGGGAGAATGAAAGAAGAAAACGTGTTGCGACGACCACAAGTAGAATGAGATAAGGGCAGGAAGAAGATGATTTCCTGACTTCGGAAACATACCCTGACGTCAAACTCACCATGCTGCTTCCAAGGATCAGCGACATCATCGCTGAAGTAATGCGAGACATCGTATGCTGCGTCAGCGTCATCGTCGACGGGCTCACGCGGCGCACGCGCAACCTTTTGTGCGGCGCGACGGAATCGACCAAGCATTGTAATGATACTTTTAGTTATTTTAAGGTTTAGTTTTTATTCATTTTGGTGTAGGGTTTTTGAGAAATTTAAGGTCCTTGTCTTTGACATTTTTGAGGTCGGTTTTATGATGTAACTATTACAAACTACATGTTTATTATTGATTGAAAGTTTGTTTTTGATTTTTTTCTTTGTAATTTTTGATAATAACTTGCAACAGCCTACTCCGGCCTCGCATTGAAGGTAGATTTCTTTTACATACAAACCTTGTACCAACAAAAAATATGATAAAATTTGGAACTGGACGAAATTTTCGAAGGTTATTTGCGTGCAGAAAGACATTTTTTTAACGTAGTCAGACTGTCAGACTTATACTGACTAAAATCGACGGTGTCCTTTAACGGTGACGGTGTTGGAATAAGACCGCGGCAGACTTTGGTCCTCTGAGACGGGGCCCCGTCATTGTGCTCTCGCTCTTTGAGGCGCGCGTGGAACACGACGCACCGTTGACCCAGATTCTACTCGCCACCCGCATGCCCGCGCCTACGGTGGCCGAAGATCGTCTTGCGACGTCCGTCGCCCTGGACGTCCACCACCTCGGGTGGGGCGGAGGGAGGATATTGTCCTCTCTCTCACGCGACGCGCCTCCTCCTTCGCGAGCATGACTGCTTCGCAGAAGGAGGCGACCGCTTCCCACTCCGTCTCGCCCCGCAGCATGGCCGCAACCAATGCCGGGCGCGAGAGTTCTCCGCCTATCGCCGTCGTGAGGACACGTCGGTGCACTGCCCAAGCGGGTCACAGTCGAGCGTAAGCTCGACTGTGTCCTCCGGGCGATCTTCGCAGTGGTGACACCCAGGCGTTTCCTCCTTTCTCATAAGACACAGGTACCTTCCGAAACATCCGTGTCTGGTGAGAACCTGCGGCACGCGGAAGGTTAGGACGCCGCGACGTCTATCCAGCCACTCCTCGTGCAGACAGACATAGGGACAATTCACACCCAGACGCGAATGTAAAAAGAGAGACTCAAAATCTTACTTTATTTACTACATGAAAAGACACACATTCCAGTACCAACGCGTCACGTCGCGTTCCGTCGCGTCTCGTTGTACACTGTTAAGCGACTTTGTTTTTTACAATTTAAAGATGTATTTGAATGATATTGAAAAAATTATGCGATGATTAACATAATTAATTCAGTAACGGTCACACTAGAATTATTTAATTAATTTATCGCCATCGAATTATATCGAATCTTTGGATGATTTCTAGAAGTACTTATAGCCTCATAGTTGTTTCCCGAGGTTTTATTCGCTGCTCGGCTCCTATTGGTCGAAGTGTTATATAATGTAGCCTATAGTCCTCTACTTCAGAGCTTCTGACTAACAGTAACGACTGTCAAAGATCTACAAATGACAGCCGGGACGAACGGCTTTACGTGCTTTCCGAGGCACGGAGGAAACTCGCTATGACAGATGGTCACACATCAACAGACCAACTTCGGCAAGCGCGGTTTATTAAGACTATCACATACCTAGCGCTCGTCCATACAAAAAGAGAAAACGTTTTCCTGCCCCTAAATGTTATCCTATCTCAATGATTTTTTAGAATGCTTCTGACACACCAAAAAACCAGGTTTATAGGTTTTCTTTTTTTCAAAATTTATAATAGTTGGAAAGCTACAGGCGCCTAAAAGTTGCTATTTTTATGACAAAATCTTCATTGAAGTAAAACCTTTGTATTTTAAAAACAAAGAAGTTTTAGAAAAAAAAGCAAAACTTACAAACCTAGAATATAATATGCTGAAACGATTGACGCCAGAATCTAAGAGATTGGTTGTGATTAAGTATGTGAAAAATGTTTTCTCCCGAGAGACAAATTTCATATAAAAAATACTTACAGTCAGTCGCGCGCTTTCTATCACACGACCGGGGGTCGGATTTAATGCGCTAGCGACAGCATGAGTTTTTCTAAATACCTATTTTTTGAAATGGCAGCCGGTTGACTACTCTCTTAATTCGGAAAATCAATATGATTATGTAGCCAAGAGCTATATAACATCAGGCTTCAACCAATTGGAACAGAGCAACGGGTAACAACTAGTTCTTATATAAACAAGATTATTTCTTTAAAGCGATCGCAAAAATGCCAATACTCTATCTACATCAAACGCATGAGGCTTCTCGATACAACTCAGGTATCAAGTTACGTAACAACTGAAGTATATCCGTATCACTTTGGAAGACTGTCCGTCTTGTGTGTGTCCGTATGTTGTATTTCTTTGATGTAAAAAATCCTACTAATATTATAAACGTGAAAGTTTGTATGTGTGGATGGATGTTTGTTACTCTTTCACGCAAAAACTACTGAACGGATTTTGTTTATTTTTGGTACACAGATAGCTTATAACCTGGATTAACACATAGGATAGTTATTATCCCGATATAATGTTATATATATTGAATTAAACTTGATACTATACCATTTCATTGGTGTCCCCAGATCGATTTGACAGTCCCACCACCGATCAAGCAAATTACGTTTAGATAATCATCATCAGCCTATAATGTTCCCACTGCTGGGACACAGGCCTCCTCTCTGAGAGAGGGAGTGGGCCATAATCCACCACGCGGGTCCAGTGCGGATTAGTAGATGTCACATATCTTCGAATGGTTGGTTCTAGGACATGCCGGTTTCCTCACGATGTTTTCCGTCACTGTTTTGAGAGCAGTGGTGATGAAATAAATTACACAAAGTAATGCGCCTGGCTGGGTTCGAACCCACGACCTACCACTCGTAAGTCGGGACCGATACCACTGGGCCACCACTGTATACTTATACTATCACCGACGTTTAGATAAACGGCTAAATAAGGAGTCTGTCTTATAATCCCAAACGTACGGTCTATCGGTCAACAATGGATCTATCAATTGACTTGATTAACGACAATTGATCCACTTCCCTTAACGCAGATATGACGTAGTAGCTGTTGCCAGCGGCTTCACCCGCCACAACTCGAAAATTATCCCACGGGAACATAAAATCGTCATCAAAAAATGTTAATCCAGGTTATAAACTGTCTGTGTACCAAATTTTACCAAATCCGTTCAGTACTTTTTGCGTGAAAGAGTAACAAACTTCCATCCACACATACAAACTTTCACGTTTATAATATTAGTAGGATAGTATACAGGGTGTTTCTTTTAAATGGGCCAAAAGGGAGAAATCTGCATCCATAAGAGATAAGCGAAAACTTTCTTAGGAAACTTTAGCTCTTTTTTGATACTGAACATTTTGGCGTTTTTATTTTTTTGGTCAAGTGTGAGCTGTCCACATAAATCAGTGAAATTGACCAAATTTTTTTTGAATGCCGTTCGAATCTGTTTCATGTAAGGATCATTTCATTGTATCGGAAGAAAAAAATCGGGACGGCGGAAGTTGTTCAAATTTAGCAAAATATATTTTCATACAAATTGTATGAACGAAAAAAAATACCAATTTTTTTATTATGCTGTTTGACTTACTTTCATGTAAGGATTAGATAATTGTATGGGCAGAAAAATATCTGAACAGTAGAAGTTGGTCAAAAGTAGAGTAATGTTTCTTCTAACAGCATAAAGGCGTATTAACAGTGTCAGTATTTCATAAGATTTGACCCACTTCTGTTGTCCGGGCATTTTCCTGCCCATACAATGAAATGGTCTTTACAAGACACTAAATAACATGGCATCATAAAAAAATGGTATTTTTTTTTTCGTTCATACAATTTGTATGAAAAAATATATTCCTAAATTTGACCAACTTCCGCCGTCCCGATTTTTTTCTTCCGATACAATGAAATGATCCTTACATGTAACAGATTCGAACGGCATTCAAAAAAAATTTGGTCAATTTCACTCATTTCTGTGGACAGCTCACACTTGACCAAAAAACTAAAAACGCCAAAACATTCAGTATCAAAAAAGAGCTAAAGGTTACTAAGAAAGTTTTCGCTTATCTCTTATGGATGCAGATTTCTTCCTTTTGGCCCATTTAAAAGAAACACTCTGTATATAGGAAGTACTACATAATATAACGCTTGCCTACTGCGAAGGCATAAATACAGAGAGTACTCGACAAATACAAAAACACGGTTGGCGCAGTGGCTGAGCGATTGGACGCTGCGCTGCGTGTCGCAAGTTCGATTCCTATCGAGCAGCGCGAGCGCTCGATTTAAAATTTGTCGTGGTAAAATCATCAAATGAGTCCTCCCACCCAAGGCAGAGACAGTCAGACTCGTAATGACTAAAATACACGGTGTCCTTCAATAGCCCTTTATGTTCCGGGGTCACAGTGATGGTATAAGTCCCGCGTTCCGGCAGGTTTTGGCCCTTTAAAAGGGGCACCATCATCTTGCTGATTCTATTACAGGCGCGAACACTACGCGCCGTCAACTGGGGCATAGTTCATCGTCGGACGGTGAGTCGCCTATTACTCGCCGCCCGCATGCCTGCTGTCAGTAATTTAGTGAATAACAACCTACTGTCAAAACGGTGAAGGAAAACATCGTGAGGAAACCGGCATGTCCTAGAACCAAACATTCGAAGATATATGACATGTACCAACCCGCACTGGGCCCGCATAGCAGATTACAGACCACTCCCTCTCACAGAGAGGTCTGTGTGTCTGTGTCCCAGCAGTGGGAACATTATAGGCTGATAATGAATAACCAAGACAAATATGAGGTGACCATATAATAATAAAAATATTCCACAACTACCACACAACGCCATCTAGTCCCCAGATAAGCAGAGCTTGTGTTATGGGTACTAGACAACTGATAAACATACTTATATATTTCTAAATGCCTACATATTATAGATAAATTACACCCAGACACAGAACAAATGATCATGCTCATCACACAAACATTTGTCCTGGGTGGGAATCGAACCCACGACCCCCCGGCATAGCAGTCAGGGTCACTAACCACTAGACTAACAGGCCAGTCAGTTTTACACCACATTCCGCCTGGCCTTCACACGAGTTTCATTGCTAGCCCAAAGCAAGCTTTTAGAGCTAAAAATAATAATATGACCAACTCTCAAAGTATTCATCGAATATCTCGAATTCTGGATTGTGTATTCTTTTTGTACAGACGGCTACACATCTAACCAACGACGATATATGACTAGACTCCGCATGCATGATCTAAGGAACAAAAACTATTCTGTCAACTCGCTGAGGTACTACGTAAGCGAGGGGGACGGGGTACTGCGTTGTGATTGGCTAACTCAAGGTCTGTTCGGTCTGAAGGTATGTTTACGGCTCACAGGAGTGCTCGAACCGTGGATTTTAGTCAGTACGAGTCTGACTTCTGACAGTCACACTCAGTGTCCATGTAGTTTCTTGCCCGTTCTTCTCCATAGAGATCTACTCCTTGTAATGTACATCTACAGTACTTTCACAGTTATTATGTCTTGTGACTGGGACTGTAGCAACATAATAATTTAGTATTTAATTACATTTTGTTGCCATAGACAGTTCAAAAAATCCTGTAAACGGCGTACTCGAAATAAATGTTTTTTTTTTATCGCGGTAAAATCATCAAATGAGTCCTCCCGCCCCGGGCAGAGCGGAAGGGACTGGCAGACTTGTATTGACTAAAATCCACGGTGTCCTTCAATAGCTCTTTATGTTCCAGGGGTCACGGTGATGGTATAAGTCCCGCGTGAGGGGGCCCCGTCATTTTGCTGACGCTCTTTGAGGCGCGCGTGGAACACGACGCGCCGTCGACCCGGGCATGGTCCATGGTCGGACAGCGAGTTGCCCTTTACTCGCTGTCCGAATGCCCGCGCCTACGGTGGCCGGAGATCGTCTGCCGACGTCCGACGCCGTGGACGTGTGCGGTTGGGGCGGAGGGAAACAAATGATTTGAGTTGATTTCAACTTATGCATCCAAGTTTTTTTAAATAAACAAACAGTCTACATTTAAATAAACATTATGCAATAATGACATAAAACATTTAAAATAATAACTGATAACTTTATCTTAAATACGGAACAAGACAAGACTTATAAAAACTATATATAAGATAAAAAACACAAGATAAAGATGACACTGACGTCATCAAGTCATTAATAAAAAAAATATATAAAGAAGTAATACTTCCAGTACCCCTAGCACGAGTTTTCACTATTTTACTTTACAGTTTTTCCAGTATTTACAGCGTTTCTTGTATGAAAATATGAAACAGCGCCTCTGGTGTGCGAAGAAGGAACCAATTTTTTCCTTGAAAATTGTCAATTTGAAGTAGTCAAAGTTCCAGTTTACTTTACGTCTCAAATACTGAAAACTCGTGCTGATGGTACAGGTTTCCGGAAATTTCTTTAGATTACCGTGTGCGTTGTGTACCACGCCCGCCTTTAATGTCTGGGCACCTTAGAGGGCCAAAGCTTACCGGGGTCGCGGGACTGTTTCAACAGGTAACCGTGGCTCCAGAACGTAGAGGGCTATTGAAGGATCACCGTGGATTTTTAGTCAGTACAAGTCTGAGGTTCATTTAATGATTTTACCACAATAAAAATAAGTTTAGATTACTTTAGACAGTCCGGCGACTCATGCGCCGATAATTTTTGACTGGCCTGTTAGTCTAGTGCTTAGTGACCCTGACTGCTATGCCGGGTGTCGTGGGTTCGATTCCCACCCAGGACAAATGTTTGTGTGATGAGCATGTTCATATGTTCTGTGTCTGGGTGTAATTTACCTATAACATGTATGTATTTAGAAATATATAAGTATGTTTATCAGTTGTCTAGTACCCATAACACAAGCTCTGCTTAACTTGGGACTAGATGGCGTTGTGTGATAGTTGTGGAATATTATCCTACTTTTTTATTATGTGTGGATGGATGTTTGTTACTCTTTCACGCAAAAACTACTGAACGGATTTTGTTTATTTTTGGTACACAGATAGGTTATAACCTGGGTTAACACATAGTATAGTTATTATCCCGATTTACTGTTCCCACGGGAGTTGTAGCGGGTGAAACCGCGGGCAACAGTTAGTATTATTATAATTACTTCGCCTCAAGCTCCTTCCTAATACTACAAAGAGCTATGTAGGTAAAAGTGCTAAGAAAAGTGTGTTTTTACGACAAACGTGATCCATTGGAGTTTTTGTCTGCAGTAATAAAATTGAGCCTTGAGAATGCCGCATTGAACCACTTAGCACTTATTTTAGGCTACCTGCAGTAATGTCGTAACGTTTTTTTTAGGTTTAAGTAGGCACTTATGTTTGGTTTTTTAACCGCCTTTAAAAAAAAAAGTAGGTTCTTAGCTCGACTTACTATGTATGTTTGTCTGCGATTATCTTGCGTTTGGCTGAACCAATTTCGATGGGTTTTTCAGAAAACTGTTCGTTACAATCTGGAGAATGTAGTATAAGTATAATAAAAATAATAGATACACCGTGGCGTTGCCCAAGTGCATCATTTTTTGCAAACTTGAGTTGTAGATTTTCAGACGAATGTTTGTTTCGCAATTATCTCGCGTTTGCCTAAACCGATTTTGATGCATTTTTTGGAAAGTGTTCGTTTTTCAATACTCCTCATAGTTTCGGATATAGGCCAACCCGTCTTATTAAAAAAAACACCCTGTATAGTCCATTTGTTGAGGAAAGCTATATAACATCAGTGGTAGACGCCCACGGCGACCGACGTCGCAAGGCAACGATCTCCGGCCACCGTAGACGCGGGCATGCGGGCGGCGAGTGACGAGGACTCGCTGTCCGACCATGGACCATGCCCGGGTCGACGGCGCGTGGGACACATCCACGCGCGCCTCATAGAGTGTCAGCATAATGACAGCCTTTACAGGGCCAAAGCCTGCCGAGGTCGCGGGACACACGTATACAGCGACACCGGTACACAAAGGGCTATTGAAGGACACCGTGGATTTTAGTCAGTACAAGTCTGACAATCCTTCCCGCTCTGCCCAGGGCGAGAGGACTTCTTTGATGACTTTACTAAGATACAAAAAAGGCTATAGGTATAACATCATTCGACTAACAGGAGTCGATCAGCTGACCTGAAATCATGCTTACCTAGATAGCTGAAAACACACACTATTTACTAAGGCTTCTATGTCACATTAAGTTAATACTCCTACTGTGAATTTGTCAAGGTTACCGCTTTGTGTGACACAAGCAAAAACGAGCATTGAACTGTGACATCCGGACAAATGAGCGGCCGCCATGTTAATGTTGCAGGTTCATTATATTATGTAACAGGGTCACTAGTGAGGAGCTCGTGGCTAAATAATTACAGTCGCACAGGCCGATCTTCCGAGTTAAGCTGCGCTTGCTGTGCCTAGGAAAGGCATTTTGATCAGTTGCCATTTAGCGAACTTTTTCTTTTGCGACTCGGTTGGTATTATGCGGCCTTTTTTTTTGTAAAATCATCCTATGAGTACTCTCGCCCTGGGCAGGACGGAAGGGACTTTCAGATTTGTATTGACTAAAAACCGCGGTATCCTTGAATAGCCCTTTACGTACCAGGGCCCCGGTTAAGAGGTAAGACAGTCTCGCGACCCCGGAGAGTCCCGCGACCCCGGGTTATGCGGCTTCGTGGCTTCGTTCGCATTGTATCTAGAAAATTATCCCACGGTCTCGTTATACCGGGATAAGAAGTATCCTAAATGTTAATCCAGATTATAAACTATCTGTGCACCTAATTTCATCCGAATCTATTCAGTAGTTATTGTGTGATAGCGTAACAAACATCCATCCATCCTAAAAATGTTTCGTATTTGGTTTAGGCGCAAAAAGCGTAATGCAGAATAGAAAATGTTCTGCAATTGGAATAATTTTCGTACAATAAAAGATTTGTCTACTCGTCAATTTAACCAAATTGTTTCATTTCATGCGAAAATATCACACATTTTCAAGAATAATACTCTCAACGGCAGAAAACCTTCCATTTTGAACATTTGGCATTTTGCGAATTAGGCTTTTCGAGAATCTGCTATTTTGCGAATCAGGCTTTTAGAGAATTTGCCATTATGAGAACTTGTCCTTTTGCGTCTCAATTGCAATTTCGAGAATTGGGCGTTTCGCGCCTAAATCTCGTATTTATATTATTAGTAGGTATTTACTAATCTTACTTATTATCAATAGTAAGATAGCGGCATCTTAAAAATAAATAAAGATCACTTAATAAAAATGATTTATAGACAAAATTGACCTACCGTAACGTTATGATGTTCTTAATTGAAACTTATTTCAAAACCGGTTCAGTAAGTTTTCGACTTTTTTACCGGTTTCGTTAAACTAGTTTTGTAAAGCTGACATTTTTAGAATTAATTAAAAAATAAAGTAATATTGTGCAATAATAAAATCCAATACTTATGAGTTTTTTTAATGTGAAATTCTAGAAAAAGGACTAGTTGAAAACCAGCGTCCGGCATTTAGTTGCCTGACATTTATTATTTTATTTTTGACTGGCCTGTTGGTCTAGTGGTTAGTGACCCTGACTGCTATGCCAGGGGTCGTGGGTTCGATTCCTACCCAGGACAAATGTTTGTGCGATGAGCATGATCATTTGTTCTGTGTCTGGGTGTAATATATCTATAATATGTAGTTGTTTAGTACCCATAACACAAGCTCTGCTTAGCTTGGGACTAGATGACGTTGTGTGATAGTTGTGAAATATTTATTATTATTTATGCTGAACTGGGCCTGTTTGGAGCAGCCGTGGGGCAAACAAATTTTGTACCAAATAGTTTTAGATTATTTTTATTTTGTTTTCTTTTTTTTAACACTTGTTTTTTTTAAAATTTATTTTAATATTGTGCTATGCCCTACGTCTGTACCAATAAATTTTATTTCTTCTTTGTTTCTAAAAAAATGGAACATCAGGGAAGAATTAAAAGGTGTGAATTAAAGAGCTACTTCAGCAGTGGTGACCCAGTGGTATCAGTCACGACTTACGAGTAGTAGGTCGTGGGTTCGAACCCCGCCAGGCGCATTACTTTGTGTAATTTATTTCATCACCACTGCTCTCAAAACGGTGAAGGCAAACATCGTGAGGAAACCTGCATGTCCTAGAACCAAAAAAAAATCGAAGATATGAGACATCTAACAACCCGCACTGGGCCCGCGTGTTGGATTATGGCCCACTCCTTCTCACAGAGAAGAGGCCCGAGTCCCAGCAGTGGGAACATTATAGACTGATGATGTTAGAGCTAATTAGTCAAAAAAAATGACCCACTTTTCTTATGAAATTGTAGTTATTCCTTGTGATTTTACCCCCGCTGCACGGCTTCTATTAGTCGCAGCATGATGTTACATAGCCTATAGCCTTCCTCGATAAATGGACTATCCAACACAAAAAGAATTTTGCAATTCGAACTACTGGGTCCTGAAATAAGCGCGTTCAATCAAACAAACAAACTCTTCAGCTTTATAATATTAGTATGTATAGACAGATGTTGCTCAGCTCCTATTGGTCATAGCGTGATGTTACATAGCCTATAGCATTCCTCGATAAATAGACTATATAACACAGAAATAAATTTCAATTCGACCCAGTAGTTTTTGAGATAAGTATAGATAAAAATGCTAAAGAGAGTCCTAGAGGTCTATCCATCCCCTTAGAGCCAAAGTCTTCGGGGTCACGGGTCTTACGGGTAACCTTGGCTCCAAAACGTAAAGAGCTATTGAAGGACACCGTTGATTTGAGTCAGTACAAGTCTGACAGTCTGCCCTGTCCTGGGTGTGAGGACTCATTTAATGATTAAAAAAGAGATCTACACATATCATATTCATAAAAACCGTACTCACTAGAAAAAAATAAACAAATTGGCTATCATATATAACTATTTGATCAAAACGAGAGCAAACCAAATAAAATAAAAAAATAAACTTTCCACCAATAAGATAACAAGATGTAAAAAAACTATAACACAAAGTGGGTGTCAATTTATGGTCCACATATTTAATAAGCCCACTTAACCACTTCACAAAAACACAAGCAATTTTCTACCTTATTGACACTGAAAATTAACTTAAAGGTTTAAAACTACATTATGTATAACTACGCGATGTATTTAAAGTCTATTTTTGTACAAAAAAATCGGTACGCGAATGCGTGCGTGCGTCGCGACGGCCGCGCGTCAACTGTTTTATTTTTACTTATGTGTGTTATTTACTTAGTGGAGTACATATGTGTTGGTATATGTATGTGTAGGGAGATAGTTTTGTTTATATGGTTACATGTAGAGCTTTTTATGACACTGAATGTGTCGCCTACGTGAGACGAAGGGTTTGGCAAATAGGTACCTACTACCTTTTTTTTGGCGTGGTAAAATCATCAAATGAGTTCTCCCACCCCGGGCATGGCGGGAGGGACTGTCAGACTTGTACTGACTAAAATCCACGGTGTCCTTCAACAGCCTTTCATGTGCCGGGGTAACCGTAATGCGATAAGTCCCGTGACCCCGGCAGGCTTTGGCCCTGTAGAGGGGGGCCCCGTCATTTTGCTGATGCTCTTTGAGGCGCGCGTGGAACGCAACCATGGTCGGACAGCGAGTCGCCCATTACTTCCTGTTCCTTCAATATCCTTTATATTCTTTTAAAATAGTCCATAGACAGCGTTATAAATAAATATGAATATTCCACAACTACCACACAACGCCATCTAGTCCCAAGCTAAGCAGAGCCTGTGTTATGGGTACTAGACAACTGATAAACATACTTATATACTTCTAAATACATACATATTATAGATAAATTACACCCAGACACAGAACAAATGATCGTGCTCATCACACAAACATTTGTCCTGGGTGGGAATCAAACTCACGACCCCTCAATAGCAGTCAGGGTCACTAACCACTAGACCAACAGGCCTGTTATGAAGCCTTTCTTATTTAATTTTAATAGTAATGTGCCGATTTCCTAGCAAAATTCTAATTATAATTTTGTTGCAGTTTTTGAGAGAATTAAGAAAAACAGATTTGTACCCAATTCGATTAAAATGTTGACATTTTTAAATTAAATGCAAATGCATCTAACAAAAATATTATACTTAAGAAAATAAATGTTACATTTTACCTCGCTTATCACATATTTGATCTTAAAAACATACTTAAAAATAGTTGTTTAAGTGCTAAAACCAGTTTCTTTAAGCAATACGATATTTAAAATATGATTTTGTGATAATATCTTGTTTACTTTAAATAAATAATGTTAAGAAGTTTAAACAAATGTTTGGAAATCATGTTGCAATTTGAAATCACGTTGATAAACCATTGAGTTATTATTACTACGTATAGAGACGACACCACGCATCACCACTGTGTCCCATCCAGGATGAGTGCGTGCGCCTAGAGCACGCCACAGAGCTGTCAAACAACCGAATGATCTTGTAGTAGTAATAGCTCAATGTGATAAACACGATTTATCGTTTTAAAGTATAGTTACGTCTTTTTATTTTGGGACAATCCCATCACACTATTACCAAACCACTGTAACTCGCTGAAAGCCAGAATCGACAGTGGCAACCACTAGAAAAGTATCGAGACAATGAAGCTCGTATAATATTGTTACTCACCCCTATTTGAATTTTTTTCATCTTTCCTTGACTGTGTTTTTTTTGGCTACAAACTACTCGAAATCACTATAAAAAAATGAACACTATCCGACAAAGAATGATTAAATTTTCTAGATCGCTTAGCTCCATATCCAATCATAAGCTTGGTTACCTTATTTATTGTTTAAAGACGGTGGTAAATAAAATTTGACCCCGCTTCGCTCGCTCTTGCATTCCCTTACTTCTCAAAAGGTTCTGTTTTACCTACTACACGAAATACTTCCCTACCATAACACCTTCCTCATCACCAATGATTACGTTATAAAGGCAGAAACTGCCGGGGATTGGGGGGCACCAAAGTCTTCGTTTGCGTATAGGGCATCATTACCTGCCAATGCTTTTCCCAAGTTCCCAACTATATTGGGGTCTGCTTCCAATGAAAATACAACTGAATATCAGTATTTTACATGGAGCGATTGGTTATCTGACTTCCACAAGACCTCCACTCTAGCTTCTGACTAATAGTGTCGACTACCAAAGATCTACAAAATAATGACTGCCGGGAAAAACGGGTTAATGTGCTTTTTGAGGCACGGAGGAAACTCGCTATGACAGATGGTCACACATCCACAGACCAAACTCGGCAAGCGCGGCTTAACCCAGAAGATCGGGCTGTGCGGCTGTAATTATGTACCCACGAGCTCATTTGCTTAGGGTTTCAAGTAGTCTTAATCAGCTATTGCTGTTTTTCACTCACCTCTAGCCTCCCTCAGCGCATGTGCCGCATGTCGCCAACTGTTCCTCTCAGCTAACGCGAGGGCTGTGTTGCCCTGAGCGTCCAGTATGCTCAGGGAAGCTCCAGAAGTCAGCAGGGTCTTCACGTTTTCAACATGGCCGCGCTCTGCTGCGATGTGGAGGGCTGTCTGTAAAAGATGAACCGGAATTATTATGGTGAAGTGTAGTTATTGATGAAGGCCTGTTGGTCTAGTGGTTAGTGAACTTGACTGCTATGCCGGGGGTCGTGGGTTCGATTCCTATTCAGGACAAATGTTTGTGTGATGAGCATGATCATTTGTTCTGTGTCTGGATGTAATTTGTCTATAATATGTATGTATTTGGAAATATATAAGTATGTTTATCAGTTGTCTAGTACCCATAACACAAGCTCTGCTTAGTTTGGGACTAGATGGCGTTGTGTGATAGTTGTGGAATATTATATTATTTACTAGCTTCTGCCCGCGGTTTCACCCGCGTCATGTTAGGCGTTTGGTCCTATGGTCCCGTATCCATCAGTTCCCTTGAAGAGCGCGATTTCCGACGTCGTGGGCATCTTCAGTGGTGGCTGGGGCGAGGGGTAGAGGATGTCTTTTCCCACACGCATTCCGACTGCTAACCATTCCCCTTACTTGCCACTGAATCTCGAGGTACCTCCCGTAACGAAAAAACGAAAACCGGGAGGACTACATCAGACTGAAGGTGAGGACGCAGCCCGTAGCGCCTTTCCAAACGATCCTCCAAGTAGGTTGGTCAATATCGACATAAAAACCAAACATTGCAAACGCGCATGTAACTACGATTCTTTTATAATATGTTGTTGGATCCCTTTATAGTATTTAACACCCAAGTTTGCAACCCTGATAACCCTGTTCTGTCAATGTCAATGTCGAATCAAAATCCGTTAAGTAGTTTTTGCGTGTGTATCTCACGAACCGTGATAGCTAGAGAGTTGAAATTTTCACAGATGATGTACTTACTTCTGTTGCCGCTATAACAAAACATACTAAAAACCAGACTCGCACTTAACCAGTTTTTAGTATTTGTTGTTATAGCGGCAAAAGACACACATCATCTGTGAAAATTTAAACTATCTAACTATCACGGTTCGTGAGAAACAGCCTCCGAAAAATTACATTACTTTATAACATCTACAAAAACCAGCAACAAAATGACGTTTTTTGTATGGGAGCTCCCCTTTTTTTATACGTGGTAAAATCATCAAATGAGTCCTCCCGCCCCGGGCAGGGAGGAACTGTCAGACTTGTACTGACTAAAATCCACGGTGTCTTTCAATAGCCCTTTATGTTCCGGGGTCACGGTAATGAAATAAGTCCCGCGACCAATAGGAGCCCCCCATTTTATTGTAGTCTGGTTTTTAGTATGTTTTGACATAGCGGCAACAGAAGACCTGTGAAATTTCAACTCTCTGGCTATCACAGTTCATGAGATACACACGCAAAAACTACTAAATTGACAGCACAGGGTTTTCAGGGTTGCAAATGATAACAAAATGCTAGTTACATGCGCGTTTGCAATGTTTGATGTCGATATTGACCGGCCTAAAGAGGGATTTTATCGACGCAATTGTGACATATTACCCAGCCCATCATTATTTAGTCGCGGGATTATTTTGAAACTGTGATATCTCCTAAGATATTCATTGAAATCAAATGATGTAAAGGGCAATTTCGTTCAAAATTAAATGCTTGTGATGATTATTGTATTTATTTGGATAAGGATTAATATCATGTTAATGAAAACACCTTCGCAAATAATGCATTACTTTAAAACAAATTTGGTTTCCATAAAAAAGGTTATAGCGACTTAACCTTTAAAGATAGATATATGCCCTCGCGGACTTTATTTTAGAAAACTTTATGAGGAATAATTCCGTAGTACATAATTTTTGCGTAACTCTAACCGTTTACGCAGCGCACGCAACGGAAGCTCTAAAAAAGGAATACATTTTCCCGATTTTGAAACATTTCTCATTACTGCTCCGCTCCTATAGGTGATAGCGTGATGTTATATAGCCTATAGCCTTCCTCGATAAATGGACTATCCAACACAAAAAGATTTTTTCAATTCCAACCAGTAGATCCTGAGATTAGCGCGTTCAAACAAACAAACAAACTCTTCAGCTTTATAATATTAGTATAGATTTCACCCGCGTCATGTTAGGCGTTTGGTCCCGTCTCCATCAGTTCCCTTGAAGAGCGCGATTTCCGACGTCGTGGGCATCTTCAGTTGTGGCTGGGGCGAGAGGTAGACGATGTCTTCATTCATTCCCCTTACATGCCACTGAATCTTGAGGTACCTCCCGAAACGAAAACCGGTAAGACTGTGTCAGACTGAAGGTGAGGACGCAGCCCGTAGCCTTTCCATACGATCCTCAAAGTAGGCCGGTCAATATCCACATAAAAAACCAAACATTGCAAACGCGCATGTAACTACGATTCTTTTATAGGTTGTTGTTATAGCGGCAATAGACACACATCATCTGTGAAAATTTTAACTATCTAACTATCACGTTTCGTGAGAAACAGCCTCCGAAACATTACATTACTTCATAGCATCTACAAAAACCAGCAACAAAATCACGTTTTTTGTAAGGGACGTAAAAAAAAAGGGGGCCCCTTTTTTTTACGTGGTAAAATCATGACATTAGCCCCGGGCTGGGAGGGACTGTCAGACTTGCACTGACTGAAATCCATGGTGTCCTTCAATAGCCATTTATGTTCCGGGGTCACGGTAATGAAATAAGTCCCGCGACCAATGAGAGCCCCCCGTAATATTTATTGTATTCTGGCTTTTAGTATGTTTTGTTATAGCAGCAACAGAAGTACATCACCTGTGAAAATTTCAAATCTATAGCTATCACGGTTCATGAGATACTCACGCAAAAACTACTGAATTGACAGCACAGGGTTTTCAGGGTTGCAAATTATAACAAAATGGTAGTTACATTGCGCGTTTGCAATGTTGGATGTCGATATTGACCGGCCTAAAGAGGGATTATAGAGACGCAATTGTGACATATTACCCAGCCCGTCATTATTTTGTCGCGGTATTATTTTGAAACTGTGATATCTCCTAAGATATTCATTGAAATCAAATGATGTAAAGGGCAATTTCGTTCAAAATGAAATGCTTGTGATGATTAACGCATTTATACGGATAAGGATTAATATCATGTTAATGAAAACACCTTCGCAAATAATGCATTACTTAAAAACAAATTTGGTTTCCATAAAAAAGGTTATAGTGACTTAACCTTTAAAGATAGATATATGCCCTCGCGGACTTTATTTTAGTAAATTTTATGAGGAATAATTCCGTAGTACATAATTTTTGCGAAACTCTAACCGTTTACGCAGCGCACGCAACGGAAGCTCTAAAAAAGGAATACATTTTCCCGATTTTGAAACATTTCTCATTACTGCTCCGCTCCTATAGGTGATAGCGTGATGTTATATAGCCTATAGCCTTCCTCGATAAATGGACTATCCAACACAAAAAGAATTTTTCAATTCCAACCAGTAGATCCTGAGATTAGCGCGTTCAAACAAACAAACAAACAAACAAACTCTTCAGCTTTATAATATTAGTATAGATGAAACCACACTACGACCATTAGGAGCCGAGCAGCAAGACTGAAACCACGGGAAACAGCTATTAACACACGCTACATAGAGATATATGAAAAGGATGAGATAAGGAATTGGCAAGGTTTATAGCAAGGCTCTGTCCAAGGTACCTACAACGGAAATGTTATACTATCTGCACTCTTCAAGGGTGCTATTTGCTTATCAACTACCTGCAACGACGATATATTACTAGACTCCGCATGCACGATCTAAGGAACAAAAACTATTCTGTCAACTCGCTGAGGTACTACGTAAGCGAGGGGGACGGGATACTGCGTTGTGATTGGCTAACTCAAGGTCTGTTCAGTCTCAAGGTATGTTTACGGCTCACAGGAGTGCTCGAAATAAGACGGATATAAGACTTTTTTGTCTAATGTGTTGACAGACATCGGTCGCCTGTTATTAGGAGTCTAGTAATATATCGTCGTTGGTTCCCCATGAGTATCATCTCTAAACCTTCGCCAATCATCTTACCTTCCCCCCAGTAGCAGCATCAGACTTGGCATCGATCTCAGCGCCTGCAGCGCACAGGGCAGCGAGGCAGCGGCTTCGTTCAGCAAGCGCAGCGGCGTGTAGCGCACTACGGTTGCAGTGGTCACGGGCGTCGACTGCTTCTCCACTGGCGATGAGCTCTTGTAGAAGTTCTAGGTTATCCCAGAGGGCGGCCTGTGTACATAAATGAAAAAATGGTTGGTAGTAATGGCTTTTTTTTTATCGTGGTAAAATCATCAAATGAGTCTTCCAATGACGATATATTACTAGACTCCGCATGTACGATCTAAGGAACCAAAACTATTCTGGGGTACTGCGTTGTGATTGGCTAACTCAAGGTCTGTTCTGTCTCAAGGTATGTTTACGGCTCACAGGAGTGAGAGAAATAAGACGGATATAAGACTTTTTTGCCTAATGTGTTGACAGACATCGGACGCCTGTTATCAGGAGTATTGTAATATATTGTTGTTGGGCGTGGTGGATTATGGCCCACTCCCTCTCACAGAGAGGAGGTTGGAGTCCCTACAGTGGAAACATAAGGTATTGTCAGTTTGTAAGTAAATTAATAGAAATACACAATAACAAAATGATTTAATTAAATAATTTATACTATTACTGTCCACTATAAATAATTTTCCTGTTAGTTTGAAGTTATTTTGTATTAGGCATAAGATTTCAAATTACTTCATTAATTAGTAGCCAACACCAGTGACTTGGCAAATTAGTCTTGAATAAAAATTTAATTGGATTGTATTATCTGTAATAAATAAATATTATCCTACTACGTAAACATGAAAGTTTGTATGTGAGGATGGATGTTTGTTACTCTTTCACGCAAAAAATACTGAACGGATTTGGATGAAATTTGGTACACAGATAGTTTATAACCTGGATTAACACATAGGATAGTTTTTATCCCGATTTTATGTTCCCGTGGGATAATTTTCGAGTTGTAGCGGGTGAAACTGCTGGCAGCAGCTAGTTATTATTAAAAACTACCCTCTTCCTTCACATGTCCTTTGCTTTCCAGGACCACGGTGACCTTTTACAACAGTCTTCTGACCTGTTAATATTATTTTTCACCTGCTTTTAAGTTCCCGGCAAACTGGTTACAGCTAATACAGTATTTTACTTATTTTTGTGTGTTTTTTTTTCTCCGAGTTTTACATATTTTCTTTTATCTGCAATCAGCTTTAAGCCATAACCAGATGTTTTCTGAGATTAATCAGTAGTAAAATATTTTACATAGTTATCTCTGGAACCCAGTAACTGGGTTCTAAAATACTGATTGTTTCAGAAGGATATTTTCCCTGTTTATCAATATAATATTTTTTCAATATAAATATATCTTTTCTTTAATTTCTATACCTACGCATGCATTCCTTAAGACAATGGTTATTGCGGTAAATAATAATACAACAAGTGCGACCAAGAATTCCAATTCAAAATAATTTATTGTCATAAAAGTCTTATAAATTTTAAAAACCATTTCCTCTAATTTACGAGTGATTTTCTCTACATCTAAATATAGTTTAAGGCCTTGCACTACCTCCCACATTCACAACACACGATTGCAACATTCTAAACAGCAAAAAACCGCAGTTTTACCGCAACTTAGGTAGCCGTGAGGAAAGAATTTTCAATCAACTCTTTATCAAATAATACACAAACCTGATGCAGCAGCCGCCCTTGGAAGTGATCCTCGTCCGGAGACAGGTCCATTACACTAGTTTTTACAAGAAATACACAAGTAGAACAGACATTTCCGTGCTAAACAGCCGCTCATGCGTTACAAAACGCTTGCGTACTAAATACGGTGATACACACGAAATTCTTCACTGAAACTACATTTGAAATATACAGTTATGTGCGCCAAATGTTTCTTTCTTTATGCATTGCGGATGGAAAACGTTAATTAATGCGAAATTGCAAATTAAACCGTCGTGAGACTGATTTATCGATTTGTTTGATGACAGCTGACCCGAGTTTCTGACAAGATTTTGACAGCTGTCAAGTAACCAACTGCAGTGGTGCAAAGAAGGTTGTTTTCGATTTCAAAACGCTATGCTAGCCCCTGTTTTGTAACAATTCCCGAAATATTGCAGTAAAGCCGTTGGTTATTCATAATTCTCCTGCCTTATTCCATTATTCGTGGCTCACATAGTATTACTTCTTCCTTTCTCATAATCGTTATAATCTCTCACCCACTCAAACAATCAGACGTAATCATTTCTCGCACAGTCTATTTAAAGTTTCTTATATCTTTGTACGTATTTAAATTTAACCAAGTTTAAATGATTTAGACGACATTATCAACCAATTTAATATTCCCACAGACAAGAACACTCCTAAAATCTATGGAAATATGTCAAGATTTTTTCAGACTACCCACTTGCTATGGAAATAATTTACACACACTGTTCGGCCTTAATAATTATTGCAAAATTTAAATTAAAAATGTCTCGTAGTTACTGCACTTACGATGAAGACTGGCAGAGGAGGAAGTCCATGCTGATTAGAAGTCTTTTCCACGATATTCCAAGTAAGTTTTAAATACCCGTTTTATTACACATTTGCTTCGCCCTCGTGGTTTAAAAAAAATATCTTACAGAAACTTAGTAATAGAATAAAACCCGTATTATGCTAAACTACTCAAATGATCTGTTTCTGCGCCAAATACAAAATCCACATCTATCCAATCGTTCCAACTTTAGCAACAAAAATCCATCCATCTATCAAAAGGGTTTTTGACTGGCCTGTTGGTTTAGTGGTTAGTGACCCTGACTGCTTTGCCGGGGGTCGTGGGTTCGATTTCCACCCAGGACAAATGTTTGTGTGATGAGCATGATCATTTGTTCTGTGTCTGGGTGTAATTTATCTATAATATGTATGTATTTAGAAATATATATGTATGTTTATCAGTTGTCTAGTACCCATAACACAAACTTTGCTTAGCTTGGGACTAGATGGCGTTGTGTGATAGTTGTGGAATATTATTATTAACTAGCTGTGCCCGCGACTTCGTTCGCGTGGATGTCGGAATTGAACAATGTATTTTTTAGAACGAAGGGCTTAATTCAGGCCACGTTTTTCATACAAACCTGTATTTAAAATTTTCTTAGATTTATCAAGAATATTTGACACTTCTATTCCAGGTTTATGTAGGACTATTTTTCCTAATGCCCGTTCTATGCACTCCACTCCACTCCACTTCCCTCCGCCCCACTCCCCTCCGCTCCATTCCAGTCCATTCCAGTCCATTCCAGTCCATTCCAGTCCATTCCAGTCCATTCCAGTCCATTCCAGTCCATTCCAGTCCATTCCAGTCCATTCCAGTCCATTCCAGTCCATTCCAGTCCATTCCAGTCCATTCCAGTCCATTCCAGTCCATTCCAGTCCATTCCAGTCCATTCCAGTCCATTCCAGTCCATTCCAGTCCATTCCAGTCCATTCCAGTCCATTCCAGTCCATTCCAGTCCATTCCAGTCCATTCCAGTCCATTCCAGTCCATTCCAGTCCATTCCAGTCCATTCCAGTCCATTCCAGTCCATTCCAGTCCATTCCAGTCCATTCCAGTCCATTCCAGTCCATTCCAGTCCATTCCAGTCCATTCCAGTCCATTCCAGTCCATTCCAGTCCATTCCAGTCCATTCCAGTCCATTCCAGTCCATTCCAGTCCATTCCAGTCCATTCCAGTCCATTCCAGTCCATTCCAGTCCATTCCAGTCCATTCCAGTCCATTCCAGTCCATTCCAGTCCATTCCAGTCCATTCCAGTCCATTCCAGTCCATTCCAGTCCATTCCAGTCCATTCCAGTCCATTCCAGTCCATTCCAGTCCATTCCAGTCCATTCCAGTCCATTCCAGTCCATTCCAGTCCATTCCAGTCCATTCCAGTCCATTCCAGTCCATTCCAGTCCATTCCAGTCCATTCCAGTCCATTCCAGTCCATTCCAGTCCATTCCAGTCCATTCCAGTCCATTCCAGTCCATTCCAGTCCATTCCATTCCAGTTATTTGAATAATGTAGTTTTTCTATTCGAAGTTAGATCGTGCGACTGACGTACGAAATCAATGTGTGAGACTGAGACCAAAGTGCACCCGTAATTTTACTTCTGAAACACTTTAAATTCCAATATCTTTTGATAGACTGAGCCGATTCCAATGAAACAAAAACTAAATTCCTCTCCAAGTTACGCTTAATCGTTGTATATAAAAGTTATCTACATTAATTTCGTACATTTTACGTGATACCTGGACAAATACACAGACAAACAGACAAACAGATAAACAGACAAACAGACAAAAATTCTAAAAATGCTAGAAATGGGTTCTATTGGTTGTCCTTTAATACCCTGGCTATATTTTTTGAGTTTTTTTTTAATGTACAAAAATAAATTTTCTACAGTTTTATTATATGTATAGATAGATAGGTACAAGATTGGACTGTTGTCTTAAGCGGGGTCCGGTTCCAAGTTATACGACGCGAACGCGTTCTTATTTTCAACTAGCTTTTGCCAGCAACTTTCCCCCACTCACCCCCTCCCCCTAATGAAACTCAGGTCCAAAGCAGCTTTAAACTGGTAAAAGAATTTTTGAAATCGGTCTAGTAGTTTTTGAGTTTACTCAAATCAAACATATACTCAAAAATACAAATCTTTATTATAATTATGAGTGTAGATATGAACCTACCAAATGATTAAATTCCACAATTTTCATTTAAAACACCTGTAAAACTCATGAATAGATTAAAACTTTTTAATTTCTTGCAGTTCTATCTCCAGTTGAAGAGGAATCTAATGGCTCCTCCCAAGAACACTACATTCCAAATCAAGAAGCATTCCCCTCTCCTGAGAGACCTTACAGTCCATTACCACCACTCATTATAGAGAGAATCCCCATAACTAACAAACATGACGAACCAGAAGAATATTACAGAAAACTGCATAAGAAAATTAAAAGGATTTACAAAAAACTCTTCATTGAAAACCGGAACATAAGTAGTGTGGATTTAGATTCAAATTACAATGATAGTTCGATAAATGATGACAGTGAAGGTTCTGTTGATAACCTAGTTATCAATACTGAAAATAATTCTCCAGCTAATAGCAATTCTGATATTGAAGAGAGAGAAGAAAGATCTAGTTCAGCTTCTACTAAATCAAATGGTTACGGAGCTGATTTTGAATCAATGGACACTGCTATTATAGATGTTGTTAATCGTACAGCATCGAATGAAGACGTAGTCATGATTTCTGAAGATGAGGCAACAGGTAGTGGAAATCTTCATGTAGATGAGACAAGACATGGAAATGATAGGAACTCAAGATCTGGCAATGATGAACCTACTACACAAAGAATGGATGATGACAAAGAGCCGCCATATTCTATAACTGATAATCAAAATACAACTGAAACTGAAGAATCTACTGGAGCTGAAATTGAACAAAGAAGTGAGACAGAAACGTCAAATAATTTAATAGCACAAAATGATGAGCCGATGGAAGAAGATGTAGAGACTAGTCAGTCCAGTGGAGGTGAGTTCTGGTGCCTAAGAATTGATGGTAAAACAAGATACGCCCAGTAATTTAAATTTACAAAGTAGTTAAACACCTCAACTCACAGTATGTCAGCTTTAGTTGGGTGAAATTAGAGGTCTTGTGTTATATCTGCGACTGAGTTAATTGAGTAACTAGTTTACTCACGGTTTCGCTCTCGTTAACTAGACACATTCTTATTTTCTTAAAAATGCTATTGTTGTTTCCTTTCTTTAGGGATGGCTGGTTCCGTAAGTTATTTACCTGTACACTTGACAACATATATATTTCAGAGTTCAGTGGTTTAAGCGTGAAAATGTTACATCATTAAGTTAGTTAGGTTTACGATGTCCCATAATAATAAGAAGAGAGCCTTTGACAATCAACCAACCACAGATCCAGTCTCTCTGTTTATTGTAGAATAATTTCTGATTTAAAAACCTGTTGCCCGACATCCAAACCCATAATCACATACTAAAAGCCTTCGTACCTGCGAATCAAAATGAAATCGCGGGTCTAACGAATAACCCGGCACGTAAGGGGCCATTGAAGGACATCGTAGATTTTAGTCAGTACAAGTCTTCAGTCCCTCCTTGGCAGGGCCTTGGGAGGGAGGACTCGTTTGATGATTTAACCAATGAAAAAAAGAAAAGAAAAGCCTTCGCACTTGCAACCACTTCGTTATTTCCAGGCCCATACTTCAAACAAATCACAACGGAAGCCCTCATCCATTTTGATGGATACGAAGACTCTGGTGATCGAGAAAGCAAGGTTTACGAAGATTCTGTGAAGAGTATCATACTGCCGACGAAGGTCCGAAAAGTCATAGTCAGTCGCAAAGAGGAAGAAGATAGAATTGAAGTTTTAACAGAGTTGGAAGAAAATGCAGGTTTGTGAGCTCAAAAGAATATATTTTGACTGGCCTGCTGGTCTAGTGGTTAGTGACCCTGACTGCTATGCCGGGGGCCGTGGGTTCGATTCCCACCCAGGAAAAATATTTGTGTGATGAGCTTGATCATTTGTTGATCGTAATTTATCTATAATATGTATGTATTTAGAAATATATAAGTATGTCTATCAGTTGTCTAGTACCCATAACACAATTTAAGCTCTGCTTAGCTTGGGACTAGATGGCGTTGTGTGATATTTCTGGAATATTATTATTATATAATTTTACGGTTTATTTATTAGACAGCCCGAATGGACATCACGACATCACCGTCACGATTGCTGGCCTTGTTCTACCTACTCTAGGTTTACTAAAGGTTGAACCTGAGCTTGAATAAAGCAAACCGTAACCAATCCGATAGCCACCTTGGTATCACAGACTTAGTAGAGAGTAGATATATACCTTTTCACACTACTTGCTCGTAAATGTCATATTATACGTCAGGCAAACCTACTGTAAAGCATGACATTATTCCCCCTCGCTCGAGCCGGGAATAATATATGTACTGAATTTCATTATTCCCGTGGGAATAATGTGATTTGAATTTGGAACCTATAAGAAAACCGTATGAAAACTTTCACCAAGGAGTAGTATCCGTAATGGCGGCCACTGGCAGCAACAGCTGATCGCTTACAGTGGTGCCAACTTCACGTTCGAAGGTTGTCGTACCACATCAAATTTCAAAAATCGAATTTATTTCCTCGCAGTAGGTGTGAAAAGCAGAGTACGCTCCTCGGGAGTAAATTTGCCTTGTCTTGGGCTGACTTGAATCCCTCGCTACACTAAGGATTCTTAACTTAATTCCCTCGTTTCACTCGGGAATTAACACTTGAACCTCCTCGCTGCGCTACGGAGGTTCACCCCAGAATCCTTAGTGTCGTTTCGGGATTCAAAACGCCCGTGACGTAAGGCAATGCTTTACTCCCTTGGTGCGTAATCTACTATTGTATCATGTTCCGTCAATGCAATACGCAATACTAATGTAACATCATTCTCAGTTGCCATCAAAGTTCAGTTGACAACTGCTGGTCAGTGACTATCAAGTTAGCCAATAGCCGAGCTGAACGACGCTTGTCAAGAGACAACTAAAAGACGATAAAAAGTATTATACCTTTGTACTCACAGTCACAGCCATTCCATGTAATTTCATGACTATGCAATAAGTAGATTATTCATTATCATAATAACAATTAAATAACTAAGATTTAGTCGTTTAGACCCGTTAGTTTTCCCACAAACCAAAAAACAGTTAGCTCATGTCATTGTGTTACTGGTCTACATGTCATAAGACTCTTAGGTATCTCATTAAGCCTGTCCTACTCGTCTAGTGGCCGCAAGAGGAACTGAGGTTATGAGACGATCATTACGTACAAACTATTATTTTTTTTATCTAAGTCGGATACTCGTAACATAGGCGTGATATGTATTTATCAAAATCTCCTATCTGAGGGTAAAATGATGGTGTATGGTCACACAGATCTAAAGCCTGGTATCTTAATTGTACAAAATTATTAATTTTTCAGATCCAAGAACCGCTTCAACATTCGAAACTGAAGACAATGAAACTACTGAGGACGACTTTGAAGAAGTAACCACTCCTCATTTAGAAGGCAACGTGGAACACGATGAACCAGAAGCTATTGAAGAAGATGAATATGAAGAAATGAATTCTTCTCTGACGGACTCCATTGATAGAGATAAAGAAGAATCAAACGTTACTGATAAGACAGAAGAACGGGGAGATCTTGAGTCAGATGATACTGATGAAGAAAATGAAGAGATGGTTAAGGAACCAAGTGATCTTGGAGAAATGAGAGTACGACTTGATACTATCGAAGAAGATGATGAAGACATAAGCAGTCATCATTCTGGAGAAGACTTTGAGGTAGACCTCGAAGTAACTAAAACTCCTCGAGTGAAAGAAAGGAGTGTTCATATACCTACTGCTGAAGGAAAAGCCGAAGTGGAGACAGATCTTCGAATAGATACACCTGAAGATCATTTTGAAGCTATAAGTCCTACGCAATTAGATCCAATTAAGGAACACGTTTCACAAATGGAATTTGTTCATCGAAAAACCACTGATGATAAAAGAACTCTTACACCAGAAACTAATGAGGATTTTATGAGATCTACTCCTACAGAAGTTACTATAGAAGAGACAGAACCAACGCTAACTCCTCGACAACATGCTACCAAAGAACAGCTGAGAACGAAAGAACCAGAGTCTACCGTAAAAGAAATGAAAACTCCAACAACTGCTACCGACGACGTTGAAGAATTGGAAACTCCACATTCAATTGAACTGATGCGGACTCCAAGACACGATTTATCTCACGGAACAATACCAGAACCAGCAACACACGATTCTGAATCAACTGGAGAACATACAGCACTTCCTCAAGAACTGACAACTTTGACGTTATCAACCCAAGATGGCGCTGACAACAATATGTCAGAGTTACAAACTTCTAATGATATGAATGAAGTATTGACTTCAATATTTAATGAAAGTCATAATAAAGATGAGAATTCGAGGTCTGGTAGAAAAAGGAAGCTAGTTGATAAATCAGTTCAGGCTGTTCAAGGGAATAGAGTGACATGGGATGAAATACGCGGGAATTTCTTTATTGGGACGCCGAAGATATTTCGGCTTTGTGCTTGTACTGATCATGTGTGTCCTTAGCCTCTGTGGCTTGTAAAAGGTTGAAATATTTTTGATTTTATGAAGAATTTACCAATCATTTTCATAAGGATATTTTATTTTTATGTGTACATAAGTATATGTACTTTTTTATTGTTATGAATAAGAAAGATTATAGGATGATGATTTTCGTCAATTCGTCAATTAATATTGTGTTATAAACTGTCTAATTATCATGTTGGAATATTACGTAGGTAACTTTGATGATTTGTTTTAATTTTTCTAATAAATGATTATAAGTTGTTAACCTGATTTAATTTAATCAAATCCATCTGTTTTAATTAGTCTCAAAAATATTGATCATTCAGTAAAGTTTTGGTTTTGAGCAGCTTTTTATTATTTTTTATTTTTTTATTTATTTATCAAAAAAAAAAAACTTATTTTATCATTACAGGTTTTCCCTAATGCGATAAATAAGACCTTAAACTAAACTTAAACTAATACAAACTACAAACAATACAATTACAACAGAAAATAATAAATTATGTGATTGGTCATTAGTAACAGAGTTCCAAGGTTGCTTCCTAGGTCCAACCTGTATTAATACCTGTATGAAGGTTAGGCTGATCTACAGTCACGTACTTGGTACTAATTATCTTATGTTACTTCGTTGGTCTAGTCCAGTGGTCACAAATGCTGACTGCTGAGCTTGAGGTTGAGGTTCGGTTCCTTGGTCGGGCTTCAGTGTTGTTTTGCCATAAAGAGGAATCCTGATTTTACGGACAGTCTTTTGCCTTAGAATTGATAATTTGCACATTTTTTAAAGCAATCGGAACTATTGCAGTGAAATTAAGTGGCATGTGAAACGAAACGTATTTCTTGCGTATTTCTGAATGAAGTTTGAAAACGTCACTAACTTTTTTTAAATTGAGGTTATGTTGTCAAGTTAGCGATTTTTTATTATTTTGTCTGCATGAATTCATTAATTTTGTGTACAAATCTTTATTATTAAATAAATTAATATCAAAATGTCTCTTACTGAGGGTCCAGTGAAGGAATTAGACGATAAGTTCCTCGATTTAATCGGAAAATTCGTGGCTGACATCAAAAATGGGTATGTTTGGTTATATCTTCAGTTTTATTACTATTCCAAGCATTAAAATGATACTTTCTGTAAGAAAATGCCACTCTTTAGATGTATAGCTTCATTTTTCATTCCTTCAATGTTATATTACGCTATTTTCAAGTCATAAAATTATGAATTTCGTTATCCAACAAATCTTAACATATTGCATCAGAATTCACAAATGCAATACGTCAATATGATTATATACGTCCTGTCACATGCTCTATATAAAAATTAAGGCGCTACATTTGAAAATTTCGAGATTTTCTGCTTAAATTGTCTTGAAGTCTATCATTGACATCACATTACGCCTGTGATTCCCTCAGAGCTAGGCAGGTGTGTCATAGACCCATAATATGTTCAGTGGCCTGCATTACTTTTCCTTATTCTGTTGTACAAGATGGATCATAATTATAGTAATGGGCACTGACTGACTACTCTCAAATGCTTTCATATTATACAGGGTGAATTTTTCAACTGGGCGTGGATGGCTACTTTCGAAACTATGAGGAATATCGAAAAACGTTGAAAGGAGTCTCGAGGCCGATTTTGACGAAAACTAAAACTGCATCATTGTATTTTAGAAAAATCAAAAATCCTGGTCAGGAATCGAACCCGCTGATTTTGGAAAAAAAATCACACCCTGTATTATTACACCGTTCGATAATCTTGCTAATAGGCAACAAATTCTGGGAAGTAATCATATATGGCAAACTTAAGGAAAACGTATTATTACAAAAAAACTGATTAATCTTGAAGGCAAAGTTAGTATTTGAAGCATAAGTTACCGTTTCTTCTTTAAATTAATGCTATTTTTAGTTCAAATCATTATTTCGTATTGTTAAGTATTGTGGGATTGTTGAAATGTCAAATCCTGGAAACATTGAAAACAATGAAATTTTATAATTTCGAATAAATTATGGCTCAGTAGAAGTAAAGTAACATGGGAAAATAGCCAATTTCATAGAAATCAGCCATTTCCTTAAGTTTGCCGTATATGATTACTTCCCAGAATTTGATCCTTATTAGCAACACTATCGAACGGTGTAATAATACAGGGTGTGATTTTTTTTTCAAAATCAGCGGGTTCGATTCCTGGCCAGGATTTTAGATTTTTCAAAAATGCAATGATGCAGTTTTAGTTTTCGTCAAAATAGGCCTCGAGACTCCTTTCAACGTTTTTCGATATTCCTCATAGTTTCGAAAATAGCCATCCACGCCCAGTTGAAAAATTCACCCTGTATATATATTTCTGTTTGCTAAATTTCGGTAGTTTTTATTTATTTTTGTACTCTACCATAATATTCTCCTATTTAACCCAAAGGTTGACTGGTAGAGAATGCCTTGTGGCATTAAGTCCGCCTATGTACCACTGTTTGTACATGAAGCTTAAATAAATAAATATTAGCACAGTTGGCCCAGTGACTGGGCGTCTGACTGTTGTGCTGCATGTCGCGGGTTTGATCCCCACACATAAAAAATATTTGTATGATCTGCGAGTTGCAATTGGTCTGGGTTTTGTGTATATGAGTTTATGTTTGTAAACGCACCCACGCAACAGGAGGAGAAAAAATTAAAAATATGTTTAACACTACACATACATTATCATCGGGATCTGCTTAGTTATTCCTATGTAGGGGTTAGCTTCCGGTCTAACTGGACGCAGAGCTGAATAGAATAGAATAGAATACACTTTATTATGCACACCATACAAATTACTGGTACAGAGTATATCTTATACATAGGGTGACACAATGAATGTCTGAATATCAGTAATTTAAGCTATGCATAAACAACTTTAAATACATGAACCTTTTTTTGGTAACAAAATTCGAGTAGAGCAGTACTTGAATCTGCAACCTTCCAATTCAGTACACCAGATCCCTTACCAACTAAGCCCTAAACACAAGTTAAATCTAACATTGGGTGCCAGAGCTCATCGTAAACATTTTTGTCTTTGTAGTTGTAACTCAGCTAATTATTTATATACTAGCTTCTGCCCGCGACTTTGTACGCGGATCCTGTTGCTTATGCCAGCGACAACGGGGTCGTCAAAATCGAAGATCTGAAACGTCTGATGTAGAATTCGAAGGCCCGGGGACGGGAAAACAACGGGATGCCGTATATGATTACTTCCCAGACTTTGATCCTTATTAGCAATACTATCGAACTTTTTTTTCCAAAATCAGCGGGCTCGATTCCTGGCTAGAAATATTGAATTTTACAAAATCCAATGATGCAGTTTTAGTTTTCATCAAAATCGGCCTCGAAACTCCTATCAACGTTTTTTGATATTCCTCATAGTTTCGGATACAGCCATCCACGTCCAGTTGAAAAATTCACCCTGTATGCACAAAAAAAAAGAATCTTTCCTTTACTCCGCAGCGGATCCCAAGGATACACTGAATTAACAATATACATTGCAAATAACTTTAAAAAAAAATCTTAAACTCAAGCACAATTCTCTATGATTGAACGTCTCCGACTCGCGAGACAATGCGTGACGTTCACGATCAGCGGACAGTCGCGCATCATATTCTTCACTGGTCTCTAGAGACCTGGATGTACATGCATAAAAACGCTGAGAATGCAAGCGAGCTTCGCGATCCGAAGAGGTTTCTACGGAGCGAGTTACAGCCTGATGCTCTCGAACAGCATCAAGTCTATCCTGACGCTCTTCGGTACATTCTTGGGATCTTATGATCCTCAATCTTTTAGCTCCTTTGGAAAGTTGGGAAAGATTTGACCTCTTTCTAGGCATGGTTATAGTTTTATTCACATTATACTGATACTGAGCCATAATTTATTCGAAATTATAAAATTTCATTGTTTTCAATGTCTCACTGGATTTGACGTTTCAATAATCCCACTGTACTTAGCAATACGACATTATTGAGTTGAACTAAAAATAGCATTATTTTAAAGAAGAAACGGTAACTTATGTTTCAAATACACTCTTTGCCTTGAAGATTAATCAGTTTTTTTTTGTAATTATACGTTTTCCTTAAGTTTGCCGTATATAATTACTTCCCAGAATTTGATCCTTATTAGCAACACTATCGAACGGTATAATAATACAGGGTGTGATTTTTTTTTCAACATCAGCGGTTTCGATTCCTGACCAGGATTTTTGATTTTTCTAAAATCCAATGATGCAGTTTTAGTTTTCGTCAAAATCGGCCTCGAGACTCCTTTCAACGTTTTTCGATATTCCTCATAGTTTCGAAAGTAGCTATCCACGCCCAGTTGAAAAATTCACCCTGTATATGTATGTTGGGCTCTTGGAGTTCCACATCAGCTGTTCCAGATCTTCAAATTTAATACGACAACAGAGAGTGCTCATCAGGCTGAACAACTCTTGCTAAGATGTTATTCCTATATATGTTATAGTGTGGCTGGGCTCTTGGAGTTCCACATCAGGTGTTCCAGATCCTCAAATTTTATACGATAACAGAGAGTGCTCATCAGGTTGAACAACTCTTGCTAAGACGTTATTCCTATATATGTTATAGTTCAGCTGGGCTGTTGAAGTTCCACATAAGGTGTTCCAGATCTTCAAATTTATTGTCTTAGTAGAAAATGCTCATCACGTGAAACAATTTTTGCTATGGTACCATTTTTGTATCTCTTATAGTTTAGCTGGTCTGTTGCGGTTCTGCGCCAGGTGTTCAAGTTTCCAAAATAAATTATAGCCTATGTCCTGGCCAGACTTGTTACCTATACAACAAAAAAAGAATCATTCAAATTCGTCCAGTAGTTCCGAAGATTAGCGTGTACAAACAAACAGACAAACAGACAAACAGACACACAGACACACAGACAAACAGACAATTTTTTTTTTTTCGTTTCGTGCTCTTTTACTGTTTCTGAATCCCCCTCAAATATTATTTTTTTAATTTATTCAATGTACAGACACAGTTTTTTTTACTGTTTTATTATATGTATAGATAAGTGTTTTAGTCCGATTTTGAGGTAAAAAAAAATTTATTTATTTATTTTAGCCATCTCAGTCAACCTTGGCAATGTCAAATTTTTATTCATTTCTAAACACCTTATGATATTGATTTTTCTTTCGACAGACAAACCTTTGTAATTTGTGACACAGGCATTAATCTATGTAAAATATTGAAAACCCACACTGATGTTCATAATCTTGTCTTTTCCAGAAAACTGCGAGGTTCCCACAATGTTGCGCTGGCGATGGTCACGCTATTAGAGAACATTATCAGTGATTCACAAAATGCTACAGCCTTGTGAGTACCTACAGGAAAATCTATATTACTATTATAAAGCAGAAGAGATTGTTTGTTTGGTTGAACACACTAATCTCAGTAACTACTGGTTTGAATCGTAAAATTCCTTAAGTGTTGGATATCAAGGGCTTCATAACGTCGCGGTACAACCAATAGGATCCTTGCAGCTGGTGTGAAACCACAGGAAACAGCTAGTGAAAAATATATTTGCTGTTATAAAATAGACTGTCGATCTTATGAAGACCACAGGATCTCGCTGGATGCAAGCCCCTTCCGACCGGTCCTATTAGAAATCTATAGGAGAGGGGCCTATGCCCTTGTCGTTGAGCTCCTAGTGTTATAAGCTTAGCCACACGATAACTGAAAAATGCTTGCACTGACTGGACAGGTCCACTCAAATCTGTGTGGTTCTTTCTTCAAAAGACCAACTCAGACATTAACCTACATGGTTCTTGTATACACTACAAATGTAATGTCTGGACTTAGAGACAGTGACCTCTGAGTTTGTTTCGGCTGTTTCTTCTCGGAGTAGTCAGGTACGAAACACCGGCCTCATCTAGTTATAAAAAAAAGTGTTTTGACTTGTGAAAGTGTTTGCGAAAACCTATTTGCAAAATAAATATAATTTATCATTTGATCTGTCTATTTTTTGGTTTTTACCTGGCAACTCTAGCTGGATGCAAACCGCTTGCAACCGGTCCCATTAGAAGTCTATATAGGGGAGACTTATGTTCAGCAGTGGCCGTCCATAACGATGATATTCCTTGCTTACAGTGAACTGTGTGGTGTGGTGAGGGCGGCTGGTCGACGTGTGATGAGCGCGCTACCCTTTGAGCTGGTCGCTGCTAATGTTGCACGGAGGATACTCCGGGCCATCCGAGATGAAAATAGGGCGCATGCTAACCAGGTAAATAATTCTTTTAAAGGCATTGAGCTATTATTACTATGTATAGAGACGACACCACGCATCACCACCGTGTCCCATCCAGGATGAGTGCGCGCGCCTAGAGCACGCCACAGAGCTGTCAAAAAATTGAATGAACTTGTGCGCGTGCACTCATCCTGGATGGGACACAGTGGTGATACGTGGTTTCGTCTGTAGGTATACGTAGTAATAATAGCTCTATGTTTAAAGGTGCAAGAATGACGTTTTCTGTTTTTTTTTTGTTCCTACACCTTTATGAAATTGGAAGGTTGTATTCGTGATTTTGATGATTATAATTCTGTAACTACATACGTCTTACAGCCGCGGATAATATTTTAATCAACATACAATCTAGTACTGGCCTGCAAATTGCAAAAAACGTAAGTAATTTTGAATTTCGCGGGCTGGTTGGAGCATTCCCCTTAAATTCTTTTTATTTTCCGTTGTACGTCTGTGATCACGAAATAATAGGGTAGTTAAAAAAATAATTAGTCCGAAAGATAGCTTATCAAAAAACTATTAAACCCGTATTTTTTCTTTTGTTACGTAAACCAAAATTGACGAAGATACAACGCTTCTAAAAATCACAAAACGTCACTCGGTCGGTACTATTTTACAGGCTTTATGACGTCACAAGCCTTCTCTGCCGAATTTCGGAGCGTTTTATCTTAGTCAACATTTATTTATTTGAAAACACAAAAAAATACATGTTACTGGGCCTTTTTGGCCCAGCCGTGAGACCTGTGAGACACACAAAAATTTTTTTTTTTTTTTCTTGTGTTAGATATAGGTTTTTTATTTCTATTATTTTTTTGTGTTCATCTTTTACTTTGAATGTGTGTATATCGTGGCCCCCTTGCGCCAAATAAATGATTTTTCTTTCTTTCTTTCTTTAAGTTCATTATTTTTGAATACTCTAACTGACGGACTGAAAAGATTTTCAATTTATTTATGTAGTAAACTACCCTATTCTTGCAAGTAAAAGACACACTTTCCGGTTTCAGATTGACCTTGTTTATCCCTTTTTTTATCATGGTAAAATCATCAAATGAGTCCTCAAGCATTACTGCTTCGTAGAAGGATTTGTGTCTCTAATCATCCACCGGCGTGTTACCCATTACTCGCCGTCCGACCTGCCCACGGACTGAGCACATAGCGTATTCAATTCCTCTACAGGGAGAAATTGAATACGTGTTGTCAAGAAAACATATAAAATAGCAAATGTGAAATTAAAAAATAATTGATCAGTGTTACGCTATGAACGGCAACGTTTAATAACATGAGTACTCGACGATTATTGAGCACTGCGATGAGTGGGACGAGATTTTTTGATACTTTAATTTTTCTTACATTTATTTTGCATATTAAATGCTGGAATACCAATAATTCGTACTTAAATAAAGCTAATAAAATCAATGGACCTTTTGAAAACGATTATCGCGTATTATTTTACTTAGATTATTGAAAAAACAGTTTATAATTACTATGTTACTGTAACTGAAGCTCCCATATCATTTTGTCGCATTTATTCAAATTCACCCTGTATATTTTCTACAGAGTGTAGAAGCGTCAGGAGAGAGTCTTCAACGTCTGGTACTAGCAGCAGGGGCTCGGCGAGCAACGCTGGGATCTGCACAACAAGATCTTAGAGAACCACTGAGGGATCATATAGCTGAGGTAAGTAGTACAACCAATGGCCCATCTGGCTTCTTGACAGGCCTGTTGGTCTAGTGGTTAGTGACCCTGACTGCTATGCCGGAGGTCGTGGGTTCGATTCCCACTCAGGATTAATGTTTGTATGATAAGCACGATCATTTGTTCTGTGTCTGGGTGTAATCTAAATTTAAGTATGTAACTCTAAGGTGACTGACTGACATAGTGATCTATCAACGCACAGCCCAAACCACTGGACGGATCGAGTTGAAATTTGGCATGCAGGTAGATGTTATGACGTAGGCATCCCCTAAGAAAGGATTTTGATCAATTCTATCCCCAAGGGGTTAAAATAGGGGATGAAAGTTTGTATGAAACTTTGTCAATTTGCAAAAAAATATTGTTAAGTTCCGACATTAACTCGAACGAAGTCGCGGGCACAGCTAGTAATTACTATCATCATCATCATCAGCCTATAATGTTCCCACTGCTGGGACAGGGCCATAGGGCCTCTTCTCTGAGAGAGGGAGTGGGACATAATCCACCACGCGGGCCCAGTGCGTATTGGTAGATGTCACATGTCTTCGAATTTTTGGTTCTAGGACATGCCGGTTTCCTCACGATGTTTTCTTTCACCGTTTTGAGAGCAATGGTGATGAAATAAATTACACAAAGTAATGGGCCTTGCGGGGTTCGAACCCACGACCTACAACTCGTCAGTCGGGACCGATACCACTGGGCCACCACTGCTCTCCTCAGTGCTTAGTACCAGCTCAGTAATTACTATAGTGTCCAAAAATAATGGATACGTATTTTTCTTATGTAACCATTTTGCAACGAATTCTCACCAGGTTTCTTCTTTATAATCCCCACAGCTTCGAGGCGAGCTAGAATCCAGCATATCCAGCATATGTGGCCAGGCTAAGGAGCATGTGAATGGTGACGAGCTGATCCTCACGTACGGCTCCAGCGCCATCGCTGAGAGGTTCCTCAGGGCGGCGCCCCACACCAACTATAAGCTTATCATAGCTGAAGGGGCGCATCAGAGCGAGGTAAGTACTACTATAGGTGATCATCATCACCCAACGACGATCAGAAGCGTGCAGTGGAATACAGCCCAAGGTAGGCAAGCACTGCTTTTTCAGATACTCAAAAAATATTATACTAGCGGAGGTCATTAAGCCTCTGAGAATCTTAACACCGCGATTCACAAAAGCGCGTCATCAGCGCAACGCCATCTAGTAGTGAGTGGTGGAACCTTCTTTATGAATCAATGGAGACAACGCGTAGTGTTCTGGTTGGTAAATAGATGGCGCCAGTGGTTCCATATTAAGGTTTGTTACATATTAAAATAATTATGTTTAGACAAATAGGTAGTGTTCGTTTAATATATGAGGATGAAAAGTAAGTAAAAGTTTAGTGTAGAACATAAAAAACAAAAACATAAATGCAAGAACTCACCAAACTCTCATCTAAGCTTATCACAATATTCATTGTTTATTCAACAAAGATTCGATGATTTGGGCCTATTTCATACGTTCTGCTTGTTTTTATAAGATGAATTATCATGTTTCCGGGTTATTCTAGCTTCAATCTTATAATTAAACGAAGAATTCGAATATTTACTGCTTTTATCTTCGAACACAGACATTATCACCACCGGTTTAAGAACACATAAACAAAACACTTAACCTCACTAATTTTCAAAGTAAACTTAAACACTCGTGCAAAAACAAACCAATAGGTAACTGATTTAATCACACTACGCTAGTTTCAATAACTTTTTAGTGATCTTTTCGTATGAATTGTAAACAAACATTATGACTTCCAAAATATTAATCTGCCAGGTTACTGACAGTACCGTTTTGGGGTTGCCAAAACACATTTTCTCAATTCCCGAAAAACAAAAGCGAAGTTTCAAATAATTCAAATAAGTAGTTAAAAATCCTTGGATAAACAATAAAAAAACCATACAGTTTTTACTTCCATTTTTAGTTACTCAAACTTTTTTGGTAGGTGCAAAAATGGCAATATCCTCTTGATTTTTTTACCATTAAAATAAAAGAAAGGAAATTTTCAACAAAATTGCCACCCTGGAATTCATTCATACTTTCAGCCAGCCAATAGCACGGTTTTAGGCCAGGTCTATGCCCCGCCTATATTTTGCGCTCATTTTACATGTGTGCAGTTCATATACACGGCCGCGCACTTATACAGCACGTGATTTATCAATGGACTTTAGGCAATCTTACTACGAATGTAGTTAGGAGTAAAATTCTCGTCAAACGGCGGTTGTGAAAGTTGCTATGAGATTTTTAATAGGAGTTTTCACTTTTTTAATGTTTTGTTTTATTTTATAACCTAGTTCCAATAAATGCTTTTGTTTTATTTGTACGTTGTTATGCCAAGCTAGGCTTTGCCTAATTGCCTCTATGAAGGAACCGCGCCTGACGACGATATATAACTCCGCATGCACGATCTAAGGAACAAAAACTATTCTGTCAACTCGCTGAGGTACTACGTAAGCGAGGGGGACGGGGTACTGCGTTGTGATTGGCTAACTCAAGGTCTGTTCTGTCAAGGTATGTTTACGGCTCACAGGAGTGCTCGAAATAAGACGGATATAAGACTTTTTTTGTCTAGTGTGTTGACAGACATCGGTCGCCTGTTATTAGGAGTCTAGTAATATATCGTCTTTGGTTGACCAATACGTAACGTGTACTTCTACCCAGACCCATGACTTGGGATTGGGCAGACAACTAATTTATGACTACTTTTGTTACCTGTAATAGCAATTGTATGTGTGAAAATAAATAAATTTCTTATATTTTTCAGAGTCACGCCATGGCTCATCGTCTGAGCGCGGCCGGTGTTCCCGTCACCGTCATCAGCTCAGCGTCTATCTATGCTGTCATGTCCAGAGTTAACAAGGTAAGTTTTATGCATAACTAGCGGCTTCGTGTTACAAAAAATGTGATAAATGAAGAACCGCTCGTCCGATTTTGTGCAAACTTCACATAAACCATCTACTAAATAGTCCGAACAAAGCCTAAACATTTGGTTTGGATAGGTGAGCCCGTTCTTCAGTTATAAAGTTACAACGAAAAGTGGCGTTGATTTTTATATATTCATTATAGATATTTTTTATAAATACCCGCGCCTCTCCGTATTTCGTATGGGAATAATTAACACCAATTAATCCACCATTTTCATCATCAAATGAGTCCCACCCAGGGTGGGACGGGACTGTAAGACTTGTACTGGCTCCTCACTGTGACCCCGGAACATAAAGGGCTAATGAAGAACACCGTGGATTTTAGTCAGTACAAGTCTGACAGTACCTCCCGCCCTGCCCGGGGTGGGAGGTCTCATTTGATGATTCTACCACGTAAAAAAAAAAAAAGTCTTGTACTGACTAAAATCCAAGGTGATCCTTCAATAGCCCTTTACATTCCATGGTCACGATTACCAGATAAGACAGTCCCGCGACCCCGGCAGTCTTTCGCCCTCTAAAGCTCCCGTCGTTTTGCTGACAGCTTTTTGAGGCGCGCCTGGAACACCCGGACATCGTTCATGATCGGACGGCAAGTCACCTATTACTCTCCATGCCCGTATTAAGTTCCCTTTTTTAATGTTTACAGGTCGTAATCAGTGTAAAAGCGGCAATGGGAGGTGGTGCAGTGTTGGCGGACGCAGGATTAGCAGCTGTTACTCAAGCAGCCAGACATTATTGTGTACCGGTAGGTTTTATATTAGAATACTTTAAATTCTAGGCTTTTCTTTAAGGTTTCGTTCCTCAAAAAGAAAAATTACGGTGATGCGCCATCGTTATAATACCCAGGGGCCTTAGTCAAACAGCATACGACAGTAAACGACAATCGTTATCGTTCATCAGTCACCAATACATTTTCAACTTTATACCCCAGCGCGTAAAGTTGAAAATCTATTGAAGTTCACAGATCGTTTTCGTTTGTTTCGTTCGATATCGTTCAGCAGTTTTAATAGATTTTCAACTTAACGCGCTGCGGTATAAAGTTGAAAATGTATTGGTAACTGATGAACGATAACGATTGTCCTCTGCTGTCGTATGCTGTTTGACTAAAGCCCCAGACTCGGAACAAGTACTTGCAGATCATATAAGTATTTGTTTCGTGTCGGGATTGATCCCGCGACACGTTGCGCAGCAATCCGTCGCTCAGCCACTGTGCCAACCGGTTCGGTACCCTTAGTGCGATTGTAATTGTCTAGTTTTCTAAATTTTAATTTAATTACAGGTTCTAGCCTTAGCGCCTCTCTACAAGCTGTGTCCGTTACACGACGTCACTCATTTCAACGCGTACGGAGCGCCAAACACTGCCCTACCTTATGAGTAAGTTACTGCAAAAAACTGCTTTTCTAGCATGTTAGAATCATCAAATGAGTCCGCGACCCCTGGTGGGGCGGAAAGGACTGTCAGACTCTTACTGACTAAAATTCCGTGTTCCTTCGGATGCCCTTTACGTTCCGGGGCCACGGTATCCTGAGTCAAGAACAACCCGCGACCCTAGCAGGCATTTGGCGCGAAACATGACGCGCCACCGACCCGGGCTTGGTCCTTGGTCGGACGGCGAGCTACCCATTACTCACCGTCAGGCTATTCTCATCATCCCAGGGTGCACCCGAAAAACTGTTCTTCCCCCCGGACGTATCCGAAAGGGAACTCCAGTCCACGGACGCACGTGGAGGTTTCCTGTCTTAGCACTCCTTGGGGTCTCGCTAAGGGATAAAATCCGGAATGAGGTCTTACGGCATAAGACCAAAGTTACAGAGTTCAAATCTGTAGCAAGCTGAAGTGGCAATGGGCTGGTCATGTCTGCCGCAGTACCGACGATAGGTGGAGTAGGAAGGTTCTCGAATGGAGACCGCGTGTAAGTAAGCGTAGGGTGGAACCCCCCGGCAAGATGGACCTGAAGAAGTTAGCTGGATGAAAAAAGCAGGAGATCGTGCGCTGTGGCGCTCCTTGGGAGAGGTATGTCCAGCAGTGGACTGCAATAGGCTGAAATGATGATGTACAAGTTGTCTAACGACATCTCGTTCTTTAACGGAACTATTCACGCTTTATGACGTCATGGTCGGCCTATATAATAATAATATAACTTTATTTCAGACACAGAGATCCATATTTTTGACTTAAAGACTAAACATAAAATACACATAGAAAAACACATTACAATAAAAATAAAAAAAAATATAAGGAGCACAAAGTTAAATACAGACAAGGAACGATCATACATGAGTTATTTGTACCCATCTGCCATACGCAACAGTTGTCACAAGCCTGTCAGCCAATCCACTAATAATAGTATTTTTACACTTATCAACTCTGGACATGAATGACGCTATCCTTTTCCTTTGGATGGCATTAAACGAGTCGATTCTATATGAATTCCCTGCCGGAGTCTGTACATATTTCCTGATAGTTACAACCTTGTGGTCTTCAAGTCAAGAGTGAATATGTTACTTCTAGATAAGCGTGCTTCACCGACGACCACATCATTGATTACCATCAGGCGAGATAGTATTTACGACGACCGGACAAAAGCCTAGGATTTTTTTTGTGCATTTTAACAAATTTTGTCATTTTTTAATCTAGGTTATACAAAAATCAGACCATTGCAATGCTTTTTCAGCTAGATATTGCCTATCATGATTGTCACTATTTCGATGGCGCAGCCATGGAGTCTTCTCTTCCTCCTCTCTTCTTTACCATTAAAAAAAAAGGCTTGGACGAGACGACGAGTAACGGGTGGCAAGCCGTCTGATCAAGGACCAGCCTCTCAATCAAGGAGCTAAAACCTTTCTTTTTTTCCTCAGACGCCACGAGATTGCTAATGACAACATGCATGTATTGGCGCCGAAGTACGACTTCGCGCCGCCCGACCACATCACCTTGTTCATCACCAATCTGTAAGTATCATCACCAGCTTATACATACACTTTTTTTTTTAAACCTATATTGTGTCCACTGCCGGGCAAAGGTCTCCCCCATAACCTTCCACTCTTCCCTTTGTGCGGCTTTCTCCGGCCAATCACTTTTAAATGCGTCTAGATCGTCACGCCAGCGTTTTCTAGGCCTCCCTCGACAACGACGCCCATCAGGCACCCACTGCGTAACGACTCTAGCCCAGCGATCCCTATACATATACTTGTTATAGAACATTTCTGGAAATGATAACAGCTTTGATATAAAAAGAGAAAGAGACGAAAAATGCATTTACAAACCTGACGAAAGATGTAGTTCTAATTTTCACCACGTGCATGTAGCGCCATTTGCAAAGTCGCGCCATTTTCATATAAGAAACTTCAAAAATTGTTGCGCCTTTCACACTGTTGGAAAAATGTGTTGAAAATATTGTATGACACACATTTACAAACTCGTGACTATGGTAAGCCCTCAACTTCGTTTCGGGCTTACATTCGTCTACTCGTTTGTAAAAACCAACTTACCGCACTAGTATCATAATAGTTATTTATGATACTAGTGCGGAAAGTCGGTTTCATACAATGTTTTTCAACACATTTATCCATATTAATATCAGATTCCTCCCTTGAACTCAGATTAGTCGCAACAATTTTTGAAGTTCCTAATATGAAAATGGCGCGACTTTGAAAATGGCGCCACATGCACGTGGTGAAAATTAGAACTACATCTTTCATCTCATTTACTCTTTAGTATTAAAGTGAGACAACGAATTGAGCAAAAGCTCTTCCAAGGAGGTTTGATCAGTCAGGTTGTTTATTCTCCTATTGTGAAACTCTTTGGTGGATTTTTTTTATTTTTTTTTGAAATTAACAAAAAACCGTAAAGAAAACGCACGCTGCTCTACAAGGGGGCGTGCGGTAAAATAGGTACTTAGGTGAGAGTACCTATTTTACTGGGTTGGGTTTCACTGGATTTTACTGTATTTTACAAGTTTTTATTTAGTTTCCCTTGTCCCGCTTTTTTATTAACTTGCTTTTAAAATAAAGTATTTAATGATTACTTGTTTTAAACATTATTTTTTGTTTATTACAGTGGTGGCAGTTCTCCATCGTACATGTATCGTTTGTTATCAGAACTCTACGATCTAAACGACTACACACTGTAGCCGATATCGTGTAACTTCGGGGGAGTTCGTGCGATATCGGGCGATTTCGTAAACTATTGAGGGATTTTGAGCGATATCGGATGACTTTGTTAAATATCGGGGGATTTCGTAGGACAGGGTTTTTCAACCTGTGGGTCGCAACCCCCTGGGGGGTCGTAAAGCTACTATAGGGGAGTTGTAAAAGATTGGAAAAGCTACTAGCATTTAAAAAAAAAAACAATTAAGTCTAAGAAGATATACTTAGGCGCTCCCTCACCGCGTGCATTCACCTTAATAATGTATTTATCCGGAATCTAATTAAGAAAATGAGTAACTGTGTTGGATAGGATACTTATTTATTTGTCACAAAATAAAATATATGAAAATCCAATGGGTAGGGGGGTCGCGAAATATTTCTTCATACTAAAGGGGTCGTGCTATGAAAAAGGTTGAAAAACCCTGTCGTAGGATATCGGATGACTTTGTGCAATTTTTTGCGATGTCAAACGTCCTCGGGAGGGATCCCTTGCTGATGACGCGACGCGACGCAATTCGACCGATTCCAACTACAAATGAAAATCATCCTTACCACTACGACATATGACATAAAACGTGCGGTTATCTACGAGTACATGAAAAACAAAACACGCTCGCCACGACGACGTAAGTCAGTCGAATTGTATCATTATATCGTAGTAGCAAGGACGATTTTCATTTTTAGTTAGTAGAAATTGCAAATCGCGTCATGAGCTAGCTCTTTGAGACGTCCTGCGACTCTGCGATATCGGACGACTTGCTAAGGCCGCTGTACACATTGGGCCAAAGTATTTGGCCAGCATTTTGGGCCAAAATAATGAATTCCAAATGTCGCTGTTTAGCAACGACGATATATTACTAGACTCCTAATAACAGGCGACCGATATCTGTCAACACATTAGGCAAAAAAGTCTTATATACGTCTTATTTCTCTCACTCCTGTGAGCCGTAAACATACCTTGAGACAGAACAGACCTTGAATTAGCCAATCACAACGCAGTACCCCGTCCCCCTCGCTTACGTATTACCTCAGCGAGTTGACAGAATAGTTTTTGTTCCTTAGATCGTGCATGCGGAGTCTAGTAATATATCGTTGTTGCTGTTTAGTCGCATTGGGCCAACGTGTGACCACTGTATGCGAAGCACGCCAAGATCCTTTTATTGGTGCACGAATACCCGACAACTTTCAGTTGGCCGGCCAGTATTCCCGCCAACTACCAACATACCGCCAAGTAGGTCTGTACTCGCTGGCACAATGTGTACAGCGGGCTCTAGATATAATAATAAAAGGTGTTAGACATTGAGCTATTATGACTACGTATAGAGACGACACCACGTCACCACCATCCAGGATGAGTGCACGCGCCTAGAGCACGCCACAGAGCTGTCAAACAACTGAATGAACTTGTGCGCGTGCACTCATCCTGGATGGGACACAGTGGTGATGCGTGGTGTCGTCTCTATACGTAGTAATAATAGCTCAATGGTGTTGGATAATTTTACTGAAATTGAAAACTTGATATGAATTAAATTCTTTAGTCTTTTGGGGACTTTCAAGTACAAATCTTTAAATTGTATAGAAACTTCACTTATGTCATGTTTTTATTGATATTAGATGTTTTGATGATGCGATGATGTCTGTGAAGTTTTTCAATTGATTTGGAGGAGCTCGTTAAGCCGTGATTGCCAAGGTTGGTTGATGGGTGACCATCTGTCATAGCGAGTTTCCTCCGTGCCTCGGAAAGCACGTAAAGCCATTGTTCTCGGCTGTCATTTGTAGATCTTTGACAGTCGTCACTATCAGTTAGAAGCTCTAAAGTCTGACAACTAGTCTTACCATGGAGTATTGTGTTCTAGTTACTGGGTTGTGGCGTACCACTTATAAAAATCGAATAGCTAAACACTAATTGACAATGATCGCATGTAACTTATCCATCTTATTGCATTTGCTCATGACGTATTGCGATTCAATTTGACCGATTTTGTCGCCGATAAAACAAAAAGGCGCTGCTTTGGATAGATAGACTGCGGAAAGCGAGTAATGTGTGACTCGTCGTCCGATCATGGACTATGCCCGGGTCGACGGCGCGTCGTGTTCCACGCGCGCCTAAAAGAGCTGTCAGCAATATGATGGGGGACTGAAGACTGACCCTTTAGAGGGCCAAAGCCTGCCGGGGTCTCGGGACTGCCTAAAGGTAACCGTGATCCTGGAACGTAAAAGGCTATTGAAGGACACCGTGGATTTTAGTCAGTACAAGTCTGATAGTCTCTTCCGTCCTGTCCGGGGCGGGAGGACTCATTTGATGATTTTACCACGTAAAAAAAAAGTCTGTGCAACATATGTTACGACAGTAGTAAGTAGAAATTACAAATCACGCCAACCAAATCAATCCGTCTAAATGCTCCATTAGAAAAACTAGTTGTCCTACTTTTGAAGTTTTTTCAATTTATAGAAGAGAAAGTTTATATCAAATGTTTTATTCATAATGCTCGAAAAAACTTGTTTTCTTTATTAGTAAAATTTATCTACAGCCATAAAATTACTTCCTTTGTAAATAATATTGTATAATATACGTATTTTATACAAAATTTGTTGTTTTTTTATTCCCTCTATATATCAAAGTCAAATGCTTTTCGTTAGTCTCGCTAAAACTCGAGAACAACTGGACCGATTGGGTTATTTTTAGTTATTCTTTTTGGAAGTCCAGCAGGGCTATTGGCTAACCGGTGGGCTGGCATAAGTGGATAGTTACTGGACACCTCTAATTTTATCGATTGTTATGCGGCTAAGTTGAGGAGTGCCTCTAGAGCAGTGGTTTGACCTTTTAGTCATGAGGGACCATTTTACCAAATGTTTGTCTTGCCGGGGACCAGCCAGTTGGTTTTCATTACTACAACAAGCACAATTTTATTACTAGCACTCGTTTATTTATTGTTTAGCAAAATTGTAATAGTTACAGATTTTAATTTTATGTGATTTTTGTGACTGCATAATCTTTACTAACTTCTGAATTCTTGGTTCAGTGCTACTCAAAGCTAAACGCATGTCGGCAGTGGCATCCAACCGATTTCGATGCTTGTTCGCGTCACGCCACATATTATAAGGATGGCTTCGCGGACCACTTGGAATGCCTCCAGGGACCACTAGTGGTCCGAGGACCACCGGTTAAGAACCACTGCTCTAGAGCGTTATAATAGTTGCTTAGAGGGAACACTGCTCATGAGCAGTGTTTTAAACGGAGAGGTGTCCAGTAACTATCCACTTATGCCAGAGTGTCCCAGCGGTTAGCCAATAGCGCTGCAAGGAAGGGAGGTATAATATTATGATAAAAAAAAACTCTGTGGCGGTACGATGCTTGCCGGTTCAGCTAATAGAGTATAAAGAAAAAATGTACATTTCAGTCTTCTTTTGTATTCCTGGTGGCCCACAAGCCCGTATTGTCGCCATTCAGGATTTTTAGGAATGGCCACCTTCCTTCAGACTCAAGTCGTCACTGGACACGGTTGTAATGTAAGCAAAGCTAGCGAAGGAGGAGGAGGAATACGTGAGGAAGTAGACTACCTCCACCTCACGAGCTAGCCGCCGCGGAAGATGCCCAGGGCTTCGGACGTCGTACGGGTACCTTATTCGAACAAGGACCAGGGGCCTTACTCTTGAAATCAATACCAATCTCGATCGTATTCCAATTCGATCCCGTTTCAATTTTTTAACACTACATCGCTGTACAGTCAGCGTAGGCCTTCCACTAGGTGGACCGACGACATCGTGAGAGTCGCGGGCAACTGATGGATGCAAGTGGCGGTCTAAGGGCGAGGCCTATGTTCAGCAGTGGACGGCTTCCGGCTGATGATGATAATGAATATGATATACTTACCTATAAATTTATATAGATTTAAACCAATTTCCAAAAAGGTGTTGTGTTTTGGAATAACTAAATATGGCCTCAATTTTCTTATGAATTTGTGACATGTCCCACGACGCCACAATGTAAATTATATCGCCCTGTTTCCGTTATCTTCAAAGAATACATAAACTATATTTAAACGTTACGTTAGTTATCGTTAACTAACTAGCAATTAGGTTGCTCGACCGAATTAGATAAAACCACACAGCGAATGGCCAGTAATTAGCGCCATTTTGGTCGTTCAAAAATGGAATATGATGCCATTTTTAAAATTGAAAGAAGATTATTTTTATTCGCGATATTTTTAAATGCTGTTTGCTTTTGGCCCCGCTTAGAGAGCCAAATTCTGCCGGGGTCGCGGGACAGTCTCAGCAGGTAACCGAGACCCTAGAACGTAAAGGGCTTTTGAAGGATCACCGGGGATTCTAGTCAGTAAGTCTGACGGACTGTCACCCAGGATGAATGAGTCCTTCATTTGCTGATTTTACCACATTATAAATGCTTGCTTTTTTGCTTGCCTCTCGCGCGTTCCATTTTTCTACCCATATCACCTTTCACGCAGTTAATCCATCATTTCTTTGGACGTGACCATTAGTTTTTTACCTTTTTTTACATAAATTGGGCGCTTGGTACCCCCCCGGGGAATCTATTTACCATAAAAATCACGTTTGGTGAATCAGGTGAAATACCGTAAGTTTAATAGCAGTGCCCGTTATAACAGCAACCATTCCGCTTCTGTTGCAAAATAAGACGAAATTAAGTGAAAGTTGGTCTCGCTGTTGTGTCATCACGAAAATAGCATCGTTGCATGGGACAGCCGCCATCGCGACCGCTAAACACGCACACCGCGCCCCAAACAGCACCCGAATAACACCAACTCGCTCGCTCCCATTGGCAGAAGAGAGACACCAACACGTGGCCCACTCGTTGCTAACTTCACACTGCACTATGTGCGTCATGTTGGCTGCATTATAATAACAATGGGCGGGGTCTTTGGTGTTGGCAGCGCTGTACCGCTTTACGATGCTAACTGTCTAACATGAATAGAAAACGATTCAGCTGAATGCAGCGCTATAAAATAGCGTAGGCACGAGTTGTGTAAACTTTTTTTAATGAGGCTTACGTATCGGTCGTCCGGACTGGGCGCATAGCGTTACATTATCTCTGATTTTTTCTTGAAACTGTCTGGTTTTTGTCGTTCCTAAGTTCTTTTTCGTTGTGGAAAAACTGTTTTGTGTTTCAAGTGCGTGTTTTGTGAGATTGTGATATGCGCCAGTGCGTGACGACCGAGGCGAGATCACCAAGCCTGATTCACATTAATTATGTGAGCGGTGACGAACCATTTTAAGTGCGCGATAACACGCCCGTTGTTCTCGGACATCCAGGACATTTTATTATTAGCTTGTGAAGAACTCAAGTGCGCTACATGTGTGCCGCTAATATAAAATCAATACTGGGTGAACTGTTAATCCTTACCGTGCTATGAACTGCGTTATCCCTCAGCAATTTATTCTTTGTCGTTAATTATTAGTATCCAGAAGTATCATTTACTTTTCTAAAGCCATTTTGTAACAAAAAAATATTTTATAACAAAATGCAAAACTTGGCGGTCGTTTTTGAATTTAGTGCGTGGTGCGTCCACTAGGCAGCGCTGCTCACATAAAGACTCCGTGCGCTTGCGTGAGCTCAGTCCGCGCGAGCTTCGCGTCGTTGCAGTAGGTTCCAAAACAAGACCGTAGGGCTCCGTGGGAGTCCTAGAGTTAAATCAAATTTTAAATATTTCCCGTGCTTTGTAAAAGTGTCGCAGTGCAGTGTGTCAGTGTTGTGTTGTTCTGTGATAGTGTCGCGGTGCGGAGCGCGCGGCTCCGTGGTGTCAGCACGGATCAATAACCCAGGGAATTATGGCGCAGAGGATATGAGCCAGGGGGGCTCACGGAGACCCTATTCGCGCGGGGGCCCGCGGTGGCACCCGCGCTACAAGGATTACTGGGACTACGAACAAAACTATAGGTACAACACTTTTTTTTACGTACAATTTGACAGTCACGTTTCAACTTTTCAAATCGTGTTTATCAATTTTTCATGACGAATGCACTTCGTTACTACATTTCCACATTGACAAATGCACGTACAACAATACGTTTGATATTTTGTACACATCAACCCAGGTTTTATGTTTACGTAACTCCAAATGTGACGTAAACTTCTGAAGGCTCGTTTTCTGTAATTTACGGCGTTAATTCGACGGAAAGTGTTTTTGTCGCGTTTTTAATAATTTTCGTAAATGTTTTACGGAATAACAGCTCGTTAGAAACGTTTGGAAATTAGTTAGAAGTCGTTTAAAATCGATAGTTGTTTTGCTAATGTCCCCAATGCTGGGACACGGGTCACTACGCGAGAGTAAGTGGGCCGAAATACACTCTGTACCAAAATGTGCTAATTTTCCCTTTCAATAATTTATTGTGTGAATTTCCTTCATGGGATATAATTCTGGAAATTAACTGTGTTTCATAGAATATGCCAATAATTTAGTAAATATTTTTCTAATATATTAGTCATCATGAGTTGTGCAAATAAAACAATAACTTTTAAGAGAAGTGTGTTTCACCATCAATCTTTTCGCTAACCATTATATGAGATGGAGGTCAAGCATGAACTTATTGTAAAAGAAAACCAAAAAACTTCAGCAAGACTAAGAGACCGTAAACACATTTTTTTTAATATTCTCCTTGAGAACATAAATTTTTCATTATTATTTAAAAAATCCTTAGAAATGCCATAAATTTACATGTCTATAAAATTTAACAAATACGTAAACCTCTACCAAAATGAAGGGTATGGTTGCTTGCTACCTCAGAATTTACTTTGACTAGAAGTGCTTCAGAAAGGCCTGATGAGTATGTAGTACTGGGTACCCGCCATGCTTGTAAGACCAGATGTATATAAATGTGGATAAGGCAAAAAGAGTATGTAAGGATCATAGCAGGTAGACTAGTATACTGTAGTTTCTGCCTACCACCACAGAAAGAAGACGTCAGTTTATTTATTTGATTTTGAACTGAATTTTAATTAAATTCTGATTTTATTATTTTTTAATTTAATTTATCTATTTGTTATTAATTTTAATTCAATTATAATTTTTAACCAACTTCAAAAAAGAAGGAGGTTATCATTCTATTTGTTTCTAATTTTAATATTGTTGTAAGTACCCTATGGGCCACGATGCCTGAGAATAAAGATATTTTAATTTAATATGTCATGTAGTGTACAGCTTTGAAGAGCAGTGCCATGCATAGATGGTATTCAAAAAAAATTACCTTGCAATATTGCTAATAGAATTGCTAATCAATTATTTAATCTATCACTTGAGCAATAAAATGAAATATATCATTTAATGATTTTTATCATTATGACTATAATGATGTTGCTAAAATGACATTTTAGGACATAAAATAGTATATGAATAAAACCAGAAATACCCACTATGACCACATAATCATTATGTATTTAACTTTGAAGTACATAAAGAGATTCCAAGAGGCCATATTCAAAGTACATAATAGATATATAATTTCTTAGAAGCCATTGTAATTATTTACACCATCATGTCATTATGTTGGTAACATGACTTTTCTAAGATTGCTGTATACAACAACAATATATTACTAGACTCCTAATAACAGGCGACCAATGTCTGTCAACACATTAGGCAAAAAAGTCTTATATCCATCTTATTTCGAGCACTCCTGTGAGCCGTAAACATACCTTGAGACAGAACAGACTTGAGTTAGCCAATCACAATGCAGTACCCCGTCCCACTCACTTACGTAGTACATCAGCGAGTTGACAGAATAGTTTTTGTTCCTTAGATCGTGCATGAGGAGTCTATCGTCGTTGGCTGTATATCAGCTAGATAAATATGTTACTTGCATTTAGATTAAAAATTTCAGAGAAATGGTGACTATGATAAATTGTTTTAGGTAATTCTAGTCACAAGTGCTTTAGAAATGATAATTAGAGTTGACTAGAATTTTTCTTATCATGCAATTCCAAGTAATCTTTTACCTTTTAGCAAATCTTTAAATCTAGATTTAAATAAAAAATAATGCCTAACTACTTACTCAGCACAAAATTTCAGAAAGGCTGAATCAATTTGTTTCTAAGTTCAAGAATTCAAATGAATTAAAATTTCACATCCAAATTTTTTTTTTATTTCAATAGGAAATCTGATTAAGGACTCATCATCATCATTTTAGCCCAGTATCACCCACTATTGGTCGGTCTCTCCCTTTCTCTTTAGTAATTCTCAGTTCTGAGCATCTCTTATACATCTATTCCCTATGACTTTGACGATATTGTCAACCCAATGCACTTATGGAGAGCCCCTAAAGACTAAGTCGGAGGCTACTTAGTCTTTAGGGGCCATTTTAAACTCTCATTCATTCACTCATTTGATGATTTTAGAATGATGAAAAAAAATCAGTATTTCTTATATTTGGGCTATGCTTCTAATAATTCTTTCATGAAGTGAACCATTAGGAATAATGCTAAATGACAGTTTTTGAACCACCGACCGAATCAAGCGCAAACTTATTTTGTTTAATTTTTGTTGCTTTTTACTTCAAAAAATCATTTATATTTTTTTAAAAGTTAACACAAGCAGATCTATAAAATAGAATTAACCAAAGTGATGACTTTCACATACTTATATTATTTATCAAAGAAGATTTATCAATCTCCGCCAACACATAGATAAACAATATTAATTATATATTTTCACAATATCATTAACTATTCATATGAATCATCATGGATTAATGATTATCTGTACTTAGTAAGCCTACATGTCTGCCATGATATTTTATGACTTGCATTATTGCATAAAGTTAGGCAATGTCTTCTTAAAATTAGCGACTGCCTACAATCCGCCCCCTTTTTAAAGCTATGCGGTATAATATTTCTTCAAAATCATTACCCCTCTTACCCTTCTTTCTTTTAGCGTGGTAAAATCATCAAATAAGTCCTCCCGCCCAGCTAGGGCAGGACGGGAGGGACTGTCAGATTTTTACTGACTAAAATCTACGGTGTCCTTCAAGCGCCCTTTACTTTCTAGGGTTACGGTAATGAAATAAGTCCCGCGACACTGGCAGGCTTTGGCTCTCTAAGGAGAAGCGCCCGTTACCCCCCTAATCCTTACTCAGAATTTTTCCTAGAAAAAAAAGAAAATAGTATTTTTGTGCCTAAACCGTCGCTACATCCTCTCACGAACCTCCTAAATATTTATTTTATTCAATTTTTAGTATTTGTTGTTATAGCGGCAATATCTGTGAAAATTTCAACTTTCAACAAATATTCGTATGACCTACAAGTAATTGTTTTGGGTCTGGCTTATGTATTTCTATGTTTGTAAACGCACCCACGATACAGGAAGGAATTCCTAGTGTTGGGCAAAGGTTAAAAAAAAAAATACAGACAATGGACCGCTGAATCTTAGTAATAGAGTTTTTACCCAGGGCAGGGCGGGAGACACTGTCAGACTCGTAAATGTGCTCGTACTGACTAAAATCCACGGTGTCCTTCAATAGCCCTTTACGTTCCAGGGTCACAGTTATTAGATAAATCCCGCGACATTCCCTATTTACCTACGTCTCTTTGTGTACTAAATCCTAAAATAGTAATAATTATAAGTTGATCAACCTCATTTGCTGCCAACTCGTCCTCTAGACGTTTTATGTACATAGTATGTAAATAACATAGGTATATAATATAAATAATTGTGGCTGAGGTGACCCTGGCAATAGACGGAAGCGACTGCCGACCGCTAGTAGATGATACCACGAATCATAGATAAAAATAATTAAAGAATTGTTGATTTTAAGTTTTAATTAATTAATTTAATATTCCACAACTATCACACAACGCCATCTAGTCCTAAGCTAAGCAGAGCTGGTGTTATGGGTACTAGACAACTGATAAACATACTTTTAAATTTCTAAATGCATAAATATTATAGATAAATTACACCCAGACACAGTACAAATGATCGTGCTCATTACACAAACGTTTGTCCTGGGTGGGAATCGAACCCACGACCTCCGGCATAGCAGTCAGGGTCACTAAAAATTGTCAAAGTTCCAGTTTACTTTACGTCTCAAATACTGAAAACTCGTGCTAAGGGTACTGATCATATTCCTAACACCACATTGCGTTCCAAAACACAGATCACTGACGTTGCTAAAATGGCCGCTAAGCTGAAGTGGGACTGGACTGGTCACGTCTGCAGTATGCCCAATGAACTGTGGGCCAAAATTACCACTATGTGGAGCACTAACACAGCCAGAAGGCGTCGTGGCAGACCTCGCAGAAGATGGCGGGATGAGCTGGATAAAACTAACAACCAGTGGCTCACACTAGCCTTAGATCGAAATAGTTGTAAGTCATGGGGGCTTTGCCCAATAGTGTGATGATAAAGATTACAGTAACAATAGCGGGGATCGAATTTGTAACACAGCGCAGCAGTCCCATCACACAGGCCCAAACGTGCCGTTGAAATTATTCTTTCTACGCATATAACTTTCTAAATGACATTTCCTTTCAACATCGCACTCCTAATCTAACTTCTAGCACTCAATAGTCAACTAGTAATATACAACTTTAGTATCAACAAAGATAAGGCTCATAAGATTAACTATGTCGCATCGCATACTTCATAGAGCAGATAACCACGCCCTAGTCGACTCAGACCCCATTTTTGTTAGGCCCTTCGCACACAACGCGACGCAAGTCTCCGCAACCTTCATCGTCATTATCAGCGTATAAATGTTCCCACTACAGGGACACAGGCCTCCTCTGTGAGAGAGTGGGTCGTAATCCAACACGCGGGCCCAATGCAAAATCGGAATCTAAGCATTTATTTCAAGTCAACGACGATATATTACTAGACTCCTAATAACAGGCGACCGATGTCTGTCAACACATTAGGCAAAAAAGTCTTATATCCCTCTTATTTCGACCACTCCTGTGAGCCGTAAACATACCTTGAGACAGAACAGAACTTGAGTTAGCCAATCACAACGCAGTACCCCGTCCCCCTCGCTTACGTAGTACCTCAGCGAGTTGACAGAATAGTTTTTGTTCCTTAGATCGTGCATGCGGAGTCTAGTAATATATCGTCGTTGTTTCAAGTAGACCAGTTACAAGCACTTCACAACTATCACACAACGCCATCTAGTCCCAAGCTAAGCAGAGCTTGTGTTATGGGTACTAGACAACTAATACATACTTATATATTTCTAAATACCTAATATAGATAAATAACACCCACTTTTGAATTGGCAATGACAAAATATAATTAAACACTAAAAAGTTATGGAGCTACAGTCCCAGTCACAAGACAATAAACTGTGAAAGTACTGTAGATGCCCATTCCAAAGAGTAGATCTCTATGAATAACGGGCAAGAAACTCAATAAGTGCGGGTTGGTGGATGTCACATGTCTTCGAATGTTTGGTTCTAGGACATGCCGGTTTTCTCACGTTTTCCTTCACCGTTTTGAGAGTAGTGGTGATGAAATAAATTACACAAAGTAATGCTCGTGGCTAGGTTCAGACCCACGTAAGTCGGGGCCAACGACGATATATTACTAGACTCCTAATAACAGGCGATCGATGTCTGTCAACTCATTAGGCAAAAAAGTCTTATATCCGTCTTATTTCGACCACTCCTGTGAGCCGTAAATATACCTTGAGATAGAACAGACATTGAGTTAGCCAATCACAACGCAGTACCCCGTCCCCCTCGCTTACGTAGTACCTCAGCAAGTTGACAGAATAGTTTTGTTTCTTAGATCGTGCATGCGGAGTCTAGTAATAGGTGTATCTTCGTTGGTCGGGGCCGATACCACTGGGTCACCACTGCTCACATATCCTCCGATACCTTACGACTTTGGTATCCAAGCTGCTATCGCAATACAAATCCATATACGTTCGTACACAGGCATCGCGTCAATGGATACCAGAGCCGTAAGATATCGGAGACTTACGTCGCGTTGTGTACGAAGGGCCTTAGTCAAAGAGGAAACACGGTCTCTACATAGAGGGCAGAAATTATTTACGTTCCCTCCCTTTGAGAGGACGAACGTGGGTGTTGATTCCGTTGTTTTAGAAAATTGGATTTTGGGAGCCTGAAAAGTTTTTAATGATCTTAACGTCTGAGAATATAAGTACAATAGGGTATTTTAGTCAAAAAAATTTATTAGTCCTAAATATAGATTAGTAAAAAATATAAGACACGTATTTTTTCTTTTTTCAAGTAAACCAAAATTGACGAAGATACAACGCTTCTAAAAATCACAAAACGTCACTCGGTCGTTACAATTTTACAAGCGTAATGACGTCACAAGCCCCCACTCCCGCATTTGGAAGCGTTTTATCTTTGTCAATATTCATTGGTTTAAAAAAACAAAAAAAAAGTGTTCATTATTTTTCAATATTCTAACTGACGGACTGAATAGATTTTCAATTTATTTGTGCAGTAAAATACCCTATTATAGAGATATAATATAAAAATGTAATGCGGCGAGTAATGGGCGACTTGCTGCCCAACCATGGACCAAGCCCGGGTCGACGGCTAGTTGTGTTCTACACGCGCCTCCAAGAGTGTCTGCTAGATGCTGATGGGGACACCGTTTAGCGGGCCAAAGCCTGTGGAGTCGCGGGACTTACCGAATTACCGTGTACTCGAACGTAAACGGCTATATATACGACGTGTAACGTTAATAGCGCACAACCTCTCGTGGGGTAACTCAGCCCATGATACTGAACAATGTTTGTTCTAAACTTTTGGAAATTCGCCAAAAAGTTTGGCTTTTTCATAAAAAATGAGACATTGATCGGGCCTATCAGTAAAAAAAATCATTTTTTTTTGCGAAGTCTTAGAACAAACATTGTTCAGTAACATGGACTGAGTTACCCCACGAGAGGCTGTGCGCTATTAACGTTACACGTTGTATAAGAAGGACACTGTGGATTTTAGTCAGTACAAGTCTGATAGTCCCTCCTGCCCTGCCCTGCCCTGGATGGGAGGACTCAGTTGATGATTTTACCACGTAAAGAAAAAGCTACATACAACTATATTTAAATAATGTAGAAAAATATCGATTTAACTGTGTAATTGCGCTGTGAAGGCCAGGATAGTAACTTCATGGACGAATTTGATTACAGCTGAGTAAATCGATCCATATATGGACAAGGTAAGAGAATGACACATACTGCAACTCGTCCGCCATATTTAAGAATAGAAATTGGCTAAATTTACCGTGGTTGGGTTCCCGGTAAGCTTACGGCGACATCTTGGGCAGCCAATGCAAGATGGCGATGGTCAATTTTACTTCGAAAATTATTAGTCCTACTAATATTATAAACGTGAAAGTTTGTATGTGTGGATGGATGTTTGTAACTCTTTCACGCAAAAACTACTGAACGGATTTTGTTTAAATTTGGTACACAGATAGTTTATAACCTGGATTAACACATAGGATAGTTTTTATCCCGATTTTATGTTCCCACGGGATGATTTACGAGTTGCAGCGGGTGAAGCGGCTGGCAGCAGCTAGTCTGAAATATAGATTGCTAGCTTTTGCCCGCGACTTCATACGCGCAAAACGTTTTTTATCGTTCCTGTGGGAATTTCGGGATAAAAACTATCCCATGTCCATTCTCGGCACTCAAATTAACTTTGTACCAAATTTCATCCAAATCGGTTCAGTGGTTTCAGCGTGAAAAAGTAACAGACTGACAGACAGAGTTACTTTCGCATTTATAATATTATATTATTAGGGATAAAAAAATATTAGACACGTATTTTTCACATCTATTGTTGCTTAAACAAAAATTTAGGAATATACAACGCTTCTAAAAATCACAAAATATCACTCGGTCGGTATAATTTTACAAGCGTTAAGACGTTTACAAACATAGAAACTCACATACACACACACTCAGACCCGAAACAACTATTTGTAGATCATGCAAATAGTTGTTCTGTGGCTGGGATCGAATCCGCGACACCCTGCGCAACAGTCGATCGCTTAGTCACTGCGTCATCGTGATAAATAGAGAGTAAGCATTGAAATCGTTTGTCCTGAACTGACAGCACAGCCCACAGCCAAAATCAATGCACAGCTCAAAATACTATACGGATTTGGATAAAATTTGCCACACGGATAGCTATTTTAATATAGATCATCATCCCAAAAACCCTGACTGCTATGTCGGGGGTCGTGGGTTCGATTCCCACCCAGGAAAAATGTTTGTGTGATGAGCATGATCATTTGTTGTGTGTCTGGGTGTAATTTATCTAAGAATATAAAATATATTTAAGTATGTTTATCAGTTATCTAGTACCCATAACACAAGTTCTGCTTATCTTGGGACTAGATGGCGTTGTGTGATAGTTGTGGAATATTATTATTAAAAACGATTTTTTAAAATTCAGCCCTTATACAGGTGAAATTTTTGTAAGACGAAAATCCGTCACTCAACGAAGCCGATACTTTTATGCCAACAAAATAGCACACATGTGTGCGTATACAAAGGGTGTTTGAGTGCGTATGCGCAGGTAGAGCGACCGACCTTCGGGTTCAACGCACTGCCGCCCTAAAATACACACGGATGTCGCCACTAGGCTGGGAGGGGCGAGAGGGGAGATCGGTCTGCACAAAAAAGTTAACGCAGGTGGTTTGTGATCGACCATTTTTTTTTGCAAGCTGTTTGTAGGTAGGTAGTTCCAGGATGTGTGGTTTACCCAGAGGGATCTTTTCTAAGTCCCTGGATGCTTTTTGTGGGTAAATATGGGATACAGATGTCTGTAAATAATTGGAGAGAGTTTGTATGTAATTCTGGCTATGGGGTTCGGCGGCCATTTTGAGACTAGGTGTTGTAAAGGAACGTAAAATGGTGACATTATAGATTTTTTGTAGAATAACAAAGAAATATCCACCAAATTTTCTTTATAAATTGATCAATCAAATAGGAAAAGCACCAAAAGTCATTTGAGGAGCTTGTGGCTAAATAATTACAGCCGCACAGGCAGATCTTCCGGGTCAAACTGCGCTTGCCGCGGTTGGTCTGTGGATGAGTGACCATCTGTCATAGCGAGTTTCTTCCGTGCCTCGGAAAGCACGTAAAGCCGTTGGTCCCGGCTGTCGTTTGTAGATCTTTGACTGTCGTAACTGTTAGTCAGAAGCTCTGAAGTCTGACAACCAGTCTTACCATGGGGTATTGGAAGTTAAATGTTTCACGTTGACCTCTGTCAACGTTTCAAATTATATGGAAATACTACAAGGAAAAAAATTTTTTTGGATAATATTTTATACCAGTACTTCCCATATAAATAGAGGTAAAAGTCTCGACATGAAAAGGATAAAATTGACCACATTTGAGCGCGTATAACGTATCTACACCTTTTTACTTGTAATATCATTGCCACAGTGATGTAATTTGTATGAAAGTATGAAGCATAAAATCGACTTTCGCAATAGGTTTAAAAAAAATGGATTTTGTATTTACCTGGCTTTTACAACACAACAATTTTTGGTGAAACTCAAAAACTTTTACGCGTATACGATTCCTTAGCAATTCTATGTAAATTCCATTGTTTTTACAACACAAAAGCGTTTTGAGGAAAAAGTTTTCGCTCTAGAAAAGAATTTTTATGAATAGCATTGAATTTTTTGTAAAAGAACATTTGTAAATGTGTTTGTAGATTTTATTTTTTGTAAAAACTTGTTTTTGAAAATCAGCACAACTTTTTGTGCTGAAATATTCAGGTTGAAGAAATGACACTAACGTAGATTTTTACTGTTTTAAGCTTTTAAGCATTACAATGTTTAAAATCATCATCTTCCTGCCCCAACGACGATATATTACTAGACTCCTAATAACAGGCGACCGATGTCTGTCAACACATTAGGCAAAAAATCATCGGCAAAAAGTCTTATTTCGACCACTCCTGTGAGCCGTAAACATACCTACCTTGAGACAGAACAGACCTTAAGTTAGCCAATCACAACGCAGTACCCCGTCCCCCTCGCTTACGTAGTACCACAGCGAGTTGACAGAATAGTTTTTGTTCCTTAGATCGTGCATGCGGAGTCTAGTAATATATCGTCGTTGCATGAGTGTCATCCCTCCTCATCACATGTCCATACCAAGATAGACGATTCCCTTTCATTTAAAATGTAGAAAAGAAATATTTCTGTTACAATAGTTTACGAATCGTGTCATACTTATGCAGTTTTTTTTTTCACTCTTCCTGTCGCAGGTCTGCTGGTAGAAATTTCTTATGAAATAAGCAGTGCCTTTGTACTACTAAGTTTAAGTATGTCCTTTTATTTTATACTAGCTGCTGCCAGCGGTTTCACCCGCTACAACTCGAATATTATCATACGGGAACATAAAATCGGGATAAAAACTATCCTATGTGTTAATCCAGGTTATAAACTATCTGTGTACCAAATTTCATCCAAATCCTTTCAGTCGTTTTTGCGTGAAAGAGTGACAAACATCCATCCACATATACAAACTTTCACGTTTATAATATTGGTAGGATTGTGTGTACATCATCTGCCTGCCTTTTCCCAACTATATTGTCGGTCGGCTTCCAGTCAAACCAGATTCAGCTGGATATCAGTATTTTACATGGCAGAGCGACTGCCTGTCGGACCTCCACAACACAGTATGATAGTTTATATTGTGTGTACATAAACTTAAACAGTCGATTTTTACAGGAATAAAGACGAAAAAACTTTAGATAGAATTGGTCATACTACGCGTGCTGAAAAAAATATCAACAGTTTACATTTCTCATTTCTCCGGCACATTTATCGTTGCAGAGGTCAACAATCACAATGATTGTTGAACTTTGTAGTTTGTGTTGCATATCTCTGCTCTGTTATCGTTTTAAATACTACGACTATACGTATTGTTCTGTGATCCAATAAGTAAATAAAACCATTGAGCTATTATTACTACGTATAGAGACGACACCACGCATCACCATTGTGTCCCATCCAGGATGAGTGCGCGCGCCTTGAGCACGCCACTAGAGCTGTCAAACAACTGAATGAACTTGTGCGCACGCACTCATCCTGGATGAGACATATTGGTGATACGTGGGTTCGTCTCTATACGTAGTAATAATACTACAATGAATGAGGCCGGTGTTTCGTACCTGACTACACTGAGAAGAAACAGCCGAAACAAACTCAGAGGTCACAGTCTCTTTTAAAGTCCAGACATTGTTCAGGACATGCGAGGACCATGCGAGTGTCTGAGAACCACACAGATATGAGTGGACCTGTCCAGTCAGTGCAAGCATTTGTCGGTGATCGTGTAGCTCGACTCAGACCTCTAGGAGCTCAACGGAATTTGAATCGGAATAAGTGACCAGTCGATCCACTTAGTATAATATGAATACGTAAAACCTTCAGTATATTTATAAACAAATTCTCAAAATAAGTATTTAATAATTCATATATAGTCTACTTTATAATGAATTTAAAACATTGAGCGGCGTAGATTCGAGCAGCGCTCGCCTTGGGCTCAGGCATCAATTATGCAGGCTCTTGAAACTCACTGCCGGGTTCTGTAGCCTCGAAAACGGCCGAACTTATGGTTATTGACTGTTTTATACGAGGAGAGGTTCTCGCCTTGAACGCGTACGCGATAAAAAAATAGCCGTACAGCTTTTTAAATCATCGAATGAGTCCTCCCACCAACTACGATATATTACTAGACTCCTAATAAAAGGCGACCGATGTCTGTCAACACATTAGGCAAAAAGTCTTATATCCGTCTTATTTCGACCACTCCTGTGAGCCGTAAGCATACCTTGAGACAGAACAGACCTTGAGCTAGCCAATCACAACGTAGTACCCCCGCTTACGTAGTACCTCAGCGAGTTGACAGAATAGTTTTTGTTCCTTTGATCGCGCATGCGGAGTTTAGTAATATATCGTCGTTGCCTCCCACCCAGGGCAAGGCATGAGGGACTGTCAGACTTGTACTGACTAAAATCCACGATGTCTTTCAATAGCGTTTACGTTCCGGAGTCACGGTAGCTGTTTAGTCTCGCGACCCCGACAGGCTTAGGCCTTCTAAAGTGGGCCCCGTCATTGTGCTGACACTCTTTAAGGCGCGCGTGGCACAACGCGCCGTCGACCCGGGCATGGTCCATGATCGGATTACTCGCCACGCGCATGCAAGGGCCGGAGAGCTCAAGCGATTTTTGGGTAGGTGTTTGAGCCACTCTTAAGTCTTGTCCATACTTCTTTAATTAGCTTTTGTACTAAAACAAATCTAATTAGTCCGAGTAGCTAAACGTAGAGTGGAAACCTACGTTTACCCCTCCCGGCAAGATGGACTGATGACTTGAAGAAGGTAGCTGGGACTTGCTGGATGAAAAAATCGAGAATGGTGCTCTGTGGCGATCCCTGGGAGAAGCCTATATCCAGCAGTGGATTGCAATAAGCTGAAATGATGATGATATCAATTTAGTCGGGATCTACGTTTTGCCAGATACAAAAATATTTAAAAAAAACGTCTTATCAAACGAGTCCCCAGATAAACGATGATATATTAGCAGACTCCGCATGAACGATCTAAGAAACAAAAACTGTTCTGTCAACTCGTTGAGGTACTACATAAGCGAGGGGGACGGGGTACTGCGTTGTGATTGGCTAACTCAAGGTCTGTTCTGTCTCAAGGTGTGTTTACAGCTCACAGGATTGGTAGAAATAAGACGGATATAAGACTTTTTTGCCTAATGTGTTGACAGACATCGGTCGCCTGTTATTAGGAGTCCAGTAATATATCGTCGTTGCCCCAGATGTATTTTGGACTCATTTGCTTTGTCTTTAGATAATTCCTAGTTATTTTAACATTAATAAAAAAAAAAGATAATTATTTTATACTCGCGTCTCAACGCGCGTGGAACAACGCGTGTAAATAATCCTTGGACCGTGTGTAAACGTGCCGATTACCTGAGTTCGCGTCGTTAAGGTCAGCATTTCTTTTATCATATTAAAATAACCGCTGTCCGAGCATGTATTTTGGATAACATAACATCACGGCTGTGTTACACAGAGGGCGTAAGCAGAGTGACTTTGAAACCCACATTTTACTAGTTATGACTGAAAAAAAGTTTTAAAAAAATAATATTCCACAACTATCACACAAGCCATCTAGTCCCAAGCTAAGCAGAGCTTGTGTTATGGGTACTAGACAACTGATAAACATACTTATATATTTCTAAATACATACATAAATAATTACACCCAGACACAGAACAAATGATCATGCTTATCACACAAACATTTGTCCTAGGTGGGAATCGAACCCACGACCTCCGGCATAGCAGTCAGGGTCACTAACCACTAGACCAACAGGCCATATTAAAAAGGCTATAGGCTAATAACATCACGCTATGAGCAAAAGGAGACGAGCAGTGACTGAAACCGGCAACAGGTCTTTGATAAGCAAGCAGTTACTAAAGATACCTTTGATGATAGATATTTCAAAGAATTTTAGTGCAAAATAGACCTTCTGTCCCATACTTTACAGGTTATGCTAATGGTGCAACGGTCGTCCAGCGTTTTAATCTGAGCGAGATAACACGGCTGAATACATAACAAATGTGTGCTCCGCACTGCGGCACCCAACATATATGTTGGGGCACATTGTTTAGGAGTCCTAACTTCTATGCCACTTTTCGTTGTAACTTTATAACTCAAGAACGGGCTCATCTATACAAACCAAGTGTTTAGGCTTTGTTCGGACTATTTAGTAGATTATTTATGTGACGTTTGCACAGAAGTTTGCTCATCACACAAACATTTGTCCTGGGTGGGAATCGAACCCACGACCCCTGGCATAGCAGTCAGAGTCACTAACCACTAGACCAACAGGCCTGTCATACAGGCAAGTCAGTTCTCCTACCCGAGGCGGGTCGGGAGGGACTGTCAGACTTGCCATGGATCATCCTTCAATAGCCAGTTACGTTCCACCGTCAAGGTAACCTGATGAGATAGTCCGCGACCCCGACAGGCTTTCGCCCTCCAAGAGTCGCCCCGTCATTTTGCTGACAGCTCTTTGAGGCACGCGTGGAACGAAGCGCCGCTGACCCGACCATGGTCCATGATCGGACAGCGAGTCACCCATTACTCACTGTCCGCATACCTGCGCCTACAGTGGCCGGAAATAACCTCGCGACGTCTGATGCCGTGAACGTCTCCCGCGGATGAGCCTATAGCCTGCGTCGATAAACGAACTATCCAAAATAATATTTTTTCTATTTGAAACCGTAGTTTCCGAGATAAACGCGTTCAACCTAACAAACTATAGTTAAGGCATTCATTTTCCTCCTTTCGTTTCATACCAAAGCCTTATTTTATTTTTTGTCTTCAAAAAGGTAGTAAGAAATGACGCGACGGACAAAAATGTGCGCATGCGTCGTAGATTTTTTGTGCGAACAGAATGCCCCCAAAGTGTAATATGATATTTGTTCGGCGTGATAGGAGGAATGCATAAAAACGTTTATGATTTATCTGTGTTGGGTTCGACCATAGAATTATCTATGGATACGACGCAGGTAGAACAAGGGCCCTAAATAATACTTGTTTCTTTTTGCTCATATTGCCAGTAGGTTTTTGCACTCTCAAGCAAAGTATGGATTACTTACGATATTACTTCCTCCGATTCCGCGCGATCTCGAGTACTTAATAACTAGTTAAGAATAATAAAAATGGTACCATTTTAAAGGTTTAATTGTTAACTTTAAATTGATACCAAATTCATTTAAATCACGCCATTATTTAAGGAGCTATCCCGGATCAATTCCAAATAAGTGATTCTGTAGTTTTGGCTCGCTAGTGTATCCTACTTCCTACTAATATAATAAACGTGAAAGTTTGTATGTGTAGATGAATGTTTGTTACTCTTTCACGCAAAAACTACTGAATGGATTTGGATGAAATTTGGTACACAGATAGTTTATAATCTGGATTAACACATAGGATAGTTTTTATTCCGGTACTAAATTATAAACGTGAAAGTTTGTATGTGTGGATGGATGTTTGTTACTCTTTCACGCAAAAACTACTGAATGGATTTGGATGAAATTTGGTACACAGATATTTTATAACCTGGATTAAAACATAGGATAGTTTTTATCCCGATTTTATGTTCCCGTGGGATAATTTTCGAGTTGTAGCGGGTGAAATCGCTGGCAGCAGCTAGTGTTAAATATACATAGATATACGATGTATGAGCGATAGCAACGCTTCCTAGTATCCACATTACTAAACACCATAAAATCTTAATTTTTTTTACAAGGAAATTAATAATCATATTCGAATTCATTCTAATTATTCCCCAACAGCGCCTTTGCATGTAGAGTATTCTCAGTTTAGGTAACTTGAATATGTATGGCTGGAGAAATCGAGATAGATCGGTGATAAATAATGTGCAGAGGGGAGTTTAAACCCGGGCAGGGGGTGGTACAAGTGCCCCAATTTGTAATGGGGTGCATTAAATGCCATGCACGATTGGAGAAGGGCGTTATTGGGGACTATGTTTGTAGAAATCGCCATGTTTTTTTTGCGAAAGTCTCGGCTTTTGCCGATATCTTACCAGAGGTGGGCAACTATGGAGAACGCTTGTCTAGAAGTAACATATTCCCTCTTGACTTGAAGACCTCAAGGTTGTAGCTATCAGGAATCTAGGACACCGGCACCCAAAACGCCCATCGCGAAAGACGTTTCGGGGGACGTTGATCGTCCGCTATTTTTTAAGCGATAAGCTCGCATTGGACCACTTTTAAGTACTTTTTAGGTTTTATTTAATTTTTAATGAAAAATAAGCCAAAAATGTTTATCAGTACCTAGTTGGCAAGAATTGCAAAGTTCTCTCATGGCGACCACGGACCTGTAGATGCAGCGTAGGTAGGCCTCCCACTATTTGGACCGACGACATCGTGAGAGTCGCGGGCAACCGATGGATGTAAGTGACGAATTGTCGTTCGGAGTGGTGGTCTAAGGGGGAGGCCTATGTTCAGCAATAGACGTTTCCACTTTCCAGCTGATGATGATGATAATGAATTAGTAGATCTTATGGCCCGCAATGAGAGAGTAGAGCAGTGGTGGCCCAGTGGTATCGGTCCCCACTTGCGAGTTATAGGTCGTGGGTTCGAACCCTGCCAGGCGCATTACTTCATGTAATTTATTTCATCACCACTGCTCTCAAAACGGTGAAGGAAAACATCGTGAGGAAACCGGCATGTCCTAGAACCAAAAATTCGAAGATATGTGACATCTACCAATCCGCACTGGGCCCGCGTAGTGGATTATGGCCCACTCACCCTCTCTCTCAGAGAGCAGGACTGTGTCCCAGCAGTGGGAACATAATAGGCTGATGATGATGCCCCCCAATAATGTAGTGTAGAAGGCGCTGTGATCGCGCACCTTCTATATAGGACTTCTGTACCTTTGTATTGTGCGACCACTCGGGAAGGAAATGGCCGACATAAAGTATACTATATACAGTGTTATTTATAACTAACACTAGCCGTTTCTCGTGGTTACGTTTGTAGAACTTCCCGTTTTGACAGGACAAACGACGCCTCGTAATGGGCACACTTTAGCAGATTTTTGGTTTGTTTGTGGCTCGTAATCTACTGAATTTATAGTCATTCGCCAGGCAGACGTCATCTCTAAGCGACGCAAGTCTCCGATACCTTACGATTTCGGTATCCAGGTGACTATCGCAATATAAACCCATAGAGTTTCGTACACAGGTAAGCGTCAATGGATGTCGAAGTCGCAAGGTATCGGAGACTCGCGTCGCCTAGTGTACGAAGGGGCTTACAATACAAAAAAAACTCGTGTCCGTTTTTCAATATCTATCTGACGGATTAATTAAATCAATTACCTATGCTCTCAACATGCCTGATTCTTTACATTTAACAAAAATAATTACCTCCACATCTATTAAATGTACTTCCCCAAGCCCCCCAAACATGACGTATCTATATTTCCTTCCCGTTTACAACAAAAATTCTCAGTATGTACAAAGGTAATATAAAACGTAAAATACGCGTCATTCGCTATGACGTCGCACCGCGGAAGCGCTCGCAAGGCCGCGACGGCAGCTCGTGAGAACAATGCAGTGGCGCTTGAGAAATCTTGTCGGTATACGGTGAAATGCAGAAGGTTTACTTCAAAATCTCCTAAATCATCATATTCTATTTGTCTTCTATAGAAGTGAAAGGTCAGAAAGTTATTATAATAATAGTCCCAAGCTAAGCAGGGGTGAGTTTAAGTAAGCCGTCCAAATTTTCGCCGGATAAAAATTAAACTAGCGAGAGTTCGCTGAACGGAGTCACAGGTTTAACTGTCACATTCGATTGACAGCTCAGCTTGTTATTAATTATTCTCATTTTTTTAAATCTTGCCGAACTGTGACGAAGATTTCTATGCGCATTATAAATTTGGGAGTACTGTAATGTGATTGGTTCTGGACCCTAAAATCCGGGGTATGACGCGTCTTGTACTGGTTTCCAAAGAGAGATGGCCTACACATGTGGGACTTCACCTCATTAGTTACGATCAACGACGATATATTACTAGACTCCGCATGCATGATCGAAGAAAAAAAAACTATTCTGTCAATTCGCTGAGGTACTACGTAAGCGAGGGGGACGGGGTACTGCGTTGTGATTGGCTAACTCAAGGTCTGTTCCGTCTCAAGGTATGTTTACGGCTCACAGGAGTGCTCGAAATAAGACGGATAGAAAACGTTTTTGCCTAATGTGTTGACAGACATCAGTCGCCTGTTATTAGGAGTCTAGTAATATATCGTCATTGGTTACGATATTGCCTCTGCGCAAAGTTCATGTGGGACTTCTTCATCTCACTATACGATGGCAGTGCATGGCCACGTGACTATACCCTCGGGGCTCAAAGCTACTGAGCACGTCCGAGCGAAGTCTTACTAACAAAAACCATTGTTTTACTGTTGACTGGCTTGCAAAGCATTTATGCCGTCAGTTATTAAATTAGTTTTGAGGGTAGCTGATAATAATAAATAATATTCCACAACTATCTCACAACGCCATCTAGTCCCAAGCTAAGCAGAGCTTGTGTTATAAGTACTAGACAACTGATAAACATACTCATAAATATTTCTAAATACATACACCATATTATAGATACACCCAGATAGAGAACAAATGATCATGCTCATCACACAAACAATTGTCCTGGGAACAAATGTTTGTGTCCTAATCGAACCCACGAACCCCGGCATAGCAGTCGGGGTCACTAACTACTAGACCAACAGGCCAGTCAAGGGATAACTGGGCTCAACGACGATATATTACTATACTCCGCATGCACGATCTAAGGGACAACAACTATTCTATCAACTCGCTGAGGTACTACGTAAGCGAGGGGGATGGAGTACTGCGTTGTGATTGGCTAACTCAAGGTCTGTTCGGTCTCAAGGTATGTACGGCGCACAGGAGTGCTCGAAATAAGACGGATATAAGACTTTTTTGCCTAATGTGTTGACAGACATCGGTCGCCTGTTATTAGGAGTCTAGTAATATACCGTCGTTGACTGGGCTTCACGCACAGCCCTTTTAAAACATGTCTTTAGTAGAATAGCCAGTGGTAATCCAAACACGTTCTGGCCACTAAAAAGACGTTACCCGCATACTATTGGCATTGGTTTCCGGGTAACATCAGATTGGCTGCCTGCCAGTTCCGAGAGTTATCTATAAACTCGCTATACCAGCATCTATTGTCATCCATTTTTCCTTGAACTCTGGGAATTTATATATATAATTTGAGACTAGTTTTTTGTATCATCATCATCATCTTCCTGTCCTTATCTCATTTTACTTGTGGTCGTCGCAACACGTTTTCTTCTTCCACTCTCTCCTATCAGACGTCACAGTATCATTTACTACTTTTTCTTTCATATCATTCCTTACACAATCCATCCATCTTTTCTTTGTCCTTTCTCTTCCTCTCCATCCATCAACATTCATACTCATCACTCTCTTAGTCACATGAGTATCATCATCAGTCTGTAAATGTTTCCACAGCTGTGTTACAGGCCTCTTTTCTGTGGCACGGGCATGCGGACGGCGAGTTAGGGGCTGTCGCTGTCCCACAGCTGTGTTACAGGCCTCTTTTCCGTGTCGCGAGTACGAGGATGGCGAGTAAGGGGTTACTCGCTGTCCGATCATGGACCATGCCTCGGGTTGTATTGTTGAAACCAGCTGTTGTACCTGGTTTTACCTCCGCTGCTCGGCTCCTATTGGTCATAGCGTGATATTATATACCATATAGCCTTCCTCCATAAATGGACTATCCAACACAAAAATATTTTTCAATTCGAACTGGTAGGTTCTGACTGTTGAGAGCAGTGGTGGCCCAGTGGTATCGGTCTCGACTTACGAGTTGTAGGTCGTGAGTTCGAACCCCGCCAAGTGCATTACTTTGTGTAATTTATCTCATCACAACTGCTCTCAAAACGGTGAAGGAAAACATCGTGAGGAAACTGTCATGTCTTAGAACCAAAAATTCGAACACATGTGACGTCTACGAATCCGGACTGGGCCCGCGTGGCGGATTATGGCCCATTCCCTCTCACTGTGAGGAGTCCTGTGTCCCAACTAATAGGAAAATTATAGGCTGATGCTGAGGTTCTGAGATAAGCGCGTTCAAACAAACATACTCCTCATCTTGATAGTGTTAGTCAACGACGATATATTACTAGACTCCGCATGCACGATCTAAGGACCAAAAACTATTCTGTCAACTCGCTGAGGTACTACGTAAGCGAAGGGGACGGGGTATTGCGTTGTGATTGGCTAAGTCTGTTCTGTCTCAAGGTATTATGTTTACGGCTCACAGGAGTGGTCGAAATAAGACGGATAAAAGTCTTTTTTGCCTAATGTGTTGACAGACATCGGTCGCCTGTTATTAGGAGTCTAGTAATATATCGTCGTTGGTGTTAGTATAGTAGATTCGCTTCCCAAGTCTTTAACAGCTACGCAACAAGCGATTTGAAGCGAAACAACATAATAGGTTACAGTTAAGTTAGCTAACATAGTTACTTCAGTACAGGCGCCTCATTATGAACCACCCGCTGAATTAATTAGTATTGAACACCTACTGTTACTAATGGCGGCAGTTTTTATTTATTTTTTTGGTTGTAACATCATCAAATGAGTCCTCCTGCCCCGGACAGGGCGGAAGGGACTGTCAGACTTGTACTGACTAAAATCCACGGTGTCCTTCAATAACCCTTTATGTTCCGGGGTCACGGTCAGCTCTTTGAGGCGCGCGTGGAACACGACGCGCCGTCGACCCTGGCATGGTCCATGGTTGGACAGCGAGTTGCCCTTTACTCGCTGTCCGCATGCCCGCGCCTACGTTGGCCGGAGATCATCTGCCGACGTCCAACGCCGTGGGCGTGTACCACTGCGGTTGCGGCGGAGGGAGGACGCTGTCCTCTCTCTCTCGCGGCCCGCCACAATGGCGGTAGTTTTACAGCTTTTATCACTTTTTAAACGATAATAATAAATATAACCAACCGATGGGAAAGAATGGTTCTCGAGTGGCGACCACGGACCGGAAGACGCAGCGTAGGTAGGCCTCCCACTAGATCAGGGTTTCTTAAACTTTTTGCAGTCACGGACCACCTTCACAATATAAATAATTCCAAGGACCCCTGTCAAAGAATATTTTGAACAGATCAGACTATCAGAGTCAAACATGAAACAAACCTTGCCTAGAAGTTTAGTCTTTTTTCAATTCATGTTTTGTGATGACGCGACGATACTATTTCCCAGTAAATAGGTTAAGGGTTAGCTGACCTACTGCGTAGCCCTAGTGCACATGCTACGGACCCCCAGGGGGTCCGTGGACCCCACTTAAAGAAACCCTGCACTAGATGGACCGACGATATCGTGAGAGTCGCGGGCAACCGATGGATGCAAGTGGCGAATTGTCGTTCGGCGAGGCAGTCTAAGGGGAGGCCTATGTTCAGCAGTAGACGTCTTCCGGCTGATGATGATGGTGATGATGAATAAAAAAGGATCGCTAAATGTGTTGCTAACCTCATAACTCGAAAACGGCTGGACCGATTGAGATAATTCTTTTTTTGTTGTGTTTCTAACCATCGGGACCGGGTTTTAGATCGGGTCTTCCACCCGTGCGAAGACGGGACGGGCCGCTAGTATTTGTAATAAAAATAATATTCCACAACTATCACACAACGCCATCTAGTCCCAAGCTAAGCAGAGCTTGTGTTATGGGTACTAGACAACTGATAAACATACTTATATATTTCTAAATACATACATATTATCTTATATATAAAAATCAATTGCTGTTCGTTAGTCTCGCTAAAACTTATCTTTTATCGAGTTCACAAGCTCCCTCGGCCCTTACCAGAACTTCCTTATTCGGCATTACCTGACGTCACCAAAATAATTAGCAGACTTATCTTTACCATCTTGATTGCACAGCAAAGCCTTTTTAGTTTTTTTATCAGTTTTACGAATAGCCCTGCTATCTAACTTCCGCAACGCCTCCCTCCTTGTCACGAAATTTCGTAATAACTTGATAATGCGTTGAAAAACTGGTTTCCTTGTACCGTTGGGTTGGTGACATTGATTTGTTTTTGTGCCAGTCAAATCCTAGTAGGCCGAAACTATAGTACCTACGTGACCTTCCAAGATTATTTTTTTGTTATAATTTGGAACTGGTTGGTGTGACCTGGGATCCCCTGTATAGGAAAACCAATTTATTTATTTATTTTTATTTTACTTTATTACTGCTTAGTACACCTAGGAGGAGCTCGTGGCAAAATAATTACAGCCGCACAGGTCGATGGTCCGGGTTAAGCCGCCCTTGCCGAGATTGATCTGTGGATGGGTGACCATCTGTCATAGCGAGTTTCCTCCGTGTCTCGGAAAGCACGTAAAGCCGTTGGTCCCGACTGTCATTTGTAGATCTTAGACAGTCGTTACTGTTAGTCAGAAGCTCTAAAGTCTGACAACCAGTCTTGCCATGGGGTATGGTATTGCCCAGTTAGCCAGTTACTGGGTTGTGAAGGTCCGACAGGCATTGCTAGTCGGCGTTATTTTTCAGGCAGCGTGTAAACAGCGTTCATAAAAACAAGCGAACGAGAAATTCAGCTACGAGTGTAAGGCCCTTCGTTCACAAGGCGACGCCAGTTTCCGATACCTTACGACTTCAGTATCCAGGCGACTCTCGCTATAGAAATCCATATACGTTCGTACACACGCTCGCGACGCGCGACGCCAATCGCGCGCTACCTATCTGTTGACATCGCCGCTACTTGAGTCTCCGCGACTTTCAAGATGGCGGAACAATTTATTTACCATTATTAATTATATTCACACAATAATGGGTTCCGTAGCATATTCTTGAATCATTTTTGGAAAGTAATTATTTTAAAATGTTAAAAAAATATTCCCTCAATATTCAATCCTCGTAATAAATCTTAATTTGGTATGCAGTTTAATAAAAAAATTGGAAGAGAGGGTTTTTTTTTTCTATTTCATTGAATAAAATTGATTACGAATAAAGTATTATATTTACAATCCTCACAATAAGCATTTCCATTTGATGTCACATGATGCAGTTTACATTTTTTTTTTCAATGTTGTCCCTCCGATGTCTATGTTGTTTTAAGATCATAGGACTACTGTGAATTTTCTTGTAATCTATACAACGTGTAATGTTAAAAGCGCAAAACCTGTCGTGGATTAACTCAGAACATGTTACTGAACGGTCACACGACTTATCTTATAAAGATTCCGTTTTTTCTTTCGAACCTACGGATCCCTAAAAAATATATTTTGACGTCACAGTCATGTGTCAGACATTTTATAAATTCATAATCTTGACCACCCATCATGAACCTTTGACGCGGCGCTAGTGTCTATGTCGTTACATCAAATTGCATCATAAAAATTTAGTACCACGAATTTTCCGCAGGTCATGAGTAGTAACGAAACTATAGTATCGGCAACTTGCGTCGCGTTGTGTACGAAGGTTCGTACACAACGCTATGCAAGTTTCCGATACCTTACGATTTGGTTTCCAGGAGACTATCGCAATACAAATCCTTAGAGGCTTATTTTGGTGATGCGTCGCCGACTCTTGCCACGCGCTACTCCATTCATCAAGATCGCGGATACCCAAGTCTGCGCGATTTATAACCGACGAAAAATTTGTATCTAAGTATTATCACGTATTATTTCAAACTTTATTATTAAACATCTTTGTATCTGAAGTAGAAAAATATCCTTGTTTGTATCATTACAATTAATAATAATAATATTCCACAACTATCACACAACGTCATCTAGTCCCAAGCTAAGCAGAGCTTGTGTTATGGGTACTAGACAACTGAAAAACATACTTTATTTTCTAAATACATAAATATTATAGATAAATTACTCTCAGACACAGAACAAAAATGATCGTGCTCAATGCTCATCACACAAACATTAAATGTCCTGGGTGGGAATCGAACCCACGACCTCAGGCATAGCAGACAGGGCCACTAACCACTAGACCAACAGGCTTGTCAAATTCAAAAGAATATTCTAAATATATGATGGAATGCTTATGCTTTTTTTTACGTGTTAAAATCATCAAATGAGTCCTCCCACCCCGGTCAGGGCGGGAGGACTGTCAGACTCGTAGTGACCAAAATCCAAGGTATCCTTCAATAGCCCTTTATGTTCCGGCTTTGGCTCCCTAGAGGGGGGCACATAGCATGATTACCTATACAGAATTAATGAAATCAAAATACTTTACCTACAACTCTTATATTACTTGTTTACTACCTACTAGCTCGAGAACTGGTAATGTTGGTTGGAATATTGAAATAATGTGAACACTAAAGGGGTTCAAAATAAAACCACAGTTGCTTTTACTAAATCGATGTAACCAAACGATAGCGCGATCTAACTCGACGACAACGTCATCTATCGAGCATGGTGTCAAACTTTTTACACTTTTATAAATTATTATGGTTTCGTTACAAACATTACTACTTTAACCCAGCTTCGTCATGTACTTGCACATACGACAAAAATAAAGTAGTTAAGAAAACGAAAACATTAAAAAAAATCCTATTCAAATCTGAAATTGTCCACGGTCATCAACATAGCAGTAAGCGCGTCAGTGTTCCGGTGCAAATAAAAAATAAACTATAAAAAAAACATGGAATAAAACTAAAAAACAAGTGAAACACAAAAAAAGAAAAATTGTATGTTTACCTGGGGATTGAACCCATGGTCAGCACCATGAAAGTCAAAGCATAAACAAATCGAGCTACCTTGTAGCAGAATCGCGCGGCGAAATTATGAACTATATTCTTTCTCAATATTTTTGCATGAAAATACATTTTTCTCCGCGCCAATTTTTAATTCCAAAAAATTGCAATTGGAATTCGGCCGCCATTTTTAAAATTAACATCATTTTAATTTATGCAATGAGATGTACATTTTGTGTTATGTACAATGTATTATTAAGGTTGATTAGAGAATGGTGGCCGAATAGACGATTTGAGTCTTACGACTCGAGTCGCCGCTGTGTACGGATCATGCGCTACTAGAGTCGCGCGAATTAGGTATTCGACTGGAGTATCGGATACCCGAGTCGCCTTGTGTACGAAGGGCCTAAGTGGTTGCGATGGCCTAATTGGTTAAGGCGTCTGGAGTACCTATCCAGAAGACGCAGGTTCGAATCCTGCTCGCAGCTTTATTTTTCGTTCCTTGAAAAATATACCTCGTTGAATTTAACACCGCTATTCCAACCGCGTCCCACTTGACTGCCCCACTTTAGACCATAATTAGGCAACGCACAACAAAGCAACTGAGACCGTACCCATTGTTAACGCAGCCTCCATTTTGAGAGCCAAAAACCGACACGGTCCGTGGCAACGCGGAAAAAGAAAGCGCGTTTTTTTGTATTGATGCAAATTTACTTGCCTCAGTCATGGTCGTGGTTTTGGCAAGGTTCTTTTTGTAATGGATCTGTTGGTTTGTGAGGCTTACATTTCTGGGGGCTTTTGTTTTATTGTATACTTGTTACTGCCCGCAATTTCGTACGCGCATAACGTTTTCTATCGTTCCTGTGAGAATTTCGGGATAAAAACTATCCTATGTCCATTCTCGCCTTTCAAACTATCTTGGTACCAAATTTCATTCGTTTCGTTACTTGAAGTATTGTTCCATCGCTTACCTACGCTATGACTCTGAGACTTGCTAGACAAAAATTGTGATAGCTCTGCTAATATGCATGATATAAGTCTAAAGCATTCACGAATATATAGAAACTAAAGCCACCTAGTTAATCAAATAATCTAGCTGTTTATAAATCTTGAACAGTGTCTTATGTTACCTATAAGTTATATGTCCGACGGAGAGTTGCCTGGTGATCTGTAATCAACGAAGATAATATATTACTAGACTCCTAATAACAGGCGACCGATGTCTGTCAACACATTAGGCAAAAAAAGTCTTATATCCGTCTTATTTCGACCACTCCTGTGAGCCGTAAACATACCTTAAGACAGAACAGACCTTGGGTTAGCCAATCACAACGCAGTACCCCGCCCCCCTCGCTTACGCAGTACCTCAGCGAGTTGACAGAATAGTTTTTGTTCCTAAGGGCCTATGCACACCACGTTATTTAAATGCGCCGTTGACGCGCGTTTGTAGCGATACAGACGCGATGCAACGCGCGTTTGGCACTTTGTATCGCGACAACAAACTGCTCTGTTTGGCAAAAACGCGCCGTCGACGCGCGTTTCCAAAACGCGCGTCGACTGCGCGTTTAAAAAAAATGGTGCCCTTAGATCGTGCATGCGGAGTCTAGTAATATATCGTCGTTGTCTGTAATGAAGGTTTTACCTACTATAGACACGGTGTCTATAAAGTTATAACTTGACTCTAAATTGTGTACCTTTAATTGTGATGAGAGAAAAGAAATAGATTACTTACTTAAAAAAAAGGTAGGTATACGCTAGATGAGAGAGCATCAGCCGAGCACGAATTCGTGTAGGTTGACTAACAAGCCACGAATGAGTGCGCTTCGAGCGGCTTTTTCGTGCGAAAGGTGAGGCCTAAGATGAAACGAGCTTACCCATAAGTATGGTTGCTATCTCTAAAATTTGGAAACCCGGACAGGACGCGTTTAAACCCTGGATATTTAAGTCCAGAACCCGGTCTTCTGCCAAAGGGCGCACCGTGGAAATTATATCCTTGTTTGAGGGCTTGTAGGAGGCTTGTTTATGTAAACAGGAAGCCCTCAAACAAGGATATAATTTCTTTAGCAAGACATTTTCTATCGAATCAAGACACAATTTATTTATTTATTTACACTTTCATGTACAATTGTGGTACATAAGGCGGACTTAATGCCGCAAGGCATTATCTACCAGTCAACCTTTGGGTCAAAAGGAGAAGCAGTTGGAATAGGTACAACAATTCTACTGAAACAATTAAAACTACATCTAATAATAGCTATTAAAAAAAATATATACTAATATATATATGAAGATATATACCTAATATTATGTACATATACATATAAATAAAATTTGACAAATTAATTATACTTATAAACTTACATGAATAAAATATATAAATTAAATGGATACATAACATGACGACGACCATAGCAATAAATAGAAACCTAAGGATTGAGTGATTTTAGAAAGTGTTCCCGAACTTGGCGTTTAAAAGAAAATTTACTAGGAGCTTTTTTAATGTCAAGGGGAAGCGAATTCCAAAGTTTAATTGCCGTAACCACGAAGGAATTGGAAATAAAACCTGTACGGTGAGAAGGTATCTGAAGGAGTAAGTTTTCAGCAGCACGAAGGTTACGATTGTGCGAGCTACCCAGGATCTGAAAAGAACTTTTTAAATAATTAGGTGCACAAGGATCGTCAATAATAGAGAAAAGCAAGCAGAGTGATCTGAGGGATCTTCTCTGGCGGATAGGCAGCCATTTAAGCTGAGAACGGTAACTAGAAATGTGATCAAATTTGCGAAGTCCAAATACAAAGCGAATGCAATTGTTGAGAAGTCGATCCAATTTGTTAAGAAGATTTTGGGACACATCAGAGTAACAAACATCCGCATAATCAATAATAGGGAGCACAAGAGCCTGGACAAGCAATAGTTTAGTGCTAGATGGAAGAAAATGCTTAAATCTGTAAAGAGATCGCAGTGTGGCAGAAACGTTCCGACTTACCAAATTGACCTGCTTCTCCCAACTAAGCCGATCATCAATATGCAACCCCAAATCCTTAACGTGAGCTGATAAAGGAATAACAGTGTCATTAAATTTAATAGGTACAAGACCATGAATATTGAGGCTACGCATATGATACACGCTGCCTATTACCATGGCTTGACATTTGCTCACATTGACTGACACCCCGAACTGCCTGGACCAGTCACTAATACTACGCAGGTCATCGTTTAGGGTGGAAATGCAGTCATCTAAACAGTCAACATCGGCTTGAGCGTAAAGTTGCAAGTCATCAGCGTACAGATGGTAAGAGCATTTGAGGACGTCAGTAATGAAATTTATAAATAGCGAAAATAATAAAGGAGAGAGTATACCGCCTTGTGGAACACCAGTTAGCAGATCATACCAGTCAGAACATGCCTGCTTGACACGAACCGCCTGCTGGCGACCACGAAGATAAGACGAGAACCAATCCCGTGATGAATTCGAAATCCCAATCTGCGACAAAATGGCGAGAAGAATATCATGGTCAACGGTGTTAAATGCGTTGGAAAAGTCAATTAAAATTAAAACCGTCAACTTTGAATTCTCCATGCCGGACCTGATGTCATCAGTGACTTTGAGCAAAGCAGTAGAAGTACTATGTCCAGGCCGAAAACCCGATTGGAATTGGGAAAGTAAGTTACCTTTAAAAATGAAAACGGAAATTTGCTTATGAACAACAGCTTCAAGGATTTTAGAAAGGAAAGGGAGAATGGAGATGGGCCTAAAGTGATTAACTAAACTGGGGTTACTAATTTTTGGAAGAGGAATAATATAAGCTTTACGCCAGATTACGGGAAAAACTCCAGAAAACAAAGAAAAGTTAATAACGTGTGTGACAATGGGAATTAAACTACTAAGAATTAAACTTAACATCTTCCTGCTCACCCCGTCACATCCTACTGCATTTGTTTTGATTGACTTAAAGATGTTGAGAATTTCAAGTTCAGTCACAGGAGAAAATGAGAAGGAGCTTGAGGATAGTAACGGCATGGAAGTTATTTTCTGAATTGTGTCTCTTTTAACATCATCTGCCAGACTGGTTGTTGATGAAAAATGTAAATTTAGGCTATTCAAAGACAAATTTGATGGTAAAACATTGGATGGTGACGTTGATATACCAAGTGATTTTAAAAACTTCCATATGTTAGCCGGCGAAGAGTTTAGAACATTCTCACAAATGTATCGGCGTTTAGAGACTCTCACCATCTGATTACACCGATTTCTAGCCAACTTGTATAAGCACCAGTTTTCCTCACTGCGATCTCTTCTATACTTACGGAAAGCCTTATCACGCCGCCTCATTGCCATCCGAGCCTCAAGGGTTATCCAGGGTGCCGGCGGACGCTTGAGTCTAACAGTTTTCAAAGGTGCATGAGAATCAAAAAGTTTTAAAATGGATGAATTAAGCAGCGCAACCTTATCATCCACTGTTTGAGCATCAAGAACGCCGGACCAATCTATAGATTGAGCATCCCTGTTAAGTTGCTCCCCATCCACACTCGCAAAGTTCCGAATAACAACTGTAGCAGGCCGCTGCTTGGGGGGTTTAATTTTGTACATAAGGAAAATGATATCATGTCGTGAAAGCCCCGGAGCTGCAGCCTGACCATGGTTAGCCACTAGATCCGCAGAAGCGGTGAGCATGAGGTCAAGCCAGGAATCGTCTGTGTCTGCATTTTGATGAGTTGGATTAAGCTCAAGACAAGATAAATTCGTAGACTCCAAGATTGCTCTCAGCCCACGCGACCTAGAATCGTTTTTTAAGAGGTTCGTGTTAAAGTCCCCCATGATTATGAGATGTTTGTACTCTGAAGAGACTGATTCAAAAAGGGGTTCTAGAAAAGAGAAATAGTCACTAGTGGGCGGGCAATAAACAACTCCTAGAACGGCTTTAACCCCTTTAACAGTTATTTCTAATAGTAAATATTCAGGACTAGCATTATTATAGAGCGAAGGAGAAGAATATAATACTTTGTGTGGAATATCACTACGGAGATAGATAGCAACACCACCGGCTCTTTTCCCTGTGCGATCATTGCGAACCAGGATGAAGCCGGGAAGGCTATAAAAAGTAGAAGGGAGTTCGGGTTTAAGCCAACTTTCTGATACTAAAATTGCGTGAAACGAAACACCGTTAAACAATTCCAACAATTCCGAATGGTGTTGGGGAACACTTTGTGCATTTACGTGGCAAACATTAAAACATTTTGGGAAACGCTGACATTCTTCTTTTAAAAAAATATTTGTCGAGAAAGAAACATTAATGGAAGAAAAAGAATCAAAAGAACTGTCACTAGCCGAATAAAAAGAGTCGTCAGACATAATATAACATAAAATAAATATAAATTAAAATACTAAAATAATATTTAAATATAAAAACTAAGAAAAAAAAATAAATAAGAACTAAACTTTAAAAATTGCATAACCTGCCGGTCGACTGTTAAAACAATAATAAATCTTTTCTAAATAAACTATCCGAACGCAGCGAACTATGAAATAACCATAAATTGACATATGTCATTGTCAGTTGGCCAATGTCAACAGTGTCAACAAATACGTCTATGACAACACGTATTAAAAGTACAAAACAGAAATAATTTTGTCGGTAGACCTTAAAAAAGAAACTACATTATAATTAAAAGCAAAGATAGCAGAACTAACAATAATAGTAATTAGTACCTAAGCGAAGTGCACCGACGAGTATTACAATTTCCTCTGTGCATTACGTCTTGGCCTTGTCGCCGCTGGCGCAGCAGGCACCGGACTTTCAGTCTTTGAGTCAGCACTGATGACAGACGGAGTTTCAGCTTCAAGCGACTTGCCATGCTCGTGACCCAGCACCATCACCTCCTCGTGACTACTCACGCGGCGACGCTTACCATCGGGGAGCTTGATATTTATGTAACAAATACACAATCAAAATCGCTCCACATAACCCAAGAATTCCGTAGCACCTTCCCCCCTTCGTAGGCAATTCGTAGCGCTACGCGTGGCTACGCAACACAGTGATCGTGTCATTTCGTGTCCGCCATTGTCCTCGTAGGCAGGTCAGGGTCAGGTCATTGGCGGTTGGCGGAACACTTGATGTATTGAGAAATATTGTAACCTACTTACAGCCTCCGTTAGTCATAGATCTGGTCGGAATTACTGCGATATTGTTCAATAGGTTAATCGATTGGATACTGGTTGAAGTCATTGTTTTGTTTCCCTTTCCGATTTAACTTTATTAAGTTTTGCCTTTTTTTCCGGGGTAGCGGGACTGTCTAAGCAGGATATCATGTTCCTGTGACGCAAGCAGTAGTCTTGATTTTAACACTACAATAATGCCCGGGCTATACGAGGCTAATTTTAGCTAGGATAAACTAGTTAACTTCATTTCTAAGCTTACAAATCAAGCTAGTTTTGTCTACACGAAGCCAGAAGTACTTAACTAAGATATTTTTCAAGGAACGAAAAATTGAGCTGCGAGCAGGTCGAATCCTGCTCGCAGCTCAATTTTTCGTCAACCTTCGTCTTCTGGATAGGTACTCCAGACGCCTTAACCAATTAGGCGTGTAAACAGCGTTTAGAAAAACAAGCGAACGAGAAATTTAGCTACGAGTGTAAGTGGTTGCGATGGCCTAATTGGTTAAGGCGTCTGGAGTACCTATCCAGAAGATAGATAGATAAAAGATTTATTCAGTGCAAAAAAGAGACACAAAAAAAAACATATAGTAACATAAAAGAAAACACAGTAACCAGAAAATTAAACAATTAAAACAGTGACAGACAACGCAAATAAAAAGAAGGTACCTTACATCACAATAAAAAAAAGTAAAAAAAAATAAAGACGCAGAAGACGCAGGTTCGAATCCTGCTCGCAGCTCAATTTTTCGTTCCTTGAAAAATATCTTTGCGAAGACGCGACGCAGGCGTTATTGCGTATAAAAATATAACATTAGTACTTAACTAGCTTGCTAGCCTACTGACACTAGCTTGAAAAACTAGCCTCATGTAGCCCGGGCATTAAAGAATACAGATTGCTGCGTTGTTTGTCGCGGGTTCGATCTCCACACGGAACAAATATTTGTGTGACCTACAAATAGTTTTTTTTTTTTTTTTTTTTTTTTTTAGGTGGTAAAATCATCAAATCAGTCCTCCCGCCCTGGGCTGGGCGGAAGGGACTGTCAGACTCTTACTGACTAAAATCCACCCGTGTTCCTTCGGATGCCCTTTACGTTCCAGGGCCGCGGTATCCTGGGTTAAGAAAAAACCCGCGACAACCTACAAATAGTTGTTACGGGTTTGAGTGTTTGTGTATATGAGTTTATATGTTTGTAAACGCATCCGCGACACAGGGAAATTCATACTGTGGGGCAGTTTTTTTTTTAAAGAAAATGACCACGTGGTTTCAATCGACGTCCTTAAAAAAATAATTGATTTCAATTCCGCTACTTAAGCAAAGGCTCACATTTCTATATTAACATAGAATATACCTTCATAAATATAGCTAGACCATCAATTTCGGAAGACAACGCGCACTTAACGGGCTCCCAAATCTTCCCACCCACTACAGAAATTGATTAAGCTTTCATTATTAAAAACAATGGTATACAAACGATAAAGCTCAACAAAACCAGTTTAACTTGAACTCGGTTTGCATGATCTAGTGATGAGTTTACGTAAACTTTAGTCTAGGTCAGAGGTGGGCCATGCGGATGGCGAGTAATGGGTGACTGGCTGTCCGATCATGGACCATGCCCGGGTCAACGGTGCGTTGTGTTCCACGCGCGCCTCAAAGAGTGTCAGGACAATAACGAGGCCCCCCTCGTCATTGTCCTTAGAAGGCCAAAGCCTGCCGTTGGCGCGGGACTGTCTCAACAGGTAACGGGACTCTGACACGTAAAGGGCTATTGAAGGAGCCCTGGCCAGTAGGACTCATTATCTTCACTTTCCTCACTTCAGACAGTCCCGCGACCCTGGCAGGCTCTGGCCCTCTAAGGGCCCCTTCAGATTGCTGACAGCTCTTTGAGGCGTGCGCGGAACACGACGCGCCATCGTCCCGGGAATGGTCCATGATCGGACGACGAGTCACCCATGCCCACGCGATTCTTGTAGGAAGCTCTTTGAGGCGCGCGTGGAAGCCCCTTCCAACACTAGGCGGCAGAAATCTCCGATACCTTACGACTTTTGTATCCATTGACGTGTGCGTATGAACAAACCTTTGGATTAATGGATTGTATTGCGATAGTCGCCTGGATACTAAAGTCTTCAGGTATCGGAGACTTGCGTCGCCTTGTGTACGAAGGGGCCAATACGATGCCAAGGTCCATGATCGGACGGTGAGTCTCTCGACTCTTGTAGGATGAGGTTGTAAAGTTCTTGCGCTCTCTCCACACAATGAAGGCTCGTCTTATGCTGGTTTTAACTTAAGACAAAGGCGTTGTTAGTAGGCGTCGCGACGACGTCAACCTTGTAACACTTGTCTTGCGCTCGCTGACACACATTTGCTTAGTAGTTTGTATGGGCCGAAAGGCTTGTGAATTACTGCCATTGATTGTCTTGAATTAATGAGCTGGTGTTGTTTCTTTGATTTTGTCGTAGTCCAGCGCCAAAAGGTTATTATTGTTTTAAGTCGTTATGCAGTAGTTTCAGTTTCAAAGTAGCACCTGTTACAGAAAAAATGAAAAGAAGTCGCCTGTCTTGGTATGGACATGTGATGAGGAGGGATGACTCATGTGGCTAAGAGAGTGATGAGTATGAATGTTGATGGATGGAGAGGAAGGGGAAGGCCAAAGAAAAGATGGATGGATTGTGTAAGGGATGATATAAATTAAAAAGGAGTAAATGATTCGGTGACGTTTGATAGGGGAGAATGGAAGAAAAAAACGTGTTGCGCCGACCCCGAGTAAAATGGGATAAGGGCAGGAAGATGATGATGATGCAGTAGTTTCAATTCCAGTAGGGTTTGCTATACGTCTGGGTTTCCCCAGATTTGTTCTAGTTCAAAGAGCGTCCGGGGGAGGCTGCATTTGTAGTCCGAGTTAAAAAAAAAGGGCTTCCAGTTTACATAAACAGGGAGCCCTCAAACAAGGATGTAATTTCTTTAGCAAGAAATTCTAGTAAGTTGCCTTGTACATACATATGTACAAGGCATCTTACTCGAATTTTGCGTTGAGAGCGGGACCAGTCGAACCAGATGCAAATGCCTATCTAACCTCCACAATTCAGTAACTGGGTAATACGATAACCCATTGTAAGACTGGTTGTAAGAATTTTAGAGCTTCTGACTAACAGTAACGACTGTCAAAGATCTACTAATGGCAGCCGGGACCAACGGCTTTACGTGCTTTCCGAGGCTCGGAGGAAACTCGCTATGACAGATGGTCTTCTATCCACAGACCAACTTCGGCAACCGCGGCTTAGCTATAGTTCGGTCTGTGCGGCTGTAATTATTTAGCCACGAGCTCCTCAAAAACTTTACCTTACGAGATTCATAATCTTTACACGTGGAAGAAGAATTATTATATAGGTATGTGATAAACTTAATACATATGTATGTTGATTGGCAGTTGGCAAAATAGCAACAGACTTATGTGTAGGCGGAGGCCGGTTACTAACTTTAATTGTTGTGTGAATCATAATTGACATGTTTCTCAGTGATATTCATAGACATATTGGCTATTGGTTCGTTTTCCGCCCGATTTTTTAATTCTAGCTGTCATGTTATATAGGCATGCGGGCGGCGAGTAAAGGGCAACTCGCCGTCCGACCATGGACCATGCCCGGGTCGACGGCGCGTCGTGTTCCACGCGCGCCTCAAAGAGCGTCAGCATAATGACGAGGCCCCCTCTCAGAGGGCTAAAGCCTGCCGGGGTCGCGGGACTTATACCATCACCGTGATCCCGGTACATAAAGGGCTATTGAAGGACACCGTGGATTTTAGTCAGTATAAGTCTGACAGTAGGGGTGGGAGGCCTCATCTGATGATTTTACCAGGTAAAAAAAAAGCTGTGATGTTATATAGCCTTTAGTCTTCAAAATATTTTAACTAAAACCAGTAGTTCCTGAGATTAGCGCCTTCTTCCAAACTGTTCGGTCTCTCTTTTTAAAATTGTTTTTTTTAGCATAGTAAAATCATCAAATGAGTCCTCCCGCCCAGAGTAGAACGGGATGGACTGTCAGATTCTTACTGACTAAAATCCATGATGATCCTTCAATAGCCCTTTACGTTCTAGAGTTAGGGTTACCTGATGAGACAGTACTGTTTTAGTGGAAAAGAGAAAGTTAGACAGGATTTCTAGCACCATCTCTGTCTCCCCTCTAGAGCTAATTTTACCTACGACTGTCTTTATAGGTCATTGTCCCTTAGAAAACTCGACATTGCCACGACCAGAACAAACATCAAGATTACAATAACTCTATATACATTGCAACAAAGAAAACATACATACTTACCGCTCCGCCATACTTGCAAAATGACGTCACAACTACAGACTCCAAACAACGCGACAAGTAACATTCCGCATTCGAAAACTAAAACTAAATATAAACGCAAACGAACATGTGTGACGTGTACGCTAGACTACAGACTGTTGTATCTATTTACACGTTTGAATGTGTGTGTTAAGTTTACAAACAGAAGCACACATGTGCGGTGCATACACGTGCGGCGCGTCGCGTGGTTTCGTACACATGTGATGTTGTACACACCGCTTTATGTTGTTACGTCAGTGCTGTTGGCTGTATGCGTTGTTGCCTTGCGTTTTAAAAAGTTGCCGCTTGTAACTCTATGGAGCGTGTGGGGAAACAAAATGGCGTTGATTTTGCACTTTATATTTCGCTTTTTAATTAGAAAATAGTTGAAATACGCTTATTATCGGGTTATAATTAGTATTGAACTAGCTGTTGCCAAACGGAAGAATTATTATTTAATATTTTATAGGCTATATAACATCTATCTACAACCAATAAGCGCCGAGCAAAAATGCTGGCAACAGCAAGTAATCTAAAAAACCGATGTTCTTGCAAAACTATACGACCTTCACGCCGCGACCTTCGTGAGCTCTTGATCTACTGGTTATACTCTATTTCACTTAGTTACCTACTAACTTTGAGCCATTTGTTTCAAGTACATTCTAAGTTATGTTGTCATTGCTTTAAGAGGCGCGTGGCGGAAGAGTCGTCAAGTAATATTCCACAGTATTCCACAACTATCACACAACGCCATCTAGTCCCAAGCTAAGTCGTCCTACGAAAAGGACACCAGATCTCATGTAGAACCAAGCTTCTGAATCTACACGGCCTAACTCTAGCAACCCTAACTTCACAAATTCTACAAATCAGTAAAATGTATGGCTTAACTATCACACAACGCCATCTAGTCCCAATCTAAGCAGAGCTTGTGTTATGGGTACTAGACAACTGATAAACATACTTATATATTTCTAAATACATAAATATTATAGATAAATTACACCCAGACACAGAACAAATGATCATGCTCATCACACAAACATTTGTCCTGGGTGTGAATCGAACCCACGGCCTCCGGCAGGCCTGTAAAGTAATTCTAACTTAGCATCTATACCTAGGTCGCGGAACCGTCTCATCAGGTAACCCTGACCCTAGAACGTAAAGGGCTATTGAATGATCACCGTTGTTTTTAGTCAGTACAAGTCTGACAGTCCCTCCTGCCCTGCCCTAGGCGGACTCATTTGATGATTTTACTAAAAAAGATACTTATATTATAGAGACTGAACAGTTTGTTTGGTAGAACGCGCTTATCTCAGAAACTACTGGTTCTATTTCAAAAATTCTTTTTATTATAGGTAGCCCTTTTATCGAGGAAGGCTATAGGCTATATAACATCACGCTAGGACCAATAGGAGACGAGTAACAGAGATTGAAAACCACGGGGAAAAACTAAGGCAAATGCATTCAGAATCCACTAGACATAACCCCACGACGATATATTACTAGACTCCGCATGCACGATCTAAGGAACAAAAACTATTCTGTCAACTCGCTGAGGTATTACGTAAGCGAGGGGGACAGGGTACTGCGTTGTGATTGGCTAACTCAAGGTCTGTTCTGACTCAAGGTATGTTTACGTCTGACAGGAGTGCTCGAAATAAGACGGATATAAGACTTTTTTGCCTAATGTGTTGACAGACATCGGTCGCCTGCTATTAGGAGTCTAGTAATATATCGTCGTTGACATAACTACTTACTTGAATCCTCTCACTTCTTTAAACATATATAAATAACTACAATAAACGTTTATTACTACATAACAACACAAATGTCCAATTGTAGTGAAACTGTGGAACATTCAGTTTCTACACAAATTGCACGCCACGATCATCGTGTGGTCTGCAATTATAATCAGACTAGATACAACACGCGGTTTTGTACGCTTGTTTTTTAGCTCTACAGTTTTTTTTACCTAATTTAGCTTTAAAATTTTGACTGGCCTGTTGGTCTAGTGGATAGTGACCCTGACTGCTATGCCGGAGGTCGTGGATTCCCACCCAGGACAAATGTTTGTGTGATGAGCACTATCATTTGTTCTTTGTCTATAGTGTACTACAGAGACATATTTCTTATTACCATTACAGTAACATTGCCAAATGAATTAAAACTTGTTAATACATTTGTGACAACGATTAGCGACGTTGCCAACTTTCGGAATACAGTCCAAATCATCATTTGTCAGACACAACTAACATCTTAACATAAACGTACAATCTACGTTCCAGACCCTCGAAGTATATAAGTGTGACCGCCTAACTATCAGTAATACATATATCACAAGAGTTTTACTGATAACAAACGACACAGTACATAGCGTGGCCGGTATCGGGGCAGGCGATAACGAGTATGACTGTAGGCACAACGGCACGCGACTGATATTATAGCCAGTCTTGGATGGAGGTTCAACTACATCTATCGGCAAGGAATGGCATTTTTTCCGTACTTTTTATGCTATGCCGGGCATTGCTTTTAAGGGACGATTCGCTGGAACGTAAAGGGCTATTGAAAGACACCGTGCATTTTTGTATACGCTATGTGCAAATTTGAGACGTCCTGAAAGCCTGTATGAAGTGGCATCCACCAGAAAAGAGCCGGGTAGTACTCGACATGTTCCGGAGAATGAAATTCACGGTCTTGGAACCTACAACGAAATTAATCAGAAAATAATATCAAATGAGTCCCATGGCGGGACAGGAGGGACTGTTAGACTTGTACTGACTACAATCCACGGTGAGCCTTCAATAGCCCTTTACGTTTCAAGGGCGTGGATACTTGATGAGATAATAGCGCGACTCCTCTGATTGATCTCCCTTGAAGTGCAGGTGGAATTACACAAACTGCAAGTGAGGAGGTGGGCTATCGTTAGTGATGAGGCTTCGCAGTTGCACCCTTCCGTACCTACACCCGACTGTGTTGTACTTGAAGCGACAAAACTGGCTTCGCGATCGGTTTAGGTCTTCCAAGTGGGCCACGACAGTTGGTGGCCTGCTGCCAGATTTTCTGTAGGCTCAGCGTGATCCGGAAAAGGATATCTGAGGAACCACAGCTTCGCCACCCTTACTATTATAATTGGATGAGTCAACCTTAGTAGCGAGCTATTCAGTGAGGGCTGAGGCAGTCACGCTTGCAAATCCGTGACAATAAAATCAGCCTTAGCTCACCCATTTAATCGTTCACAAAAATCTAGAATTCACATCGGCTATGTAAAGTTTATCAACAATTATAAATATTTATAGTCATCGTGAGACTTCCGTGTTTACAATCTCAAAATAAAAAAGTGAATGACCTAATCGAACATTGTTTATCAATTCCTGTTGATAAGGAGCGCGTGTCTAGAATTAAAGGTCGACGCGTAGTGTATTACTTAGGTCAGGGGTTCCCAAACTTTTTCAGCTAGCGGCGCACATAGAGAGAGGTTCAGATTTTTTTCGCGACGCCCCGCCTTAGCTAATTGATACCAGATGAATAATAAAACAATAATACCTGGTTCTGAACTCCACTAGAGCACGTGAATCTGGGTTCGTAGCTGCAAAAGAGATCAATGAGCCTATCCTCTTCTTTCTGGTGGATATTTTATACCTACATATAGAATCTTGCTTCAACGCAAAATCAATCCCGAGAATGGTCAACATTCGCGTCTCACGACGCCGCTTTGTACTCTCTGCGAAAACATACGTTTTCAAGTTCTAAAACCAATGGATTTCCTCCCACCTCTTTCTTGTTCCATGTGGGAGAAAACGATAGCAAAAGCCTTATGTTTGATTTTTATTCCGAATTCCATTTTTATAACAGTAAAATACCATTATTCAGCTGCATCCGGTTAGCTTGTAAGCAGATTCCAACATTTACTCGCGAGCAGAAGTATGGGTCACTTACTCCGATCCCGCGCGATTTTGAGTACCTAAAAACTAGTTAAGAATAATAAAAATGGTACCATTTTCAAAGGTTTGACTGTCCACCATTATTTAAGGAGCTATCCCTGATCAATTCCAAGAAAGTGAATCCAAACTGCTCGCTATTGTATGCCAGAAAATCCTCAAAATTTTGTACATCTGTGCGGTCAACCTTTTATGCTCCGCCTCAGTTCAAGATCCTTGATGAAAAAAAAGAATAAACGTACGTCGAACTATGACGGAATCAACTACCTGAGTGACCTTCAGTTTGAAAAGGTTTCCTTTAGTGTCAATAACTATGTTCGTCTACATTTATATTTCGTTTTTAGGGTTAAAAATAGCCGTCCAGTGATTAAACTTCGTTGTAAGTGAGGCTGGGGCAGCCAGCTCAGGGCACTTCCCACTAGGTGGACCAACGACGACATATTATTAGACTCCTAATAACAGGCGACCGATGTCTGTCAACATATTAGGCAAAAAAGTCTTATATCAGTCTTATTTCGAACACTCCTGTGAGGCGTAAACATACCTTGAGACAGAACAGACCTTGAGTTAGCCAATCACAACGCAGTACCCCGTCCCCCTCGCTTACGTAGTATCTCAGCGAGTTGACAGAATAGTTTTTATTCCATAGATCGTTCATGCGGAGTCTAGTAATATATCGTCGTTGAGGTGGACCGACGACATCGTGAGAGTCGCGGGCAACCGATGGATGCAAGTGACGAATTGTCGCTCGGCGTGGCGGTCTAAGGGGGAGGCCTATGTTCAGCAGTGGACGTCTTCCGGCTGATGATGATTTACTTCGATTACTCCGAAGTTTCTGGTCCGATATGTGTGTTTATTATTTTGTTTGATGCGATATACTTACCATCTAGTCCCATACAAATTTAATTTTATTTGGCTTCATAATTTTTATTCTATGAGTATTTTTACGCTTGTTGCAAACATTTTAGATCAAAGATCGACAAAGGAAGTAACTTGCATACTTCTTGAGAAAAAAAAACGTCCATTGGTTCGTGGTTCGTGCCAAACCAGTTTTTTAAGAAGCTGATTTCGTAAGTGGTCGGGCAACTTCGGGTCGCCGATGTTTTTGATCACATTAGCGGTAAACTCACGGTTGTTTTGGTCAAAAGGGTTTGGTAGAGGTGTAGATATGGAACATAATGTATTTTGGCAGTTATATTTGAGTTCGATAGGGAGCGACTCTATGCCTATTGCAATGACGATATATTACTAGACTCCGCATGCACGATCTAAAGTTCTGTCAACTCGCTGAGGTACTGCGTTGTGTACGTACGTACGTAAGCGAGGTGGACGGGGTACTGCGTTGTGATTGGCTAACTCAAGGTCTGTTTACGGCTCAGGTTTAGGTTTAGGAGTGGTCGAAATAAGACGGATATAAGACTTTTTTGCCTAATGTGTTGACAGACATCGGTCGCCTGTTATTAGGAGTCTAGTAATATATCATCGTTGGCCTATTGTCATGCAGTGGGAGACGTCCACGGTAACGGATGCTCGCGGAGCTCTCACTGAACCATCTTTGTATGTTCTGGTAGTGTATTTGCTCTAACTCTAGTCTTGGTCAGAGGTGGGCATGCGGACGGTGAGTAATGGACGACTTGCTGTCTAATCATGGACCATGCATGGGTCGACGGCGCGTCGGGTTCCACTGAGACGGAGCTGCCAGCAAAATGCCGCCCTCCTTAGAGGGACAAAGCCTGGCGGGGTCGCGGGACTGTCAGGTAACCGTGGTGCGTAAAGGGCTATTGAAGGATACCTTGGATTTCATTCAGTACAAGTCTGACAGTCCCTTCCGTCCTGCTCTGGGTGAGAGGAATCATTTGATGATGTTACGAAGTAAAAAAAATAAAATTGTATGAGCTATGTGCCATTTCAATAGAGACTGATTAATGGGGCCTGTTCCCTAACCCAACGACGCCGACGATATATTACTAGACTCCGCATGCACGATCTAAGGAACAAAAACTATTCTGTCAACTCGCTGAGGTACTACGTAAGCGAGGGGGACGGGATACTGCGTTGTGATTGGCTAACTAAAGGTCTGTTCTGTCTCAAGGTATGTTTACGGCTCACAGGAGTTGTCGAAATAATAATAATATAATAATAATATTCCACAACTATCACACAACGCCATCTAGTCCCAAGCTAAGCAGAGCTTGTGTTATGGGTACTAGACAACTGATAAACATACTTATATATTTCTAAATACATACATATTATAGATAAATTACACCCAGACACAGAACAAATGATCATGCTCATCACACAAACATTTGGCCTAGGTGGGAATCGAACCCACGACCTCCGGCATAGCAATCAGGGTCACTAACCACTAGACCAACAGGCCAGTCGCATATAAGACGGATATAAGACTTTTTGCCTAATGTGTTGACAGACATCGGTCGCCTGTTATTAGGAGTCTAGTAATATATCGTCGTTGGTCAGAATCAACAGTGGCAACCACCAGAAAAGCGCAGAGTCAATGCTCAACGTGTCCCAAAGAATGAATTTACCTGTCTTGGACACCTGTATTGGGAATCATCTGATGGTTTTAACATCATCTGCCTGCCTTTTCCTAACTATATTGTGGTCTGCTTCCAGTCAAACCAGATTCAGCTGGATATCAGTATTTTACTTGGAGCGATTGCCTGTCGGACCTTCACAACACAGTAACGCAATACAATACCCCATGGTAAGAATGGTTGTCAGACTTTAGAGCTTCTTTAAAAAAGGTTGCAAGCTTCAATACAACCTGTTTTTTTTGATATCCCATAACTCTAGGATTGTATTCTGTAGGTAAAAATAATACTAAAACTCCTAGAATAGGTGGTCCAAAAATGCATCGTTTCGGAGATATCATCAATCATAGTTAAATTAGGTCAAAAAATGTCACCAGTATGACGAATCTTTACTTCTACGAGGTTGCCAAACTTCGCAGTAGAATAGACCCTCGATGTGTCTAGGTATCTAAGTTTCATTGATAAATAGAAGTAATTCATTTTTATTCAAACCAATCATTCATATTTAAAGCTAAGAAAATGCGACGTTGTCATATTTCACGTAAGGGTGTTTTACATTAATAATCGTGACTTTGCCGAATTATTTTGTATGAAAAATGAAAAAAAAAAATAACGAAGGTTTGGAACATAACTCATATGCCAGTTGATTCTTTGATATGGCCTCAATCATACCCTAGAGTTATGGGATATCAAAACAAAACACGTTGTATAATGCGTAGTTTTCAAAGAAAGCCTTCGAACCAACTACGTCTCAAGCCGACGCTTCGAAAGTCCCCTACGATTCTTATTCCGAACAAAAACAGGCAAAAAGGAAAAACTATGCTGTTTTGTCCGTAGCCCTATCTCGCTCGCACGTTGCCATCTCCACTGCGAGCGAAAGAGACGAAAATAAACCACGAATTTCGTATTTATGTCAAACTTTGTCAACGACCGCGAACTTGTGGCAATGGAAAATGGACTTTATTTCTTTGAATTTAAAATTATTTTTTGTAAAAACACCTTCGGACAATAAAGTATGATTTTTCATTATTCACGCGCGATTATCATAAGAATGCCATTCTTATTGCCTATGAAATATGGTTCAAATTGCAGTGGCTGTTTTTTTATGCGAAACGCCATTGCTTAGTACTTTGTTTGACACTGTTACACGATTTTCTACCTTATAACTATAAGTTTAAGACTGATAATGGGTTGATGGTAGGTTTTTGGGATCCCGAAAACATTTGGGTTCAACGACCGCCTCTACCCAGCCTCTTCTGGGGAACTATTTGAGGGTTGCGCGCAGGGATGTAGTTAGGGCACAAAAAAAGGGGCCCCGTATTAAAACTTGTTTGGGGCCCTTCTAATCTAAGTGTATAGTTTTAAAGAATAAAGACAATATTATCCTGACTCGTGTAACTAATGCTATTACTGATGTCATTAAGAGAATAGGGTAGTTTACTGTATAAATTTATTGAAAATCTGTGATGTCCGTCAGTTAGAGTATTGTAAATTAATTAACTCGTTTTTTTATATCTACAAAGAAAGAAAATTGTGTTTATTGGCACAAACTTAAAACTAAACAATATAAAAAAAAGTTATAAACAGAGAGTAGATTGTACAGAGGAAATAAAAAAAAATAAACTTAACAATTTAATATTTCTAACCAAGATAAAACGCTTCGAAATTCGGGAGTGGGGGGCTTGTGACATCATTAAAGCCTGTAAAATTAAACCGACCGAGTGACGTTTTGTGATTTTTAGAAGCATTTTATCTTCGTCAATTTATGTAACAGTTTATGTTACAAACGATAAATAGGGGTATTTTTTTTTATCCATAGTTATTTTTTTTTTATCCATATTATTTTTTATTTTTGAATGAAATAGCCTATTTTGAAGGGAAATAGAAAATTTAGAATGCTGATCTACTGATCATTGCTCATTTATGACAACATTTGAAAATTTACCTATGTTAGGAGTTAATTAGAACTTTAAGACCGCGATAATTTTTCAATTAAGAGCAACATTTTGTTTTTATTTTATTTCAATCGTCGGGGCCCTTGACACTTAGAGGCCCCTTATAAAATTGATGCGGCGCTAGCTACGTCTCTGGTTGCGCGTTCTCAAAAGCCCAAGCCCATGGATTTGCGTTCTGCTCAGCTATTTGGGCAAGATTCTTCCTTTGAAGGTAAGATTTTTGGGAAGACTTGTTTATAATAGGTGGATCTAGTTTTTGGGAGATAATATAGGGCATATAAGGTATGAATGTTGATGGATGGAGAGGAAGAGGAAGGACAAAGAAAAGATGTATGGATTGAGTAAGGAATGATATGAATGAAAAAGTAGTACATGATACTGTGATGTCTGATAGGGGAGAATGGAAGAAGAAAATGTTGAGACGACCACAAGTAAAATAGGATAAGGGCAGGAAGATGAATGATGATGAATGTCCGTCGCGAATACCAAAGATTTTCTGCGGAAAGAACAAATTAGGAGTTAGGAATGAACCTCTTGGTTGGTCTTATCAACCGAGCCATCGGATGTACTGAATCCGAAGGTCGCAGGTTTAAATCACAGAAAAGCATTTCATAATCTGTCTGCCATTACCTTTATTGGGGTCGGCTTCCAGTCGAACCAGATGCAGCTGAATATTAGTATTTTACATGGAGCGACTGACTATCGGACCTCCACAACACAGTACCTGGGTAGTACGATAAATAACCCCATGGTAAGGCTGGTTGTGAGACTTGAGTTTCTGACTAACAGTAACGACTGTTTTCCGAGTCACGGAGGAAACTCGCTATGTCAGATGGTCACCCATCTCAAATAGACTTGACTGACTTGACTTAACTGGCTTGTTGGTTTAGTGACCCTGACTGCTATGCTGGGGGTCGTCGGTTCCATTCCCACCCAGGACAAATGTTTGTGTGATGAGCACGATTATTTGTTTTATCTGGGTGTGATTTAATCTATAATATGTATGTATTTAGAAATACATAAGTATGTTTATCAGTTGTCTAGTACTCATAACACAAGCTCTGCTTAGCTTGGAACTAGATGGCGTTGTGTGATAGTTGCGGAATGTTATTATAGACTTTCGAAAATCTTTCATTCAACCTTTATTAATCTACTTTGATTTCAGTCCGCCCCAAATCTCTTACTGAACTTAACTGCGGTTTGGAAAGTCTCAATAATCAACGGCCCTTTAAAATAAACAGGAAACCAGTTGTTAGTGCTTAAAAAAACAACTTTCTTGAACTTATTTCGGGCAAAAGCGAGCGTTAAACTGTTATTCTTTAAGCTGTCGAGGTTTATGTAATCGCGGTTAAAACCAGACGTTTGTGAAACAGGTAACTTTTTAAAGAGTTGAAAGTAGTCAACGACGATATATTACTAGACTCCTAATAACAGGCGACCGATGTCTGTCAACACATTAGGCAAAAAAGTCTTATATACGTCTTATTTCTCTCACTCCTGTGAGCCGTAAACATCACTTGAGACAGAACAGACCTTGAGTTAGCCAATCACAACGCAGTACCCCGTCCCCGTCGCTTACGTAGTACCTAAGCGAGTTGACAGAATAGCTTTTGTTCCTTAGATCGTGCATGCGGAGTCTAGTAATATATCGTCGTTGAAAGTAGTATTATAGGAGCTCGTGGTATACTAATAACAGCCGCACAGGCCGATCTACCGGGTTAAACAGTGTCAGCCGAGGTTGGTTTGTGGATGTGTGACCGTCTGTCATAGCGAGTTTCCTCCGTGCCTTGGAAGGCACGAAAAGCTGTTGGTCACGGCTGTCATTTGTAGATCTTTGACAGTCGTTACTGTCAGAAGCTCTAAAAGTCTGACAACCAGTCTTACCAAGGGGTATTATCCAGTTACTGGTCCTCTAGAGGGGAGCCCCGTCATCTTGCTGACGCTCTTTGAGGCGTTAATTTCATGGAAAAAATTAGTTCCTCGTTTCTGCAGTACCTCAGCGAGTTGACAGAATAGTTTTTGTTCCTTAGATCGTGCATGCGGAGTCTAGTAATATATCGTCGTTGAGTAGAGGCGTTTTTTTCATTTTTCATACAACAAACGCTGTACATACTTCAAGTAGGCTGTAAATAAAATACGGAAACCCACATGAGCATAGCTCAGAAAGAAAGAAAGAAAAAGTTTTATTGGACTCATAAAGAAACTTAAATTACAGATAACACACATAACATAAAATAACCAATTTAGGTACTGTACGAGGCCAAGAGGTCTCTATAATCAAATGTGAAGTTTTTAAGACAAATCATTCGAGAACTGCACTCAACAATCGCATACGCATGCTAAATGAAAACGAGGCGCGAGAGTGACGGTGCGTTTCGGGCACAAGGCATGACCCTCGCCGGGTAGAGGTCACTACAAGATCTATCATTATGACGTCTTTCAATACATATATGGCAGAACCTTCAGCTGATGCTCTTTTTTTTAACGTGGTTAGTATCATCAAATGAGTCCAGTACCCAGGGCAAGGCAGGAGGGACTGTCAGACTTGTACAGTCAGCATCAAAAGTTGCTGACCACATTCAGATTTTCAATATCGCCGTACACTGTAATAATACATTGTACGGCGTTTTTGAAAATCAGAATGTGGTCAGCAACTTTTGATGCTGACTGTACGTTCCGGGATCACTGTAACTTGTGAGGGCGTTTGTGCACTACAAGGAATTTTACTGTCCGGTTGTCTGATTTCTTACAATGAGGAGTTTTCTTTTTCGAGCATTAAAAAAAAAGTAGTTTCCAAGAACTCTGTAGATGGCGTTGAATTGACTACGTTACTAGATTTATGCCTTCATTTTTGCACAAATCCACGAGGAACAGACTTCTCTTCTTTTTCTCTTGGGACATTTTCTTTATGGCGTGGAAAACTAATAAATTAAAAAGATGGTCAATGATTTTTTTTTCTTTTTCCTTGTTGTTATTTATTTCTAAATGCCAATGGTGTGATGTGACTGACAATGACATGACATGTACGTTACGTTTTAAGATCTCAAAATTACAACCAACCACCAAGTGAAAAAAATCAAAAAATGACGACGTTCCGTTCATTGCAGTAACATACCAAGTTCAGCGCCATCTATCCATCGACTAGGGAAACAGTCAAAAGAAAATCCCTCATTGTCAATGAATTCTCAATGAAAGTTGATGTAAATCTTACTGCCGGACAGTAAAAGTCCTAGAACCCGCGATCCCGTCATATCATTTTACAGCATACAATAATTTCGAGAGATAATGGTTCTCAACAGTCTTACGTAAGCCAAAGAAATAAAAAGTAATCTTGCCCTTTTTTCTCTTATCTCAATTTTAACGTAATACCCATGTACTGTGGGCCTGGCCGGGTGTCGTGGCGCACTCGAAAGTGAGGTGAAAGCCGACTTGGATCAAGAACCTCGACCTAACTTGACTTGTCTCTCTGTTATGCTATATTACCTGGTCTACAGACCGAAACATAGCTTGGTAGAGTATGTGCAAAGAATTTGTCAGGCCTGTTGGTCTAGTGGTTTGTGACCCTGACTGCCATGCTGGGGGTCGTGGGTGAGAATCGAACCCGGGACAAATGTTTGTGTGATGAGCAAGATCATTTGTCCTGTGTCTGGATGTGATTTATCTATAATATGTATGTATTTAGAAATATATATATAAGTTTATCAGTTGTCTAGTACCCATACCACAAGCTCTGCTTAGCTTGGGACTAGATGGCGTTGTGTGATAGTTGTGGAGTATTATTAATTCCATCTTGTCGTAGTTTTAAATGAATTACTATTTATAATTGATCCCTCAGGGTATAAGTGTAACATAATTTCGGATTTATAGTCTTTAAGACCTTGTGAATATAAAATATCGGGTTGTCAATGTACATTTTGAAGGTCTGCTAAAGAAACCTATTACTAAATAACAGCTGCACAGGTTGATCTTCAAAGTTAAGCCACGGTTGCCGAGGTTGGTCTGTGGATGGGTGACCATCTGTCGCAGCGAGTTTCCTCAGCGTGAATTAGAATGAATGAAGCCTGAATCGAGCATCACAATGCGCAACTTGTATAAAATCTATAGATACTAAACTAGCGGCCCGTCCCGGCTTCGCTCTGGTGGATATGATGATTTTCGTCCTCTAAAACCCGGCCCTGATGGCTACAAACACAACAAAAATGAATTATCCGAATCGGTCCAGCCAAGCAAGTTATGGGCTTAGAAAAACATTTTGCGATCTATTTTTATATTATAGAATAGATAGAAGATAGATAGATAGAAGATGGATGTACGCGAATGCTCGTCAGTCAGGGAATCTTGTTACTATACACGCGAATGCTCCGGGTGAAGGAGCGCCTCTATGAGTTCCTGAAAAGCGCCGTATGCGCGTTTAAAATACGCCGTGCTAGGGGCCGTAGATTCCTTCAGGGCCGTAGATTCTTCACCTATAACTACTTCTTGACCGGCTCGGTTTTCTAAATTATCAACATCATCAGCCTGTATTCAAAGCTAGTATCACAAGAAAACTTTAAGGCTAAAGGAATCTATCCACCGATTCCAACTACAAGTGAAAATCATCCTTACCGCTACGACATATGACATAAAACGTGCGGTTATCTACGAGTACATGAAAAACAAAACACGCTCGCCACGACGACGTAAGTCAGTCGAATTGCATCATTATATCGTAGTAGCAAGGACGATTTTAATTTTTAGTTAGTAGAAATTGTGAATCGCGTCATGAGCAAGTTGGCTTAGACAAAGAGCTATGAATGACGCGAGGATTGCGTCACGATCATCGAAGCATGCGATCTGCGTGTTATGAAGGCTAAACTATACACGTGCTGCTCTGAGCTACTTGGGTGCGCTTGCGCAACTTGGCGCAGTGGCTGAGTTATTGACGGCGGCTCTGCGTGACCCGGGTATGATTCCCGCACGGTACAAAATATTTTGTATGATCTACAAGTAGTTAGTGGTTTCGGGTGGTTCCCTATTATTATTTATGTCTACAGGGTTTAAAAGAACCTAGCCAAACCAAACCTCGAGGTGCCCTTGATGTCGACCATCTTGTCATTCGTCATTGTTTGATACGAACATTTTGCTTATTAAAATTATGCCAACACAAATTAACCCTCGAAGGAGGAGGCGAGCCGCGTGAGAGAGAGGACGATGTCCTCCCTCCGCCCCACCCGCGGTGGTGGACGCCCACGGCGTCGGACGTCGCAAGACGACCTCCGGCCACCGTAGGCGCGAGCATAGGAGGCGTAGCCGTAGCCGTAGGCGAGTAAAGGGGAACTCGCTGTCCGACCATGGACCATGCCCGGGTCCACGGCTCGTCGTGTTCCACGCGCGCCGCAAAGAGCGTCAGCATGATGACGAGGCCCCCTCTCAGAGGGCTAAAGTCTGCCGGGGTCGCGGGACTTATACCATCACCGTGACCCCGGAACATAAAGGGCTATTGAAGGACACCGTGGATTTTAGTCATCACAAGTCTGACAGTCCCTTCCGCCCTGCCCGGTGTGGGAGGACTCATCTAATATTATTATAAGAATAGGATTAGGATTTATCATTTATGCGAAAATATGGGATCCCTTTTCTTTCGTCTGGGTGTTTGTGGGTTTAAATGTTTTTATAAACGCACTCACAATACAGTAAAAGGTCCTGGTGTGGCGCAACGGTATTTTAAATGAAAAGAAAAGTGTATATGGCTTTAGTTAATCTCACGTATAGACTTAACTCCACAAAGAGCATTGTGAACAAGCGGCTCTCATGTTGAAAGACGTGACGTCATACACTTGCATGTTGACTGAGGAAAACTTGTGTGGCTTTGTCGCAGCGGTCGTTCGTGAACGATGTAGGGTTAGAAGAAAATATATTTTACTAGATTCGGCTTAAAAAATATCCCACGGGAACTTAGAATCGGGATAAAAACTATCCTATGTGTTAATCCGAGTTATAAACTATCTGTGTACCAAATTTCGTCCAAATCTGTTCAGTGGTTTTTGCGTGAAAGAGTCACAAACATCCATCCATCCAAACAAAATTTCACAGTTACAATATTAGTAGGATAGTAGGACGTACATGCTGAAAAATTGCCGGCGTCTGTATTTCCTGATAGTTATAACCTTGTGGTCTTCAAGTCAAGAGTGAATATGTTACTTCTAGATAAGCGTGCTTCACCGTCGACCACATCATCGCTTACCATGAGGCGAGGTCTTGGTCTAACGCAAGCCTATCAGAAGTAGAGCAAGTTTTAGGAAAATCATACTTAGCCATTACAAAAACTGATCAATACAATTTGTAAGTTCTATTAGCACCATGACGCCATGCTGCGCACTTTTTAAATGTGCAACTTAAAATATAACATTAATTACTACACGAAAATATTTCTATAATAACAACAGATAATAATTGTCGAATTAAGTGCCGTCATTGCGTATACAGACTTAAAATACTTTGTTTCGAAAGATAATATCATGTTTTACGAATGTATGTACATGAAATTATTTTAAATTTTTGGTTGAAACCATGTTTCTTACCTTCTCACAATATCTTAAATCATACCTAACATCAAACCCTCTTTGTTCCAGCGATGGCAGCAGCGCCGGCAGTCCAAAAGAGGCATGCGTGGCCGCCTCCCCTCCTCCTGCGCCCGCGCCGGTCAAGCGCGATGTCCGCCACCATCACCCCCAACACCAACACGTGACGCACCAGCCACATCAGCAACATGGTCCTCATCAACCGCATCCGCAGCATATGCATCATGAGCAGCATTCTAGGCCGCTTAGCATAGGTAAGAGTGGGTTTCCATCACCACTACACCTTCGAGTAACGACGATATATTACTAGACTCCTAATAACAGGCGACCGATGTCTGTCAACACATTAGGCAAAAAAGTCTTATATCCGTCTTATTTCGAGCACTCCTGTGAGCCGTAAACATACCTTGAGACAGAACAGACCTTGAGTTAGCCAATCACAACGCAGTACCCCGTCCCCCTCGCTTACGTATTACCTCAGCGAGTTGACAGAATAGTTTTTGTTCCTTGGATCGTGCATGCGGAGTCTAGTAATATATCGTCGTTGCCTTCGAGCAACTGCCTAGATCTGATCTAAGTATGGAGACACACTATCGCGCAGTGGTTCACCAACTCTATGGACTGAGGTGACGGAATCACGATACCATATAGGTAAGGAATGCGCTGGACAGACACTGGTCGGGCAGATCTGGGACCCTCATCAGCCGTATCCGTAGCATTATGCATCTGAGCAGCATACGAGGCCGCTTAGTATAGGTAAGGGAGGTTTCCATCATAATTTCAGCCCGGAATCGCAGCATAAGCTAATACCAGTGTTTTTCTTCGAGCAACTGCTTACATCTGAGCTGAGTTTGTTGGCAAACGATCACCGCAGTTCACCAACCCAGTGGTCTAATCAGGTGACGGAATCATGGTTCTCTGAATGCTATACCGTGGTAAGGGATACGCTTGACAAAAACGGGCGGGAGGCTGATCACTCGTTCCAAGTAGAACTTCAAAACTAACGACGATCCTCAGACATGAGAGACCGACTACAGAAGAAGAGAGGAAAGCTGGGGTTAGCAGTATTCCAGACCGTTTGGTATAGATATGTGTACTTTAGAAGTGTCTGTTTCCATCTGAGTAATGGTATATCCTCAATATCAACATGAGGCGTATCGGCCACACTAACAACATGGTTCTCACCAGCAGTCATCCATTGTCAGTGTAGGTGAGCAATTTTTTGCTTATTCAGATTTGTTTGGTCCTGCATCCTTAGTCATTGACCAAAAATTTTAGGGATGCAGCTGAATACTACTATTTTACATGGAGCGACTGCTCGTCTATGTCTAGTCTCCACAACCCTGCTAGTTCGATGCCCTATCCTAAGAGTGGTTGTCAGATCTTCGGGTTATGAATTAATGATGAGCGGCTTTTAAGTATGTAAAAAATATAGCCGGAACGAATAAATAAATGGTACATACATATCGTTGCGATATATTCGGAATTGCATCCGAGTGCAAGTATGGAATGAAATTATTTTGCTATTTTTTTTAGTACTAGTTTCTGTTCCCGTTTAAAACTAAAAGTACTTAAAAGACCGATATAACGAGGCTTTTAAACCCCCCCCAAATTTTTATTTTTACCACAACAAAGAAAATCCTCAAACTGGCATTAAATCCCCGTAACGCGTTGAGTGTGACGCATTGTCTGATTTGTACCGTTTGGTTTCGAAGGCGGTGGAGCTGGCGGGTCACGACGCGCTGAGCGTCGTGCCGCTGGACCCTCCGAAAGACGCCGTACAGGTACTGCTTACAAAACACCAAGATTATTCATTCCATCATGATTATAAAGCTAAAAAATGGTGCTATAGACACTGAGCTATTACTACTGCGTATAGAGACGACACCACGCATCACCACTGTGTCCCATCCAGGTTGAGTGCGCGCGCCTAGAGCACGCCACAGAGCTGTCAAACAACTGAATGAACTTGTGCGCGCGCACTCATCCTGGATGGGACACAGTGGTGATACGTGGTGTCGTCTCTATACGTAGTAATAATAACTCAATGGCTACAGTTCATCCATCTTTCACTATAAAAATAATGCATTAATGGCTTTTTACGCGAAATTCGCTTGAGACGGACAAAAAGAGCTTCGTATCCTTGCAATAAATTCGTTAAAAACGCGTCGTACGCGTCTCGGCTCTGACTCGTTTTTTTCCCCATGGACATTTTTATTTATGCCATAAATGCACAAGCATACTGCCCGCGGTCACCGTAGCCTAATGTTTTCGTTGCCGATCTTGCAAAATTATTAAGGAACTATACCATATTTATACTAACCCGCACTGGGCCCGAGTGGTGGATTACGGCCCACTCCCTCTCACAGAGAATAGGCCTGTGACCCAATAGTGGGAACATTTATAGGCTGATGATGATGACTATATTCATAAAAACCATCAAAGAGAGAGAAGGGGACAGTCCCTCGGACCACACCACCCACAGACTCGTACTGCCTAAAGTCTACGGTGATCCTTCAATAGCCCTTTACATTCCAGCGTCACGGTAATTGCATAAGTCCCGCAACCCTGGCAGATTTTGGCCCTCTAAAGGGGGCGCCCCGTCATTTTGCTGACACTCTTTGAGGCGCGCGTTAAACACAACGCGCCGTCGACCAGGGCATGGTCCATGGTCGGGCATCGAGTCGCCCATTACTCGCGATGAGTTAGTCCCGCGAGTCCATAGTAAATATTAAAAAGACAATTTAGAAATAAAATCATCTCCCTTTTATGATTAAGACAAGTTCTTTTCGACCCGACTCAAGCTGATTCCGCGTATGTGAATGTGATCACTCCCTATAACAAACAACGGACCAAGATCCTGGAATCTGGTTCCTGGTTCCGGATTCATCCTTCACCCTCGCATAGCCTAGTAAGATCACATGGACACGCGTAAGTAGATCTGTGTCATTTAATTTAAATGTAGTTCAATGTATTAATTGATGTTCCGTTATGTTCCAGAAATGCGCGTCAGTCCAGGTGGAGCGGGGCCTTCGGCAGACCCGCCACATATGATGCATCATCATCACATGGTGAGAACCTTCGTTTATATAAGCCTATTAGCTCATCTGCCTGCCTTTTCCCAACTGTATTGTGGTCGGCTTCCAGTCGAACCAGATGCAGCTGAATATCAGTATTTTATACATATTTTATAGCGTCATGTCTATCGGACCACCACAACCAAGTAATTGGGTAATACGACATCCCATGGTGTCAGACTTTTAGAGCTTCTGACTAACAGTAACGACTGTCAAAGATCTACAAATGACAGCCGGGACCAACGGCTTTACGTGCTTTCCGAGGTACGGAGAACACTTGCTATGACAGATGGTCACCCATTCACAGACCAACCTCGGCAAGCGTTATGGTAGGCCACCTCAATGTGGTGCTCGCATTTTTAGACTCCCGGTAGATCGGGATATATCATTTTCTAAACCTCCAATTTTCCTTTCACCAGGATACGAACCCCCTCGAGGGTTCAGTGGAGTCCATGGTCAGCGGTGCTGGCTCCTCGGACGGCGAGCTGTCCTCTAAAGCAGGAGACAGTCCCAGCAGGAAACGGAGGCGCATATCCAGGCATTTGTCTTCAGGTAACTATGGCTATTTTATAAATTCTGTCGAAGGTTTTGGACATGGACATGGATACTATCCATGGCCAGGTGTTGCCGCCTTTGCGGGGTGAACAACACCCCCTCCTTCCCCCTTGATCATTTCAAGTGGTGGAACAACCCCTCCTTGGTCATTTCAGCCTATTGTAATCCACTGCTGGACATGGGCCTCTCCTAAGAAGCGCCCAGCGTCCACAGGTCATTGGTCCACTTTTCTAGGGGTGCCCAAAACTACGTTTACCTAATCCTTGACATTTAAAAAATAAAATGACTTCCAAATACAAAAAAAACATTTCAATGAACTATAATAGACTTGTTGGATATCATCATCAGCTGGAAGAAGTCCACTGCTGAACATAGGCGTCGCCCTTAGACCACCACGACGAACGACAATTCGCCACTTGCATCCATCAGTTGCCCGCGACTCTCACGATGTCGTCGGTCCACCTAGTGGATGCATTGCACTTTGTCTTCAGGTCCGTGGTCGCCACTTGAGAACTTTTCTTCCCCATCGGTTATCAGCTCTACGAGCGATGTGGCCTGCCCATTGCCACTTCAACTTGCTTTACGAGCTATGTCGGTGACTTGGCTGGTTCTTTGCCGAATATCCATGTTCCGGATATTATCCCGCAAATAAACTCTGAGTATAGCTCTTTCCAGTGCTCGTTGACTTGTTGGACAGAGAGCAAAAAAACTAATTTTTGTCTTTTGTGTGTTTTCAGGAGAGAGTAATGTGTCAGTGTCTGCTCCTACTGTGGAACGTCGCACGCCTCGACATCACTATCAGCCACCGTAAGTATAAACTTACATTCAGATCCTACTCTTCAGCTATTCATCATCTGCCTGCCATTTCCCAACTATATTTTGGTCGGCTTCCAGTCGAACCAGATGCAGCTGAATATCAGTATTTTACATGGAGCGACCGTCTATCGTACCTCCACAACACAGTAACTGGGTAATACGGTACCCCATGGTAAAGACTGGTTGTCAGACTTCAGGGGCCTAAGTCTACTAATTTATAAACGTTACAATGGTCTCTCAATGGTGTGTTTTTGACAGTTTTTGTATGGCAAATCTGTCAAAAACTTACCATTGAGAGACCATTATATAATAAATTAGTAGACTTAGGCCCCTGAACTTCTGACTAATAGTAACTACATACTGTCAAACATCTACAAATGACAGCCGGGACCAACGGCTTTACGTGCTTTCCAAGGCACGGAGGAAACTTGCTATGAGAGATGATCATCCATCCACAGACCAACCTCGGCAAGCGCGGTTCAATTGGGAAGATCGGCCTGTGCGGCTGTAATTATTTAGCCACGAGCTCCTCTGTTTTTTTTATGTTATATGGGTTTGCTCTTGACTTTAGTCTAGGTCAGGAATTACTAAGAAAAGGTCGACGATGGAGCGAGCTACCCAGAAGAAGCCTGTTCACTGTAACTTTGAAGAGATTAGGGTTGTATGCGTTCGGAAACACAGACGCAAGCAGAAAGTTCCATTCCTTAGCTGTCCTCATTATAAAAGACGTTTGGAAACGCTTAGTGTGAATTGGTGGTATAGCAATAAGGAAAGGATGGTAGTTTGCCGTGCGTCTGGATGTGCGATGATAGAAGGTCTCTGTCTATCAAAGATGTCTATCTATCGTGTTACTAAAATGAAATTTTCTTGTCCACAGCCGACGAGTGCGCTTTGTGAACAACGGCGCGGGTCCGTGGACCGAGCGTCTCCTGGACCCTCACACGCACCCGTCCCACCCCACACACCCGGCGCACCCCCCGCACCCCGCGCACCCCGCGCACCCGGCGCACCCGGCGCATCATTCACATCACACGCATCATGCGCATCCGCATCATACGCCTTTGCTGTTGGATATTAATCAGGTATGTATAATGTTAAGATTTGATATTAAAATATTAAAAAATCGAGCTAAAGTCCGGTCGCAGAGCAGGAGGAATTTCGTACATTGACCTATTATTACCTGTCTCTGTCACTCCCGCGTAAATATAATGAGTCTCGCTTACACAGAAGCAATGGCCGCCATCCTCAGGGAATGTAAACCTTTTACCGATAGACTGTCATACCGGTTACCTTTTACTTAATATAAAAATGTTTGTGATCACTGTCAGTAGGTAAAGTCAATGTACGATATTCATACTCCTCCTATTACAATGTGATGTTCGAACACTTCATAGTTGTCAAACGCGAACCTATCTTTAAATAAACATATGGTCCCATTTGAATTTTCGCTAAAATGAAAGTCGTCCTTGCTACTACGATATAATGATGCAATTCGACTGACTTACATCGTCGTGGCGAGCTTGTTTTGTTTTTCATCTACTCGTAGACAACCATACGTTTTATGTCATATGTCGTAGTGGTAAGGATGATTTTCTCTTGCAATCAGTCGAATTTCGTTGCATCGCGTCATGGGTAAGCTCCCATACAGGCAAGATTCGTTACCTCCACACCCTACCCATTCCAGATGTCAGTCCGCGGCACCCGGCTGGGCGCGCTGGGCGGCGTGGGCTGGCACCCGCACGCGCACGCGCACCGCGACCACGCGCAGCGCACGCAGGTATGCGGGACTGTCGTATGATATTCTGTAGTGGGGACGCGCTGCTGAAGTTCATTGTACTTGTTACAGAGACTAGCGTTTTAAAAACGTGCTGTTTTTTTAAACAGGGACAAGCTATACAAATTGGAGAAGGAATCATTCATATAAATTAATGAAAATAAATATATTTAAATGGTTTTGGAGATTAGTGGGGACGAAAATGAGATTTGATTGTTTTGATAAAAAGTAATTCAGTTCAAGTTATTTGAGTTTAAAAATCTTAAGAATTATGAGTAATTATTGTTGATTTCTGTTCTTGAGGTGAAACCATACTATTTTCATACTGTAAGCTTATAACAAAAAAATAATTAAAATATCTGAAGACTAAGAAAGTGTAGCAAGTCAACCAAAAAGTTCTTTTATTTTTATTTCAAACAAAATCTTTTAATAATTTTCTTCTACGAGTTTTTTAAAAGTCTCTGTTAACAAATGACTTCGTAGCGTGTCCCTAAAAAAAGCAATTTTAATCACATAATTTCTTTCAGTTACCAAATAATGTTAAATATAAGAAAAAAAAAAAACAAACCGAGCATATGTATAGGTACGAAAAAAGTGTAATAAGAACTAGCAATACACGATATTTTGTTTAATTTTCACATACATTTATACAAAAATGACACTGTCGCTAGACACTGGCTCAAACATTTGTGTCCAACAACAAATGTTTGGGCCAATAACGGCATTATGAAACACACAAAATACTTTGAAACCTCTAACACACTATAAAACGTTGAATTTTAGTGACAAAAACAATACAATATCAAAATTAAAAAATAGAGGGTATTCACACATTTACAGTATTCGTAACACTTCGGATTTTAGAAAGAGACACACAGAGAAAAGCGACAGAGACAACGCTCTACAAAACTTTCTAAAATTTGATGTACTGTGTATTACAGACGCTACTTTTCTGAGCGTCAAGACGTCAAAAAACTTATAAGAGGTGCTACTCACTTGGTCGGGTCGGCAACACTTGTGCCGAACCGAATCAAATAATACATATTATTAGGCAATCTTCTATGAGTTCGGTTCGCCACAAGCCGAGCGGCAATTTCTTAAAAATATATTCGGTTATCCGTTCGGATGTGCCGACCCGAATTTGTGGTAGCATCTCTTAAAATCCACGTCTATTTTATCGATTGATAAGTTCTATGTTAATTGTCTTATCTGGGCATAGCATATAATGAAGATTTATTATAGGTTTATGTCTAAATAGGCACACTCGTATTCGAACAGGATTTATTGTAAAATCTACTTTATGTATGTTAGTTTTAAGTTTAAGTTAAGATACGATATGGCGATCGAACCGAGCGGCACGTTTTGTTAAGTTATACAAGATGGTGTCGTTATTTGAGCGTTGCAGTGTTTCGTTTATATTATAAAGAAAAGAGTTCTTTTCCCTTTTGCGCATAGTTCCTTAGACATAATATTCAGATCTATTTTATATTCGGGTAAGATGTAAAAAAAAACTGCGAAATTAAATTATTTTGTGGTTTTTTTATGCTGTTACATTTTCTGTAGGTATGTACCAAACAAAGGATATAAGAAGAATTGAGTGAAAGAAATAGTCACTATTTCTCATAGAAATAGTTATAAAATATGATCCGTTTGATTCTGGTCAGAAATCATGTTTTGGGAAACAATTAAATTCATTGATAGAAATCGTGTTTTGAGAAGCAATAAAATTCATTAAAAATATATTTTTCAGTTCAGTTTATTACCAAAAAACTAGAAAGTGGAAAAGTGCTCTTATAAATTTCATAATACCGAAAATTCTCCATTCTATCGCTCTGTACCCCTCAAATGACGTCCCCACCACGTCCGCGCGGTTCCTTCGCCCCCCATGCTGAGGGTCCGGGTCGCACGTAGGTGCCGGCGGGCGCAGTCCCCGCGCCTGAGCTGTGGGGCGCCGCCGTGCTGCCCTCCCTGCCACACCTGCGTTACCAGGTATACACCCGAACTGCAGGGATCTGGTGGCCTACCTAGCGTTAGTAGTTTCACTGAGGGAAAGTGACGGAGCTATACGAGTCGTCTAGCTCCATCTCGTTCCCACAGTTGAACTACTGACGCTTTAAAAGTCATAGTAGGCCATCTGTTCCTCATATTGCGCTGGATGGATCGGTTGGATCTGTTTGGAAAGAACTGTGTATTGGTTTTAGATATTGGATACTAACAGATATTGTTCGGTTCGGCATGGATGTCTTGGCAGATGAAAAGAAAATCATCTACATAAAATTAAATTTGCAAAATGTCATAAAATTCTCTGACCGCTTCTCAAAACTGCGTTGTAACTCCAGCCAAATAAGTACTGCCACGACACAGGTAAAAATCCTAGTGTGGGGCAACTTAAAAAAAAAGAAAAAGCAGCAGTCAGTATAGACTTTTTCAAGCTGCATAGCAGGTTACACTACAGACGTCTAGGAACTGCTTCATTAGCAGTTGATAACCAACTTCTAGAGCATTTGGAAGCGTCTGGCATTTGAATTTCAGAACCCTAACAGTCCTTGTATCTTGATGACTGGTTAATAGCTCGAGTAATCCGAAGAATAAGGGCGAGCTAAGAGCCAACACCTTCCTCCATTCGAGTGACATAGCCTATAAAGACATATTGAGATAAAAAATAAAGAAATAAAGCAATTAAATACTTATGACTATGGCCTTTAAAAGGCCCCATGCAACAAATTTAGTATAGTATCTATCAAGTCCGAATATGGGTGATCTAAGAGCCAATGCCCTTTTTCATATTCGAGTGACATAGGCTACAGCGGCAAAGAGTTAAAAAAATAAAGAAATGACATTAATTCCGATTATGGCCACTTAAAAGGCATCATGCGACAAATTTAGTACGGTATCTGTCAATTTTCAGTGTCTAAAGCAGTCCGCAATTTATTCTTTATGGTTTAATCGATCTTTCATAATTGGTACAGGGTTTTTGGTGGCTCCGATACGATTAGACGCTTGTTTTTGTATGAAATCAGCTTTTTATTGTACTTTGTCCGCTGTTGAATGATTTTAATCGTCGTTTATTATGGTGTCTGGTTTAATCCCCTCAACTGAATTTTAGGCTAATTGTAACACTTGCTTGAAAATTGTGTCTAAATTCATTGAAAAATCATTTAGTAATATAAACTCATTCATTATTAATTTTCTGTCCATCGTGTGTGCTTGGAGTTTTACTTAATAATCTAGTTAAATTAAAAAGAATGCTATCTTTAAGTTACACAGCTAACTGTTAATAACCTTGCTTGAATTAAACTTATAAATTAAATACTAAGGAAAGAATCACAGCCTGCATCCGAAAAGACGTAACTGTCAAAGAAAACGCTTTTAACAAATCCGCACAGTTGAAGGGGTTAAAAAATATACTAAAGTCCTACCCGCATATCCAGTCAAAAAATTTCTAATACTACCCTCTAAATGTGTTGTAAATAATTCAAATCGTATCGGAGTCGGTTTCAACGTTTCTTATCGTCATAACTTTTGGACGCGTGCATGTTCTTAACACAGTACATTAGCATATCGTCTAGGTATACCAACGTTGTATCACATCATAAAGGCTTTTGTTTAAAGGTTTTTGTTGAGTTTTGCGGTTTTAAAAACCCATTTCGGTGTCTCCTAAGTATAATCTATTGATTTTTAATATTTGCAATGATGACATCTGAATATGTCAGTAAAAAAATCATGTGACAGACATCTGATGGAATGCTCGATCCAACTCCACTCGTGAATATTTTCATAACGGCTGGTTTCCTTTTCTATCTTCACTGTGGTCATTATTAGTGATTTTACTTTTATTTTGTAATGTGTTCGCTTCAAGTTTTGCCCAACTAGTTTCTTATTTATTTTGCCTTAGTTTTTTTTCAATTGTTGGCCTTATATGTGATGTATCGTTGGTATAGTCGTCTCGTGGGCACGAGTTGTCTTCGTCTGCTGCGTGATGGTCCCTGTGATGGCGCCGTGGCTGCCAGCCCCGCTTTACCACTGTATATTTAGTGACGTCATGTGGACTAACATATACACACACATTAATTAATATTTTAAGCAATAATATTGGTCTACAAGATAATGTTAGTAAGAGCTTTTTTAAAATTTATTTCAATGTCGAACAGTAAATTCATTGAATATTTCTGCACTGGTTTATTGCTAAGTATTAGCTTCATTACGGTTAAAATATTTACTATTGCTTAAATCCTAGCAAGTATTCTCTCCTCTTTCAAATCTAAATTGGCAAATTAATAGCTAGTGTTTCCTGCACACATTTCTGGTTTGGCTTACCATGTATCAGCCCATACTGTCCCACTACTGGACAAAACTCTGTTTCCATTTCTCACATTTGCCATCTTGTACATGTCGATCGTCTGTTCGATGTATTTCTTTGAAATGTTGGTCCATACACTTAAATGACTAGCTTCGATACTGTATCATGCAAGTCTTCAAATTACCTTTTCTTCAAATGTTACTATATTTTCATCTACCTTTTTAACATTTTCAAATAGGTCTTTATGCAATCACTGAAATGTGTAGTGTTTTAGCTTCAAACCATTTGAATGCTAATTTTCACCTACATCTTCAAAAATGATTGCTTATCTATCCATATTCACTGATATTACTAATCTGTTAGCTTCAATCCTTTTGAATTCAAGTCTTCCATTTACCAAGTGCTAGTATATTTTCATCGACCACTTCAACGTATTCAAAAATATTTGTCTTTTGACCCACAATCACTGAAATTACTAGTCCACTAGCTAAAATCCTTTCAAATGCAAGTTTTCCATCTTCTTCGTCTTCAAGTGCTACTATATATTTATTTACCTCTTCAAAAATTATGTGTTTGTGTCTGTTGGTCCCGTGTCAATGGTTTGGTTCTATTTCTAAGCTTCCGGTTGTTGGCCCGTCAGCTTGAGGACGCGCTCGTTTGTTAACTCTTTACCATAGTGTTCATTATATAAATACTTTCTATATGATGCTGTGAGGCTGGCTGGATTTACAGTGATTTTAGTATATTGTAGATTTTTTGAATTTGTGTTTGTAAAGCTTCTTTATCGAAATGTAAAACAAACTGAAAATCATGTCCTAACACCAAATCCGACTATTATTACTTGTAATCTTATTCTTAATGTGTGGTTTCCTAAACCATTTTTGCATCAAATTTAATATAAGCAGACCCATGTCATCATGTCATCGGGATAAAACAAATTTTTCGATGAAATGAGTCTAAAATAGTAATCACTTATCAACTTCTCGTACAGGTGACTAATTTATTGTAAAAATAGAGTCTTTAAAAATGACACCCCACAGCAGATCTCTCAAAATTAATGAAAATTGAAATTTATCACAGATTTTACCATTACAAAAGCTGGACTAACTTAATCAGTGTTATTCCAAACAGCGCCACAGCATCAAAAACTTTAAATGTAAGCATTCGACTCCACCGCGCTTGGTTTGACAATAGTATGTTACTACTCTCTCGATGTTACGTCTGTCCGTTGTAGTAGGAGATGCTCTGTTGTCGCCACTCTATTGTTAACTACCCTCCAAGCAAAAATTTTTAAAATAAATAGACATTATTCAAAATTTTTGGTAAATTAATGAGAAATTTTCAACGAAAGCAGATTTTGTTCTGAATATGACTTTGAATTAGTCGTCAATGTAAATTAAAGAGGTATATTGATAACTATCTCAGTCTACGATTACTACGCTCTCATGTTAATGGTAATTATTTTATGAAATCTTAAAAAAATTATCAAATTTTTGGATTATTTTTTGCTACACTGAAACAAAAATCAAAATAATTCGTTCTTTGCAAAAATTTCAATCATTTGAATCTTTAAATCTCAAATAGTCTATACAGAATGTTTAAAATTTCATTCCCAAGTGGCGTATACATGGTATTTCCATTCGGACACCACGACAACTGTACATGTGTTCGCACATATGCATGCCCAGATGGTCCAGTGTTCTAGGGAGCTAGCCAGCGTTAGTGGCTTGTATCGTGACGCTTAGATCTAATCTTTAGTCTTCGAAAGTTTTTGTAAGAACCTCTTCTATGTACCGGACGATGTTTTGATGCTCACCGCTAAACTGATGTCGAATTTTTGTATTGGATGACCTGAAAAAAGAAATTTTTTTGATAAACTGCAGTTGTAGATTTTTTACAGTTCGTCCATAACTAACGTTTAAAACAGGCCTGTGGATGAAAATACAAGAAGTAAATTACTTTATTTTTTTATGATTTGAGGATTTGATAGTCACGGATACAGTTAATATAATGAATTGTCAATATATGAAAAATTTAATACAATTCGTATTATTATCCTAGTGTTCTGTTAAAGTGGCATTTTTGGAGCTGAGGGCCCGTCATTGCCTCATATTATGATCATTTATAAGGACTTAGAGTTGACACTGAAATTACAAATATTATTTGAGCTGTTGTTAAAAAAAATCTTTATAATTAAATAAATATATCGGTTTTGGAGGGTGATCAGAACATCGTCTGAGCGAAATAGCGCGGGGGCGGTACTAACTATCTTTTAAAGGCTTACCATTAATGAAAAAAAAAAACCTATTTTGATAGTAGGCCTGACTCAAGACGCGCACACAACACACACTTGACGCTTCCACACTTTTATAACAATTTTATTCTTACTCTATGGCTTACTGACACTTGCGTTTTAAGCGCCTTATTCACGTTCCATCTTGCTGTACGTCCCGCCAAGGTCATACACGATGCACGAACCAAAAACACCGTGATTATGACGTACGTCAAGCCTATTCACGTTGTTTTTGCGTCGTGCATCGTGCATGACGTACAGCCGTGACAGATGGTGAATACGGTGCTTTAGAGTATTGAAGTTTTTGATTGTCTTTGGTTTGTAAAAAGGAGATTGCCCAAGTACAGGTAGAAAAAATCAATGTGTAAAGCCTTGTATGATGGTAAACATTTGTTTAACAACAGTTGATCAACGTTGTTGTTGAGCAGCGAGAATGCTGTTTAAAACAATATGGGTTGTCCAAATGTTGGTCGAGGAAATAGTGCATTATTTTATCATTACGCCACATTACCTCCATGTTTATACACAGTTGCAAACACGTCCACTCATGTCAACATTTGTTGATAAACTGACGTTTTCGCCAGGCGTCAACGCTGCAACATGGCGTGATCAACTTTGTAATACAAGTGTTGCCCCGCAATATTTTGACAGCAACTCGGCAACATGTTTCTAAAGAAATGTTTACTATGAATACGAGATTTAGCGCAACTTAAATTGAGTTCACGAATAAAAAAAAACTTTTTAAATTTTTTGGTTAAGCGAACAATTTGCCATGTTTTTTTCTTTAAATAAGAATTATGCCAAAAAACAACCAATTACTTCAACAATATTGTGATCTTTAGAGGTTATTGTGTAAGTCGTAAGTTTTTACATTAGGCTAAGTTCTGATGCTCGCAAGATTTCTTGGTTATCGAGCGACTGTCTGTGCCTTGCCTAAGTTGTGTTCATTAGGCGTTATATTTTTGGCTTTTCTAAACATACAGAAAACTAATATTGTCATTTAATAAGTTGCTTTTTTATGCTGGTTTAAAATATTTAGTTTAAAACTGTGTTTTAAATATTATTAATTATTATCTGATATCTCAAAGTCTGACAACCAGTCTGTTTCCATGGAGTATCGTATTACTCAGTTACTGTGCTGTGGAGGTCCGACAGCAGTCGCTCCATGTAAAACGCTAATATTCAGCTGCATCTGGTTCGACTGGAAGCAGACCACAATATACATAGTTGGGAAAAGGCAGGCAGATGATGATCTGATTCAAAATTGCTGTAAAATTATTTTTTTTCTGGTCTCATACATACAATAATTTCTGGCCGGTTTTGGCTTATATGACAGAATTAGAACAGTTTCTTGAGCGATTATTGACTTAATCAACCATTATGCCCAAAATTAACGCCGAATGAACACAACTTCCTTAAAAAAACTGCCTAAATTATCCGACGTAATTAATAAATATAAATAAAATGGTGTTGAAATCAAGTGTATGTTTGTGGGCGTGTCAGATATAGTGCGATGTTATATGAATGGCGTGACACGGCCAGGGCACTTCTTTAGTGGAGCCGCTTTGGACTTGCGATGCGTATGATTTATGATACATGTGATTATAAAAGGCTGGGGTTAAATAATTACAGCCGCACAGGCCGATCTTCCGGGTTCATCATCTTTGTCGATGATGGTCTGTGGATGGGTGAACATCTGTTACAGCGAGTTTCCTCCGTGCCACGGAAAGCATGTAAAGCCGTTGGTCCCGGTTGTCATTTGTAAATCTTTGACAGTCGTTACTGTTAGTCAGAAGCTCTAAAGTGTGACAACTAGTCTTACCACGGGGTCACACTTATTGCGCAGTTACTGTGTTGTAGAGGTCCGACAGGCAGTCGCTCCATGTAAAATACTAATATCCAGCTGATTCTGGTTTGACTGGAAGTGGACCCTAATATAGTTGGGAAAAGGCTAGGCAGATGATGATGACAATTTTTTTACGTGGTAAAATTATCAAATTAGTCCTCCCACCCAGGGCAGGGCAGGAGGGACTGTCAGACTTGCTTCTAAAATCCACGGTGTCCTTTAATAGGACTTTCTGTTTCTTTTTGTTCGGTTGCTATTCTTTTTTTTTTGAAAAAGTAATCATAGGACTGATTTGGATCTAAGTCATCAGATTTAAATCATCACCTGCCTACTCTTATCCCAACAATATTAAGTTTGACAACCAGTCAATTTTTTTTTTGTCGCGACCGTAAAAACTGGTAACTCATTTCAAATAATCACATGTATCATAAACTCACGCAACGCGAGGTCGCTGCTAAAGTAAAATATGTAATAGCTGTACAGTTATTGTGTATTCTCCTTTATCTAGCAAGGTGGCGGTGCCTGTTAGACGGTGTGCATCACTCTTTATATATAGACGTGCACATTGCTTGATGACGTAGGTATGATGACGTGGGCAGTTGTGGGGACGATTTTGTAAGATCTTGCTGTCATGGACAAGCTAGGGCAGCTCTCTGCATTTAGTTAGGGTTATTTGTTGATAAAAATTGTGAGAAGCTGTAATAGAAAGAAATTAGTTTTTGGATTTAGTTGCATCCGTATTCTACAAGCCGACGAAGGGTTTGGTACACTCTGCCCCAATGTTTAGTTCTAATGGTACAACGTACCCTAATGTTTTTCTTGCAATTTGATTAGTAAATTTTTTAGACTCAAGAACAAAAATTTAAATCATTTTAGTGAGTTTTGGAGCTTAAATTGAAACTCACTCGCTTGCAACAAAATATAACTATACTATAACATAAAATAGTGTAAGCCCCGTCACCTATAAATGAAGGGATTGATACACTCTGCACCACTGTTTGGTCCCAGCAGGACAAAGTGCCCTAACGACTACTCATGTGGTACAAAGTGCCCCATATATTTTGTCAAGTGGTACAAAGAGGGCCAAATTTTATAACCATTGGAAAAAGCGTCCTCTAATTGTGAAAAACCTTACAAATGGAACTCGAAAAATGTTAATACAGAAATTAAAATAATCAAGGCCGTTCAGCCACCTGTGATTGGATTGTGAGTCGTATGAAATAAATAGAAAGAAGATTAATTTTAAATTATTATTACTTTATAAATAAACTAGCGGATCCGCCGTGGTTTCGTGAGTTCAACTATGTAATAATCTACAGCTATGTAATGATTAGGATATCATAATTTAATCGGATTACTATAATTTCAAAGTGTAATAACAATACCACGTCAATTTTTATCAACAAATTACCAATATTTTCTTTATTCTACAATATTAACTCCTAGAAAGTTGACAGAACCGTCCTCACCGCGCCTAGTCATCAAAAACGCTCTAACTTACATTAAAATCTCGATGTTTTGATTCATGCAACACTCCCGATTGTTACTTATTATTGTTCTTAAAAACACACAAAGTAAGACCACACGCTATTCCTAACACGGGTGTAGCGAAAACAGGCTTTAACACGACCGGAGAGAGTTTAAATTTGCTCGCACTTATCTATCTTTTTATCTATCTCTTTCTGTCATTTAGAGGCATCATTGGTTAGAGTGAGATAGTTGCTGGCAAACATCTGCAATCATACGCTTTTGTGCGATAGAAAGGGATAGATGTAGAAGAAAATGATCAGTGCGTGACAATTTGATTTCGACTCCAAAACTACGTATTTATAGTGAATAATTTTGTGTAACATGTTTTTGCAACATTGTTGCGTAACTTTTGTTCGCTATGAATATGTGGATTAAAATTATCACTTATTTAATATAAGAATGATTAATTTTATTATGTGTTTTAATGTTGGGTATATAACGGTTACGGTACACATTATATAAGAGGTGGATTTTGAAATTTAAGACAGATCTTGACAAAGATCGGCGTAGCAGGAGACTACGCGATCGTAGCAAATGCTACGTCGTAGCACAGAGCTACGCCGTAGCAGCATTGCTACTCCGGAAATGGTACCTTAATTCATAGTGAAGATTAAGTTCAAAATCGCTTGCTCAAGTCTGTCTTAACATTCAATTACACACTCTGCATTGTCGTAAGTTAAAAAAACTTCGCACTTTATAAAGACTCGACGTCGATTCCCCTTCGATTTGACTGACAGTAAAGCATTGGAGTTTGAGCTTTATGGATGCTGGAATAGGGACCATGCAAGTTATTCGTTAATTTAATTTATAATTAATTTATAGGCTTTGTAGTTGAACCCGCGTCTTCTGGATAAGTACTCCAGACGCGTTACCAATTAGGCCATCGCAGCTCACACGAGCAAGCTAAATCTTCTATTCCCTCGTTTGAACGTTATTTTGTAAAGTTTTCGATGCGCGTCGCATGGGTTATTGCGTTTAACAAAATATTAGAAAAAGGGATGTTTTCAAAAAACACTACATACACTTAAATTCGTAAAAATCTTCTTTTTTTTTCTGACAAATCTGATGACTCCAAAAGGTACAGCTTTTCCTCATTTTTCGTAAATTGCATACGTGGAAATATGTTTCCTATAAACAACGACATAAAGCTCAAATTCCAATGTCTCACATCTCCTCAAATCGGCGTGAAGTCAGCAACAAGTCTTCGTAAACTGCGAGGAACTTAACACACGTCCGTGTGAGCTCTACACTCTTACACCTTTATTAATAAATGTGAATTAAAGTTACAACCAAGATAATTTTATAGCCTTTTATGTTCCGGGGTCACGGTGAGGGGGCTTCGTCATTTTTTTAACTTGGCGTAACTTTACTTCTTGTTTAATTAATAAGGCAGTTAGTGCGCATGTCCTCACTCGGTGCGCATGCACTAAGCTCATGTGTACATACGTACTGCAAGGTCTTGTCGCTGCATAACACATGTCTAGTTCTACGAGCCCCTCACCTCTTGAGGGTTGGTACACTCTCCTCCACTGTTTTGTCCTTATGGTACAACGTACCCTAAATTAATATACTGATATTAAGCTGCATCTGGTTCGATTGGAAGCTGCCCCAAATATAGTTGAGAAAAGGCTAGGCAGGTGCTGGTACAACGTACCCTAAAGGTTGTTTCCAGTGGTACAAAAAGCCCTATATTTTTTTTTGTCATTGGATAAAAGTGCCCAAGTTTGGAAAAACCATACAAATGGGACAGTTTTATATATTTGGTATAATTTTTATTGATTTATTACTCTTTGGTATGTAGTGTTGAATTCAATAGTTTATTCGTATAATTAATTATATAAATTACAAAAACAGCTTTATCTGACTTTTATTATGATTTAAATGTCAATTTTTGTTTTCAATATTATTCAGAAATACTTATTTTCTATCTATCAGTCTTAGAGTAATTGATTCCAACAAAATCTCTCGGGACAAGTGGCAAAAACGAACCTTTTAACCTCTTTGGGACAAGTAAATGGGGCACAGTTGTACAATCCCAAGCAAGTGGAGGGCTCACCATACTCCCTCGGTCCAAACGACCCTCCCAAATATTTTTTTTTTCAACAACTAACCCCCGTCACTTTTAAATTTGATATTCGTGTACCGCATGCAACGATTTTCCTCACTCTTGGGTACCCTATGTATGTGTTACGTGTTATTCGTATATCATTTTTTGGAGTTTAAATAATTCTGTCTTCGGATTTCACTTCGTGTGGTAAGACACCCAAGCATCTAAAAGGCTTGAAAAAATCCAGGAGAGTTTAAAAAAAGAACAGATGTTGCCAGAAATTTCCTAAAACGGACACCGCCCTGATAAAAATGCGGTCTTTCCCAAAATTGTATGTTTTAGATTTTTTTTTGTCGTCTCAGGCAGAGGGAATGAAAAGGCCAGGACAAAAAACTCGGACAAATCCATATATGGTCTTAACCGAAGCCCACACGTCGTGAAACCGTCGACAGTATTGCCACACTATTTATTTAAGATTTTTGCCGCTAGCAACTCAAGCTTTGGTATTTCGTAGAGAATAAAATTAAAAAAAAAATATTTGGCTGGTCGCTTTGATTTAGAACTTGGCTGTTTCTTAAAATATGCTCTTTTTAATGTGAAAAAAGTTATATTAACACTGTATATGGCGTTTAGAAAGGTATTTTTGTGTCCAAAAACACTAGCAGCAATAAGTTTTTCTCTCGTTCTTATATATTTATATTTTATACAACGTGTAACGTTAAAAGCGCAAAACCTCTCGTGGGTTAACTCAGCACATGTTACTGAACAACGTTTGTTCTAAGACTTTTGAAAATTGGCAAAAAAAAAAATGATTTTTCATACTGATGGGGGCTCGACCAATTTCTCATTTTGTATGAAAGAGCAAAATTTTTTTTTGCGAATTTCCAAAAGTCTTAGAACAAACATTGTTCAGTAACATGGGCTGAGTTGCCCTACGAGAGGTTTTGCGCTTTTAACGTTACACGTTGTATACAATTTTTTTATTATTTATATTTTTTTATTGCCAAAATCTATCTATGTATGACATCATAATAGTTCAGTTAATAGTCCACAGTAGTGTAGACCTTTAAAAACAACACGTTTTTTATATATTATTTATATTTTTTTATTCTATATTTTGTTATACAGTGTGTGCTAGAAATAGTGTGGTCGTGGTTAAAGAGTGTGGTACAAACCATCAAAGTGAATAACTTTTTTAATACGACCAGTATTTAAACCACGAAAAAAATGTCAACAGTCCACAGATATTTAAAAAAATAACAGTGATCAAAACGCATAGAACAGCATTCGGATCAATATCAAAAGTTTTTGTTTAAAATTAGGCTAAAACTTAGCATTTTTTCACCACAACTAAAAAAATCAGTCCTATAAAACCCCCGGATTTCGACCAAGTAGGAATTCTATGGCGTTGGCGTTCCTGTTGGTCTAGTGGTTAGTGACCCTGACTGCTACACCGGGGGTAGTGGGTTCGATTCCCACCCAGGACAAATGTTTGTATGATGAGCTAGTTAGTAAACGCATTTTTGTTTCTTTCTATGAAACAGTTAGTATTATTTTTTGTGATTATAAGTCTCATACAGAACATTCAGTTTGACAGTTAATACCACACTTTCAACCGCGACCACACTTTTTCTTATACATGCTGTTGTTTTATTTATTTATTTTTTTAACATAAAATTGTGAATAGTTTCTATAAGGCACATAATTTTAATATTATCCTCTCATAGTAAGACACGTGTGTTATTATTGTATGTATTTTTGTTAGGACGAGTAGAAAATCTTTATGCTTTAATATTACCGGCAGCTGTTTCTTAAATCCTGGTACTTTGGGCTCCTCTGTTATTTTAAAAATATGGACGATTATATCTGAAATTTGATGGATGGAATAAACGGACAATTTTATTTTTAAATAGAGGCCCGCTTTGGCTTCGCACGGGTGGACATGTGGACACAGAAGAATATCCTCTATAACTCGGTCCTGATTGGTTACAAACACAACAAAAAAATAATTATCCGAATCGGTCCAGCCGTTTTCGAGTTATGAGCTTAGCAACACATTTTGCGATCCATTTTTATATTATAGAAGATAGATTTGAAATGGTTTCCTCTTGAGTCTAGTCTAGATCAGAGGTAACAGAGACAAAGTCTATGATGTAGTGAGCTTACACAGAAGAAGACTGTTCACTATAACTTTGAGTTGTATCAGTCAAATCTTTGGCGTTATAAAAGTTGCCTGGTTTAATCTTCAGTAATTTGTCCATTTTTCCGCCATCAGTTCACGATGTAATCGTTTTAATATACCTTTGGATTGGATGTAACACGAACATAGATATGTAAACATTAAATTTTAACTTTATTTAGCACTCTGTTACACAACTGGACATAGGCTTTGACTTCATTCACCAGAATAAGCTTCGAGAAGCGTCCATATTAACGCTGGTTAAGGTGGTACAGAGATAGATTGAAGATTTCTTTACATTATAAAGTTTCACACACAAATGGTCGTGTTACATTTAATCTTTTAAAATATTTAAGGAGGATTACAGATCGAGAGGGGTACGCAATGACATTTTGATTTGAGAATACTTAATAAACAACTAATATTAAGCAAAAAAAAAGCTTTTTAGGCTGTCTGAAATGATGTTTATCTATGCAAGTAGGTTATATCAACACTTTTACACGTCTTATCATAAAACTAGAAGAGGCCGGTGTTTCGTACCTGACTACTCTGAGAAGAAACAGCCGAAACAAACTCAGAGGTCACGGTCTCTCTGGCTCACCATCCTGGCGGGGTCCAAAGCCAAACAGTTTTTACTGTGCTCTGTGTGCAGTTCCTTTTCTTTCTGGGTGAACTTGGTCTTTCTGAGGCCTAATTAGCTTTTTGGCTGGATTGAGGGCAAGAGCAAACCCAGCGTAATTAAAAATGAAAATCATTCTATGAATTGGTTTGTACAATCGGTAACTACAACCAATTATTTCATTCAGAATGATTTGAAAGTCCTAGATAGTAGTTTCACAAACCGATTTAAGGCCCACGATGTGCCTCCCTGATGCAACTCCAGGGCAGGGTGTTGAAGGCATTGGTGATGTCCAAAGACACCGCCAAGACGACCCTGCCACGGGCCGCTGCATACCCCGTCGTGAGGGCTCTTACGCGCATTATGGCGTCTACCGTCGACACTATGGCCCTTGAACGCAAATTGAAACTAAGGAAAGGATTAATATCAGTTTGAGTGACAGTATCTTGCGCTTTCTGGTTTTTGCCACTGTTGATTCTGGTTTCCAGGAGTGGCAGTGGGTTTGTCCCAAAAAAGTCACTAACGGTTCACCTAGCCCGGGAAAACTCAAATGATTATTATAGCATAAAAAAAGTTGGTCCAAAGTCATTACGTGTCCCTCCCGCTCAGTATTTCCTCCTCACGTCCACTCCTTGCTGACGAGTCCTCACCTCAGATGGGCGGAGTGTACGCGGGCCTGCAGTACCACGGGAGCTTCGCCCCGCCGCCGCCGCCGAGAGGACCCTTCGCGTCGCCGCCGCATCCTCATACACACTATATCGCTAATTCGCAGGTATGTACCTAATTTAACAACCCCGTTTTTTTTTAAGTTGGTAAAATCATCGAATCAGTCCTCCCACCCAGTACAGGACGAGAGGGACTGTCGGACTTAAATCCACGGTGTCCTTCAATAGCTTTTTACGTTCCGGGGCCACGTTTACCTGAAAAGACGACCCCGTCAAGCTTGGCCCTCTAAGGGGGATCCAGTAAGTAAGATCTATAAATGACAGCCGGGACCAACGGCTTTACGTGCTTTCCGAGGCACGGAAGAAACTCGATATGACAGATTGGTCACCCATCCACATACCAACCTCGGCAAGCGCGGTTAAACCCGGAAGATCGGCCTGTGCGGCTGTAATTATTTAGCCACGAGCTCCTCAGTTTTTTTTAATATTATTTTTTACATGTATAGTTTGAGCCAGATAAGTGTGGAATAAAATTCGTTGACCCCCGTGTACCAATGTAAAACCATTCGAAAAAATGTAAAGAAAGTGTCGTAACACGATCAAAATAAAGGAATCGTGGTAAGAGGCGACCGTGACCTTACATTTTATTTTGAAATTCGAACGATGGTATAATGGAATTCTAACGATGCGTTATTAGGATCAATGACCTTTATTCCAGACTTATATGGCGAGGACTATAGCATTGTTATTGTACCCACAGCGTGCAGAAGGCGGTCGTCTAGAAATGGTGGGTGGTGGTGAAGGTACTCTGTCACCACTGCAACCAGCCACGGATCTACATCATGCACCATTATTGCTGGCCACTGAGGTACACTATTGGATATTTTATTTGAAAATAAATAGGTATTTCGAAATATACTAAAAAATATTTGACCCGTATTTTTTTCTTTTGTTACGTAAACCAAAATTGACTATGATACAACGTTTCTAAAAATCACAAAACGTCATTCGGTCGGTATAATTTTACAGGCGGTATGACGTCACAGGCTCCCTAATTTATAAGTGTTTTATCCTTGTCAATATTCACTGATTTATAAAAAAAACAAAAAAAAGGTGTAAATTATTTTGCAATACTTTAATTGACGGCTTACATAGATTTTTAATTTATTTATGCAGTAAACTATTCCTGACTAATATATTGGTTATTTTTCGAAGGTTTTTATTTGACTTGCCTTTTTATCTCCAGGCCCGCGGAGCCCCACTGGAGCTGATGGCACCCCACCACGCGAGACATGCACTCTCGCACCATCACCACGTAAGTACCATTATTTCATCATCTTTAGTAATAAGATACCTTTTTAACATGGTAATGTCATCGAATGAGTCTTCCCACCCAGGGCAGGACTGTCAAAGATCTACAAATGACAGCCGGGACCAACGGCTTTACGTGCTTTCCGAGGCACGGAGGAAACTCGCTATGACAGATGGTCACACATTCACAGACCAACATCGACAAGCGCGTCTTAATCCGGAAGATCGATCTGTGTGACTGTAATTATTTTGACGGGCCTCTTGGACTTGTGGTTAGTGACCCTGACTGCTATGCCGGAGGTCGTGGGTTCAATTCCCATCCAGGACAAATGTTTGTGTGATGAGCATGATCATTTGTTCTATGTCTGGGTGTAATTTATCTGTAATATGTATGTATTTAGAAATATATAAGTATGTTTATCAGTTGTCTAGTACCCATAACACAAGCTCTGCTTAGCTTGGGACTAGATGGCGTTGTGTGATAGTTGTGGAATATTATTATTATTTAGCCACGATCTCCTCTCTGTACTTAAAGCAAGTTACTTGATCTAACTACAATTTATCTTTCCATCACAATATTACTAAATTATTTAAAATGTCACTTACGGGATATCTTCCGTGATTATAATTTGTTTTGAGTTCCCGATATTTCGACGCTGTTGCAAGCGCCATGATCGCGGGATGACTGAATAATAAAACAATTAATAATCACGGAAGATATCCCGTAAGTGACATTTTAAATTGTGAAATAAACCGTGATAGTCTAAAACAGTGATTACTAAATTATGTCATGATTTCTCCAGCGTCGCAGCGGTGGCGGCGTGGGCGTGGGCGTGGGCGGAGGAGTGGGCGTGGGAGTCGTGGGAGGAGGCTCCCGAGCGCGGCCCTACGTGAGACACGCCGCCAGGTGGCCACATCATCCCATACACCATATACATACTCAGGTAGGATACTCGGAGGATGCCGAAAGTTGAGTCATCATGAGCCTATAATGTTACCACTGCTGGGACACAGGCCTCCTAACCAAGAGAGGGAATTAACTATAATCCACCACGCGGGCCCAGTGCGGGTTGGTAGATGTCACATGTCTTCGAATGTTTGGTTCTAGGACATGCCGGTTTCCTCACGATGTTTTCTTTCACCGTTTTGAGAGCAGTAGTGATGAAATAAATTACATAAAGTAATGCCACCTGGCGGGGTTCGAACCCACGATCTGCAAGTCGTAATTCGGGACCGATACCACTGCTCTCTGTTAGTTGGGTACCAAATATATAATCAATAATCATGGATGATGCTCAACCTACCTTTCTTTCTAATTTAAACTATTTTTTTTCAATCTATTATCTTTTATTAGTCATAGTTTAACCGGAACAGATATTGTCGCTATGGTTTTAAACAGCCTGGGCATGCGGACGGCGAGTAATAGGCAACTTGCCGGCCGATCATGGACCATGCTCGGGTCCATTGCGTGTAGTGTTCTACGCGCGCCTCAAAGAGCTCTCAGCAATATAGCCGATCCCGTAGAAGGCCAAAGCCTGCCGGGGTCGTGGGACGAACTATCGTGACCCTGAAACGTAAACGGCTATTGAAGGACACCATGAATTTTAGTCAGTACACACGGCTACACATCAAGCTATGCAAACCAGTATTAGCTGACCGTTCATTGTGTGTAAAAATCGTATGAAGCGAGACCAAGACAAACTGGTTTTGTATAGCTTGATGTGTAGCCGTGTGTACATGTGTAGAAGTCTGTCAGTCCCTCCCGCCCTGACCTCACATCTGTATTGTCCTCCAGGGCGGCGGTGGCCTGGTGTCGGCCGCGCTCCCTGCTCACGTGCAGGCTCAGTTGCACGTCGCTCAGCCGTTGTCGTTGCCGCCTCCACCACCTACCTACCAGGTAATATACTAATATCTACAATATCTTCACCAGAGATCGAAATACTAAGAGATTATTAGCTTAAAATCAAATGAAAGTAATTATAAATTTATATTTTTGATACGCAATAACGCCTGAGTCGCGTCTTCGCAAATATATTTGACTTATACTTACTTATACAAATATCTTTGCAATTTGAATGGTCTAAAGACAAAAAAATATAATTAAATACTACAAAATTATGGTCCTACAGTCCTCACAAGACATAATAACTGTGGAAGTACCGTAGATGTACATTACAAGGAGTAGATCTCTATGGAGAAGAACGAGCAAGAAACTACATGGACACACTTTTTAGATCGACAAAATTTTTACAGAACCTTTATTACACAATTCATTTTGAGATGGTACATTATGTGAGAACGATGTGCCAAGTTAAAAGTGTGTGTTAGTAGTCTAATTATAATCTAATCTTATCTCAATTTATGACGATAATCGTCATCATCATCATATCAGCCGTAAGACGTCCACTGCTGAACATAAGCCTCTCCTATAGACTTCCAATAGGACCGGTTGGAAGTGACTTGCATCCAGCGTGATCCTGTGGTCTTCATAAGATAGTCTGTCCACCTAGTGGGTGGACGTCCTACGCTGCGCTTGCGGTGCGTGATCTCCATTAGAGAACCTTACGACACCATCGGCCATCAGTTCTGTATTAGTAGTGTGTTGATTTTTCTAAAATCCAATGATGCATTTTTAATTTTCTTCAAAATCGGCCTCGAGACTCCTTTCAACGTTTTTCAATATTCCCCATAATTTCGGATACAGCCATATACGCTCAGTTATAAAAATTCATCCAGTATATTTTCCCTATTTTCTCTTTGTCGTACATTAAGTCTTCCTATCAAGATTTTCGTGTATTTTATTTAGTTGAGCTCCTTGAGGTCTGAGTCGAGTTACACGATAACTGACAAATGCTTGCACTGACTGGACAGGTCCACTCAAATCTGTGTGGTTCTTTCTTCAAAAGACCTTCTGAGACACTCGCATGGTCCTTGTATGACTTGAACTGATGTCTGGACTTTAAAAGAGACTGTGACCTCTGAGTTTGTTTCGGCTGTTTTTTCTCAGAGTAGTCAGGTACGAAACACCAGCCTCATCCATTGAGGTATTATTACTACGTATAGAGACGACACCACGTATCACCACTGTGTCCCATCCAGGATGAGTGCACGCGCACAAGTTCATTCAGTTGTTTGACAGCTCTGTGGCGTGCTCTAGGCGCGCGCACTCATCCTGGATGGGACACAGTGGTGATGCGTGGTGTCGTCTCTATACGTAGTAGTAATAGCTCAATGGCCTCATCTAGCTTTAAAAATATTGATTATGACGTGTAAAAGTGTTTTTGTAACCAACTTACAAAATAAATATCATTTAGTAAAACACTCAGTTGTATTTCCAGTCGACAACCGCAGAGCCTCTTCTTCAAGGCATGCTATCTCAAGCCACAAGAGTCATATCGCATCAGGTAGGAGTCCAAAACAGGGCATATATGGCTAGGTGGCCCACCACGACTTCTTAAAGGGAATGCTCACACCAGTCCGCAAAATTCAAAATTTCTTGCGTTTTTTTCAATTTGCAGGCCATTGCTAGGTTTTATGTTGATTAAAATATTATTCGCGGCTGTAAGACGTATGTAGTTACAGAATTATAATCATCAAAATCACCAATATAACCCTCCAAGTTCATAAAGACATAGAAACAAAAAAAAAAAAAAACAGAATAAGTCATTCCGAGAGCTTTATGAACTTTTTTTTTTATCTTGGTAAAATCATCAAATGAGTCCTCCCACCCCGGGCAGGGCGGGCAGTGACAGTCCCATCAGACTTGTACTGACTAAAATCCACGGTGTCCTTCAATAGCCCTTTATGTTCCGGGGTCACGGTGATGGAAATAAGTCCAGCGACCAGAGCTTTATGAACTTGGAGGGTTGTATTGGTGATTTTGATGATTATAATCCTGTAACTACATACGTCTTACAACCGCGAATGATATTTTAATCAACATAAAACCTAGCAATGGTCTGCAAATTGCAAAAAACGCAAGAATTTTTTTAATTTCGCGGGCTGGTTGATGCATTCACCTTAAACCGTGAGTTGTTAGGTTGTGGGAAAGAGACGGAGCTATACAAGTCGTCTAGCGCCATCCCGTTCCCTCACTGGAACAACTCTGATTTTAAGACGTTATGGGAGGCCACCTGATCACTGAAATAATAGCTTGAAGCAAGCAATGGGGTTATTTGTCTGAAAAAATCTAATTAGTCAGTTAAATTATCAAAAAATATTTGACACGTATTTTTTCTTTTGTGACGTTAAGCAATATTTACGAAGATATGATGCTTTTAAAATTGTCTACGTCACAAGCAAGTGGTCACACGGTTGGTGCAGTGTGTGACGTGGGTTCGATCCCCGCACGGAATTAAAATTTGTATGATCTACAAGAACAGATAGCGCGCGAGTTGAATGCAGTCGGGGTCTGAGGTGAAGAGCTCCCCGCTACCCGCACGCCCCACCTCACGCGCCTGCAGTGTAGTACTGTGCCATCCTTGTCAACAGCACTACCGCATTCCTAAGCTCTGCATTCAACGCGCGCTTAGTGCAGTTGTTCTGGGTCTGGGTGTTTGTTAGTTTATATGTTTGTAAACGCATCCACGATACAGGAGAAATTACTAGTGTAAGACAACGTTTTTTTTTTTCAAGATTTGTTCCGTACTGGAATCAAACCCGGGACACGTAACACATTGATTTATTTATTTAAAAGTGTTCCATCAGCTTCTGTAAACAGTAAAGTTAAGATATATAATTTTAATACGAATAGGACTTACAGATTCACATATTATTTATAGGTTTACCAGTCTTTACAAAAAATAATTGATGTTTCATGAAAAAATGAATTAAAAGAAATTAGCAACTGAAACTCCTGAAATTGGAGAGTTATCGATAATTTAGCTGAAAATGATGACAAAATATTACGATTATCACCAACGTTTAAAAAAATGTTTAATAAACTGTATTTTTAATTGCTTCTTACCTCACGCGAATTTTGATGCGTTATATCCAAAGACTATATATTACTAGACTCCTAATAACAGGCGACCGATGTCTGTCAACACAGGCAAAGAAGTCTTATATCCGTTTTATTTCTCTCACTCCTGTGAACCGTAAACATACGTTGAGACGGAACAGACCTTGAGTTAGCCAATCACAACGCAGTACCCCGTCCCCCTCGCTTACGTAGTACCTCAGAGGGTTGACAGAATAGTTTTTGTTCCTTAGATCGTGCATGCTGAGTCTAGTAATATATCTTTGTAAATAATCATCGATTTACCAAAGGAAAAAATACGTGTCTATTATTTTTTATAAACTCTTAACTGACGAACCAATTAGATTATTAATTTATTGATGCTGTCTATATGCCTAATGAATGGAATGCTTCGCAAACAGGGGTTGTATGTTTAAAGAATTTTGTGCTAAAAAGGTTTTTTTATGAAAGGTGATGGTCCTAACTACATGTGCTTGAATTTCGTGTTTGATTTATAACATGTCTTATTTAAATTTTGTTTTTAACTTTGAAAAATGAGGTTTTTAATTCGTGTGTGTTGTTGGAGGTTTTGGCTAAATAATTACAGCCGCACAGGCTGATCTTCCGGGTTAATCCTCGCTTGCTGAGATTGGTCTATGGATAGGTGACCATCTGTCATAGCGAGTTTCCTCCGTGCCTCGGAAAGCACGTAAAGCCGTTGGTCCCGGCTGTCATTTGTAGATCTTTGACAGTCGTTACTGTTAGTCAGAATCTCTAAAAGTCTGACAACCAGTGTTACCATGGGGTATTGTATTTGTATTATACAGTTACTGTGTTGTGGAGGTCGGATAGTCAGTCGCTCCATGTAAAATACTGGTATTCAGCTGCATCTGGTTCGACTGGAAGCCGACCACAATAAAGTTGGGAAAAGGCTAGGTAGATGATATCAGACATGTACTGACGAAAATCGACGGTGATACCACAATAGCCTTTAAAGTCACGGTTACCCGTTGAATAAAATACCTGAGAAATTTTGGATTTTCAGGCTAATTTAGACTTAAAAAAAGGTTGTAGAAAAAAGAAAAACCATACCAATGTAATTTCTTCAATGACTACGGTACTAATCTGATGTGAATGATCTTAAAACACGGTTGGCACAGTGGTTGAGAGAACGACTGCTGCGATGCGTGTTGTGGGTTCGATCTCCGCACGAAAAAATATTTACATAATCTAAAATTAGTTGTTCCGGTTCTGTTTGTGAGTTTATATGTTTTTAAACACACCCATGATACAGGAGAAATCTCTAGTGTGGGACAACGTTTAAAAAAAAGCTGTTATTTTTGTGCTTTGTAGCTTATGTAGACTTGAAAAAAAGTTTTATAAGAGTAAGCTAAGAGGAAAAACCATAACAATGTGATATCTTCAGTGATGGGTAATAATTGATAATTATGTTATGATTGTGCGATCTGCAAAACTACCCCACACTAGGAATTACTCCTGTATCATGGGTGCGTTTACAAACACAGAAACTCACGTACACAAACCCCGGAACAACTACTTGTAGATCATAAAAATATTTGCTCTGTACGGAAATCAAACCCGCAACTCACAACACAACAATGCAATCGCTCATTTCTTTTCTTTTTTTATTATAGGTCTTTTAACACAGAATTTTCTCCAACAGGTGTTCCTAAACCTCCTCGCAATGTTCCCCCTCTCGCCCTACGCGGAAGCACGAACAAGCACAGGCGAAGACGGTACAGATACCACAGAGCCAGAAAACTACGAAGCCCTACTGTCATTAGCGGAGCGCCTGGGAGAGGCGAAGCCCCGGGGACTGGCGAGACATGAGATAGATGCTCTACCAAGTTACAAGTACGCCTCAGCGACGCACAGGGGTGAACAGACCAGCTGTGTGGTGTGCATGTGCGAGTTTGAGGCCCGGCAGACTTTGCGGGTACTGCCGTGTGCGCATGAGTTCCACGCTAAATGCGTTGATAAGTGGTTGAGGGTGAGTAACTTTTTTAATAATTATCTTTTCACACTACTGCTTGTAAATGTCAAATTATATGTCAAGCTAACCTACTGTAAAGCAAGTCATTGTTCCTTCTCGCTTGAGCCGGGCAATAATATTGTACTGAATTTGGAACATCAAGTAAAACAGTATGAAAACTTTCACCAAGGAGTTGAATCAGTAATGGCGGCCGCTGGACGCAACAGTTGATCGTTTGCAGTGGTACCAACTTCACGTTCGAAAGTTGTCGTACCACATCAAATTTCTAACATCGAATTTATTTCCTCGCAGTAGGTGTGAAAAGCAGAGTACGCTCCTCGGGAGTAAAGCTGCCTTGTTTTGGGCTAACTTGAATCCCTCGCTTCACTTAGGATTCTTAACTTAATTCCCTTGTTTCACCCCCAGAATCCTTGAGTGTCGCTTCGTGATTCAATACGCCCGTGACGTAAGGCAATGCTTTACTCCCTTAATGCGCAATCTACTATTAAATAGTGTATATTACAATACTAATCTCCCTGACTGACGCGCATTCGCGTGTATTTAGTATAGATTTGATGTAAGGTGCGCATTCTGATGATCGGTTGTTCTCCCTCATCGATGAATCTGTAACGTTACATTACAGGTGAATGCCCCCGGTGAGGGAGCGCATTAAGCAAAATAAAACTTCGCCAACTAATTTTGTATTTCCTTTTGTCCACAGTCAAATCGAACATGTCCAATTTGCCGCGGGAACGCGTCGGAGTACTTCAGCAACGCCGAGTGACTTCACACACACACAACACACAACGATCACACACAGCACACACTAAGTCGACCAGTTTGTGTTCAAAATCATATCTTTGTACTTTTAACTGTGTTTTAAAAGAAATCTACCACAATACTTAAAATAATTTGGCATTTAACCCGTGACGCGCTTCGTGTGATTTGCAATTTCTACAAACTAAAAATGAAAATCGTCCTTGCTACTACGAAATAATGATACAATTCGACTGACTTACGTCGTCGTGGCGAGCGTGTTTTGTTTTTCACGTACTCGTAGATAACCGCACGTTTTATGTCATATGTCGTAGTGGTAAGGATGATTTTCACTTGTAGTTGGAATCGGTCGTATTGCGTCGCGTCGCGTCATGGGAAAGCTAGCCGATGATTTGATAATGATTTTCTATCTTTACCTTAGTGTTATCAAAATAAAATGAACCGGTCATACTGTTTAATTTTGTAAGACGATGCCAAATACTTGTGGCCTATGACGACCACAGTTGTTACACTGTAGGAAAGAGATGGCGCTAGACGACTTCTATAGCTCTGTCTCTTTCGCACAGTACTACCACCAAATCTTCAAGAATATTTGTTAAAATTACATCACTTTTTAACTTTCGTGTTTTTAAAAACATAACGAGATTTAGTGTCAACGTGTGTCAAAGAAGTGTCGTGTGTGTCAGACACTCTCGTGTCTAGAGTAAAGTACTCTACATAACAATAAATATAATAATGTGTGAAATATTAGCGGCCATGATAGATTTGAAACTTAGTTTTCAAAATATCTGTAGTGCGTGAAAAAATGTCTTATACCTACCCCTTTTTAAAACGCTTTTTGTGAATGGTACTAAGGTTTTTCTAAATAAGAGGGCATTATCTCATCATCTGCCGGCCTTTTCCCAACTATATTGCGGTCGGCTTCCAGTCGAACCAGATCCAGCTGAATATCAGTATTTTACATGGAGCGACTGACTATCGGACCTCCACAACACAGTAACTGAGTAATACGGTTGTCAGACTTTCGAACTTCTGACTAACAGTAACGACTGTCAAAGATCTACAAATGACAGCCGGTACCAACAGCTTTACGTGCTTTCCGAGTCACGGAGGAAACTCGCTATGACAGATGGTCACCCATCCACAGACAAGCGTGGCTTAACCCGGAAGATCGCACTGTGCGGTTGTAATTATTTAGCTAAAGAAAAACCATAGTGATGTGATAGCTCAAAAGCCTTAGTACCATTCCCAAAGTGTTATTTAGTTACCGTGTGGTTGTTTCTAACCACGACGTATACATAATAATAAAAAAAACCTAAGTATAGTTTTATTCGTTAATTTTGCGGCACTCGCGATTATGACGGTGCCTGTATATAATATTAAATATAAGTAATTTTTAGTATCTGTCCGTTTGTTTGTGCGCATGTTGTGAGTGCTTTAGGTAAATTAATTATTAAGATTCTTGTTTTATTTTTAAAATTTTTCGCGTATTTCTAAGACTTTGGTGTCTGGGTTGAGGTTTTGTGCTCTGTAGCTGATAAATTACTGTTTTTTATTAATTAAAAAGAAAAAAATTGGAATGTCAATCGTGATGTCAATGATCTAATGACAGTAATGACGTAAGTGTCCGCCATTTTGATTTTTTTTTTAGGTTATAACGAATTAATCGATATATCATGGTTTTTGAATAAAATAATTACATTAGGTGTTTTAATTCAATCCATGAGTCATTAGCCTAGCCTTTTCCTAACTTTGGGATCGGCTTCCAGTCCAAACGTAACGCACTTGAACTACCTTAATACAAAAGAAATAGAGTCGATTTCTCTGTTTCTATGAGCGACAACAGAGCACATATCTCTAAGAGGGCTTGCTCATCACGCGATTCGTGCAATTCGCAATTTCTACAAACAAAAAATAAAAATCGTCCTTGCTACTACGATATAATGATACAATTCGACTGACTTACGTCGTCGTGGCGAGCGTGTTTTGTTTTTCATGTACTCGTAGATAACCGCACGTTTTATGTCATATGTCGTAGTGGTAAGGATGATTTTCACTTGTAGTTGGATTGCGTCGCATTGCGTTATGAGGAAGTTCGCTAAGTGTAATCTATCGCAAGGCATGCATTTGATTCGTTACTAACACTCCCTTATATCTCGCCTTTAGCTAAGCATACAGCATACCCACTGCTGGGATACAGGCTTCTATTATACAAACTTAGTTTTTCTTTACCAGAAGATTCTAAAGTCATTTTTCTGGGAACACCACAGGCGCGGGCTTGCCGTCCGATCAAGGATCATGTCACAGTTGACGTCGCGTCGTGTTTCACGCGTTCCTCACGTAGCGATCAAGAAACTAAAGGGGACCGTATTAGAGCTTATTTCTTCGGTTGCTGTTTACGTACGTTCCGGGGCGACCGTTACTCGATAAACCCGCGACCCCGGCAGGCTTTGGCACTGTAAAGGGGGCCCGGTCGTTTTGCTGACAGCTCTTTGAGGCGCACGTGGAACACAACGCGCCGTCGACCCGGGCATGGTCCATGATCGGACAGCGAGTCGCCCACAGCTCGCCGTCTGCATGCCCGTAACTTGATGTGCTGGCCCAATACGTGCTTCGCTACGTATAAATGAAGAACAAGTCGACCAATTTTGTGCAAACTTCACATAAACCATCTACTAAATAGTCCGAACAAAGCCTAAACATTTGGTTTGGATAGGTGAGCCCGTTCGTGAGTTATAAAGTTACAACGAGAAGTGATATTGATTTTTATATTAAACTAGCGGCCCGTCCCGGCTTCGCACGGGTGGTTGTCCTCTATAACCCGGTCCCGATGGTTACAAACACAACAAAAAAATTATTATCCGAATCGGTCCAGTCGTTTTTGAGTTATGAGCTTAGCAACACATTTTACGATCCATTTTTATATTATAGAAGATTGATTTGGTAAATATAATGACTATAAGAGTTTTCTGGGTAAGTAAAAAATAAGTTTTATAAGAAAATGTGTCCAGTGCAGGTTGGTAGATGTCACATGTCTTCGAATGTTTGGTTCTAGGACATGTCGTTTTCCCCTTGTAGGCTTCAAATCAATCATAATTAGCACTTTTCAAAACATACATGTTTTAGTTTTTGGTATTTTAGATTCTGTCAACTGATTGGACAGGCTATATGTATTTGATTGGAGAGGTTATATGTAGAGATTATTAAAAAAAATTAGGTGTTGAAAATCTTGGACTATCTTACCATCTTTTTTTTTATACGTGTTATAATCATCAAATGAGTCCTCCCGCCCCGGGCAGGGTGGGAGGGACTGTCAGACTTGACTGACTAAAATCCACGGTGTCCTTCGGTAGCCCTTTGTGTACCGGAGTTGCGGTATACGTATGTCCCGCAACCCCGGCAAGGCTATGGCCCTCGTAACTGTTTTACCATCTCTGGGTGGAGTGGACTGTCAGACTTGTACTGACTTAATTCAATCCAGGTGGCCGACCTCGTCTCGTTTTAAGGCGAGAGTTGTTCCAGTGAGGGAATGAGATGGTGCTAGATGATTTGTATAGCTCTGTCTCTTTTTCGCAATGTAACTATTCTCGCTTTAATAGGTCATGGTAGGTCCCCAGTTCCTTCAATTGCTCTTTGCGTTTTAGGAACGCGGTTTTTCCGTAAAATCTGCAGTTTTCTGTAGTATGGTGTCTGAATCTGGCTTAAGCATAATTTTGATTTCTAAAACTAGCATTCACTACAGTCCTGGGTTCGATTCTCAGTTCTGCCAATGTGTTATTCTGCTGAGATCGCGGGATTGTCTCATCAGGTAACCGTGACCCTGAAACGTAAAGATCTACTGAAGGACACTGTGGATTTTAGTCAGTACAAGTGTGACAGTCTCTCCTGCCCTGCCCCGGGTGGGAGGACTCATTTGATGGTTTTACCATAATATAAAAGGCTATGGGTTTTTGATTATTTTCTATATGTAACCTCTTTGCTATGTAGGGCGCTTATGCGTAGCATCGGTCTGCTTGTGCAATATGCTACTGTATTTCTATTGTAATAAAATACATTTTAGCTCGAATATTATCCTTCTGTGATGTTCGTTTTACTGACAAAAGAAAACCTACAAAAAAGTAATGACACGAATTTCTGATGAAAGGACAAAAAATATCCCACGATAACGTATTACTGGGATTAAAAATGTCCTATTTACTAACTCATGTTTCATCTACAAAAAAAAAAACATCAAATTGAAATAATAACAATAGCTACACATATTTCTACTGGAGGTCAAAAATTATCCCACGAGAAAGTACTACTGGGATTAAAAATATCCTATTTACGAACACAGGTAACTTAAAAAAAAAAAAAACTACTGATGTCAAAAATTATCCCACGAGAAAGTACTACTGGGATTTAAAATATCCTAAATCTGGATTTGATCTATCTGTGTCAAAATTCATCGAAATCAATTCAGCCGTTTATAAAAAATTACTTCCATTTGTATGGTTTTTCTTTTCACAAGTATTTTGCTATCACAGAGGGATTAACTAGACACAATTCATTGTTGACTTTTAACTGCAGAATTATTATTAAATTAATGCTTTTTGTTGATAAATTACGCGTACAACACGATACTGCATAGATTTAGAGATTTTTTTCTTTAATTATCTGACTTTAGTAAAAATATATGGCATGAAAATCATAAGCGAATTAGCTGACCCGGCAAAATTTGTACTGCTTCAGAATCATTTTCCACCTTTTAAAGTTTCCCTGCGGGGGCTATTGCGTATCTCGGTGTCTGTGTGGTGACCATCAAATAGCTGTCAAAAGGTAAATTTCGTATTGGCTTTTGCATTTGCAATGAAACTGATAAATGTAACTGTTACCTAAAATCAACTATTCTAACGCTCTTGAGGCACTCCACTCCTCAATTTAGCCTCATAACAGGTATCAAGTCATCCAAGTTCAGTTTGACAACTGCTGGTCAGTGATTATCAACTTAGCCAATAGAGGCTAACTTGATAGTCACTACTGTTGACTTCCAAAAATAATTCAAAACCAATTTCAGCCAAATCGGTCCAGCCGTTCTCGAGTTTTAGAGAGACTAACGAACAGCAATTGATTTAGGGATAGGCGAATTGTTAAGTTGTTCATTTTTGTGAAAATAAATCATCAATTACTCACAGATTGCATTGACTTTCAGATCTACCTGAAGGATAATTATTTTTAGTTTATACGAAACCAATTGTATAGTATGTTTTCTCGTAAGAATCTATGTTTAAAATATCAAAACTATCGTAAAAATCCATGCCATAATAATTAACAAAGTCAGATAAGTAAAGTGAAAAACCTTACAAGAGTGATGATTTTGTATATGTCTTCCAATTAATTATGAACAGGAATTGATTGATAAATCTGGTGTGAGTTACAAAGATTGAATTATAAACCGATTTCCATTAGAGCATGAATTATCCCGCGGTTTCACTCGCTACTCCGCTCTTATTCGTAATTCGTTAGTCCCCGACCCCGGCAGGATTTGGTCCTCTAAAGGCCCCGTCATTGTGCTGACACTCTGAGGCGCGCGTGGAACACAACGCGCCGTTGAACATCCGTAGATGACTTCAGAAGATTTTTTTCTATATTTTAGAAATATTTCTTCATACTTTTATTTTGTGTACTAGCTGATCCGGCAAACTTCGTACCGCCTCAGAAACAATTAAAAAAAAAACCTTTTAAACCTTCCCTGGACTTTCAAAAATAATTCAGCCAAATCGGTCCCAGCCGTTCTCGAGTTTTAGCGAGACTAACGAACAGCAATTGATTTTTACATACAACGTGTAACGTTAATAGCGCAAACCCTCTCGTGGGGTAACTAAGCCCATGTTACTGAACAATGTTTGTTCTAAAAAAAATTTGAAATTCGCAAAAAAAATGTTTTTTCATACTGATGAGCCCGATCAATTTCTCATTTTGTATGAAAAAGCAAAATTTTTTTTTGCGAATTTCCTAAAGTCTTGGAACAAACATTGTTCAGTAACATGGTTTGAGTTATCCCACGAGAGATTTTGCGCTATTAACGTTACACGTCGTATATAAAAATCAATTGCTGTTCGTTAGTCTCAGTTATTAGTCCATCGACAAAATCCGTTTCTACGATACCACGCGTTCTGGTAAAATAGTTGCCTACCACACTCAATATTCATAATAAAGAATCAATATAAGAAAGTTGATAATATTTCATATTTTCCTACATTTGTATATTTCTTGTAATCCATAAGCATCTAATGGAAATCGGCTGTTAACCCCATATTTTAAGTTATTTCCTTTAAAAAAACTTAATTCTTTCGAAGATCAAGTGTTATATTTGCTATGTACTCAGTCGATGATGGAGACTATCAAATAGATCGCAGCGTGCGATGTAACAGAGTGGCTACGTGACTAGATTAATATGTAACACAGTCTTAAGTATTTTTTTTTTGGTTTTAATTAATTTTTATAGAAAAAACAAGCTGAAAATGTTTATCAAAATATATAGTTCTTTTTTATCGTGGTAAAATCATCAAATGAGTCCTCCCACCCCCTTACTGTCAGACTTGTACTGACTAAAATCCACGGTGTCCTTCAATAGCCCTTTATGTTCCGGGGTCACGGTGATGGAATAAGTCTCGCGACCCCGGCAAGCTTTGGCCCTCTGAGAGGGAGCCCCGACATCATGCTGACGCTCTTTGAGGCGCGCGTGGAACACGACGCGCCGTCGACCCAGGCATGGTCCATGGTCGGACAGCGTGTTGCCCTTTACTCGCCGTCCGCATGCCCGCGCATCAAGACATCTACGGGGCAAGAATTTCTAAGTCCCTAATTAATGTGGCCACTAGGAGGCGCTGTTATCGCGAATATAACGAGAACTTTATGCATACAATAATAAGAACTATTTTACAAAAACCCAATTTTTTCATCATTGAATTATTATTTTCTAGGAAATAACTTAAAATGAGGGTAGTATTAAAATATCTATGTAGTGTCGTGTTGGTCTAATTCTCTAGTATCAGAACGTTGCTTAAGTTGGCTTAGTGTGAGTGTTTTGTGCATGTGCGCGTGCGTTGATTCCGATACGAATATGATATACTAGCAATTTGACACTGGCTTCGACCATGATAGTCGAAATTTATTCCTTTAAACCGAAATGATACAATAAAAAATAACTTGTCGCTAAGAAAATCTATCTATTACGGTTATTTTAGTTAAAACTAGCGGCCTGTCCCGGCTTCGCACGGGTGGAAGTCCTCTAAAACCCGGTCCCGATGGTTACAAACACAACAAAAAAAGAATTATCCGAATCGGTCCAGCCGTTTTCGAGTTATGAGCTTAGCAATACATTATGCGATGATCATCATCTCAGCCATAGGACGTCCACTACTGAACATAGGCCTCCCCTTTAGATCTCCACATATATCGGTTGGAAGCGACCTGCATCCAGCGTCTTCCGGCGACCTTTATAAGGTCAATTTTGCGATCCATTTTTATATTATAGATAGATAGATAATGATAAATAGAAGAAGATTAATGAATCGTTTGGTATATATATTTTTTTTGTTGTCAATTAAAATTCTGTTTTGTACATAACAAAATCTTTTAAACCATAATTTCTTTATCATTTTCGAACAGAAATATGAAATTTTATGTATATGCTGTATACTAGCTTGCCACTTTTACGGTATATAAAAATATAGATAAGGTTTTTTTTAACGATAGACCTCTATCTCTCCTGATGGCAAGCGAAGTGTGGTCGACGGCGAAGCACGCTTGTCTAGAAGTAACATATTCACTCTTGAAATTATTTTTCTTCAAACTAAAACTGTTACTAGCTGTTGCCAGCGGCTTCAACTCCAAAAGTATCCCACGGGAACATAAAATCGGGATAAAAACTATCCTATGTGTTAATCCAGCTTATAAACTATCTGTGTACCAAATTTCAGCCAAATCCGTTCAGCAGTTTTTGCGTGAAAGAGTAACGAACATCCATCTACACATACAAACTTTCACGTTTATAATATTAGTAGGAAGTAGGATAACTTAGCGATTTCTATAATGTTGGTAGTAAGTCTGTCTCAAAATTAATTTTAATGTTCGTATCGGAGCATCGCCGCGGTGTTTTCTTAGTGTTGCTAGCTAAAATTTGTTATTAACAGAATGTACTTACGTCTTTTTTTTGGGGTTACCTAATAATTTTGCAAATTGTGAAAAAAAAAACTTGAAGAAAACTAAACTACTCCTTATTATATGAGATTTGAGGGTATTACACACATATTTAATTGGATACTGATAAACGAAAAAGTCGAGCTTATGTAACTATCAATACTCTCTTTCGGTCGGCTCATACCGCTCGGCAAACTCCGTTTTCCATTATTGCAGAACCGACCCGTCACTACTCATAGAATTTCCAGCGGTGTTATCTTCTGTCGACCGATCTCCGTCTCCCTTTTACTCTCTTCTCGTACATAGAGCAATCAGCCTATAACGTTCCCACTGCTGGACCACAGGCCTCCTCTCATTTGAGAGGGAGTGGGCACCCACCACGCGGGCCCAGTGCGGGTTGGCAGATGTCACATGTCTTCGAATTTGATGGTTCTAGGACATGCCGGTTTCCTCACGATGTTTTCGTTCACCGTTTTGAGAGAAGTGGTGATGAAATAAATTACACAAAGAAATGTGCCTGGCTGGGTTCAAACCCACGACCTAAAACTGGTAGGTTGGGGTCGATACCACTGGGCCACCACTGCTCTCTCACATATATCATTGATTAGCTTTTCCCAGCAGTTTCAATTCCATTGCTCGTCTCCTATTGGTCGTAGCGTGATGTTATATAGCCTATAGTCTTCCTCGATAAATGGGCTATTCAACACAAACAGTGTTTTTCAATTCCAAGCAGTAGTTTCTGAGATTATCGCGTTAAAACGAACAAACTCTGCAGTTTTATAATATTTTTAGTTTAGAAAAAATATCTATATTGCCATATAAACCCGATAAGTAAAGATCCTTTGCAAAATTATTAAATCCCCAATAAATGACGAAGTAGCGTAGTTTCGTTGTTTGTTCATTCCATATTATGGTTTTTGAGAATTTGCAAGACATTAACTAAAATAATTATTCCATACTAACATTTTAAGTAAAAGTTGTTTCCATAGGGCCTTGTCTCGTTGCCGGCGATTAGCGAGAAGCGTAGAGGTAGCGACTAAGGGTAGGTTCATATCTGACGGAACATCCGTCGCGGATCATCGGTCGTGGAACGCTAGAACAGACAAATGTATAGAAAAACAATTGACCGTTCACACTCAACGGATGATCCGTTAGTGCGTCAAAGAACATTGAATGATCCGCTCGACGGATATCTATATTCAGGAAGTAAGATACCTGAAGTAAGTTTCTCACTCAAATAGTTATTGCTAATGTGAACAGTCAACATCATCATCTGCCTTTTTTTTTCCCAACTATATTGTGGTCTGCTTCCAGTCGAACAAGATACAGATGAATATCAGTATTTTACATGGAGCGATTACCTTTCCGACCTCCACAACCCAGTACTGGGTGCTACGATACCATATGGTAAGACTGGTTGTCACACTTTCGAGCTTCTGACTAATAGTAACGACTGTCAAAGATATACAAATGACAGCCAGGACCAATGGTCTTGTCTTCAAATTTGTATTTTATTGACTCCAGACATTTTCTGTGTGTCTTGAGAGAGGAAATCGCTTGTCGCTTCTCGTGGACGGTGGGACGGGACCCTTACCAACTTTCAACATTTTTCCATTGAAATTACAATTTTGTTGTTTATTATTAGATTTTTTTCTTCCATATTCTTATGTCAATGTATGCTTGTGTGGTTTACTAAGATTATCTATAATAGTGTGCAATTTTCGTTAAGTTTATTCTTTTGGTATCGAGGTGAAATTTTCTAAATCTCAATCGCTGGTAATAATTGTCGCAATCTTTTTATCCACAACTTTTAAGTACGTTTTCGAAGGCGACTGCAGACGGCAGTGACGTTGCGGTCGATAACCGCAAGCGACAGTGTCGCTGCGGCAAAGTTTGATGAAAGCGATTTTGTGATTCTCGCTTATCATTCTGTTAGTGTCGTCTGCGGTCAACCGCAGCTGCAGACAGCAGTGTCACTACAGAGGCATTTTAATAACTTATATAATAACAGCCCGTTCGCGACTTTGTTCTAAGTGGTGAGCGGTGCGGCAGTGCGGTCTGCACGATAGTCACGTACCCACAGGCGACGTCACTTGGCGTGTTTAAAACATTTCTATACATTTGATCTTACTGCTCACCGCCCCGCACTAAGCCACCACTCATAGCGGTTTGGTCGTGAATGGGCTGTCGTTGCGGTCAACTACACTGTCGTTGCGGTCAACCGCATTGTCGTTGCGGTCAGTTTTCGTTTTCGGAATTGTACCACTATTTTTACATAACCCTTGTAGTATACTTGTTTTATAGTTGAAATGCAATAATTATTAGTAATTTTTATTATATTATGTTATATGAGAGCGATGGACAGATGTCTGGAATAACTTAAAAAAATTGATAGTCGGTTTCTGATGAATTTTGAGAAGTAAATAGACGTATTCATTGATTGTTATATCACCAAATGCGTATTCAGACTACTAAAAACCAACCAGTTCCTTTTCAAGTCCTTTGCATTCGAGGGCCGTGGAAAAATAATAAAAAATACTCGCAATATTTCTTAACTCTTTCTCAGCATTGTACTTTTGAAGTTAAAAGACCTTTTGGCGACATCTTTACATAAAAATATGAACTTAAGTGACATATTCTGCGTCTAAATACAGACAATAACAGCCGACGGTGTATCGACTTTTTCTTCTCGAATAAAACAGTGGTTTTCAGTCGGTATCCGGCTCGAAGGACAAGTCATCAGATGTAGTTAAAACCGACCAACAACGGTTTGTAGGATCTACCCTTTTCTAAGGAAGTGTAAAATTCTCAAAATTCGTTAAAATCTCTTTGCGACTTTAAAATCTTGCAATCAAGTTATTGCATGCCACTAGCGCTTATAATAACACTAATGTCGTTGCCTTAAAGTTCAAATTCTAAAATGTAACAACTTGTTGTCATTGCGTTTGAAACGACGCTTAAGTCAATGGCATAAGATTCAAATTGCGTGAAAGTAAAATGTAATAACTTGATTTTTTTTGTCTGTCTGTCCGTCGCTGTGTGCCATGTAAGCTCGCTTCCGACACAGCTATGTGCTGTTTGTAGTTATTTACATCTGTTATATACATAAACAAGTACATAATGTACATATAATAATCCACAACTATCACACAACGCCATCTAGTCCCAAGCTAAGCAGAGCTTGTGTTATGGGTACTAGACAACTGATAAACATACTTATATATTTCTATACCATACATATTATAGATAAATTACACCCAGACACGGAACAAATGATCATGCTCATCACACAAACATTTGTCCTGAGTGGGAATCGAACCCACTACCCCCGGCATAGCAGTCAGGGTCACTAACCACGTGTCAAAAAATCTACACTTTTGTGATTTTTACATAAGCATTATGTACTTGTTTATGTATATACGAGGCCAGAGGCAGATATAAGATCCGAAGACCCAAAAATAACAGATTTTGTAACAGTAATACCAAACAATTCTACGTGAATACCAATTTATACCAATTGCCAAATGAATAACTGAAATAAATAGAACTTTTTGATGCACACTGCAATTTATACATAACCAGTTTATATCGGGCTCCCTTTGTATGAAATTTTCGAACAATAAAAGATCAGCATATACTGGTTTTGCATAATTTCGAGAATTTTCTATATATTTTTTTTAAAAACTCTTCAGCTGCCCTAGCCTCGCTCTTTCTTATATTTAGATAGTTTAAAACAAATACTATTATCTGTTTAGTTTAGTTTCGTTAGTGTTAATTTTTAACGTGCATTTTTTTCTATACGTTAAGGCATAGCATGCACTTTGAGACAGTTGCGCTACAAGTTGCCCAACTGTTGCTCAACTATCGGGCAACTGCGTTCCAACTAAAAGTTGCGCAACTGTTGGCAACTGTACCTCGCCTAGATGTTGCGCAACTTGTGATGGAATGTTGTGCAACTGTGGCGCAACTGTCGCTCGTGTCGATGTAAGGCTTTTTCCATAATCGTGTAGCGTTTTTTTCACTAGCCTCGTTTTTTTTTATCTCTCTTGGTTATGTTTGATGTTTGTTAACTGATAGGACCGACAGTTAGTAATAAAATAGTAGGAAATATTCTACCAATTTATTTTGTCATCGTTGAGTATGACAACACTTTTTATTGCCCGTTTTTACGAATGCTTGATGAAAATAAAATCGAAAATGTTGCACTATGATCAAAGCGTTGCATTAATTAATGCTGTTGGAATATCAACCATAATTGCTGATCTGAGTGTTTAAAATCCAACAACGCGATTTTCTATAGTTATCTGGGTATGTGTGTAAACGAGCAACCATAGAAAACTCATAGTGTGTCATTATTCATTGTTAGAAAGAGATGGTCGCTTTACAGTGTACTATCTCCCTCTAACATCTGGTTTTAACACTGTCGGTCCAACTTTTCGTTGCTCAATATGTATTTCTTTATTTTTTTTATATTATATAACTCGTATATTACTACTTTTTATTATTTGTCTGTAATCTTTCGTTATAATATGATAATAGTCCTCACCGCTCGTCCTTTCCAAGCTTGCATGCGTTGACAGCTGTCATGTCTGACAATTATAAGAATACAACCTTTTTTAAACCTTGAAATTCCGTTTTCCCAACTATTTTATAAAGTGACAGCTGTCAGTGAAATCAAAAGTGACGTTGACATGTGTCACTCATATGTCATAGTGACATTGACAGGTGTTGCTGTTCGCAAAATTGTCGCGTTCCGTGATTAGCGGACGTCCGCCATTTTACCAAAGCATTGTAATACATAGACATGTAAACACTGATGACTGATCGAGACGTAACGGTACATAGACATTTAAAAAAAAACGGGAATATAGTAACTGTAATAATATTGTTTGAATGTATACCTTGTTTGATTATGTAATAATTTTTCTACCATATAAGTTTATTTTTTGTTGTATGGCAACCCCGTTTTAACTGTCATGTGTCTGTGACGTCTCGGCGTCGTCTCAGTCCGCCTTGATGTGCTCAGTCGTTTTATTTTATTAAATGCACTGCTAATGTATTTTTTGTTCTTTTATTTTTACTTTCCTTTACTTTTTTTGCTTTTTTGATTTTTATAGGAGGCCGTTACTAGCTATTTATCTTGGTTTTATCAATAAGGGAGAATTTCATCAGAGGATTTGACTGAGGTTTAAATAAATATAGTAATCGTTTTCAGTACCCCTAGCACGAGTTTTCACTATTTTACTTTACGGAGTCTTTCCAGTATTTACAGCGTTTCTTGTATGAAAAAATGGAACAGCGCCTCTGGTATGCGAAGAAGGATCTAATTTTTTCCTTGAAAATTGACAAAATAATATTGTCAAAGTTCCAGTTTACTTTACGTCTCAAATACTGAAAACTCGTACTAAGAGCACAGTTTGTAGCATTGCGACTTAAGATTTTACAACCCAAAAATGCACCAACTGATCATAAATTAGGTGCAATTTAAAAGAAATCTAGATTTTGCCGGTTCAAGATAACTAGAAAGTTTTAACAAAGCTATCATTTAATTTCTCGCATAAATATCGAGCTTATAAACAATGTTTGCTCAGACAGGCTATGGGTTAAAGCCTTGTAATCCTAACTTAGAAACTCGCAATGTATTCTAAATGAGATAAAAAATCTACTAATGACATATTTTTCACAATATGCAGCACCGACTTTAATGTCAAACTATTCTGCTGTTGCATTACTAACCTTCGTCGTTTAGTCGAAGATTTAAAGTTGCTAGGCAGACCGGTGTCGCTTGAAGGTGTAATTGGACTTGAGCTTGAGAGATTCCCAATTGTAACAGAAATACGAGCATTCGCTGTTTTTAATTTTTTCGAACTCAACAACGAAGCGAGCCAGGCATAGAGGATTGTTTGGGGTATTAAATGAAAGAAAAAGGAGTAAATGATGCTATGACATCTGACATGGGAGGATGGAAAACGTATTGCGCGGACGACGGTACGCCTAAAAATTTCGCTTCGAAATTTTTTATATTGACATCAGATTTGACAGTCGGCTTGGCAAAAAGCTCGCCAGAACGTTCGCTAAGCGCAGGCCAGACAGGAGAGACGCCCGCGTCCCAACTGAGAGTCAAAATGGCGAGTGTATCTCAATGAATCAAACTGCCATAGGTATCAAAAAAATGTACCAAAATAGTACTATTTAGTACCTGGGTTTAAAAAAATAGTACCTTCATCAGAACAAAGTTATATCCAAACGTAAAATACACCCGCCGCCTTGACGTCAAGATGGAAACCTATAAGCATTTGATTAGTTGAGGTGCACCCACCATTTTGACTCTTACCCCTCCTGTGTTTTCGTCGCGACGCTTCTATTCATTTGTATGAAACGGACGCTGTAGGTACAAAATATGTCCGCGCGTCTAACGTCTTACATTTTTTCTCTTTTTCCCACGCCTTACCCCTCGTTTACACCAAGAAACAAGTTAAATACTAGTTTCATACAAAACTTGTAGAATACTTGTCAAAACATAATTTGTTTGTTTTATACATGTATTGAGAGTGTCTCAAACCATAATCTCAAACATTATTTCGTTCACACTGTGTAGCCAAAAAGTATTTATACAAGTATAAAACACATTTGCGTTTACACTGAAGTCTATGACATGTCAAAACTTGTTAAATACATGTATTATACCTTGGTGTAAACGAGGGGTTTGAATGCTCGCTAAAACGCTCTCGTTTGTTTTTCTGTAATGTAACATTCGCAAACCATAAACGAGTGAATGCTCACGTTTACAAGCACCTAACAATTGTTAGTAGATTTTGAAAGAATTAAGGATGTGAAAGTAAACGCTTTATTATATGAATTAATTGAAAAATTAAAAGTATTTTAAGTCTTCTGTTGTGAAAGTATTTAGGAGCACTGTGTGAAATAGGAACATATCACTGTCCTCTTCGTTCGTAGATATTAATGTATCTGTCTGACTCCCATTTTGCTAAAACGCTTTATAGTTATCGCAAAAACGAATTTATAAAAATAAAGTCTAAGGAGACTTACCCGTTGGCGCCATTTTGATTTTCGAAATGGGAGTCAGACAAACTAATCTCAATATAATATTAAAAAAGTTGAAAATATAGTCAGTATAATTATGTGTAATATTATTTTTGTTTCATACATACAAAAAAGATGATTAGTGAAGTCCGAAAATAATGACGTTTAAAAAGGCGCCATTTGCAATTAAAGCTAGTGTTCCACTAACCATAGTTGTGGTCCAACTAATAAATAATAATAATGTTAGATTAGTATTTAGTATTAAAAGGTATAGATTAACGAAAGCAATTTTTCGACATTTAGTTTGCTTATGCAAACGTCATTGTGTTCGGACGGTTTTCCCAAAAATTGTTCGTTCCATACGTAAAAGTCAATTGCGACGTCCTATCAATAAAAACGTAGATATAAAAAAAATGTACCTATCAACTTTAATCGTTGTTCCATAACGCTTTTGTAAAATTGTATAAAGTCGAGTATTGTAAAAAAAGATATTTTTTCCATTTCATTATTGAAAAAAAAACTTGCCAAATTTTAGTGTTACCAGCTCGGAAAGTGAAAAAACTACTATTTATCTTACGAGCGTCACTTTGCCATCGCTTCCGTATACACCAGTCCAATGTATGTAGTGTAGCAGCGTGTACATAGCCCACGTATGTACAATATATTATATACATACATAGTGAATATTATAAAAGTATTTTTGCATGATTAATTATTGTAAAAGTGTCCGATTGTGTGTAGAACGTGTGGTTTACTCATCACGTGTCCCGTGTTCTTAATTTACCCGAGTGTGTCTTAGATTTAGTCGGCTAGAGTTGAAAATACAACATTTTTACCCGCTAAATCTTTCTCGCTGTTTTCTCAAACAGTTTATAAACAAAAAAACTAAAGTATTTTTCTTAGTTGTAGCTGAAAAATTGATAAAATCTGTTGATGATTAAAAGAAGAGTTTTTTAATAAAATGCCAACGTTGTTAGTAAACCACGCTGTTATAAAATGTCATATAATTATATATAAATTAACGTTTGTGAGTAGGCACGCGTATGGCGCCGACAAATGGCGTCTCTTTGCAATAACTTTTCTATACGACAAATTAAATTTAAAAAATTGTAAGAGGAGATATGAATAGTAACGGTAGTGTGCGCAGAATGGCAAGGAGTGCCCCGCATTAGACAGCTCAGGTTATAGAAAAACTACCAAATCTTGGATCTGTTAGTCTTCGCAAATACCTAAAAGAATTTTACGTTTTTGTTAAAGTTGGTATCGTAATCTAGTCGGTCGCGGGACTTATTTCTATTACCGCGACCCCGGAACATAAAGGGCTACTGAAGGACACCGTGGATTTTAGTCAGTACAAGTCTGACAGTACCTCCCGCCCTGCCCGGGGTTGGAGGTCTCATTTGATGATTTTACCACGATAAAAAAAAAAAAATCGTAATCTAGTCTCATTTAACGCAGTTGGATACCAAAATTTTACATGGAACGACTGTCTTTCATTTTTTTTTAAGGAGCGACTGCCAATCTGACCTAACGTGATTCGACAAGACCAGTTCAGAGGTTCAGATCAAAGGGTGAAAAAAGGCGTTTCAGTATAAAAGAAAGAAAAACGTTTATTGGCTCTCGCCATAAGCGCAGTATCACAGAAAAACAAAGGAAAAAAACTTAAAGCTAAACAATTTTTTAAAGTGAAATTATATCTAAGCCAAACAAGAATGTTGGCATATACTATGTGACCCACGGCGGCCAAATAGGCCCATTTCAGTACAATGTCGGACAACTGGTGCCCGACGCTGGTTTTCAAATGTAACTAAATGATGAAATGGTAAAAAATCAATAAAATTCTTTTCAGTACTTGCGGACTTAGACCAAGATAAAAATCTATAAAAAAGTATAGAATTATACAAGTCCAAATATTTTATATATTTTTTACTTATAAAGAACGCCTTTAATAAATAAATTGAACAGAGAAAAGGTCAAAAAATCTTTATTATAAAATATTCTTTCTTTTCTTTCAACTTAGTACTTGCATTTTTAGGCTAAACTTTCGAATTTAATCAATGGATGTAGTTCCAAGTTCCCTGATTAGCCATGTTTAAAGGGCATTAGCTCACTTTAAGGCAATTTCGGGGCGTGTTTTCAGCTTGACACATGAACATGGTCCATTTTCTTTCAGAAGTGGTTATTCTCACCGTCGCAACGAGTGTTATCAATTTATTGTTGAACAGGATTAAAATTTCCGTATTTTATCTACAGCGTACTTTGAAGTATGTTATTGAATGAGAATTGAAAAAGCGCCTCTCGTGTACGAGGTTCACAGTTCTTGTTTTTCAGCAAAACGTGACAATTCGTGCTAGGGCCTTCGACTTTTATATTAACATTTTTTTTAAACGTTGCCCCTTTCTGAGAATTTCTTTTGTCTCGTGGGTGCGTTTACAAACATAGAAACTCAAATACACAAACAAAGAAACCCGAAACAACTGCTTGTAGATGACGTCAGGTGTGTCTTGAGGTGACGTCACGGATGTCAAATTAGTCAGTGCTCTTCACGGTTGTTTACGGTTTATTAAATAAAAGAACCAATCAAATAATATCAAATATATTACAGAAAGTTTGAACATAAAGTAATACAACTCGATTAACGTTATCCAGTGTCCAAGTGAAGTGTAAACATAATAATTACGGTTTTAACTTAAAAGCTAAACACTAGTGCCTAAAATCTACCCTACTCATTCAAAATATCAAAAACATTTAAAATCATCAAGCTGATAAGTGTCGCCCGGGATTGTGCACCATAGTCTGCTTACCCCTGATAACAGTGTTAACTCATGGTGTTTGTGAACCATAGACTCCCATGATACAAAATACACGTATAGATATTTAAACCAGCGCCATCTATTGACACTCCTGGGAACCATTAGGCAAAACCGATAACGCACGACATCGATATGCCTGCAGCGAAATGTGGGGCTTGTGCCAAATTTCTATCTCCGCTAGATGCCGCTAGATGCAGCCGGTGCAATGCCATATATCATCGTCACTGTGTTTGCCTCCCTGGTCAAACTCCGCCCAATTGGCGCTGCCCTGTAGGTTGTAAAAATGTGATCAGGGACAACAAGGATGAAACACCTGTTCGTGGCAAGGCAGACCTTGTCCAGACGGAGGAACCCGGCTCCGATGAGCTAATGGACACCAGCCCGTTAAACCGTTCTGCACTGGACACCACCATACACTTTGCCCCCGACTTTGCGGACGAACTGCGATTGTTTAAGGAGGAGCTGCGTGCAGAGTTCCGCTTAATGCATAGCGAACTCCAGCAGCTGCAAACTGAAATGGCTCAGCTTAAGACCTCCCTTAAATCATCGGATGAGAGGATGGATAGTTTTGAGGTACGACTGAGTGAGCTGGAACACAAACTGGAGCAAAAAGGTACATCATCAGACCCGGACTCAATGGAAAATACCATCGCTGAACTAAAATGTCAGTTGAATGAACGCGACCAGGAGTTACTGCTCAATGATATCGACATAACCGGCATCCCTGAGGGTAAAGACGAGAGTACCATCCATATTGTCAAGATGATAGCAATAAAGCTAGGCGTCGACGTCGATGACAGGGATGTCGTCCATGCTGAGCGAGTCGGATCCGCACGTCGTAATCGTGTTGAGACTACAGGCGGCTCCATCTCTGCCGACCCCGCTGCGCAGCGGCCGCGTCCTATATCCGTGCGCTTCGCAAGGCGGGCAACGCGCGACACATTGCTGCGCGCGGCTCGTGTGCGCCGCGGTCTGAATACACACGACCTCGACATAAACAGCGGGCCGTCGCAGCGTGTCTACGTCAACGAACGTCTCACCCGGACAAACCGCCAGCTGTTCTACCACGCTCGTCAGGCTGGTAGTAAACACGGCTGGAGGTATGTCTGGACAAGGGAGGGGAAGATCTTGGCACGTCGAGAGGACCTCCAAAAAGTTCAACGGATAAGATGTGAAGACGATATCTGTCGAATTTTTGGTCTTACGTCTGTTGGTACCCCAACAATGTAAATAAACGACCGAGTTCTATCGTTCTTTTTCATATATGTGTTTTAAAAGTTTTATTATGTTCTTTTTTATATTACAGTCTTTGTTGTCTACTTGTAAACGTGTGTCTTGCGGCGCACTATCTCGGCGAACAGTACGTAAACCAGTTTTATACACACGCACATACTCATCTATTACACCACGTTAAAACAATACATTTATTTACAAAACTATTACTCACAAAAATATCATTTACTCCATCATCTACAAAACTATTTATTACTAACCTACTGCATACTTGTATCTATAATATTATTTACATATTTACAATTAAAACAAACCTAATTATATATGAAACCGCTTCCATCAAAGGTGCACATAAAATGTTATTATCGCTAAATGGCAAGAATGTTTTTTATTATTATAATAATGATGACAAATCGTGACAAATTACTTAAAGTAGGTTTCCTTAATGCCGGTTCATTAGGTACAGGCCATGACAATTTGATCGGTGCAATCGACAGATATGATTTTGACGTGTTAGCTATTAACGAGACTTGGTTACGGCCAGGGGAGGAGGGGCGCGCTCCGGTGGTACCGGGCTATCGTCTGCGCCACACGCCGCGGCCGGCGAGTGTGCGCTCGGGTCGTGGTGGGGGTGTAGGCTTTTACCTGCGCAAGGGACTGAGCGCGCGTACTTGGTCTGGCGCCATTGATCCCAGGTTCGAATCAATTGAACAAATGTGGCTTACGCTTTCACTGAATGGTAAAAAAATTGCCATAGGTACAGCGTATCGCCCTCCATGGCTTGACCTCGTCCTTTTTCTGGATGCTGTGACCAATTCTATTAGCTCACTGGCAAACTGTGATCATATAATATTGCTTGGCGATTTTAATGTTAATTTATTGGACCAGAATGGAATTAAAACTAAAAGAATACATGAGTTTTTGAATTGTCTCAATCTTACACAGTTAGTCACGTCTCCTACGCCACTTCACAGGATCTAGTGAAACTCTCATTGACCTCTTGTGCACCGACCTAAGAGCAAAATATACTGAGGTAAAATCTCTGGCTTCAATTGACGGTCATTCTATTATTATTAGCGAGTTTTACATAAAACGTGACAAATTTAAACCGTTCGTAGTAAAATCTAGACCACTTAAAAACGTATGTATGGATAACTTTGTAGCAGACTTGTTACTTCTAAACCTTGAATTTGTTTCTACACTGAACAACGTTACCGACATGGTGCATGCATTTGACAGTTATATAATTTCACTATTTGACGTACACGCACCTCTTAAGACTTATTTTATAAAGGAAAAGTCGTACCCTTGGATTACGGATACAATCAAAGTTATGATGCGTTTACGAGATGAAGCACTTGCTAGTTATAGGAAAACGAAATTAGATTCAAAAAAACAATACTACAAAGAGCTAAAATCATTAGTAATCAGTTCTTTGTATAGCGAAAAAATTGCGTACTTCAAACATAATATAAATAATAAAATTAAAAATCCAAAACAATTATGGAAAAATCTCAAATCTACCCTATCACCTATTAGACCCAGACAAGACCTTCCGTCGCATTTTACAGATCCTGACCTAATAAATAATACTTTTTTGACAGTTCCCGGGAACCCCATAGCTAGTGACTCATTGAAATCTTATTATCAGAATCATAGACATGGCAACGCAAGTTTCGCTATTACTCCAGTGGTCCAAAATGACATCTCACGTATTTTATCTAGCTTGAAAAGTAACGCGGAAGGCTGTGACAACATTACTTTGGAAATGCTTACTATGACTCTGCCGTACACGTTAAACACAATAACGGATATAATAAACAGTTCAATTGCAACGTCAACGTTTCCCGATCAATGGAAAATTGCCTCAGTTAGACCATTGCCAAAAAACACAAATCCTATCGAAATCAAGGACTTGCGCCCTATCAGCATTTTGCCATGCCTGTCTAAAGTCCTTGAGAAGGTCGTCAGTAAACAATTAACAAGTTTTTTGGAGGAAAATGATATATTACCAGACTTGCAATCTGGTTTTAGAAAGCAGCGCAGTACCGCTACTGCCCTGCTGGATGTCACTGACAATATATTATGTGCCCAGGATCAGGGAATGTGTACGTTGCTTGTTTTGCTCGATTTCTCCCGCGCCTTTGATGCAATAAACATTCCCCTGTTATTGTCAAAGCTATCTTATTATGGTTTCGACTCCAGCGCTATAGAATGGTTCAGCAGCTATCTCAACAATAGGAAACAACGTGTGGATTTGCGCTTTGACGACGGCACTACACTTACCTCATCTCTTTCACCTGTAGACAGGGGAGTCCCGCAGGGCTCAATATTAGGTCCAATACTTTTTATTTTGTACTGTGCGGATATTGTTACATGCCTCCAGAGCTGCAAGTTCCACATATATGCTGATGATGTCCAGTTGTACATATCCTTTAGACCAGATCAATACGAGAGAGCCGTCAAGGACATTAATGATGACCTCCGTAGAATTGCCATTTGGTCTGAAGAGAACTGCCTGTCACTGAACCCAACAAAAACAAAATATATAATATTTGGTACAAGACAGCGACTGGCTACATTACCCGCAATACTAGACCTGAAACTAATGGGAGAACAAATTGAGAGAGTATGCGAAGCGCGGAATCTTGGCCTTGTAATGGATGACGACCTTCGTTATGAGAAACATGTAGCCGACTCCGTACGAAACTGCTTTTATCGTCTCAAAATTCTATACAAGATGAGGCCTTACCTATCAGAAAAACTGCGGGAACAGCTGGTAGAAACATTGGTCTTGTCCAGATTAAATTATGCAGACACAGTCTACGGCCCCCGCCTATTAGCTCGTACGGATCGGCTCATACAAAGGGTACAAAACGCCTGTGCTCGTTTTTGTTACGGGATACCAACCAGAAGCCACGTTACTCCATATTTGAATAAACACCGCACGCTTAAAATGAAGTCAAGACGCAAGCTTCACTTGGCCTGTCTTCTCTTCGGCGTGGTCAAGTATCAGAAACCTGACTACCTATACAACAAACTGAGTTGGATAACCGCTAGACGAGAATGCGGGAGACGACAATGCTCACAGCAGCTGTCCACACAGACTCACAAAACAGCAGCATTCAGGGGCAGTTTTCGTTACGCAGCATCGAAAGTGTGGAATAACCTGCCGCCACCCATAAGAATGATCAACACGCTCAACACATTCAGAAGACGCTTACGGCAGTATCTAATAGACGCGCAACGGAAACTGGATATGATCACACAAAATACATCGATTATTTAATCTACTCTATTTGAACATAATCGGTCAGTGAAAAGAAATCGTGATTAAAATAATCTAATGATAACAAATAATAAATATTGCTCACGCGCGGGTACATTAAATTTTATCTTCTAGGGTGCTGCTGCGCCTGCGCTCGTCCGCGTCACCTAACCTTCATCGCCAGATATGAGACCTGCAATACAATACAAAAAAAAAAAAAAAACACATAACTTAATATTTTCAGCTAATATCCTTGTGTCCTATTAGTAGATGTATAGGTACTTATAATCTCACCTAATGTGCATGGCCTACTTGCGTGCGGTTGGGGCTCGGTGTCGGGAACATTATAATCATGCTGCAATACCCCCATTGTCGTTCTTGTGATGCACCCGTGTTTCTGTCGTACAGAAACGTTCATATTCTGGAACGGCAGGATACAATGGTAAATTGCTATCATTTGACATGACGTAAGTATAAGATGCAAACCATGTTGGTCAAAATATGAACCCACACTTACCATTAATTTTCTTTCTTTGTTATTATTCTTCGATTCAGCCTTTTATTTTTATTATTAAATTTTGTTCAATTTTAATTTATATATTATGACTTTTACTTTCACCAATTATGTTAATAAAATATTTTTGTTTAGTCACTTGTAAATTCAATGTGGTACTCGGCTGGGTAAACTTATTAAAATGTATTTATAAGTTTGCACTAAGACGCGGTACTTCAAGGACTTTAATGTAGCTGTCCGACGCTCGCGGCCGCCTGCAACGCATTGAAGCGGGTACCTATATTACTTAATCTCTGTGATTCGTTTTTCTGAATGTTGCATAATTAGTCTTGGCCATAACGGTAAAATTTTATACACTTTTATTTCATCTATAAATACGTCTAGATACATATAAAATATTTTTTCATACCTGTACATTTTATTTTATTTTATTCTGTTGGTACATGTATATTTATTATTTAATTATTTTAACACACACACACACACACTCTATAAAGCTGATTTACATCTGTGACGTCTCACAAGGCTCAGTTGAAAACCAGTGTCAGGCTCGCTGTGGCCTGGCTTTATGCTGAACTGAGCCTTTTTGGCACAGCCGTGAGGCACACGGTACCTACATTAATTGTATATTAGTAATTTTTAATTGTAATTGTGTGCTTATGGTTTGCCAAATAAACGTATTTTCTTTCTTTCTTTCTTTCTAGATCATACAAATATTTGCACCGTGCGGGAATCGAACCCCCGACTCGCAGCGCAACAGTCTAATCGTTCAGCCGCTGCGCTAACCGTGCCGTGTACTAGATGGGTTTGTTGACTCTCTTACAGCATATTTTATCATAATAGTCATAAATATGTAAAAATGAAAAGTCTCGCTGAAAACACGCCCATATTATTGCATTGTCAGTGTTAAAAACTTATAACGCAAGTTTATGTAAACACCACTCTCCTATATCGCTGTAGCGGGCACTGTATTGTAAGCTCAGTGTGTTCGTGATTGCTGAATGTCGTAAAAACCTTTAGTGTTGTGAAAAGTAAGCCTCCTAACCAACGACGATATATTACTAGACTCCGCATGCACGATCTAAGGAACAAAAACTATTCTGTCAACTCGCTGAGATACTACGTAAGCGAGGGGGACGGGGTACTGCGTTGTGATTGGCTAACTCAAGGTTTGTTCTGTCGCAAGGTATGTTTACGGCTCACAGGAGTGGTCGAAATAAGACGGATATAAGACTTTTTTTCCTAATGTGTTGACAGACATCGGTCGCCTGTTATTAGGAGTCTAGTAATATATCGTCGTTGCTCCTAATGCTACCAGAGTTTATGTATTTGGAATACAATCTTATAAAAATATTATAAACGCAGCAACGCGTAATTTTAAAGCATTTCAATTCTTAACACCTTTTGTATTGAAAAAATTAAATTTTTAAGGCTCTGTAACACCTTCTAAACTTCTGATGTATCAGGCTATCGCTTGTACACACGGTTACTCATCAAGCTATACAAAACCAGTATTAGCTGACCGTTTATTGTGAGTAAAATTGTACAAAGCGAGACCAAGACAAACTGGTTTTTTATAGCTTGATATGTAGCCGTGTATACTTATCCTTTATTTTTACCACAAGAAAAAAATATTGATAGAGCTAAAAAAATGCATTTATGATTCACTTTTTAAAATATTTACTGATGAAAGTATGTGTTATTTGAATAACCACTTATCAAAATTTGTCATTAATGTTATGTTTAAGAAAACGCAGTAAATACATTACATACCACATTTTTCTTAGGTTGGACTTCAGCTTAACAGATGTAACTGATAACGAGTATTTTAATTGAAATTATTATCTTGTCTAAATCTAGATACTGGATATGAATTGATTACTAATAAGATGTTTTTCAATAAAATCTGCACTGTTGCTTTCGAGGGCGAAGCAGATCTCAGCTCGGAGGCCAATTCTCGGTTTAGAGATGGTGTCGAACTCGACAAAAATTTCTAATGACGTCATTTTTTCGACAAATTTTACAAGTTGCTGTGTCAAATTCCCCTTTCGTCGAAGGCTAACGTTAGAGTTCAGTAAAAATTGACGAAAAAATGACGTTATTAGAATTTGATTCTAAAACCGAGAATGGCCCCCCTGATTGTTCGATTCCAATTCTCTAATTTATCCAACGAAAATAATTATATATAATTATATACCTAAATAATTATATTCCAAATTCTTCTCTGCAGTCAAACTATATGAAACTTTCCAAATACTTCAATTCAGGTATCAAGGACTATCCTTTCGAACCGCAATCTAGATTCTAAAACGATTCGACAAAATTTGTAATTAATGAGATTAGAAAATAGACAATAGCAAAAAGCTGAGTGCAATATTTCGAACTACCTCTACGCGAAAGCGTTGAACACCAAGATATATGAATTTATTGATATTGTGTAATTTGTATTATAGTTTTTAAATCTGAATTCGATTATTTTTATTATAGTGAAGAAAATGGTCCATGATCGAAGAGCATAAAGTAAACTCAACCACACATCTGGTCTGACAAACCAAAACGTCATAAATCAAGAGTAGTTACATTGTGGGAACGAGATGGCACTAAACGATTTGTATAGCTCTGTCTCTTTTCTACAGTGGAAGTACTCTTGCTTTAAGAAGTCGTGGAAGGCCCTCTGTGTTAAGCATTTAACAGTGACATCTTGACACTTTTGCTGCAGCCTTACGGGTCACTTTCGTAAGCCCTTGCTCGGCCTTAAAGTAATTTTTGGCCTCCACAGGATTGTCTGGCTAAGAAGCTTCAACATTAGAGATTTGTTGCGCTACGAGAGGCCACGGCAAAGAAAGGGTCAATTTTATAAAGCAAAAGCAGTTACTGATGTGTGGTCGATTTTACTCACACTTGATCAAATAATACAAATGTGTTACCCGTTTTCACGAATATAAGGAACACTTCGCCTGCCGGGGTCGCGGGGACAAACGTATACCGCGAGTCTGGTACACAAAAGGCTACCGAAGGACACCGTGGATTATAGTCAGTACAAGCCTGACAGTCACTCCCGCCTTGCCCGAGGTAGGAGAACTCACTTGATGATTTTACCATGTAAAAGAAAAGTGCTAGTTCGAACATACAACGGAGCTTATTTATTTCAGTGTCGCCTTGTGAAAACGGGCAAGTGCATTTAAAAAGCATTTTTCACCTCCTCACAGGAGCATTCGCTTGTCTTGTAACAATTCAGATACAACTAAATTATCAACAGTGAGGAAAATTAAGCCTCGTAACGCAACTCGATTGCGTCTAAATGAGGCTTTAAAGAATAGAATCATATATTTTCTATATATTTTAAACATTGCTATGCTTAAATCGATAAAAATCTTTTACGTTCTGTTATTTTGTCTATTCTCCCGTCGACAAAACCGGTTTGTACAGCGCCATGCTACGCGTGCTGGTCTACCATGAAGTAGCAAAACGAGAGTTATTGTAGTGTGGGAACGAGATGGCGCTAGACGACTTGTATAGCTCTGTCTCTTTCCCACATTTGTTGTTAAAATAAATTTTGATTTGTTACATTATAGGCAAATGCTCCGAGTGAGATTAGGCAGTGCCCTAAAGTAAATGACCATTAATTATTAGTACCGAAGTAGGTTCCTAAAGCGATTAATATATGATCCTTATTAAAAATAATTTGGAATATGTAAATTAATGTTACGTACAAAAACACAGATGACTTTGTAAATGTAAGTAAAAATTATGTGTTTTCACAATAATAAAGTAAAAATTAGTTGTTATAATAATTGAAACGAATAAAAACCGAGCAATATTAAAATAAATATTATATCTCCGAATTTAATCTGTGCATTACATTTTTAATACCGTGCTACCAACATGATAATGACAGCAAAGTGCCTGTGTTGCCAATTTAAAATTAATCTACCAATATGGTAATATTTTGTGTGTCGTACTTTGCTTGCTTGGATTTGGGACGGCTATGATTGTAAGTAGTTTAACATCGAGTGTGATTGTTAAGAACGCTTGCAGAATGTTAAAAAGTTTGTCGTGTAAGCCTGAAAACGGCGTGGTACCACACTACTGCAAATAAAGTCATTTTGAATAGCGAATAATTTGTTTTATTACTTTTTTCATAAAACTACCTTTTCCCTTTTAAAAAGGCAGAAACTACAGACAGTCAGTTCAAGTCAGTTAGTATACAACGTGACGCAAGCCTCCGATACCTTACGACTTTGATAATCAAACGACTAACAATACAAATCCATAAGAAATCGTACACAGGCACGCATCAAAGCATTCCAAAGTCGTAAGTTATCGTAGTCGATATTATAGCATCGCGTTGCATACGAAGGGCTTTAAATCCATCCAAATGTTGGAATCGAACCCGTGAGTCGCAGTGCAGCTCTCGGCCACTCTGCCACTACGCCAAACGTACCGTCAAATTATTATAAAACAGTCCTACCACCCAGGGCAAGGCAGGAGGGACTGTCAGACTTGTACTGACTAAAATCCACGGTGTCCTCAGCCCTTTACGTACCGGGGTCATGGTATTCGTTAGTCCCACCACCCCAGCAGGCTTTGTTCCTCAGTAGAGGGGCCCGCGTGGAACAACGCGCCGTCGACCCGGGCATGGTCCATGGTCGGACAGTCGAGTCGCCCATTACTCGCGGTACTGTACGCGGTGTCAGTAGCTGCACGGTTCCTATTCGTCGTAGCGTGATGTTATATAGCCTATAGCCTTCTTCGATAAATAGACTACCCAACACAAAAATATTTTTTCAATTCGAACCAATAGTTTCTGAGATTAATGAGCTCGTGGCTAAATAATTACAGCCGCACAGGCCGATCTTCCGGGTTAAGCCGCGCTTGCCTAGGTTGGTCTGTGGATGGGTGACCATCTGTCATAACGGGTTTCCTCCGTGCCTCGGAAAGCACGTAAAGCCGTTGGTGCCCGGCTGTCATTTGTAGATCTTTGACAGTCGTTACTGTTAGTCAGAAGTTCTAAAGTCTGACAACCAGTCTTACCATGGGGTATGGTATTATGAAGTTACTGTGTTGTGGAGGTTCGACAGGCAGTCGCTCCATATAAAATACTGATATCCAGCTGAATCTGGTTTGACTGGAAGCCGACCCTAATATAGTTGTGAAAAGGCAGGCAGATGATGAGTTTCTGAGATTAACGCTTTCAAACAAACGAACTTTTCAGTTTTTTATATCAGTATGATAATAATAATATTCCACAACTATCACACAACGCCATCTAGTCCCAAGCTAAGCAGAGCTTGTGTTATGGGTACTAGACAACTGATAAACATACTTATATATTTCTAAATACATACATATTATAGATAAATTACACCCAGACACAGAACAAAATGATCATGCTAATCCCACAAACTTTTGTCCTGGGTGGTAAACTAACCCACGACCCCCAGTATAGCAGTCAGGGTCACTAACCACTAGACCAACAGGCCAGTCATTACTATACTCTTTGGCTATTGCTATCCACACAATAACAACTCTTTTGTTTTTTATTGTGTTTAACATAGGTTTTTTTTATACTTTTTTGTTTTTTTCTATACTTATTTTTTTATTTACTTTTTTTTTAATGTGTGTGTCTATCGTGGTCCCCTTGCGCCAAATAAATGTTTTTTCTTTCTTTCTTTCTATCACATGCACCAATACAAAATGCGCCTGCACTGTGAACTTTGTAGCTAAATAAAAGATACGGTTAATTTAATTTACGTAAACATTATCGAGGTCGGGGACTCGAGCGGTCATTGCGTTATCTAGACCGCATTATAATTGTTTATATACATTTAAATACTAAATTTTTGTATGTTTGTAACAAACTGTGTTGACGGGACGGTTAGCGCAGTGGCTTAGCGATTGGATTCTTGCGTTGCAACGACGATATATTACTAGACTCCACATGCACGATCTAAGGAACAAAAACTATTCTGTCAACTCGCTGAGGTACTTCGTAAGCGAGGGGGACGGGGTACTGCGTTGTGATTGGCTAACTCAAGGTCTGTTCTGTCTCAAGGTATGTTTACGGCTCACAGGAGTGCTCGAAATAAGACGGATATAAGAATTTTTTGCCTAATGTGTTGACAGACATCGGTCGCCTGTTATTAGGAGTCTAGTAATAGGTATATCGTCGTTGTTGCGTTGCGTGTCGTGGATTTCGATTCCCACACGTAACAAACATTTGTATGATCTACAAGTAGTTGTTCCGGGTCTGGGCGTTTGTGTATGTGAGTTTATATGTTTGTTAACGCACCCACGACACAGGAGAAAATTCTAGTGAGGGGCAACGTTTTATAACGTGATCCTGTTTCGATTCGGTTCGATAGATTTATCTAAAAAGCATGTTTGAAAATTTAATTTGCAAGTACTATTTTGTATGTACAAGTCGTGGCAAGTCCTTCCAGTATTTAATTAATTATAACGTATTATTAAGTAAATACAAAAGATTATTTTTAAAGGTGTTGTACAAACAGGAAAACATAAATGCACCTATAATTAGCTTCTTTATTCATTGTTTTTTCCTTATTCTTTACCTTTAAATATTTCTACAAAACATTAAAAAAAATAAACAATAATGGCCCACCGGTGTCGGGAACAGGGTCCAAGCTACCAGCAGTCAGGGCTCCAGAGAAAGGAACGTCCTAACAATACGCGCCGTGTCCAGAAGAACTGCTCTCTGAATCTGGCCCTTGATCCAGCTGCCTAACGAGAGCCTCCTTAGATGTTGATCGAGGCTTTCGGCAATTAAGCCATGGGCTGACACGACATAATATTTAACATAAGTAGCATTCTTAATTAAATTCCATAACAAACAAAGTCGAACACATAATACTAGCTACTACCTACTTACTATCTTAATTATTTATAAACATTACAATCGCAAATGCAGGATGACGTTACAAAACCACACATATTTATTTACGCATTGAATGATTGTGGACGCGGACAACCGTATCGCAAAGTAAACCAATATTTATCATGTTGAAAATAACATTTTTAATTCTGTTATCGTCAGCCATTGCTACACATTCTAAGATGGCGGACGTGTATTTGGCGCCAAGCGTTTTTCTCAATCATGGCGGCGGACCGTATCCCGTTTTACGTGAAAAAAATAACATAGAAATTGGTGATTCGTTGAAAAATGTGTCTAGTTTTGTGGATTTGAAGCGTCTGAAGGCGATTGTGATTGTAACAGCGCATCGAGAAGAAGATGTGGTGACTATTTCGTCTGGGGAACGTCACTCATTATTGTATGATTATTATAACTTTCCGCCCGAAAGTTATGAGTTCAAATATGATGCTCCAGGTAAAACTTTATAATACTGTTTTCTTTTTAAATTTACATTCGTTAGCAGGTTAACCTACCTGAATCTGTCGAATTTTACTAATCAAACATAAACCTTAATGTAAGGTGTGATAAGATTGAAAATCTATTAAAGAAATTTGACTGATTGGGGTAGGTTGATGTGCTGTTGGCGTCTGTACGAAGAGTTTAATTTGACCTATAAGCTTAGGGGTCTAGGTCAGGGGTGACAAAGACAAAAAATATAAAACATTTTCTTAAATTATAACTAATTTTGTAAGATTTGAGAAAAGTTTTCAATAACTTTTGATCTTTGTGCAAAAATAATTAGTATATACTATATCTATTTATTTATCTATTTATGTACATACTAGACGTGGGCGCCGCCTTAAAAATTCTCGGCGGCGGCGCGCTGACCAATTTCAATCGGCGGCGGCGTGGCGCCGGCGGCGTGGTTTTCTAGTACCTTCAACTAAAACTCTAAAAATCTACATACTCCCTATCTTCTTTATAACGGCCGGCTCCGTAACGTCGTTTCGGGCGGAAGACTTCTCTTTTTTTTTACTTTCTTTTTTTTTTTTGTTTGGCATCTTGCAGGTCAACCTCTATAGTAGGTTGTGTACTGCGCAATCGGACTTTTCTGTGGATGCCTTAAAATTTAAGGCCTCCAGCTAGGGCAACAAATTAAGTTAAAAATAAGCTAAGCTACCACACGCTAAGGGCACCTCCTTTGGGGTACGGACCTCAGCTTAGGGCGTCGCTGAAGTGGGGGAAAATGTCAGTCATATACAGTACAGTAAATCCCACCTTGTCTTGATCAGGTCATCAGGTACAAAAAAAAAGCTTAAGTCAGAGAAGCGAGTACTCAATAAGAAAATAAGCAAGTTGGTTGCGAGGAGCTCGTGGCTAAATAATTACAGCCGCACAGGCCGATCTTCCGGGTTAAGCCGCGCTTGCCTAGGTTGGTCTGTGGATGGGTGACCATCTTTCATAGCGAGTTTCCTCCGTGCCTCGAAAAGCACGTAAAGCCGTTGGTCCCGGCTGTCATTTGTAGATCTTTGACAGTCGTTACTGTTAGTCAGAAGCTCTAAAAGTCTGACAACCAGTTCTACCATGGGTTATGGTATTACCCAGTTACTAGGTTATGTAGGTCCGACAGGCAGTCGCTCCATATAAAATACTGATATCCAGCTGAATCTGGTTCGACTGGAAGCCGACCTCAATACAGTTAGGAAAAGCCTAGGCTCGGTTTGTTAAAGTGCTCGCCCAACAGCTGAAACGCTCGAATCTGACGAAGCTTAGATCACCTATTGGCCGAAACATAACCTCAAAGCCGGAGATCCTAGCTGAAATAAAAGACTATTATGGTCGGTTGTACGACAGTCGTGGTCCACAAGCCACTTCTTCAAATGATAACCGAGACACTCTAACACGCCACTACACCGATGAACTGCCAGAAATCAGCCTAGATGAGGTGACGATGGAATCATTTCGGAGCTTCTGAAAGCGGAGAACTCCAAAGGCGTGGAACAGGAGCATTGTGATCCTCTTTTCCAAGAAGGGCGACAAAACCCTTTTTAAAAACTATCGTCTCATATCACTCCTCCTGAGCCACGTAAATAAACTATTTTCGAGGGTCATCACAAACCGTCTCACAAGAAGACTTAACGAGTTTCAGCCTCCGGAGCAGTCTGGTTTTTGCGGAGGATTAAGCATCATAGTTCACATCCACACAGTGAGGCAAACTTGCCTCTGCTCTTCGGACTTCTGTATAACTAGTCCATATACAGAAGTCCGAAGAGCATAACCAGCCCCTGTACTCTTTTTTATCGTGGTAAAATCATCAAATGAGTCCTCCCAGGGCGGGAGGGACTGTCAGACTTATACAATACACGGTGTCCTTCAATAGCCCTTTATGTTCCGGGGTCACGGTAATGAAATAAGTACCGGGACCCCGGCAGGCCCTCTGAGAGGGGGGCCCCATCATTATGCTGACGCTTACTGAGGCGCGCGTGGAACACAGTCGCGCCGTCGACCGGGCATGGTCCATGGTCGGACAGCGAGTTGCCCTTTACTCGCTGTCCGCATGCCCGCCCCTACGGTGGCCGGAGGACGTCTGCCGACGTTCGATGCCGTGGGCATCCACCACTGAGCCCCTGTGCCTTAGCATTTGTTGATTAAGAAAAGAACTTTGACTCCGTTGAATCTTGGGCTGTTCTACAATCACTGCAGCGATGTCAAGTGGACTGGCGGTACATCGACTGTGAAATGTCTGTATGACGCCACGACTATGAGACAGAACCAACAGTCTAAACGTAACCTGCTGCGCAGGGCGGTGGCACAGGGGATGTTATATCCTCGAAACTGTTTACCAATGATTATTGGGATATTAATTTAGTCATTTTGGATGAGTCAATAACGAAAACAAATACACGTCTTTACGCCACTCACGCCGCGCGGGGATTGTCGGCGGCGGCGGCGGCGTGCTGACGGCACACGGCGGCGCCGCGCCGGCGCGGCGCCCATATCTAGTACATACACACAGGTAAATATTTTAACAGGAAAAAAAAGTACAAAGGCACTGCTTATTTATAAAAGAAATTTCTTCCAGCACACCTTGAGAGAGGAAAATTTGAGGTAGAAGATAAAGTGGTGTAAATAAATTATGTATACACAAAAAAAAAATCATTGAGCTATAAAGACGTAAGCGTCATCATCGGCTTATAAATGTTCCCACTGCTGGGACACTGGCCTCTCTGTGAGAGGGTGTGCCATAATCCACCACGCGGACGCAGTGCGGGTTGGTAGATGTCACATATCTTCGAATGTTTGGTTCTTGGACATGACGGTTTCCTCACGATGTTTTACTTCACCGTTTTGAGAGCAGTGGTGATGAAATAAATTACACAAAGTAATGTGCCTGGCTGGGTTCGGACCCTCGACCTACACTCGTAAGTGGAGGCCGATACCACAGGGCCAGCACTGCTCGCGTGAAAGTATAACAATAATAAATAAAGATAAAAACTTACTTTAGTATTATTTTTTGTAATAAATTATAAGTTATCATAAAGAAATGGAATATAATGATTCAAGATAATAACGGTAAAGTCCTTTTCACAATAATTGTGATCTGCAAAAGGGTATCTCTGCATAATAAATAAATTGAAAATCTATTTAGTCCGTCAGCAATAATATTGAAAAATAATGGACACGTACCTATCATTTTTTTTTTAATCAATGAATATTATTCACAAAGATAAAACGCTTCCAAATTCTGGAGTGGGGGCTTGTGACGTCATTACGCTTGTGAAATAGTACCAACCTAGTGACGTTTTGTGATTTTTAGAAGTGTTGTATCTTCTTCAATCTTGGCTTATGTGACAAAAGAAAAAATACGTGTCGAATATTTTTTAATAATCTATATTTAGGACTAATAAATTGTTTTGAGTAAAATACCCTATTTAATATTACGCCGCATCTAGTTTCGATTCGTAAATAGAAACTAAAGTTTTTTTATAAGTAGGTAAAATCATCTAAAAAGCTCTCCCAGGGCAGGTCTCTGTCAGACTTGTACTGACTAAAATCCACGGTGTCCTTCGATAGTTCTTTACGTTCCGGAGCCACGGTTACCTGGCTCTCTAAGGGGTCCTCTCGTCATTGTGCGGACACTCTGTGCGGTGCGCGTAGTGGAACACAACGCGCCTCCGTCGCGTCGACCCGAGATTACGGGTTGCTTAGCGCCCGTTTTCACTATCACTACGGCCTACCTAGTTTTAATGCTTAAATGGTTATGCGTCTACAGTATGAACAAATCTGTAGAACCGCCATATTTTGACGCATTTCTAACACGCTCCCAAATCAATAATAATCATAATTAGAAATAATACTAAAGTACGATTATTAATTGAATTCAGTCAAATGACAGTAAAATGACATTTGCTCACTATAGAAATGTACTAAACATAGCATCAGTTGACAGTTGCACTTGCCATTTTACTGACTTCAATTAATAATCGTACTTTAGGTAATAAGATATTAATTGCATAAAATATTTGAAAATTAATTTGTACACACATCAACCTGCCTTGATTTAGGGTTGATTATTTGAACTAACAATTTTACTTGTTTAATTTTATTTTTGTTTCTTTCATTTCTCAGGTGACCCAATTTTGGCGGCAAGAATCCACGAGGCGTTCAAAAAGGCGGGAATCAAGTCAGCGTTAGACGACCAAAGAGGCTGGGACCACGGAGTTTTTATACCAATGATGTTAATAAACCCAAAAGCCGACATTCCAATCATCCAAATATCAATTTTAAAAAACCAAAATGCAGCCGAACATTACGAAATTGGAAAAGTGTTGTTCGAATTTCGAAAAGAAGGAGTCGCCATCTTTGGCTCAGGGTTGTCATATCACAATATGCAGGAGTTTGTAAAAGCTAGAAAAGAAATTGTAAAAGTAATTGCTAATGAGGATTTTGATAACTTTTTAAATGATGTTTGTACTGGTTGTGAAGAGAAACGTAAAGAAATAATATTATGGGATCAACAAAAGGGTGGTTTAGAAAGCCATCCTTTAGGAGAAGCTGACCATCTAATGCCATTAATCGTTAATGCGGGCGCCGGTGGAACGCATCCAGGAAAAAAGATATTTGAATCAGTATTTTTGGGGAAATTTAAATTAACCCTTAATTTGGCAAGACCAAAAAAGTTGAAGTAGAAAGTTGGCGTTAATATATTGCGTTAATATGCATTCAAACTTTACAGGAAAAATAATAAAAAAAATATTACATGAAGGGTTTCCTGAAAACAGAACGTAAAGTATACTTAACAAAATCCTATGGCTAAAGAATTAAAATGTATATAATATTATATAATATGTATATAAAATAATGTTTACATGCAGTATTTCTATGTAGTAAACAATTTTCACTTAGTTAACACCATAAGTAACCATCAGTTTTGGCACAAATTTCATCAAACAGATTGTCAGAACTGAAATCGATGAAATAATTGAATTCTTTCTTTCTATCGGGACCCTAGAGCTTTCGCACTTTTCTGGATCTACTTCCGCACAATGAAGGAAACTTCTATGAGACCATTTAAACTTGATTACATTGTCGTTTTGGGTACAGGGGCTATCTGGATCAGGTTAAGTGAAGTGAAGTGGAGACAGAACACAGCCTTTCTGTCTCCGACGATTTGCTAGTAGCTGTAGTACATGTTGGTAGTGGCACTAGTGGCGCAAATGCCAAAAATTGTGTAAATTGTAGAGGGGAATCAATTACCTGACTGAGAATGCATCATTTCATTAGAAAAAGTGCTAAAACTGCTATTTCAATAAGTCTCACCATGCAGATTTGTTGAGTATACTTTACAGAACAAGATTACTCACCATCGAATTTTGTTGAGTATACTTAACAATCAAATTCACTGACTCCTCGTGTTCATATCCAGGTGAAGAATGGATTTCTTATATTTTTAACCTATTGATTACACAATAAATAAATAGAAATAAGCAAAATATGTATCAAAACTAGACCAAAACCCAACAAAAATAAATATTTACATTTATGGGTCACAGATGACATTGTCTCATTGTCCTTTCTGGTTCGCTACTGTCAAGGAAAATATTGACAGGCCGGTAGAAACTTTTTCCTACTAAAATTAACTATCATTGAAATATTCCTAGCCCATAAAATTTGAAATCACCGAAGAAAATTTGACATCTAGATTTTTCAAAAGTTATGTTAAGTATACTTTACGCTGCCAAATTAAGGGTTAAGTGGGTTTATGTGGGACGGGGAATAAGCAAAAAAGTTATGTTACTTAAAATTTAATCTTCCTAAAGGTAGATTATCAAAAAATATCAACACGTATTTTTTTTTTGTCACGTAAATCAAAATTGACGAAGATACAACGCTTCTAAAAATCACAAAAGGTCACTCGGTCGATATAATTTTACAGGCGTTATGGTATTGCAAGCACCCACTTCCAAACGAAGCGTTTTATCTTTGTCAATTTTCATTGATTTAAAATAATTAAAAATACGTGTTCATTATTTTTTAATACTCTAACTGACAGACAGAACAGATTTTCAATTTATTTATGTAGTAAACTACCCTATTGTCTTATATTTTTTTAATATAAAACGCGAAAATAAATTTGTTTGTTTTCTTAAAACAGATGACGCCACATGTCTTTCGAATTATGAACCACTTTCACTCAGAAAGGTAACAGCGACTATTTCGTAGGGGGGGGGGGGGGGTATACCTAATAAATAATGTCAGTGTAACTTTGATAGATTTAGAAAGAATTGTTGATTTTTGAATTCTTAGGCCCTTCGTTCACTAGGCGACGCCAGTTTCCGATACCTTACGACTTCAGTATCCAGGCGACTCTCGCAATAGAAATCCATATACGTTCGTACACATGCTCGCGACGCGCGACGCCAATCGCGCGCTACCTATCTGTTGACATCGCCGCTACTTGAGTTTCTGCGACTTTCAAGATGGCGGAACAATTTATTTACCATTATTAATTATATTCACACAATAAAGGGTTCCGTAGCATATTCTTGAATCACTTTTGTAAAGTAATTATTTAAAAAAAAAAAATCACTCAATATTCAATCCTCGTAATAAATCTAATTTGGTTTGCAGTTTAATTAAAAAATTGGGAGGGAGGGGTTTTTTTTCTATTTCATTGAATAAAATTTATTACGAATAAAGTATTATATTAACAATCCTCACAATAAGCATTTTCATTTGATGTCACATGATGCAGTTTACAATTTTTTTTCATTGTTGTCCCTCCGATGTCTATGTTGTTTTAAGATCATAGGACTACTGTGAATTTTCTTGTAATCTATATACAAAGGACTTCTATTATTATATACTAGAAGTCCTTTGTATATACTCAGTATTTTCGGAGATAAGAGATAATACAGAAAACACACTTGAGCAATAGGAACTGACATGTTTGGAAATGGCATAACTACCTACTTAACTGTTCTAAATGTATTCAATAGATAAATGTTTACAACATAATCGGTAAAAAAAGTTCACAGAAAATTAACTGTGAAGGGCGGACGGTCACACGACTTATCTTATAAAGATTCCGTTTTTTATTTCGAACCTTCGGATCCCTAAAAAATATATTTTGACATCACAGTCATGTGTCAGACATTTTATAAATTCATAATCTTGACCACCCATCATGACCTTTTGACGCGGCGCTAGTGTCTATGTCGTTACATCAAATTGCATTATAAAAATTTAGTACCTCTAATTTTCCGCAGGTCATGAGTAGTAACGAAACTATAGTATCGGCAACTTGCGTCGCGTTGTGTACGAAGGTTCGTACACAACGCTATGCAAGTTTCCGATACCTTACGATTTGGTTTCCAGAAGACTATCGCAATACAAATCTTTAGAGGCTTATTTTGGTGATGCGTCGCCGACTCTAGCCACGCGCGACTCCATTTATCAAGATCGCGGATACCCAAGTCTTTACCTGGGGATCGAACCCATGGTCATCACCATGAAAGTCAAAGCATAAACAAATCGAGCTACCTTGTAGCGGAATCGCGCGGCGAAATTATGAACCATTTTTTTTTTAAATATTTTTGCGTGTATATACGTTTTTCTCCTGTACGCGCCAATTTTTTAATGAATAAAATTGAAATTGGAATGCGCCCGCCATTTTTAAAATGAACAGCATTTTAATTTATGCAATGAGATGTACATTTTGTGTTTTGTACCATGTATTATTAAGGTTGAATATAGAATGGTATAGAATAGACGATTTGAGTCTTACGACTCGAGTCGCCGCTGTGTACGGATCATGCGCTACTAGAGTCGCGCGACTTAGATATTCGACTGGAGTATCGGATACCCGAGTCGCCTTGTGTACGAAGGGCCTTATTATACCTATCATGCGCTTGAGGAGTGGCTGGAGAGACGTCACGGCGTCCTACCGCATGACGCAGGTCCTCACCGACACGGATGTTTCGGGAGGTACCTGTGTCTGATGAGAAAGGAGGAAATGCCTGGGTGTCACCACTGCGAAGCTCGCCCGGAGGACACAGTCGAGCATAAGGTGCAGGATTGCCCCGCTTGGGCGGAGCACCGACGTTTCCTCACGGCGGCGATAGGCGGAGACCTCTCGCGCCCGGCATTTGTTGCGGCCATGCTTCGGAGCGAGACGGAGTGGGAAACGGTCGCCTCCTTCTGCGAAGCGGCCATGCTCACGAAGGAGGAGGCGGGCCGCGTGAGAGAGAGGACAATGTCCTCCCTCCGCCCCACCCGCGGTGGTGTTCCCAACTTTTACTGTTTCGTGTTTCATCATCATCAGCCGGCAGACCTCCACTGCAGCTAAACATAGGCCCCCCCTTTAGTTTTTTTTTACGTTCTAAAATCATCAAATGAGTCCTTCCCCCAGGGCAGGACGGGAGGGACTACCAAACCTGTACTGACTAAAATCCACGGTACCAATAGCTCTTTACGTTCCGGAGCCAAGGTTACCCGATAGTCCCGCGAACCCGGAAGGCTTTGGCCATCTAAGGAGGGCTCCGTCATATTGCTGAAAGCTCTTTGGTTATATCTTTAATAATATCTATTCGTTTCTTACCACCATATCACCTGTGTTTCTTCAATTGCCCTTTACGTTCCAGGTTAACGGCACTTAGACAGTTTCCAAAAACCTAGTAAATAAATAAAAAAAAACATTTTGAAATCAATGGACCACTCAGATTACACGAATGTTGGTCAAACGTTACAGACTCGTCATCATCTGCCTGCCTTTTCCCAACTATATTGAGGTCGGCTTCCAGTCGAACCAGATGCAGCTGAATATCAGTATTTTACATGGAGCGACTGACTATCGGACCTCCACAACACAGTAACTAAGTAATACAATACCCCATGGTAAGACTGGTTGTCAGACTTTCGAGCTTCTGACTAACAGTAACGACTATCAAAGATCTACAAATGACAGCCGAGACCAACGGCTTTACGTGCTTTCTGAGGCACGGAGGAAACTCGCTATGACAGATGGTCACACATCCACAGACCAACCTCGGCAAGCGCGGCTCCGGAAGATCAGCCTGTGCGTCTGTAACTCTTTAGCCACGCATCACTACTCGAGCACATTCAGCGTACAATAAAGATCCTTATTACAATAAAGGAAAGGTGTAGTATTCTGTCACCACGCACACGTATTTCAGCGCCTGTAATTCAGCCCTTCAGTACAACTTCGACCGTCGCGGGGACACCGCGCGTCGCGTGTTGTGTAAACTGAATATGTTTTACGTAAAATAGTTTTTCATTTTTGTAGAAAAAGTGTGTTGATTTTAAAAATTCAGCGGGATTTTTTTTCTAAAGGTATGTATTTAGAAAAATATAACTTTTTTAGTAAGTGAGACTATTATTTAAACTTCATTTTGTTAATTAAAAAAAATTAAACAGTTCTGTTGAACACTAAACTTGTCTAAAAAAATTTTCAACATAAAATTTAGTTTTGAAGTTAATTTTTTTTTGACAAATGTTCAACTTTTTGAGGTAAGTACAATGGTTATTTGTGAAAATTCACCCTTATAAGGGCTTTTATTTTTATATGATCTTCCCCATACTAGAAATTTCTTTTGTATCGTAGTTTTCAAACATACGCTCGCGACAAAATTAAGAATCACTTACTTGTACTCACTAAAATCCACGGTGTCCGGGTACCTGTACGTTCCGGGTTCACGGTAATTCGATAAGTCCCGGAACATGAAGTTTCATCCTTTTTTTTTACGAGGTAAAATCATGAAATGGGTCCTCCCAATTCAGGGCAGGGCGAAAGGGACTGTCAAGCTTGTACTGACTAAGATCCACGGTGGTGTCCTTCAATAGCCCTTTACATTCCAGGGTCTCGGTAATGAGATAAGTCCTGTGACCATGGCAGGCTTTGGCCCTCTGACGGTGGGCCCGTCATTGTGCCGACACTCTTTTAGGCGCGCGTGGAACACAACGCGCTGTCGACCCGGAAGATTCATCAGTGAGGGAAAATTGTTGGCTTTCGGTCTTGGAAATGAAGATGGAAAGAAAATTCCGGACATAACTTTGTTTTATTACGATGCTAGCTGTTCCCTACAGTTGCACCCCAGCTGCTCGTCTCCTATTGGTCGTAGCGTGATGTTATATAGCCTATAGCCTTCCTCGATAAATGGACTATCCAACACAAAAATATTTTTTCACACTACTTGCTCGTAAATGTCATATTATACGTCAGGCAAACCTACTGTAAAGCATGACATTATTCCTCCTCGCTCGAGCCGGGAATAATATATGTACTGAATTTCATTATTCCCGTGGGAATAATGTGATTTGAATTTGGAACCTCAAAGAAAACCGTATGAAAACTTTCACCAAGGAGTCGTATCAGTAATGGCGGCCGCTGGCAGCAACAGCTGATCGCTTACAGTGGTGCCAACTTCACGTTCGAAGGTTGTCGTACCACATCAAATTTCAAAAATCGAATTTATTTCCTCGCAGTAGGTGTGAAAAGCAGAGTACGCTCCTCGGGAGTAAAGCTGCCTTGTCTTGGGCTGACTTGAATCCCTCGCTACACTAAGGATTCTTAACTTAATTCCCTCGTTTCACTCGGGAATTAACACTTGAACCTCCTCGCTGTGCTACGGAGGTTCACCCCCCGAATCCTTAATGTCGCTTCGGGATTCAATACGCCCGTGACGTAAGGCAATGCTTTACTCCCTTGGTGCGTAATCTACTATTTCAATTCGAACCAGTAGTTCCTGAGATCCGCGTTTAACCAAACAAACAAAATTTACAGCATTATAATATTAGTCCATTTTTCAAATATTTAAAATACTAAGCGATAAGTTTATCTAAGATTTATTTTTGCGCCAATGAGCGCGAAAATAATACTTAAAAATGTTTTATTTTAAATTATTTAAATAGTTCATTGTTCGGATTATTTAGTAGATTATTTATGTGAAGTTTGCACAATATCGGTCGAGCGGTTCTTCATTTATCACATTTTTTGTAACACGTAGCGAAGCACGGGGCGGGCCGCTAGTTGTTTATATTTTTAAATGTATTTTTTTTCATTTCTTTATAGAAATATTTAAAAAGGTAAATAATATGATAAAAATAGACTGGCAATAAGCAACGGAACTTTTTTTTATCGTTGTAATATCATCAAATGAGTCCTCCCACCCAGGGCAGGGTGGGAGGGACTGTCACACTTGTACTGACTAAAATCCACGGTGTCCTTCAATAGCCCTTTATGTTCCGGGGTCACGGTAATGGAAATAAGTCCCGCGACCCCGGCAGGCTTTGCCCCTCTGTGAGGGGGCCCCGTCATTTTGCTGACGCTCTTTGAGGCGCGCGTGGAACACGACGCGCCGTCGACCCGGGCATAGTCCATGGTCGGACAGCGAGTGGACCTTTACTCGCTGTCCGCATGCCCGTGCCTACGGTGGCCGGAGATCGTCTGCCGAAGCAACGGAACTTGTCAGAAAAACGAGCAAAGCCGCAGTGAAAAGCCAGTTTTCTAGTAAACAAATTAAATATTCCTGGAAACGGCTACTAATAGAAATGTACACTTAACAGGAATAGTTCAGGGTAATTTCCTACAATTTAACAATACTCCCCCTTGGGAACCGAGGCCGGCTAATATTTAATTCAATTGTGAGTTCCCGCTACGAGGGGTCACTCAACTCCGTTTGAAATAATAATATTCCACATCTATCACACAACGCCATCTACTCCCAAGCTAAGCAGAGCTTGTGTTATGGGTACTAGACAACTGATAAACATACTTATATACAGAGTCTCGAGACTTGATGGATGCAGATTTCTCCCTTTTGGCCAATTTAAAAGAAACACCCTGTATTTATATATATTTTTAAATACATACATATTATAGATAAATTACACCCAGACACAGAACAAATGATCATGCTCATCACACAAACATTTGTCCTGGGTGGCAGTCGAACCCACGACCTCCGGTATAGCAGTCAGGGTCACTAACCACTAAACTAACAGGCAAAATAAATGTTTTTTCTATCTTTCTTTCAATAGCCCCGCTGGATTGGAGGACTCATTTGACGACTATACCTTGATAAAAAAAAAACCTCTGCCTAATCCCTTAACAATTACAAGCTTGATATTTGACTGGCCTGTTGGCCTAGTGGTTAGTGACCCTGACTGCTATGCCGGGGGTCGTGGGTTCGATTCCCACCCAGGACAAATGTTTGTGTGATGAGCATGATCATTTGTTCTGTGTCTGGGTGTAATTTATCTATGGTATGTATATATTTAGAAATATATAAGTATGTTTATCAGTTGTCTAGTACCCATAACACAAGCTCTGCTTAGCTTGGGACTAGATGGCGTTGTGTGATAGTTGTGGAATATTTATTTATTTATTTATATACAAACCAAAGAGTATAATGTCTCAATTGGTTTCAACAAAATTATTATAAACGCCACAGTGTCCCAGTTTCCTAATGATATTTGTATAGATCTAAATGCCATTAAGTATAAAAGACTCAGTATTTGGGTTACACTCAATTGATACTGCTTTTAGTAAATTACTGGATTTTTATACTTTTTATAATAGTGTATGCATTCAAAAGGACTCAACGACGATATATTACTAGACTCCTAATAACAGGCGACCGATGTCTGTCAACACATTAGGCAAAAAAGTCTTATATCCGTCTTATTTCGATCTCTCCTGTGAGCCGTAAACATACCTTGAGACAGAACAGACCTTGAGTTAGCCAATCACAACGCAGTACCCCGTCCCCCTCGCTTACGTAGTACCTCAGTGAGTTGACAGAATAGTTTTTGTTCCTTAGATCGTGGATGCGGAGTCTAGTAATATATCGTCGTTGGGGGAGCTAGTGGCTAATTATAGCCGCACAGGCCGATCTTCCAGGTTAGGACATGCTTGCCGAGGTTGGTCTGTGGATGGGTGACCAAGTGACCATCTGTCATAACGAGTTTCCTCCGTGCCTCGGAAAGCACGTAAAGCCGTTGGTCCCGGCTGTCATTTGTAGATGTTTGACAGTCGTTACTGTTAGTTAGAAGCTCTAAAGTCTGACAACCAGTCTTACCATGGGGTATCGTATTATCTAGTTACTTTGTTGTTAAGGTCCGATAGTCAGTAGTCGCTCCATGTAAAATACTAATATTCAGCTGCATCTGGTTCGACTGGAAGCCGACCACAATATAGTTGGGGAAAGGCAGGCAGATGATGATGTAGAGGAAATTAACTATAAAATTCATAGAAAAAGGAGGAGAGAAGACGGGTCTAATACGTAAACATGTGTTAAGCAGATGGCCGATGGGTTCGAAAAGTACTAGAGTGGAGACCACGGACTAGCAACCGCAGCGTAGGACGTCCACCAACAAGATGGACAGTCGACCGTATAAAGGTCGCCGGAAGACGCTGCTCGACTCGCCCTCATCTCCATGTTTCAATAAATTGCAGATATATTCGACTGCGAAGTATTCGGCGAACGTCATGTGTATAAATATCGGAATCTCAATTGCCAGTACCTACATACACATCATCTCAGCCATAGGACGTCCACTGCTGAACATAGACCTCCCCTTTAGATCTCCACATATACCGGTTGGAAGCGACCTGCATCCAGCGGCTTCCGGTAGTGAAAAAAGCCTATAAAAGCCTATACGTAGAGTTTATTTGCATACAATTCAAGGTAGGTTGAAATAGGTATTTATATGTTTAATATCTTCTCTAATATATAATTAATTTTATTTATATTGCAGGTATAAAATGGACAAACGTACGACCAAAACTTCGAAAGTCGCCGCTTGGATACTGTGGATCGTCAATTTCTTTGTTATGGTAAGTTTCAAATGAAAATATTATGTAACTAACAACAATGATAGACAGATGGGACTTGGCATGCGGGCGGCGAGTAACGGGCGACTCGCTGTCCGATCATGGACCGTGCCCGGGACAACGGCGCGCTGTGTTCCACGCGGACCTCAATGAGTGTCAGCGCGATGACGGGGATCCTCCATTATAGGGCCAAAGGCCTGTCTGGGTCGCGGGACACACGTATACCGCGGTTCAGGTACATAAAGGGCTAGTGAAGGACTCCGTGGATTTTAGTCAGTACAAGTCTGTCAGTCCCTCCCGCCCTGCCCTAGGTGGGAGAACTCGTTTGATGATTTTACCACGTAAAAAAATAGACAGATTTAACTGTCTAATAATACAGTTTAAGGATAATCGTCGGTATAATTTTACAGGCGCTATGACGTCACAAGCCCCCACTCCCTAATTTGGAAGCGTTTTGTCTTATCAAAATTCATTGCTTAAAAAAAAAAAAAAAAAAATACGTGTCCATTACTTTTCAATATTATTACTGACGGTCTGAATAGATTTCAATTTATTTATGCAGTCAAACATCAACTTTATTCATCTGCCTGCCTTTTTCCAACTATATTGTGCAGCTGAATATCAGTATTTTACATGGAGCGACTGCCTGTCAGACCTCCACAACCCAGTAACTGGTAAATGCCGTACCTTATGGTAAGACTGGTTGTCAGATTTTAGAACATCAACTTTATTGTTGACATTAATTCGCCACGAACCCCTCATCATAACCAAGTCATCAGCCATCTTGAATTTAAGTACTCTGTGAAGGACAACGCGATTGTTTCCTCCAATTTACATTTCGAGGTCAAGATGGTTAGGTCAGTACCTTGGTCTGATTCAAGGCCAGTCGTTGGCAATGACTTCCAGGGCCAGCCCTGTACTTAAATTATTCAAACATGAGGAATATGTAGTTAAAATTAATGAGATTTGTTTGAAAAAATTTAATTAGACCGGCCTTAGATTATCAAAACACTAGCTGTTGCCAGCGGCTTCACCCGCTAAAACTACAAAATTATCTCACGGGGACATAAAATCGGGATAAAAATATCCTATGTGTTAATCCAGGTTACAAGCTATCTGTGTACCAAACAGCCAAATCCGTTCAGTAGTTTTTGCGTGGAAGAGTAACAAACATCCATCCACACTACAAACTTTCACGTTTATAATATTAGTAGGACATTTGACTTGTATTTTTTCTTTTGTTAAATAAACCGAAGTTGATTATATCTATTCCCATCCAATACCAAGAACTAATGCCATTTGGTAATAGTTTATTTCCGAATTTATCTTGTACTAGCGGGTAAACTTCGTACCGCCTCAGAAATAATAAAAAAAAACCTTTTAAACCTTCCTTGAACTGCCATGAATAATTTAAAACCAAAATCAGCCAAATCGGTCCACCCCTTTTCGAGTTTTAGCGAGACTAACGAACAGCAATTGATTTTCATATACAGGGTGAATTTTTCAACTGGGCGTGGATGGCTACTTTCGAAACTATGAGGAATATCGAAAAACGTTGAAAGGAGTCTCGAGGCAGGAATAGAACCCGCTGATTTTGGAAAAAAAAATCACACCCTGTATTATTACACCGTTCGATAGATATACGGCAAACTTAAGGAAATGGCTGATTCTAAAATCCGATGATGAAGTTCTAGTTTTCATCAAAATCGGCCTCGAGACTCCTTTCAACGTTTTTCGATATTCCTCATAGTTTCGAAAGTAGCCATCCACGCCCAGTTGAAAAATTCACCCTGTATAAGATTACCAACGAGTACCACATTTTTTTAAATAAAAAATCTATTACTAACGAATACCAAAACGTAACTTGGTGAGGCGTGTAAATAGCCTGCACCGCCTGCACCTTTGTGAAGGTTGTGACAAAATTTGAATTAAGAACCTATGTAAAAATTGTAATGGCGGACCTCAAAGTAAAACTAATTTCCCTATTGATGAGTCTTCGAGAAACCAATACCAAAATATTATTAGCAGCAAAATATGCCCACGTACCTTGACAATCAAGAGATCCCACTCAGACCCAGGGAGATGGGGAGATACCTCGTTCATGCGTGCGTGATGGCTTGTAGGTAAAAGCTGCCAAGCTGAGCAAATCTTCTTAAATCCACCGGTGGAGTGGTTAAAACTCCAAAAATCAACACTGCACTATAAGTTCTCAATGAAGCACAGATGCAGGTCCATTTATTTTAAGTTTATCATCAAGGTCTCATCAAAAAAGGATTTTTTAAATGCGGAGCACAGAACACACACAGTGTCTTTCGAATGGCGGCGGGAGGCAAGAGCCGCTCGCTAATGCCATCTATTGGCCATGTTGCGAGTAAACTTAAGAAAGTTTCGATACAAAATGGGCGCTGCTGAAACAAAATATTGGCGCGAGGATTTATCAATAGACAAGTTAATATATTAAAATTGAACTACTAACATATTGTATTAAATGGAAAAATCCTTAAATATTATTATTTATTTTATTTATATTGAATAGTAGATTGTTATACAAGGGTGGAAAGAAATCAATTCCCATACGAGGTATTTAGACGCACGAGCGAAGCGAGGGCGGCTATAGTCCGAGTGGGAATTGATGACTTTCACCCGTATTAAACTCTCTACTTTCATTTCAAATATAAGGAAAGTAAAAAATAGTAGTTTTTCTAAAATATTTATTGATAGTAATAACATAACACTTTTTAATTTAAATTTTAAATATGGAACACACCGCCCGCGTCACCGCCGCTGGCCATCCCGCTTTAATAGTTATTTTTTTAAATTCAAATTGGCCGTATACACTCACAAGACCGCAGCATTTTTTTTTTAATCGATATTTTTCTTAATTATGTAAAAAAATAACAGCCGACTAAATAACCAATTTTAGTTCCATTCATTCCCGCCCTAGGGAGGGAAGCAATTACTATGAGTCTTTCCCGCCCAAGGGAGGGAAGCATCGTTTTTGACCCGCTGCTCTGATCAAACAAACACTACTTTCCGAGTATGAGAAATGAAAAAGTCATTGACGCTTCACCACCCACGATACAGGAGAAATTCCTAGTGTACTACGACTGATGATGATGAAGATGATTAAAACCAATTCGTTTATTTCCAGATGATCTGCATATTTACTACAGCGTTTGGTATCTGGATCATTTCATCTCCTGCCTCCCTTTGGACTGTTTTCGATGCTACTGGAAGCCCAACCATCAAGGTAACATATTTTACAAACACTAGCGTAATCAGCCTATAAAATCTTTTCATAGCTGGGTAAAAGCTGCCGCAGTGGTAGACGCCCACGGTGACGGAGGTCGGCAGACAACGACGATATATTACTAGACTAATAATAACGGGCGACCGATGTCTGTCAACACCTTAGGCAAAAAAGTCTTATATCCGATTTATTTCTCTCACTCTTGTGAGCCGTAAACATACCTTGAGACACTTGAGACCTTGAGTTAGCCAATCACAACGCAGTACCCCGTCCCCGTCGCTTACGTTGTACCTCAGCGAGTTGACAGAATAATTTTTGTTCCTTAGATCGTACATGCGGAGTCTAGAAATATATTGTATTTTCGGCAGACGATCTCCAGCTACCGTAGGCGCGGGCGGCGAGTAATGGGCGACTCGCTGTCCGACCATGGACCATGCCTGGGTCGACGGCGTGTTATGTTCCACACGCGCCTCAAATAGTGTCAGCATAATGGCGGGGGACAGGGCCAAAGCCTACGGGGGTCGCGGAATTTATCCAATTACCCTGACCCTGGAACATAAAGGGATATTGAAGGACACCGTGGATTTTAGTCAGTACGAGTCTGACAGTCTCTCCCGCCCTCGTTCGACTCATTTCATGATTTTACCACGATAAAAAAAATAAAAAACCTGACTAATGGATGTTTCTGTATATTTGTGACTTTTTAAATTATTATTTTAGGTGGGTTTTGCTCTTGAATCTAGTCTAGATCAGAGTTGACAATATCAAGATATTTTTTTTTGTCTTTTCTCAAAATGACAGTCACTTTATATTGATAAAGTTAAAAGGCTATAAAATTCGGGCTTGTAAAATAGTACCGACCGAGTGACGTTTTGTGATTTTTAGAAACGATGTATCTTTGTCAATTTTGGTTTACGTGCAAAAGAAAAAATACAGTACCCTTAGCACGAGTTTTCAGTAAATGAGACGTAAAGTGAACTGGAACTTTGACACTTTCAAATTGACATTTTTCAAGGAAAATATTAGTTCCTTCTTCGCACACCAGAGGCGATGTTCCATTTTTTCCTTGAAAATTGTCTATTTGACAGTGTCAAAGTTCCAGTTTACTTTACGTCTCAAATACTGAAAACTCGTGCTGACGGTACTGGTCTAATATTTTTACTAAATCTATATTTCGGACTTAAAAAAAATAGTAAAACAACCTATTCGGAGTCTATACCACTGGGCCTAAAATGCTCCCATTTTGAAAGATAAGTTACCAAAAATAAACATCAAAGTCTTTCATTCCAGCCGCACTAAACAAATCTATTTGTTCATATAAATAGCTCGTCAAATAACAAATGGTTTCGTGATAGGACAGCCGCATGCCTTCTGCATGAATTATAAATTTGTTGGCAGAACGCTAACTAAAACTAGGGCACCATATACCTAGCTATAAAAAATTATTATATTATAGCAAAACACTAGTTTCAGTACAATTATTTACTTTATTTCAGTCACAATACTATAAGATAATATTCCTGCAATAATAATTTACAATCATTCATCTTTTCGTGACCAACCCATTCCGCGCCAACAAAAGAATATCGTTCGTCCAATTTCAAAATTCGAACAGCCGCTTGTTTTTGTTTCTAAGACAAAATCATAGACAATTTATTACAAGCCGAGAAAATTAAAAATAAGTCATACATTTGTTTTGATAAAATATTAGATATTGAGAATTAAAATCATTAACCTTACAATATCAGCGCATTATTCTTTTAGCGACTTCTTAAAAAGGTTATGTTGTGTTCCGACACGCCGCAAATGCGGCGGTAAGACCCCTCTTTCTCTTATACTTTACGCAGGACCTCACCGAAACGCGCGGGTTGATTTCCGGCCACCGTAGGCGCGGGTATGCGGACGGCGAGTAATGGGCAACTCGCCGTTGCCTACCATGGTCTGGACATGGACCATGCCCGGGTTGACGCGCGAGTGATGAGCAGGAATACCATGCGCACCTCAAGGAGGTGTCAGCAAACTGACGGGGCCACCCCTAGAGGGCCAAATCCTGCCGGGGTCGCGAGACCGTCTTCTAAGGTAACCGTGGCCCCGAAACGGAAAGGGCTATTGAAGGACACCGTGGATTTTTGTCCGGTTCAATCATGGACCATACCCGGGTTGATGGCGCGTCGTGTTTCACACGCCGCAAAAAGCTGGCAGCAATATGACGGGCCTCTCCTAGAGAGCTAAAGCGTGCCCGGATCGTGGGACTGCCTCATCTAGAAACCGTGGCCCTGGAACGTGGTCTCGTTGTCACGTTATGTCATGGTCGGACAGCTAATCGCCCATTAATCGCCGCACGCATACCCACGCCAACGGTGCCGGAGATCGTTTGGCGACGTCGGTCGCCGTGAGTGTCTACCACTGCGGCTGGGGTAGAGGAAGGACGCTGTCCTCTCCCTCAAGCAGCGTGTCTCCTCCTTCGCGAGCATGACTGCTTCGCAGAAGGAGGCGACCGCCTCCCACTCCGTCTCGGGTTTGAGGACACCAACGACGATATATCACTAGACTCCGTGCACGATCTAAAGAACAAAAACTATTCTGTCAACTCGCTGAGGTACTACGTAAGCGAGGGGGACGGGACACGTTGTGATTGGCTAACTCGAGGCCTGTTCTGTCTCAAGGTATGTTTACGGCTCACAGGAGTGCTCGAAATTAGACGGATATAAGACTTTTTTTGCCTAATGTGTTGACAGAGATCGGTCGCCTGTTATTAGAAGTCTAGTAATATATCGTCGTTGGAGGACACCATATGATTTTAACCGCGATAAAAGCCTTTGGGAGTTGCGCTATCAATTGTTCCAATTTCTGTCCCCTCTAATACTTTAACTATCGTGAAAATACACCAAATAATTGACATACAATACTCCTGATAGTTGACACGACATGATCCGTATCAGTTTTATCCGGGTCATCAGGTAATTACTGACAATAACCGGGTGGACGCCGGGGGAGAATGACGGGGCGAAGTTTTGTGGGGCATGGGACAATGCAATTTTGATTTGTAGTAAGTTGGTTCAATCTGTAAACTTGTAACTTTATTTTTGGGGTTGGTAGATCATTAAATGAATGTTGATGGATGGAGAGGAAGAGGAAGGCCAAAGAAAAGATGGATGGATTGTGTAAGGCACGGTTTTTCAACCTTTTTCATGGCACCGACCCTTTTATTTTGTGACAAAGAAATATTCAATTCAACACAGTTCCTCATTTTCATAATTAGAGCTCAGATACTTAAATGAAAATAAACAGATTATTATAATTAAGTAACCTTTAGTTGCGCCTTTAGTATACATTTATCCTAAAGGCGAACATCGGACCACATGACGAGAAAAGTGCTCGATATTGATACCCAGCCCAGAAGACGCGGTAGACCCCGCTTTACATGGATGTCAGTTATTGAAAAAGATCTGACACAATTAACATCCCAGACGACCCAGGACAGACCGTCCTGGCGAAGATTGACCAGAAGGGCTGACCCCAAATAAATGGGATTAAGGCCAGGCAGAAGAAGACTGCTGTCAAATATTTCTTTTGCATAAGCTAAAATAGCATAATTTACTTGTTTGTAAGTAAAGTTAATGGTCTATTTTTATCGGAGGCTCCAATGAAATTCAATAGAAGTGCATGTCACCGCGTGGCACCGTGTCGACCGGGTCACAAACTAAGTACTGTGTTGTTGAAATGTGGAGCAATTATGTAACGACTGTGAAAAGTGTGCATGCAATCATTTCATTTTATGTTGTTTGAGTTCATTTATTTATTTAAAGGTACAACAACAGGGGGTGCTAAGACAGGAAACCTCCACGTGCGCCAGTGGACTGTAGTTCCCTCTCGGACACGTCCGGGGGGAAGACCAGTTTTTCGGGCCGGTGCACCCTACTGGGATGCGGGGAAAAACTCTTCCTTAGGCACTGTGTGCACAAGGAGTCTCTTTGCCCGTATGCGAATAGCCTGTCGTGTGGACGCTCCAACGCGTGTCCCTCTGATCAGCAGAGGGCACAGCGGCAGAGCTAGCTTTTTTTTTACGTGGTAAAATCATTAAATGAATCCTCCCACCAAGGGCAGAGCGGGAGGGACTGTCAGACTTGTACTGACTAAAAATCCACGGTGTCCTTCAATAGCTCTTTACGTTCTGGGGTTATGGATACCTGACTAGACAGTCCCGCAACCCCGGCAGGCCTACTAAGAATGTCCCGTCAGATTGTTGACAGCTGTATGAGACACTTGTGGAACACAATGCGCCGTCGACCCGGGCTTGGTCCATAACGGACGGCGAGTCACCCATTACTCGCCGTCCGCATGCCCCAGCTTGTACGGTGGCCGGAAACCCCAAGTGTGGAATCATGGAAGGATATATTTTGTTTTGTAAAATACAGGAGCTTATTAAATATTCGATTAGATTTATATTTATTATCGGCAAGGCTAACTTCCCGGGTCGGGAATGTCTTAACAGGTAACCGTGATCCTGGAACGTAAAGGGCTGTCGAGGAAACGCTCCACCACCTCCACGCAAGACGGGAGGATTGCTTTTTCGCGACTCTGACAGGCTCGTAGATGTAATGCCGAAGCTGGCTAAATATAAGAAAAGTTGTTTGTAATGCGTCTAGAAATATTTAATAAGATAAAAATACTAAATACCAGATTATTTTAAAATACACCACTAATAGTTTTTATAGTGTAAAAATTAAAAATTATTGATAAAATTACATACATGTACAGATGCACAGTATTTAATTTCTTACTATCATAGGTACCATATTTTTATGCAAATAAATAATTATTCTATTCTATTCTATTGCCCTTTATGTTCAACGATCACATCTTTATAGACGATCCAGCAAACCCCAGAACGTTACAACCTGATGAAGATTAATCTTCCTTGTTTCTTTTTACATGGAGTTTCTTGCTCATTCTTCTCCATAGATCTACGCTTTGGAATGAGCACCTACAGTACTTTCACAGTTTTTATGTCGTGTGACTGGGACTGTAGCACCATAACTATTTTTGTACTTATTTTATTTTATGCAACGACGATATAATTACTAAACTCCGGTTACACGATCTAAGGAACAAAAACTATTCTGTCAACTCGCTGAGGTACTACGTAAGCGAGGGGGACGGGATACTGCGTTGTGATTGGCTAACTCAAGGTCTGTTCTGTCTCAAGGTATGTTAACGGCTCACAGGAGTGGTCGAAATGGCACGGATATAAGACGTTTTTGCCTAATGTGTTGACAGACATCGGTCGCCTGTTATTAGGAGTCTAGTAATATATCGTCGTTGATTTAATTACTTATTATCATAGGTACCATATTTTGATGCAAATAATATTATTATTCTATTCTATTCTATTGCCCTTTATGTTCAACGATCACATTGACCTTTCTTTTCTTGGTCACGTGAACCCATAACGTTACAACGTAAGAAGATTAATTTTTCCTTGTCCACAGGCCTTAGTCCAAGACATGCTAACTCTTCAAGTGGGAATCGCTTTGACAGCTATCTCCATCTTTGTATTCTTCATTTGTTTCATGGGATTCTACGGTGCCATCACCAGGTCGCCATTTTTGTTGTTTATGGTAAGTAAACAAAAAAAAAACAAGCTCGTTGCATTGAGCTATTACAACGACGATATATTACTAGACTCCTAATAACAGGCGACCGATGTCAGTCAACACAATTAGGCAAAAAAGTCTTATATCCGTCTTATTTCGACCACTCCTGTGTGTGAGCCATAAACATACCTTGAGACAGAACAGACCTTGCGTTAGCCAATTACAACGCAGTATCCCGTCCCCCTCGCTTACGTAGTACCTCAGCGAGTTGACAGAATAGTTTTTGTTCCTTAGATCGCGCATGCGGAGTCTAGTAATATATCGTCGTTGAGGTATTATTACTACGTATAGAGACGACACCACGTATCAGAACTATGCTGTCCAAGATATATACTATCCTAGATGAGTGTACGCGCACAAGTTCATTCAGTTGTTTGACAGCTCTGTGGCGTGCTCTAGGCGCGCGCACTCATCCTGGATGGATCACAGTGGTGATGCGTGGTGTCGTCTCTATACGTAGTAGTAATAGGTCAATGGCTCGTTGCTAAGTAATACAGCCGCACAGGCTGATCTTCCGGGTTATGCCGCGCTTGCAGAAGTTGGTCTGTGGATTTGTGACCATCTGTCATAGCGAGTTTCCTCCTTGCCTCGGAAAACACGTAAAGCCGTTGGTCGCGACTGTCATTTGTAGATCTTTGACAGACGTTACTATTAGTCAGAAGTTCTAAAAATCTGACAACCAGTCTCACCATGGGGTATCGTATTACCCAGTTATTGTGTTGTGGAGGTCTGATAGTCAGTCGGTCCATGTAAAATACTGATATTCAGCTGCATCTGGTTCGACTGGAAGCAGACCACAATATAGTTGGGAAAAGACAGGCAGATGATTATATGGTACGATGGATTTATGTCTAATTTGACAGGACTAATCGGTACACATAAATAATGTAATGTTAAGTTTTTCAAGGCTATCTATGAGTATTAACATAATATTTAAACAGAGTAACGTCAGACGAATGGTAGGGGCGGGGAGGTGAATAGGGTGGCAGGGGTGAATCGGGACAAAACTTAGCAGGGATTTAATGTGATAGGTTACCAACAACTTCTCAATTTTATTTATTAACTAGCTGTGCTCGCGACTTCGTTCGCGTGGATGTCGGAACTTAGCAATGTATTTTTTATCAATTGACAAAGTTTCATACAAAGTTTCATTCCCTATTTTATCCCCTTGGGGGTAGAATTGATCAAAATCCTTTCTTAGCGGATGTCTACGTCATAACATCTACCTGCATGCCAAATTTCAGCCCGATCCGTCCAGTGGTTTGGGCTGTGCGTTGATAGCTAGATCACTATGTCAGTCAGTCACCTTTGAGTTATATATATTTAGATTTGTACTACATTATTTTGAACAAACCTTGCTGGCAACATACCATCATAATGTTTCGTTAAAATCCACTTAAAAGTTTTGTCCCGATACACCCCTGCGATATACACCGTTTGACTGTATTTAAGGGGAATGCTCAAACCAGCCCTCGAAAATTCAAATATTTCTAGCTTTTTTTGCAATTTGCAGACCATTGCTAAGGTTTATGTTGATTAGAATACGAGTGGTGAGAAAAATGGAAATGAATGAGGACTTGTGTGGTTTGTGGTTCTGTGAAAATGCGCGGTATACTCCCAACGGCCACCACTAAAACCGGCCCTAGTGGTGGCCGTTAGAACAATTACTTATTTTTTGTCCCAACGGCCACCAGTGGCGGACGTTGGGCCATTCCAAATAATATTTGTCTCAACGGCCACCACTAAATTGCCACCACTGGGGGCCGTTAGGATTAATATTATTTATTGTGTCAACTGCCCCTGCATTTGGTGCGAGTTACAGTCAGACCAATCGAGCTCGAATTGTAGGAGGACCGAGTTATAAATCAGAATACCGAAACAAATATTTTAAAATATCTTTTATCATAATAGCTTGCATGCAATAAAACTGTTACACCGTTTCTTTGAATATAATTTAAAAATATATTTCCCGAAGAGATACTTGCAACTTTAGAAGAAACTTAAAATAATAGAACTACTGATTATTTTTATTATCACTAGTTCCATTTTAAAGGAATCTGGAAATAATGGAACTAATGTTAAATATTTCTTGGCAGGAATAGTGTACCTGAAATTGTCTTGTATTGACTAAAAAAAATTTAAATAAATACCACTTTGAACTTATGCTAGCCTAGTACTTTGTGACCATGTAATCTAAATATAGCAAAATGCTATAGCTAGATTACATTGACAAAACACTGAAAATAAAATAAATATTATTTGGTGGACAAAAAATAAGTAATTGTTCTAACGGCCACCACTGGGGCCGGTTTTAGTGGTGGCCGTTGGGAGTATACCTTATCCGCGGCTGTAAGACGTATCTAGTTACTGAATTATAACCAACACCATTATGTAAAACCTTTGTTTCACAAATACATATTCTGATTCATCAAAATCACCAATATAACCCTTCAAGGTCATAAAACTCTATGAAAGACTTTTTTTTGTTCTTAGGGTTTTATGAAATTGGAGGGTTGTATTGGTGATTTTGATGATTATAATTCTGTAACTACATACGTCTTACAACCGCGAATGATATTTTTATCAACATAAAAACTAAATTAAAAAATTTAAAAACCCCCGACACAAAAACCAAGTTCCCTTTAAAAAGTAAATAATAATAAAAATACGTCGCGTTGGGGGACTGCTCCAAATTATTTATCATCTCCTGTTTTTTTTGCAGTCCCCCAACGCGACGTATTTTTATTATTATTTACTTTTTAAAGGGAACTTGGTTTTTGTGTCGGGGGTTTTTAAATTTTTTAATTTAGTTTTTATTTTATACTTTTTATAGGTACATACTTGTATCATTTTATGTTGTTAAGAGTACTCCCGATTAAGTCACCAATATTCCCTTTCAGTACGCTTTCATTTGATACCCAACTCGAGTATATTTGCAGACCCTCGGTTACCTTTCCTCACTTTCACCCCACAATTTCTAAATGGCTCAACCGATTTTCATCAAACATGTCTAAGAACACTCGCAGATAAGTCACCTTTCATACAAAAAAAACTAAATTGAAATCGCTTCATCAGTTCGGGCTCTATGATGCCACAGACAGACAGGCAGACAGACAGACAAACAGACACGTGAAACTTATAACACCCCTCTTTTTCCGTCGGGGGTTAATAAAACCTAGCAATAGTCTGCGAATTGCAAAAAACGCAAGAAAATTTGTATTTCGCGGGCTGGTTGGAGCATTCACCTTAAACATGTACGAAAATAGATGGACTAAACACCTGTTTTTTAAATAATCATTCTTCAATCACATAAAAGAAAAATATTGTACCAACATAATATTAATAACTGGGTCAATGCTAACCAAATGTATTTGTCTGTGTATCTATCGATTGGTCTGATGCGCGCCTGACACCATTTTTATTCGATCGAACAACAATGTAAGTTTAAAAGTATAGATGGATATTTCCTGACTGCAATTAACATGCAATAATAGTAGATTACGCACCAAGGGAGTAAACCATTGCCTTACGTCACGGGCGTATTGAATCCCGAAGCGACACTAAGGATTCTGAGGGTGAACCTCCGTAGCGCAGCGAGGAGGTTCAAGTGTTAATTCCCGAGGATTGTATTAATTGAATGAAACGAGGTTATTAAGTTAAGAATCCTTAGTGTAGCGAGGGATTCAAGTCAGCCCAAGACAAGGCAGCTTTACTCCCGAGGAGCGTACTCTGCTTTTCACACCTACTGCGAGGAAATAAATTCGATTTTTGAAATTTGATGTCGTACGACAACCTTCGAACGTGAAGTTGGCACCACTGCAAGCGATCAGCTGTTGCGGCCAGCGGACGCCATTACTGATACAACTCCTTGGTGAAAGTTTTCATACGGTTTTCTTTGAGGTTCCAAATTCAAATCACATTATTCCCACGGGAATAATAAAATTCAGTACAATATTATTGCCCGGCTCGAGCGAGGGGGAATAATGACTTGCTTTACAGTAGGTTTGCCTGACAATAACTTGACATTTACGAGCAAGTAGTGTGAAAAATTTGACTATATTATGTTTCAATTAAGAATTCGATGGCGTTGGCGCTTAGACTTACTAACTTGATTTTTTTGTTCCAGTACTCTGCGCTCGTGCTACTACTCATGCTACTAGAATGTGCTCTATTATTCTATTTCTCAAGTAATCTTGTTGAGGTAATTATAATTTTAATTTTTTTTAATAACTCGCCTAAATAAGCAATTGATGTTGTCGACGGCGAATTAAAAACCCCAAGTTTAGGGCTTTTTTTTAGCGTGGTAAAATCATCAAATGAGTCCTCCCACCCCGAGCAGGGCGAGAGGGACTGTCAGACTTGTACTGACTAAAATCCACGGAGTACTTCAATAGCCCTTTATGTTCCGGGGTCACGGTGATGGAATAAGTCCCGCGACCCCGGCAGGCTTTGGCCCTCTGAGAGGGGGCCCCGTCATAAGTTTATGACTACATAGGAAAAAATGGGGTTGGAACCAGTGGAGTATCCTCCTTGCCTCGGAAAGCACGTAAAGTCGTTGGTCCCGGCTGTCATTTGTAGATCATTGACAGTCGTTTAGTCAGAAGCTCTAAAGTCTGACAACCAGTCTTACCATGGGGTATCTATTACCTAGTAATTGTGTTGTGGACGAAAGACAGTTGCAGGCCTGTCTAGTGGTTAGTGACCCTGACTGCTATGCCGGAGGTCGTGATTTCGATTCCCACCCAGGACAAATGTTTGTGTGATGAGCACGATCATTTGTTCTGTGTCTGGGTGTAATTTATCTATAATATGTATGTATTTAGAAATATATAAGTATGTTTATCAGTTGTCTAGTACTCATAACACAAGCTCTGCTTAGCTTGGGACTAGATGGCGTTGTGTGATAGTTGTGGAATATTATTATAATGTGGTTCCTGAAATGATAACAGTTTTATGATTATTTCAGAAAGGACTTCAAGATGATGGGCAATGGACGCATGCTATGAGACTCGCTTTCAAATGCTGTGAACATAAGTAAGAATTTTTTTCTTTATATACATCTTAATTATATATGATTACTTCCTAGCATTTGGTCCCTATTAGCAACACTATCGATTAGTGGAATAATACAGGGTGTGATTTTTTTTCCAAAATCAGCGGGTTCGATTCCTGGCCAGTATTATTGGTTTTTCTAAAATCCACTGATGCAATTTTAGTTTTCGTCAAAATCGGTCTCGAGACTCCTTTCAACGTTTTACGATATTCCTCTTAGTTTCGAAAATAGCCATCCACGCCCAGTTGAAGAATTCACCCTGTTTAAATCTCAAAGGTGACTGACAGACATAGTGATCTATCAACGCACAGCATAAACCACTGGACGGATCGGACTGAAATTTGGCATGCAGGTAGATGTTATGACGTAGGCATCCGCTAAGAAAGGATTTTGATCAATTCTACCCCCAAGGGGAAGAAATAGGGGATGAAAGTTTGTATGAAACTTTGTCAATCTGATAAAAAAAAAATTGTTAAGTTCCGACATCCACGCGAACGAAGTCGCGGGCACAGCTAGTGTAATATATTTTGTTTTTTTGATCGTGGTAAAGTCGCCAAATGAGTCCTCTCGCCCTTGGTGGAGTGGAAAGGACTGCCGGACTCGTACTGACTATTCAAGAGCATTTACATTCCCCCCTATCGTAGTTATATAATCAAATGAAGCCTCCTACCCAGAGTGGGACGGGAGGGACCGTCAGACTTGTACGGACTTAAATCCACGGTGATCCTTCAATAGCCCTTTACATCCCAGGGTCACGATTACCTGATGAGACAGTCCCGTGAGTTTAATTTCCCCCCTAACTTACTTTCACCCCTAGGGTAACAATTGACGGGGTCCCCCTATAGAGGGCCATAGCCTTGCCGGGGTCGCGGGAAATACGTACACCGCGACTCCGGTACACAAAAGACTACCGAAGGACACCGGATTTTGGTCAGTACAAGACTGACAGCCCCTCCCGCCCTGCCCTGAGGGGGAGGACTCATTTGATGACTTTACAAAGATTAAAAAAAAATAGGCTATAAAACATCACTCTACAACAAATAGGAGCTGAGCAGCAGGCCTGAAATCATGCTAAGGTACCTAAATTGCCTATTGTTTCTCGACCGAGGCACGAAACAATATACGCGAGCAAAACAAAAAGCTGACACTGGTCGCTAGCCGGTGGCAGCGCGCGTAACCGAACTGCTTCGCGCGGCGATTGCCTCGCGCGACACCTACCTCGCGCGAAAACTGCCTCGCGTGGCAACTGCCTCGCGTGGCAACTGCCTCGCGCGGCAACTGCTTCGCGCGGCAACTGCTTCGCGCGGCGACTGCCTCGCGCGGCAAATGTCTCGCGAGGCTGCTGGCACCTACAGATAGCGCGCGAGTTGAATGCAGTCGGGGTCTGAGGTGAAGAGCCCCGCGCTACCCGCCCGCCCCACCTCACGCGCCTGCAGTGTAGTACTTTGCCATCCTTGTCAACAGCACTACCGCATTCCTAAGCTCTGCATTCAAATCGCGCGCTTAGTGTATGTTGTTGTTTGTTAATTTGTTCTTCATTGTTGTTGCCACAGCACTTCAATACCAGAAACTAAGAAGCCTCCGTGGTCGTGCTGCGGTCCTGATGCGTATCCTGACAACTGTACATCATCACAAGTGTATAAGAAGGTAAGGATCCATTATGATAGTTCCATTTTTCATTTGATAATTCTTTTTGTTTTGTGAATAATTATTATGTCTTAGTACATTTTAATTTCATTTGATTAAAAATTAAAAAAACCCCGACACAAAAAACAAGTTCTCTTTAAAAAGTAAAAAATAATAAAAATACGTCGCGTTGGGGGACTGCAAAAAAACAGGAGATAATAAATAATTTGGAGCAGTCCCCCAACGCGATGTATTTTTATTATTTTTTACTTTTTTAAAAGGAACTTGGTTTTTGTGTCGGGGGTTTTCATCAAACATGTCTAAGAACACTCGCAGGTAAGTCACCTTTCATACAAAAAAAAACTAAAATGAAATCGCTTCATCCGTTCGGGCTCTATGATGCCACAGACAGACAGACAGACACGTCAAACTTCTAACACCCCTCTTTCTCCGTCGGGGGTTCCTGACGGAAAATTCTAATGCGATTCACATAATATATGACATTAATAGTAGATTACGCACCAAGGGAGTAAAGCATTGCCTTACGTCACGGGCGTATTGAATCCCGAAGCGACACTAAGGATTCTGGGGGTGAACCTCCGTAGCGCAGCGAGGAGGTTCAAGTGTTAATTCCCGAGTGAAACGAGGGAATTAAGTTAAGAATCCTTAGTGTAGCGAGGGATTCAAGTTAGCCCAAGACAAGGCAGCTTTACTCCCGAGGAGCGTACTCTGCTTTTCACACCTACTGCGAGGAAATAATTTCCATTTTTGAAATTTGACGTGGTACGACAACCTTCGAACGTGAAGTTGGCACCACTGTAAGCGATCAGCTGTTGCTGCCAGCGGCCGCCATTACTGATACGACTCCTTGGTGAAAGTTTTCATACGGTTTTCTTTGAGGTTCCAAATTCAAATCACATTATTCCCACGGGAATAATGAAATTCAGTACATATATTATTCCCGGCTCGAGCGAGGGGGAATAATGTCATGCTTTACAGTAGGTTTGCCTGACATATAATATGACATTTACGAGCAAGTAGTGTGAAAAAAAAATTATTTGATTTCCTATTGTATAAATATTACTATTCAACAATAGACTCTTTGAATGAAAAGTTTCATTCAAATAAATTAGATTTCGTCTCACCTTCGTGTTCTTATTAAATAATAAGTATATAATAAGCTGTTTAAATGTCTTATCATTATTGAAATTATAAATAATACGAGTACTTTTTGCGATTGTATTTCCCAGTAAACCTATCTCTTGTCATTGTTTGTGTAATTATAATCTTATTTTCATAAATAGGTATACTATGTTAAAATACCGTTAATTAGCGTTAATTTTAATATCTAAATATTTGTACGCTAGAAACAGCAGAATATTCTGAACATAAAACTGTATGTAACATCTTTACAACAATATTCTGACAAATAAACGATTATTATTATATCTACTTACCAAGTTTAAACAGGATAGCTCTTAAACTTTCGGAAATAAGTGGTTGTGACATACAGACGGACAGACAGACATGACATATCTACAAGGGTTCCGTTTTTTGCCATTTGGCTACGGAATCCTAAAAAGTGGCTACACGAAAATCGTTAGATATGATACCTGCCTGCCTTTTCCCAACTATATTGTGGTCGGCTTCCAGTCGAACCAGACCTCCACAACACAGTAACTAGATAATACGATACCCCATGATAAGACTGGGTGTCAGACTTTTAGAGCTTCTGACTAACAGTAACGACTGTCAAAGATCTACAAATGACAGCCGGGACCAACGGCTTTACGTGCTTTCCGAGGCACAGAGGAAACTCGATATGACAGAAGGTCACCCATCCACAGACTATCTTCAGCAAGCGTGGCTTAAGCTGGAAGATCGGCTTGTGCGGCTGTAATTATTTAGCCACGAGCTCTTCCGCCAATATGAAAAACGTTACTAATTATTGTTTTTGTTCCAGGACTGCCACGCATCAATTGTTAGTTGGTTGGATCGCTATCAGTTGCCAATATACACATCCCTAGCAGTACTACACGTGGTGTTGTCATCCTGCTCGTTTATACGGCGGTCGTGTCATGCGTCTCGTTCTTACAGCTAGCGTTCGCAGCGGCGCGTGAGCGGTAAGTCATACATCATTAGGTGCGTCCACACAGAGCGAGCAGCCTCGCATTTGCCGCGCGAGCAATCTGCCTCGCGGAGCTGTTCGCTCTGTGTGAAGCTTCTTTTGTTTCTTGACCGAGGTTGATAAGAATACGCGAGCAAAACAAAAGCCGACACTGGACGGCTTGGGCGCTCAGTCGCTCGCCCGCGGCAGCGCGCACACTTGCTTCGGCCGAGACACACTAAACGAGCTGCTTCGCTCAGCACATGCCTCGCGTTGTTGCTCGCTCTGTGTGGACGCAGCTAATCATTTTATAAGCTACTAGCTGACCCGGCAAACGTTGTTTTGCCATATAAATATATTTTATATGGCAAAACAACAACGTTTGCATATTTTTACACTTAGGGGTATGAAAAATAGATGTTGGCCAATTCTCATAGATACCGGATAAGCACAAAAAATTTCATCAAAATCGGTCACGCCGTTTCGGAGGAGTATGGCAACGAAAACTGTGACACGAGAATTTTATATATTAGATTTGACTCAAAAAATAAAATAAGTCCAAAAGATTCTGGCAAAATTATATGAGAACCATGCAGGTGTCTGAGGTGGTCTTTTGAAGAAAGAACCCCGCAGATTTGAGTGGACCTGTCCAGTCAGTGCAAGCATTTGTCAGTTATCGTGTAACTCGACTCATAAGTAAAGGCGCTCAACTCAAGGTTTTATAGGTCGCAGTCAAACCCAACAAAGAGCATGACTTTGTGTAATTTATTTCATCACCACTGCTCTCAAAACGGTGAAGGAAAACATCGTGAGGAAACCGGCATGTCACAGAACCAAACATTTGAAGATATGTGACATCTACCAACCCGCACTTGACTCACAGAGAGGAGGGCTGTGTCCCAGCAGTGGGAACATTGGACAAAAGTTTGTGTGATGAGCACGATCATTTGTTCTGTGTCTGGGTGTAATTTATCTTTATTATTTGTGTATTTAAAAATATATGAGTATGTTTATCAGATGTCTAGTACCCATAACACAAGCTCTGCTTAGCTTTGGCCTAGATGGCGTTGTGTGATAGTTGTGGAATATTCATTTAATTATATAAGCTTATAATAATGACGACTGATTCTTCCAATTACATTTCAGCAACGCGACATCCTCCTCCCGTGTCTCCAGAGGCTCCAGACCCTCCGAGAGTGCGAGCAGGATGGAGCAGCCGCGTCACCCCCACAGTGGAACCGGCTAGCGAGGATGTCATCATGCTGGTTGTGGGCAGGGCAAGGATCGGTTGGGTGGATAAGTGAATTCAGTGGTTGAAATGTCTAGGAAAGTGAATAAAGTGATTGAAATGTCTAGGAACGCGAATAAAGTGACTGAAATGTCTAGGAACGTGAATAGAGTGATTGAAATGTCTAGGAACGCGAATAAAGTGATTGAAATGTCGAGGAACGTGAATAAAGTGATTGAAATGTCTAGGAACGTAAATAATGTTATTGAAATGTCTAGGAACGTGAATAAAGTGATTGAAATGTCTAGGAACGTGAATAAAGTAATTGAAATGTCTAGGAACGTGAATAAAGGTATTGAAATGTCTAGAAACGTGAATAAAGTGATTGAAATGTCTAGGAACGTGAATAAAGTAATTGAAATGTCTAGGAACGTAAATAAAGTGATTAGAATGTCTAGGAACGTGAATAAAGTTACTGAAATGTCTGGGGAAGTGATTGAAATGTCCAAGGAAGTTAAATAAACTCATACTCAAGAAGTATTTAGGTCGGACACATTAAGTAGACCACTTTTGTAAGACGACTAAAAAGTCTCTGTGTATAGTTCTAGACATAAGCAAAATAGATAAATGTTTTAACAATGAAAAGTTTTATATAAATAAATTTTTCAATGAGGTGATTCAGATCCAATCGTAGCACAGTGCTACGCCGTAGCAAGTTTCTTGACGAAGTAAGCTACGACGTAGCAAAATGATTGGCGAAGTAAGCTACGCCGTAGCAAAGTGATTGGCGAAGTATACTACGACGTAGTAAGTTTCGTAGCGAAGTATACTACGCCTTAGCGAGACTCGTAGTGAAGTATGGGCCCACACATAACTGCGAATTCGCATCGCATCGCAAATATTTGCGATCTCGCACGAATGCATCGCAAAAACTTGCGATCTGATTCGCATCGTGCATTTCTGCGATGTGACGTCATACTTGGTGACAACATTTCAGCCCGCTCTGAGACAGTCTTGTGAAACTCTGAACAATATATTATGTTTTTATGCAGTTTGAATAAAATTAATAAAAATATATTATCTTTGGAATTGTAAATTATTTATTTATAGTCTCAATAATAATATTTTTTGTTAATGATTTCATGTCAATGAATTTGTAATGTAATTTAATTTAATTTAGTTCAATGTATTTTTATTCATAATAAAATCGCATGCTTATTATTGAAATAAGCAAAACTAAAAAAAAATAACACTTTTTTTTTTACTTGGTAAAATCATCAGATGAGGCCTCCCACCCCAGGCAGGGCGGGAGGGACTGTCAGACTTTTATTGACTGAAATCCACGGTGTCCTCCAAAAGCCCTTTATGTTCCGGGGTCACGGTGATGGTATAAGTCCCGCGACCTCGGCAGGCTTCAGCCTCGTCATTATGCTGACGCTCTTTGAGACGCGCGTGGAACACGACGTGCCGTCGACCCGGGCATGGTCCATGGTCGGACGGCGAGTTGCCCTTTACTCGCCGCCCGCATGCCCGCGGCTACGGTGGCCGGAGTTCGTCTTGCGACGTCCGACGCCGTGGGCGTCCACCACCGCGGGTGGGGCGGAGGGAGGACGTTCTCATCTTATCTGGAACGTATGATCACCTGAACCTTACGATACGCCACATGAATTCGCATCACAGAAATTCGCATTGCATGTTTCTGCGATGCGACGTTGCATCGCATCGCATCGTAGTTTTGTGTGGGAGCCCCATACTACACCGCAACTTGATTTTTAACGAAGTATGCTACGATGTAGTAAGTTTCGTAGCGAAGTATGCTATGCCGTAGCAGGACATGTGCACTAAGCGCGCGAGTTGAATGCAGAGCTTAGGAATGCGGTAGTGCTGTTGACAAGGATGGCAAAGTACTACACTGCAGGCGCGTGAGGTGGGGCGTGCGGGTAGCGGGGGGCCCCTCACCTCAGACCCCGACTGCATTCAACTCGCGCGCTATCTGTAGCAATGAGGGATTTTCTTTTGATTGTTTCCGTAGTTGATGGATAGATGGCGCTGAACTTGGTATGTTACTGCAATGAACGGAACGTCGTCATTTTTCGATTTTTTTCACTTGATTGTAATTTTGAGATCTTAAAACGTAACGTACATGTCATGTCATGTCAGTCACATCACAACAAGGAAAAAGAAAAAAATATTCATTGACCAGTCTTTTTAATATATGAGTTTTCCACGCCATAAAGAAAATGTCCTAAGAGAAAAAGAAGAGAAGTCTGTGCCTCGTGAATTTTTAAGGCATAAATCTAGTAACGTAATCAGTTCAACGCCATCTACAGAGTTCTTGGAAACTACTTTTTTTTTATAATCGAACAAGAAAACTTCTCCAATTGAGGCACAACGTAAATTAAGAAATGTTTTTTTTTGTAAATAATTTATTTTGTAATCAACAATAAGGCAATAGAAATATTGTATGTTTTTTAGAAACAATTTAGTAACAACGCTTGCTCACTAACTTTTATATTTTATAATGATAAATAAAAAGTTTTTACTTTCAACACAGAGTTTATATTTTGACGGATTAATGTCAGTAACGATTTAAACGAACGATAATGATTCAAACACATTTCTGGGGGCCTTAAATTCAACCCTAGCTACGGCTCTGTACTCCCGTGTCCTGATTCCCACGACTGCATAACTCGCCCTACGGCGTGCGGTTGTGCTTGATACACGCGAACGTGCCAACAGTAATTAGGTCAAATTGAAATCGATAGTTGTTTGTTTATAATACAAACTGCGGGTTGCAACGGAAAAGTAGGCCATATTTTTAACCCACGACGGAAAAAGAGGAGTGTTATAAGTATGACGTGCCTGTCTGTCTATCTGTGGCATCATAGAGCCCGAACGGTTGAACGATTTCAATTTAGTTTTTTTTTGTATGAAAGGTGACTTACCTGCGAGTGTTCTTAGACATGTTTGATGAAAATCGATTGAGCCGTTTAGAAGTTGTGGGGGTGAAAGTGGGAAAAGGTAACCGAGGGTCTGTAAATATACTCGAGTTGGGTATCAAATGAAAGCGTACTGAAAGGGAATATTGATGACTTAATCGGGAGTACCCTTGTCTCTTAGCATCATGAAATGATAAAAGTAGTACCTATAAAAAGTATAAAATAAAGGACATTGGGAAATCGATGTATGGGATTTGGGCCCACCCTTCAATAGTAACATGTTATATACCGTTGGATAGGGCTCTTTAAGGGGAACATTTCTTGCTAATAAACATATGGTCTAACGTTAGTACTTTCGGAGATATGAGGTCTTAAAGTTATCTCGTCTAACATTTTATTTGTATCACATTTAATTAAAAAGGGCTATATTCTTCGTGAACATCCTTGTTTAGAGTGAAAGTGATTTGAGTTTAGAATGTTGATATTGTTAGTGTACGAGCTGAATGACTAAGGCTGCGGTTCCACTGGAGCGGAACGGAGACAAGCTGTGCCGTGCCGCGATTAATACAAAATTATAAAAAGTACAGATGTGGCGCCTAGTCGGTAAAGACGTTTGAGTCTCTGAGTCAGTCATACTTGCAGTGTCCTGGCTGCATATATTATTTTTAGAAGAAAACTCGATTGGCGTGATAATTACATTAAACGAGTCCTCCCGCCCTGTGTGGAGCAGAAAGGACTGTACGACTTCTACTTACTAACAATCCACCCCATGTTATTCATTATAAGCGGCTGCTGGCTCTAGGATAAGCTCGTTTTTTTTTCGCAAATCGCTATGCAGTGTACTTTGTTTTAGTTTTTTTTTAATACAAGTTAATTGTTACACTATTTAATTTCATTGTCAACATTCAAAGTTAAGACAGTTGGAATAACTTAGGTGTTGTGTAAACGTAAAGAATACATTTCCGGTTTTAAGTTCTCTTAAATTCTCAGATAGGAGAACATTCCCGAGAACATAATATATCAAATGTGTCCTCCCAACCCACCTTGGGTGGAGCGTCATGCGTCCGGGTAATGTTTATCTCAAAATGAATTAAACTACGATCATTAATTGCTTAGATCGGGATAATATATGGTACCTAGTACCAGTGCCGGTCCTACTAACATTTTCAACCGGTGCGAGGACTAAAAATGGCGCCCCTCTAAAAAAAAATCTTTAAGCAGTATTTATTTTCAACCAGAAAAAGCAATGGGTTCAAATTATTATTAAAAGTTTGTTTAACCAATTTGTGCGAATGTATGAATAGGTATATATATAATATGTGAAGTCAGCTTTTATTCTTTTCACATGTCATTACCTAATCAAATCTAATGATTATTTAGCAATAATATAAAAATAACCTTCAATAGCTACTTTCCTAGGGTTTTTCAGAGGCGCTGTGGCGGCGCGGTAGCGACCGTATACACAGCCTAGAAGCGCGGTGGCGGCGCGTTAGCGACCGGATACACAGCCTAGAGGCACGGTGGCGGCGCGGTAGCGACCGTTTACACAGCCTAGAGGCGCGGTGGCGACCGTATACACAGCCTAGAGGCGCGGTGGCGCATGGTGGGCCGAAAATCGGCTTTCATAGACTTAGGCATTTTATTTTGCAAGTGCCAGTTTTTATGCCGGATATCACTTCTATTAGTTAAAACAATATACAAAAATGACACCAGAATTGATTCTGCACAAAAACGAAGGAATTATAATTTTTTTACGAAAATTTTGTATGGAGCTAGTATGAAAAATCGAAATATCTCTAAAACGGCAGGGATAACCGTAATATCCTTATAGGGGGTTATAGTACTAATTATTTGTGATTTTTTGACATAAGTTACATAATGGTTGTGAATGCCGTTTTTTTTAAAAAAATCGTCAAAATATTTTCATTTATTTTTACATATGAAACGTTCCTGTTAGTGTTTAAGTTGAAGATTTCAGAGCTTTAACAACTCTTAACATAAAATAGCATGACCTCTATAGATCTGAAGGACTAGACAGAAGTGTCCTTGGTGCCACTGAAACTTACAGATGGAGATAATACTATATGGACAAACCCGAAACCATGCTCAACTTTTTATTGTCGTCCGGTTCAGTTCACTTTTGTAAAAGAAAGCGATGCAGTTGTCATTGATAACAAAAGAAAAATGGATGAGGAAATTGAGGCCCTTAACCCCACAGAGTGCATTAATAGTAACAGGGTGACTCATAAACTAATGATGACAATGATCGACGCAAAAGTCTGCACGTACCTTTCTGAAGCTAGATCAAATGCATCATGCTACCTGTGCTTAGCAAAACCAACAGAAATGAACCACTTAGATGCTGTAACATCAAAAACTGTGTGTTCTGACATATACGAATTTGACCTATCATCCCTACATGCCCGTATAAATTGCATGGAATGTCTGTTACACATTGCGTACAGTCTTGACGTCAAACAGTGGGCAGCAAGAAGTAATGAGCATAAAGAAATGTTACAAAACAGATAAAAAAACATTCAAAATAAATTTAAAGAGGAGCTCAATCTGTTGATTGATATAGTGAAACAAGGCTCGGGAACTACCAATGACGGGAATACCGCAAGGAAGTTTTTCGAGTTTCCCAATAAAACTGCAGCTTTTACTGGGTTGGATCAAGACCTGATAAAAAGATTTTCTGTCATTTTGCAAGCAATAACACCTGGTGAGAAGATAGATGTCATCAAATTTAAAGATTTTGCTCGCAAAACAGCAGAAAAGTACGTGGAATTATACGACTGGTACTACATGTCATCAACCGTACATAAACTACTAATACACGGTGCTGACATAATCGAAAAAAATGATATTGTCCCGCTTGGGACTCTCTCGGAAGAAGCCTCAGAAACTTATAAGCCTCAGAGTCTCGAAACAAAGATTTTAGGAGGTTTCGGGAACATCATTCGCGGAAAAGAAGCAGGCAAGATTCTAATCAAGATATCCTAAATATGCTTGTTGTTTCTTCGGATCCTTACCTAAGTGCACAAAGGCCGAAGTTAGATGCCAAAAGGAAGACAACCATTTTTGCTGAAACTCTCGACCTTATACAGTTTCCGGAAACTGAGTTCGCGTTTGTAGGTGTATCCAATCTGGATTCTGACTCGGAATTGGAGTCCGACAACGAAAGTTGTAAAGAAAATTTGTAAAATTCAATTATTTTTCTTTATGTTCTTTTGTTATTCATGTTAGTTTATTGTATCATATGTTTAGTTAATATTTTCATAAATTATTATGCACTTTGATATTATTTTTGTTACTTCTATTTTATTTCAATTACCTTTCAATAAAAAGTATATTTACAGTCCATTTTTTTTATTAACCGACTTTTAAAAAAGGAGGAGGTTCTCCATTCGGTCGGTCGGTATTTTTTTTTATGTATGTACATCGATTACACCGAGTTTTCAAAAAAAATATAACCGCCTTCAAAAACAACCACAAAAAAGGGTACAATAACCTACAAAATAACTTTTCTTTCACCTCAGTCTAGTCCTTCAGGTCTATAGAGGTCATGCTATTTTATGGTAAGAGTTGTTAAAGCTCTGAAATCTTCAACTTTAACACTAAAAGGAACGTTTCATATGTAAAAATAAATGAAAATATTTTGACGATTTTTTAAAAAAAAACGGCATTCACAACCATTATGTTACTTATGTCAAAAAATCACAAATAATTAGTACTATAACCCCCTATAAGGATATTACGGTTATCCCTGCCGTTTTAGAGATATTTCGATTTTTCATACTAGCTCCATACAAAATTTTCGTAAAAAAATTATAATTCCTTCGTTTTTGTGCAGAATCAATTCTGGCGTCATTTTTGTATATTGTTATAACTAATAGAAGTGATATCCGGCATAAAAAATGGCACTTGCAAAATAAAATGCCTAAGTCTATGAAAGCCGATTTTCGGCCCACCGTGTGGCGGCACGGTAGCGACCGTATACAAGTCTAGAGGCGCGGTGGCGGCGCGTTAGCGACCGGATACACAGCCTAGAGGCGCGGTGGCGGGCGGCGCGGTAGCGACCGTATACACAGCCTAGAGGCGCGGTGGCGGCGCGTTAGCGACCGTATACACAGCCTAGAGGCGCGGTGGCGGCGCGTTAGCGACCGGATACACAGCCTAGAGGCGCGGTGGCGGGCGGCGCGGTAGCGACCGTATACACAGCCTAGAGGCGCGGTGGCGGCGCGTTAGCGACCGGATACACAGCCTAGAGGCGCGGTGGCGGGCGGCGCGGTAGCGACCGTATACACAGCCTAGAGGCGCGGTGGCGGCGCGTTAGCGACCGTATACACAGCCTAGAGGCGCGGTGGCGGCACGGTAGCGACCGTATATACAGCCTAGAGGCGCGGTGGCGGCGCGGTAGCGACCGTATGCACAGCTAAGAGGCGCGGTGGCGGCGGCGGCGTAGTGTACATAGCGCTTACGCGACTCGCACGTTCGATCGAGCGTCTTTTGTTTCAAGTTTTGGTTCATTTTGGCGCCCCCCCTTAGAAGGCGCCCGGTGCGGTCGCACCGCTCGCACCGCCCTAGGACCGGCCCTGCCTAGTACTCACGGCTACACATCAAGCTATACAAAACCAGTTTGTCTTGGTCTCGCTTCTTACGAATTTCACATACAATGAACGGTCAGCTAATACAGGTTTTGCATAGCTTGATGTGTAGCAGTGTGTACATGTATTGCTTGATGTGTAGCACTCCGCCCGCAACTTCGTCCGTGCGTATTTCGAACTTCACATTCGTGAATTTTAACTTCCGGCAACACTCTTTATGGGATACTTTTGGAAAATATAAATACGTACCGTGTCACTTCATTTGAATTTGGGTTTAAAAAGATTAAGTTCGTTAACCCACTAACAACCGTTAGTGGGTTAACGGTCGTAATACAGTTTTAAACTAGTACAAGGGGATAGGGCGAATCTAACTAAAGACAACAATTCATACTTTGATACCACTTCACGTTCTATTAAAAAAAAAAAACCCTTCAAGGAAAAAATAATTAAAATAACCTTAATCCATTACTAAAAGAAAAAGAGTTTTGCGATTTTCACACTACTAGTGGTTGGCTTTTTAAAAATAGATAAATACGCATCGTTTAATTTAATTGATTAAGAGATAATGTATGCCAAGTTTTGAGCTCATCGAAGCAAGCAGTAAAATCCTTCCGTTAAAACCTTATTACTCCTTTTCACCAACTTGGGGGGCGATTTTCGAAAAATCCTAAAATACGTATTTAATTATTTTTTATCGTCTTTCTATATACTGACTTTCAAATTCATGGGCTCACGCATTATCAATGTCCCATACAAACTTTAACACCATCTAAATCACCAATGGAGGGTAGTTTTAAAAAACTAATGAAGCCAATCATTTTCATTTACTTATCCTCGTATTCATGCTTAGTTTCAAGTTTATAAACCCAAGGAATAAGATTTTGCATACAAAGGTTTTCGCCCCCTTACAACCCTTAATAGGAAGATTTTCGCAAAATCTCTTCTTACTGGCCACTTACATAATAAACTGTAATTATTGTAAAAAAAACATGTTTTTACGTTTAGCGATTTAGGCTGTAGGAGAGTCTTACGACCGTACCCTGATCTTTAATTTTTATAGATAACTCCGAAAGTACAGACTTTTGATCTTAGTCGTAATACTAAGTTTTATTCAGCATAAAAATACCTATTCATTCATATGTATCTTATTCCTATTGAGAGGTGGGCCCACTTTTTCCCAATATCCTTTAAAAATTAAAAAAAACCCCCGCCACTAAAATCAAGTTCCCTTTAAAAAGTATAAAATAATAAAAATACGTAGCGTTGGGGGACTGCTCCAAATTATTTATCATCTCTTGTTTTTTTGCAGTCCCCCAACGCGACGTATTTTTATTATTTTTTACTTTTTAAAGGGAACTTGGTTTGTGTGTCGGGGGTTTTTTAAATTTTATTTATAAATTGTAACACTCAGGTCTAATGGCATTGAAAATATAAAGGTATTTTACTGCATAAATAAATTGAAAATCTATGGAGCCCGACTGCAATAATATTGATAAATAATGGACACGCATTTTTTTTTTTTTTTTAAATAAATGTATACAAAAATAAAACGCGATTGTGAAGTTAATATTTTTTTTTTGCAATTACCATTTTAATTTACAAACTATAAATAAAAACCTACTAGTAATATGTACAGGAAAACTAAAAATAAAAGAGAAAACATTCACAGGGCGTCAAAGAATACGTCCACATCGCTGTCAACGGGAACAGTGCCCAGAACGCTGGCAGCATTGCCACGTTGTATGGCAATGCTAATTCGTTGGCCAAGGAATAGGCCAGCCCTCTGGTCACCTGAAGAGTCGACTAAACGCCTGGCGATATCTTTATAAACGTTGTGGGCACTCGGACCCCATGGCCCCAGAGTTTCAACCCCAAACGGCTCAAATACATAGCTACTAGTTAGGCCAATGTATTTGCGCCGCTTGGAGTTTTCAGCACATGCAGCAGCAGCGCCAGCACAACACGCTGAACTAGGAAGATGGGATGGCGCAAGGGTGTCGACACATGTTGCATCCCACACCAAAGGCCTACCCAGCTTCCATGGCATAATGGACAAGGACATACCGTCGGGTCTCTTCCCATCGTCGCGTGCCAAACCACTGGGTTCTAATACGGCTGGCACCCCGGCGGTGACAAGAGCACGACGGATTATGTCATTTAAACTAGCGTGCCGAGCTAACCGACCTGCACTCCTGCTGCAGGAAAGGTGGTGCCCGAGGCAGTCGACTACTTCACCACATTGACAGCGGTATTTTGAAGTATTTGAATGTCTGTAAGAAAATAAGCTTATGGTGGGTCAACGACGATATATTACTAGACTCCTAATAACAGGCGACCGATGTCTGTCAACACCTTAGGCAAAAAAGACTTATATCAGTCTTATTTCTTCCCATCCTGTGAGCCGTAAACATACCTTGAAACAGAACAGACCTTGAGTTAGCCAATCACAACGCAGTACCCCGTCCCCCTCGCTTACGTAGTACCTCAGCGAGTTGACACTATAGTTTTTGTTCCTTAGATCGTGCATGCGGAGTCTAGTAATATGTCGTCGTTGTTGCTGCTGCTGGGTCATAATTCAATTTTCTCGATTGAACCAAGGGTGATTGGCTGAACATAAGTCCCAGGTTTGATTCGCAGTTAAGGCAGTGTAATGCCTATAAAAATGGTAGGTTTTTTTTAATAACACGGCTTTTTCATTTACCTAATAATGTATTTATTTGTTACATGCCAAGTTTGAGATGCATCAAGAAATTGAAAGTTGTAACAACTTTTATTGTAAGTAAGTTATAGAAGCAGGAATAATCTTTATTTATTTGCATGAAATATGGTACAATAGGTCTTAAGGTTAAAAAGTTCAACATATTCCGCTTACTATAATTCAGCATGCAAATATTTTTATAGCTTAAGTCTAAAGCATTAAATTTAAAAATATTGGTTAGTGATGAGATACAGCATTACTCATCTTTATTTTTTAGTACAACAGTATAGTGATAATAGTCGACATTTTAAAGAGATTTAACCTAATTATATACCTAAATGAATGCAATTATTTAACATAAACAACAGGAGAATACATTTAAAAAATAATAATAATATAAATATATATATTGCAACATTAACACAGAACACAAAAATTCAAGTACGACTTGGCTTATATTCCAAGAACTCATTTAGGGTATAGAATGTATTATTAAGCAGCCATCTCTTTAGGCGTATTTTAAAACAGTTAAATGGGAGTTCTCTTATTTGTTTCGGTATGCTGTTGTAGACTTTGACAGACATACTATAGCAGTTATTTTGAAAAAGTCTGCTTCTGCATCTTGTGACTGCAAGGCGAGTAGGATCTCGTGATAGGAATCGTTTATTTTCTACGGCTTGCGTATAAAGAGCTGCGTGTTTTCTAACAAATATTCCTACTTCTAGGATGTAGAGGCTTGTGAGAGTTAGCAAACCTAATTTTTTAAACAGAGGTCTACATGTTTCAAGCGGCCCAACACCACAGATGGCTCTTACGCATTTCTTTTGGGTTATAAAAACTTTTTTTGAAAAGGAAGAGTTACCCCATATGAGCAGACCGTATCTTATAATGGACCCAACATAGCCATGGTACGCGGCCAAGGCAGTTTTTACGCATGATAATTTTCTGAGCCTTTTTAATGCGAAAACGAATTTATTTAGATTGGAACAGATTGGAATAACATTGATCTATAATCTATACATATAATAAAACTGTAGAAAAGTTATTTTTGTACATTAAAAAAAAACTCAAAAAATATAGCCAGGGTATTAAAGGACAACCAATAGAACCCATTTCTAGCATTTTTAGAATTTTTATCTGTTTGTCTGTGTATTTGTCCAGGTATCACATAAAATGTACGAAATTAATGTAGATAACTTTTATACACAACGATTAAGCTTAACTTGGAGAGGAATTTAGTTTTTGTTTCATTGGAATCGGTTCAGTCTATCAAAAGATATTTGAATTTAAAGTGTTTCAGAAGTAAAATTACGGGTGCACTTTGGTCTCACACATTGATTTAGTACGTCAGTCGCGCGATCTAACTTCGAATAGAAAAACTACATTATTCAAATAAATACATATTTCAACGCACGGCAGATGGCGTTAAAAGAAAACCTGGAATAGACGTGGACTGGAATGGACTGGAATGGACTGGAATGGAATGGACTGGAATGGACTGGAATGGACTGGAATGGACTGGAATGGACTGGAATGGACTGGAATGGACTGGAATGGACTGGAATGGACTGGAATGGACTGGAATGGACTGGAATGGACTGGAATGGACTGGAATGGACTGGAATGGACTGGAATGGACTGGAATGGACTGGAATGGACTGGAATGGACTGGAATGGACTGGAATGGACTGGAATGGACTGGAATGGACTGGAATGGACTGGAATGGACTGGAATGGACTGGAATGGACTGGAATGGACTGGAATGGACTGGAATGGACTGGAATGGACTGGAATGGACTGGAATGGACTGGAATGGACTGGAATGGACTGGAATGGACTGGAATGGACTGGAATGGACTGGAATGGACTGGAATGGACTGGAATGGACTGGAATGGACTGGAATGGACTGGAATGGACTGGAATGGACTGGAATGGACTGGAATGGACTGGAATGGACTGGAATGGACTGGAATGGACTGGAATGGACTGGAATGGACTGGAATGGACTGGAATGGACTGGAATGGACTGGAATGGACTGGAATGGACTGGAATGGACTGGAATGGACTGGAATGGACTGGAATGGACTGGAATGGACTGGAATGGACTGGAATGGACTGGAATGGACTGGAATGGACTGGAATGGACTGGAATGGACTGGAATGGACTGGAATGGACTGGAATGGACTGGAATGGACTGGAATGGACTGGAATGGACTGGAATGGACTGGAATGGACTGGAATGGACTGGAATGGACTGGAATGGACTGGAATGGACTGGAATGGACTGGAATGGTCTGGAATGGAGTGGAGCGGAGCAGAGGGGAGTGGGGTGGAAGGGAGTGGAGTGCATAGAGCGGGCATTAGGAAAAATAGTTCTACATAAACCTGGAATAGAAGTGTTAAATATTCTTGATAAATCTTAGATAATTCTAAATACAGGGTTTTTATGAAAAACGTGGCCAGAATTAAGCGCTTCGAACTAAAAAAATACATTGTTCGATTCCGACATCCACGCGAACGAAGTCGCGGGCACAGCTAGTATTAAAATGTTAGAAAAAATATTCAGTTTTAATTGTTCTAGATAAATATCTATCTGTCATAGCGAGTTTCCTCCGTGCCTCGGAAAGCACGTAAAACCGTTGTTCCCGGCTGTCATTTGTAGATCTTTGACAGTCGTAACTGTTAGTCCGAAGCTCTCAACCAGTCTTACCATGGGGTATCGTATTACCTAGTTACTGTCCGATAGTCAGTCGCTCCATATAAAATACTGATATTCAGCTGCATCTGGTTCAACTGGAAGCAGACCACAATATAGTTGGGAAAAGGCAGGCAGATGATTATGCGTTCATTTTCTATTATTACTACGTATAGAGACGACATCACGTATCACCACTGTGTTCCATCCAGGATGAGTGCACGCGCACAAGTTCATTCAGTTGTTTGACAGCTCTGTGGCGTGCTCTAGGCGCGCGCACTCATCCTGGATGGGACACAGTGGTGATGCGTGGTGTCGTCTCTATACGTAGTAGTAATAGCTCAATGGATGCGTTGATAAACGAATGTGATTATTATTTCAGTAATAATATTCAGGCGTGGTATCATATTTCTTCTGTGCGTCAAGTATGGCTGTCAGATGTTTGATACGTATCGTTTCGTGTGACGGCGGCATTTCTTTGACCTGAAAAAAAGTTTTTAATGTAAAAAGTTCTTATTGCTTTTAGTTATTAAGTCAATGCCCACTGTTTTTGAAAACTAGCATAATGTTCCGTTTTTTTAATAGAAAACATTGCCCTACTTTTGTACAATATACTGAGCCCTTTTTTTTTTTTTTTTACGTGGTACAATCATCAAATGAGACCTCCCACCCCGGGCAGGGCGGGAGGTACTGTCAGACTTGTACTGACTAAAATCCACGGTGTCCTTCAATAGCCCTTTATGTTCCGGGGTCACGGTGATGGAAATAAGTCCCGCGACCCTGGCAGGCTTTAGCCCTCTGTGAGGGGGCCCCGTCATTTGCTGACAGCTCTTTGAGGCGCGCGTGGAACACGACGCGCCGTCGACCCGGGCATGGTCCATGGTCGGACAGCGAGTTGCCCTTTACTCACCGCCCGCATGCCCACTCGCCGCCCGCATGCCCATATACTGAGCCCTTATCACGAATTTCAGTATTTTACTTTACAGCGATGGTGCGATGTGTGATGAGCAATGGTGGCCCAGTGGTATCGGTCCCGATTTACGAGTTGTAGGTCGTGGGTTCGAACCCCTCCAGGCGCATTACTTTGTGTAACTTATTTCATCACCACTGCTCTCAAAACGGTGAAGGAAAACATCGTGAGGAAACCGGCATGTCCTAGAACCAAAAATTCGAAGATATGTGACATCTACCAATACGCACCAGGCCCGCGTGGTGGATTATGGCCCACTCCCTCTCTCAGAGAGGAGGCCTGTGTCCCAGCTGTGGGAACATTATAGGCTGATGATGATGATGATGACTTAACAGCGTCTTTCCAGTACCTTTGCCACGAGTTTTCAGTATTTGAGACGTAAAGTAAACTGGAACTTTGAAAATTTCAAATTGTCAATTTTCAAGGAAAAAATTGGTTCCTTCTTCCCACACCAGAGGCGCTGTTCCATATTTTCATACAAGAAACGCTGTAAATACTGGAAAGACTCTGTAAAGTAAAATAGCGAAAACTCGTGATTTATAGTGTTTATTGTATGGAGCGGAACAACTAATTGTAGATCATACAAATATTTGTTCTGTTAGGGGATCGAATCCGCGCCATCCAGCATAGCTTTCAATTGCTCAACCACTGCGCCAACCATGCCATACAGTTGTATTTTTAACCGACTTTAAAAAAAGAAGGAGATTCTCAATTCTGTCGTTTTTTTTTTAATTATAATAATATAATATTCCACAACTATCACACAACGCCATCTAGTCCCAAGCTAAGCAGAGCCTGTGTTATGGGTACTAGACAACTGATAAACATACTAATATATTTCTAAATACATACATATTATAGATAAATTACACCCAGACATAGAACAAATGATCGTGCTCATCACACAAACATTTGTCCAGGGTGGTAATCGAACCCACGACCTCCGGCATAGCAGTCAGGGTCACTAACCACTAGACCAACAGGCCTGTTGCAGGACAGTCCAGTTTTTAATGTATGTACACCGATTACTCCGAGGTTTTTGATTCTAAAAATAATAGATCTATCACGTTTAAAATGCGCTCATATTTCTTACTCTTACCGCTGTAGTCTTTTTGATAACCTTCTTCTCTTCGTTCTTCTTTCCAGCAATAGTTCTAAATAGTCTGGCCATTAAGAAGTACAGGATCTCCACGAAGCTGATGAAACTTGCTCCGAGGAAGAGGCCGGCTGCTCCACCAAATGATACTGTAAAATAGTAATGAGTTTTTATGCGGCATGATTAAAAAGTTTTCATATTGTTTTTTTTTTTGACAATTATTTTTCTTTATTTTTCAGTTTAATTTACAAACTATAAATAAAAACCTACTAGTAATATCTACAGGAAAAATAATAATAAATAAATAAAGAGAAAACATTCATAGAGCGTCAAAGAATACGTCCACATCGCTGTCAACGGGAACAGTGCCCAGAACGCTGGCAGCATTGCCACGTTGTATGGCAATGCTAATTCGTTGGCCAAGGAATAGGCCAGCCCCTGGTCACCTAAAGAGTCGTCTAAACGCCAGGCGATATCTTTATAAACGTTGTGGGCACTCGGGCCCCAGAGTTTCAACCCCAAACGGTTCAAATACATAGCTACTAGCTAGGCCAATGTATTTGCGCCGCTTGGAGCTTATAGTTTTTTTTTCATATTGTTATATTGATCGTGTTGCGAGACCAATCAAAATCAAAACATTTATTTCAAATAAGCCAGTTAAAGCACTTTTAATATTATTAAACACTACAAAAATTATGGTGCTACAGTCCCAGTCACATGACATAAAAACTGTGAAAGTACCGTAGATGCCCGTTCCAAGAAGTAGATCTCTATGGAGAAGAACGGGCAAGAAACTCCATGGACACTCTTTTTAGATCTACAAGCTTCTCGAAGGTTCCAGAAGGTTCTCGAAATCAAGTAGTGTTGTTGATCAAGTCATTTGTTTTAAAAATTTAAATTTAGTTTGATTTTGGTGTCATTAAAGATAAAAGACCAGGTGGCCTGACGTCTTACAGCGTGAGTAGTTCAGCAGTGGGAACGAGATGGGGCTAGACATCTTGTATAGCTGTGTCGTATACATTTTTGTTCTATTTCGGCGCTTTTTTAAAGCCAGCAAAAAAAGCGCTCGTGGGAGTGTCGTCTATGAGTATCTTACTCATGGCATTTAGAAATTATTATTAAATTTTTTGGCACTAAAATATTGTAAAATATTGATAAATATGATATGATATTTATTATAGTCAGCTGTCCTAGTTGTCCCAAGTTGGGCGCCACTAGACCAAATGGCGCCCAACTGGGACAATGTATTCAATGCTTTGTATATTTTGTTTGATTTTACGTAAATTGAATATAAATTAGTTGGCAAATAGATAGTGTACACACAGCTACACATCAAGCTATACAAAACCAGTTTGTTTTGGTCTCGCTTTGTACGATTTTTACACACAATAAACGGTCAGCTAATACTGGTTTTGTATAGCTTGATGTGTAGCCATGTGTACACCTTATTTTTAATTATCCCAGGCTTGGGAATGGGGATTACTGCATGCCTTGAAAATATATCTTGTAGTCCCAGTTAATACATAAGTCTACTATACATTCCTTTATAATTTTATAGTAAACCTCTTTTTTATAATATAAGTAATATATTAGTGAAATGCGGGCACTCTTTATAAGTACAATTCTGATTAATTATTCGGGGATTACAGGCCTGTACCCTTAGCACGAGTTTGCACTCTTTTACTTTACAGCGTCTTTCCAGTATTTACAGCGTTTCTTGTATGAAAAATAGGAACAGCGCGTCTGTTGTGCGAAGAAGGAACTAATTTTTCACTTGAAAATCGTCAATTTGAAATTGTCAAAGATCCAGGGGCCTTAGTCAAACAGCATTCGACAGTAAACGACAATCGTTATCGTTCATCAGTCACCAATACATTTTCAACTTTATACCCCAGCGCGTTAAGTTGAAAATCTATTGAAGTTCACAGATCGTTTTCGTTTGTTTCGTTCGTTATCGATTAGCAGTTTTTAATAGATTTTCAACTTTACGCGCTGGGATATAAAGTTGAAAATGAATTGGTAACTGATGAACGATAACGATTGTCGTTTACTGTCGAATGCTGTTTGACTAAGGCCCCTGTTTACTTTACGTCTCAAATATTGAACACTCGTACTAAGGGTACTTATGTTGTTAAGTTAATCCATATAAAATGTGTATAGATGTAAACGTACCAACAAGATCCTGAAAGTGGAATACAATTTCCCTGGTGTACCTGGTCCTCGGCGCTTGCACTGTGAACTTGACTGAGCCATGCTGGTTGAATGGGTGCTTATCCCTGCATCGACAAAATATTTTATTTAAAAATACATATAGTATTTAGTTTTTTGATAAATAAAAACGTAATTATTAAAAATAGAATGTGCACATCGCAATAATAATTATAAATATATAAATATTCCACATCTATCACACAACGCCATCTAGTCCCAAGCTAAGCAGAGCTTGTGTTATGGGTACTAGACAACTGATAAACATACTTATATATTTCTAAATACATACATATTATAGATATGTTACACCCAGGCACGGAACAAATGATCATGCTCATCACACAAACATTTGTCCTGGGTGGGATTCGAACCCACGACCCCCGGCATAGCAGTCAGGGTCACTAACCACTAGACCAACAGGCCAGTCAAATTGCTGTTGTCAAATTGCTTTATTTGATAAATTAAAACTTATCCTGGGAGGAGCAGGAGTGTTTGAAGAGGTGCTACGGCATCTTCACCATTTGGCTTCTGTAGCTATCTACTTGCCGGACACAATGACAAAACGGGAGACGCTGAATGTCCAGCTCGGAAAATAGCAGAAACCAGATTTATAAACTCTATCGATTATGAAGGAACTTAATGCATCATACCGAAAAAATAAGCATTCGTTTTCGTTTCTTGCTGACTCAACTTGTGTGCACATTGCACAATAATGTTATTATGAGGTGTTTGTAATTTTAAGTTAATCGAGTGACTGCTTACATTGCGTAATTTATATGTAATTAGCATAGTTTGTATCTACTTTAATATTATTTAGGTTTTATTTTTTGTTCCAATGTAATAATAATGCAATTATATGTTAAATATTGTTATGTGATCCAATTTGTAATTGTAATCATATTATTAGAACACACGCCTGTGATACAGGTTTAATGTACCTAGTACAGGCATCGAATTTTTTAGGACTTCATTATTTTCATTGATTTATTTGTATTTTTACTACTGTTTATTTTAATAAAATATTTGATTTGCTTTGATATTTGAATGTTTCGGTAGGTAGCTATATCAGATTGGGCGGGAGAGAAGACGGTAGCTATATCAGATTGGGCGGGAGTGTCATCACTCTGTGGATCACTTGCACTGTTTTTTTTGTAGTTAAATAATCAAATGAGTCCTCCAACCCCGGGTAGAGCGGGAGGGACTGTCAGACTTGTGCTGACTAAAATCCACGGTGTCCTTCAATAGCCCTTAAATTATTAAGGCCGTGCGTGGAACACGATGCGCCGTCGACCCAGGCATGGTCCACGGGCAGGCAGCGAGTCACCCATTACTCACCGTCCGCGTAGCTATCACGACCTTAAAGTAAGAGTATGGAGTGGCTTACCAGATCTGATCAGCAGTAGAAATCTCCTCATAATTACTGTCAATGCACTGCGGTGCGCAGGAACACTTCTGTCCATTATTATTGGATAGTTTTTGTGTGTAGTTGGCTAGGCAGGACATGCCTGCAGGAGTACATTGTGGACCCTCTGGAAAAATAATGCATGATCTTATTAACATTATAAATGGATACATTTTTTTTTTTAATCCGGAACACGGATATTCGGCAAAGAACCAGAGTCACCGACATAGCTCGTCAAATTTGCAAGTTGAAGTGGCAATGGGCGGGCCACATCGCTCGTAGAACTGACAACCGATGGGGAAGAAAGGTTCTCGAGTGGCGACCACGGACCGGAAGACGCAGCGGAGGTAGGCGACCACTAGGTGGACCGACGACATCGTGAGAGTCGCGGGCAACCGATGGATGCATTTGGCGAATTGTCGTTCGTCGTGGCGGTCTAAGGGGGAGGCCTATGTTCAGCAGTGGACGTCTTCCGCCTCCTGGCTCTAAGCTACCTCCCTACCAATTTTCAGCTAAATCTGTTCTGCCGTTCTTGAGTTATAAGTGGTGTAACTAACACGACTTTCTTTTATATATATAGATATATAGATTACCTTCATAGAAGTAGTAGAATGGCACGCAACCACAGAATTCCTTCGCTAGTTTACTTCTACACGTCAAACGACAAGTGTTTGTGCTGTGGACCTAAAACCAAACAATAGTAATATATTTTCAACACATTTGCTCAAAAAATGCAATTACAAAGCCTGTATACAGTGTTCGAAAGTTAAAAATTACGCACCATACAACGGAACGTGCGGTAAAATAGGTACTCTCACCTAAGTACCTATTTTACCGCATACCCCGTTGTAAAGAACGTTCTTTACGGTTTTTTTTTTATTTCAAAAAAAAGATTGAAGTATTCCACCAAAGTGTTTCACATTATGAGAATAAACAATCTGACGGATCAAAGTTGTTGTGGTTGGTCGTTTTCACGGAGAAGACCGGGCAAGAAACTCCATGGTTACTCTTTAAAAATGAGTGTGTGTGATGGGAAAATACAAACTTAAGAAAAACTTAACAACATGGCCGCTTGCAAATGGCGTCAACAGACTATACTTTATACCATGACTACGAGAAAAAGAAAGATTTGAGCGATAAAAGATATTCAACGAAACAAAATAAAGTTTTTTTTTAATAAGTCTGCTCCACACACACGTGGGTGCGAAGTAGTCCAATCGCTCGGTCACTGCGCCACCAAGCTGACATTAAAATCGGAGCAATGATTTGAATTAAGAGTAATTTTCATATTAGCAAGGGGGTTGTCCAGCATCGCGGTCGATGTCGAATGTACTAAAGTGTTCTAAATTCAAACACCAAAACAGTGCGTAAAAGACTACCTTTTACTCACTGTTTTCCGTGAGTAATAGTACATTATGATACAAGTGCGGTAAGTTGATCATTACAGCCGAGGCGATATTGCTCGCTATAAGAAAGCAGAGGCTGTAATTATCAAACCGCACGTATATCATACGACGTTTTATAACACATTTGTGAGGAAATAAATAAAACTCGGACTTTATTAATTAAACGAATAAATTCATTAATAAGTACTTGACATCTATATTAATAATTTCGTGCGTGTCTACGGTAGACTCGACCGAAAGCTAACCTGAATAATAAAACATAAAAAAATAGAGATTTCGAGTCGACAACATATATCCGCAAAATTCGGGTTGAGGCGTATTTTGTAAAATTGTAATGGTTTTCTTACAAGACAGATCGCAGCCGCCATTTTTGACATCGGTTACCAAGTTGAGAAGTTCGCGCATCAACGTCTTTTGTTTATGGCAAAGGCACAAAAACAGCCAGTATTACTAATAAAGTAAATTATTACTTTTGTATTTTTGTTACGGATAAATAGTTGTAATTAACTGTCAAAATTAATTAAATTAAAGAATTAAATGTTTTTTTATTAGATTTTATCTCACAAAGTTAATTATATTCATAAAATGTTGACCACTTTTCTGACATAAAAACTCTTTGCTAAGATTTAAAAAAGTACCGTTCGTTTTAGACGGAACATCTTGATGCGTTTTACATTACCGCACTAGTGCGTAATGAGGCACATTACAATACTGATAGTGGTGTAATAAAAGACCTTTTACGAGCAAATGTGTTATAAACTTATAAAAGTAGCTTTTTCGAGGGGGAATGGTATAAATTGAATTTTCTATACTCCTCTCGAAGTTCTAACCTTCCTCCCAGTAGAAGCCGGCTCATCAGTATACGAGCAGCCCCTCCTCGACGGCTGCAACTCTTTAACTCCCCTCCCGCAGCGAGACTCCATGACACTCAGCTCTGTGTTCCTCACGAGGGTCAGGCGGACCTCTGACGGGGAGTGAGAGAGGTCCATCACGTCGTATGGGGAATGGACGTAAAACTGGAAGAGATGTGTTTGACGTATAATGACAAGCCTGTTGGTCTAGTGGTTAGTGACCCTGACTGCTATGCCCGGAGGTCGTGGGTTCAATTCCCACCTAGGACAATAGTTTGTGTAATGAACATGATCTTTTGTTCTGTCTCTGTTTGTAATTTATCTTTAATATTTATATAGGTATTTAGAAATATATAAGTATGTTTATCAGTTGTCTAGTACCCATAACACAAGCTCTGCTTAGCTTGGGACTAGATGGAATTGTGTGATAGTTGTAGAATATTATATTATTATTTAATGGGTTTGCTCATGACCTTAGTCTATGTCAGGAGTGACTAAGACAAGGTCGACGATGGAGCGAGCTTACCCAGAAAAAGCCTGTTCACTCTAACTTTGAAGAAATTAGGGTTGTATGCGTTTGGAAACACAGACGCAGGCAGAGAGTTCCACTCCTTCGCTGTCCACGCGGACGGCAGCGTGGTCGAGCGGTGCTGTCATTGCCACCGCCCCTCCGCGCTGCCATCCGCGCGGTGAGGCGGTGCATCACACATGGGGCGCCGCATAACTGCGCGGTTCATCATGGGTGCAGGACGCGTTGCAATTTAAAAATGGATTTCGATGTCGAAACCATTTTTTTTTTCGCCATCCGCGCTGGGCACCGCTACGAAATCCGCTTTACCGCCACCGCCCCCCGCGGCGGTGCGCGGTGACATGTGATAAATCAAAATCAAATTGTTTATTTCAATTAAATTAATTGCAGGCACTTTTGAATTGTCAAAAGACATAAAATAAGTACAAAAATAGTTATGGTACAGTCCCAGTCACACGACATAAAAACTGTGAAAGTACCGTAAGTGCTCATTCCAAACCGTAGATCTATGGAGAAGAATGTGCAAGAAACTCCATGGACACTCTTTTCAATCGCCAAAATTTTTACAGAACTTTTGTTACATCATTCATCATCAGATGGTAAATTATGTGAGAACGATGTGGCAAGTTATTAGTGTCCATATAGTAAAATAAAAGACAATAAAAAAAAATAGACCATGTCAGCTAAGCTAATAAATAATTGCATTAATCAGCGAGGTGTAAGCGCTGTGAACGCGCGTCACATGGACTTCATGGGCATCTTAGACTAGTATAATCAAAAAACGGTCAATTGGACTATTTTTTTTATTTGGATAGAGATCTATTACTTACGTATGCTGTATCTGGCACGTCCATGATGATATAGCAACTCAACGAGGAATATTTACATGTTTCAGGCCAACGGCGAGTATCATTTGGGTTGACAGCACTGAAAAAAAAGCATTGTTTTAATTTACATAATAATCTGGCCTGTTTCTCCCAAACAGATAAGTAGAGGAGAAGGCATCTTAGAATCAATTTATATTTTTTATTTTGTATGCTGTGCTTTATTGTTCTTATATTATATGCTACATGTATGTAGCCAAAGGTTTGGTATGCAGACACATTGAAACTTATAACATAACTAGCGGCCCGTCCCGGCTTCGCACGGGTGGAGGACCCGGTCTAAAATTTGAGATTTAAACTATCCTATCTCTCAAGTTGGATCGAACTGCACATGGTGTGCGAATTTTATTATAATCGGTTAAGTGGTTTAGGAGTCCATTGAGGACAAACATTGTGACACGAGATTTATATATATAAAGATTATAACATAACTTTAGAAAACCGTTTATACACTCATCAAAAAAACAAAGTAATGACTAGCATTTCCTGGTATATTTTTTATTTATGGATAAACAACTGTTTCTTTTAATCTTATTCTATATTTTTTGTCAAATCAAGTATCTAAGAAGAAGAACCTACAGTAACAAAAAAGATATCGATTTTTAAGCGTTCAGAAACTTTTTTTAACCGACTTCAAAAAAAGGAGGAGGTTCTCAATTCGGTCGGTATGTTTTTTTTTTTTATTTTTTTTTTTTTTTTATGTATGTACATCGATTACTCCGAGGTTTCTAGTCCGATTAGTGTGATTCTTTTTTTGTTCGATGCAGGATACTTGCAGTGTGGTCCCATAAAAATTTCATCAAATTTGGTTCGGTACTTTTTATTTTGTGAGCATTTTCATTAATTTCGCCTACTTGGATGACATGATGATCTTTACTTTTTGCGTGTTTGTTACGCGATTAACTCGCCAATTGTGGACCGATTTTCAAAATTGTTTTTTTTGTTGTACTAGGGATCGTTCACCTTAGGGAATACTGCAAGTTTCATCGAACTCTGTTCAGCATTTTTTGAGATAGGGAATTTTATTGGAACTTTCTTTTATGTACACAACATGGCCGATGTTAATACCGGTGCTGCGGATTACAAAATTCTAGTGCACATGTAAGAAAATGATGTATTTGCCAAGAATTTGGGTTGAATATTAAAACTAAAAAGAGTAAAATAAAAAACTTTTTTAAAAAAAAATTTAACCTCCTTCAAAAAAAACCACAAAAAAGGGTAAAATAACCTACAAAATAACTTTTCTTTCGGAAGTCGGTGGCAAAAAGACATCGAAATAATAAAACAAAGCCACCGACTTCCGAAAGAAAAGTTATTTTGTAGGTTATTTTACCCTTTTTTGTGGTTTTTTTTGAAGGAGGTTAAATTTTTTTAAAAAAAAGTTTTTGTTGTTTGTAAATTACTCTATGGTTGACTATAGTTTGAGCCAGATAAGTGTGGAATAAAATTCGTTCACCCCCGTGTACCAATGTATTCCAATAATTTAAAACCATTCGAAAAATTGTAAAGAAAGTGTCGTAACGCGATAAAAATAAACGAATCGTGGTAAGAGGCGACCGTGACCTTACATTTTATTTTGAAATTCGAACGATGGTGTAATGGAATTCTAACGATGCGTTATTAGGATCAATGACCTTTATTCCATGTTTATATGGCGTGGACTGTATACCTATTACTTTTCTATTGTTTTCACTTGGAATTTCTCTCCTATAAACTGACATACACAAACACCTCAGAGCCGGAACAACTACTTGTAGATCATACAAATATTTGTTCCGTAAAGATCGAACCCGCGACACGCTGCACAGCAGTCGAGCTTAGCCACTGCGTCAACCTGGATGAAAAAAGTGGAAGATCGTGTATTGTAGTGCTCTTTGGGGGAGACCTCTATGTCCAGCAGTGGACTACAATAGGCTGTAATAATGAAATGAAGACCTCAAACTTACTAAATAGCCACATCTGCTAACGCGAGAGAATTTGTGACGTAGCAAGCACCAGCCTCTGTCATCACTGGTATCCACTTGTAGGTGGCTTCCTCCGAAGATCTGGTCTTCAGACCTAAATCTGGCATTAGCTGTTGAAGAAGATAATTAGGAATTACCCCCTTCGTACACAAGGCCACGCAAGTCTCCGATACCTTACGACTTTGTCCTCCATTGACGCGTGCCTGTGTACAGTTCTCCCAAATGAATAATGAGCATAGAAATCTTCGTCCCTGATCAGCAACGGTCGTATTCCCCGAGCGTCGAAAGACGATATGTATATAGAGTGGTTAAGTGCATTTTCTTCATGCATAATTTAGTAGAATTAAGTGTTTTGTGCCAAAAGAGATAAATATTTATTTATCAGCAACGAAATTGATTCGATAATTCGATGTAAGTAATTAGCGAAGAATACGATACGATTGAGAATATGCTACAATCTAACAAAACCAAGAAGGGAGTGTAATAGCAGCTCTATATAATTCCACACAGAGAGAACACGTGCAGTCACCACCAATATTTATAGACGACTGATGGACCTTTGACTGACCGGCGACAGCCGCCGACCGCCCTTGTTTTCAATTGTTTCACATGATTTGACATATGATATTGACTCCTGTTTCTTTCGAACAAAGTACAAAATGCAAGTGCATTGTTTAGGGCTCTCTTCGATTTAATGATTCGGGTGTTTCCGGGAATACGACAATTAGCGAAGATTTGCATGCGCATTATTAATTTGGGAGTACTGTACGAACCTCTATGGATTTGTATTGCGATAGTCGCCTGGATACCGAAATCGTAAGGTGTCGGAGACTTGCGTCGCCTTGAGTACGAAAGGGCTTAGAGTGATTTGGTGCGTCCACAAAGAGCGCGCAGCCTCGCGAGGAATTTGCCGCGCGAAGCAGTTGTGTTGGTGTGGACGTGTCTCGGCCGAGGCAAGCGCACACGCTGCCGTGGGCGAGCGACTGAGTATCCGAGCCTTGCAGTGTCGGCTTTTGTTTTGCTCGCGTATATTGTTTCGTGCCTCGGTCGAGAAACAATGTAAATAAATAAATACTTCTAAATAAATACATATTACAGATAAACTACCCAGACACAGAACAGACAAACAATCGTGCTCATCACACAAACATTTGTCCTGGATGGGAATCGAACCCATGACCTCCGGCATAGCAGTCTTGGTCACTAACCACTAGACCAACAGGCCTGCAAAGGCGCGTCCACATATTTTGATGCACTAGCTATTGAAGGACACTGTGTATTTTAGTCAGTACAAGTCTGACAGTCCCTCCTTACCGGCTGGGTGGGTAGACTTATTTGATGATTTTAACCATGCTTAAAAAAAAGTAGTAAGCGTTTATTTGACTGGCCTGTTGGTCTAGTGGTTAGTGACCCTGACTGCTATGCCGGGGGTCGTGGGTTCGATTCCCACCCAGGACAAATGTTTGTGTGATGAGCATGATCATTTGTTCTGTGTCTGGGTGTAATTTATCTATAATATGTATGTATTTAAAAATATATAAGTATGTTTATCAGTTGTCTAGTACCCATAACACAAGCTCTGCTTAGCTTGGGACTAGATGGCGTTGTGTGATAGTTGTGGAATATTTATTATTTTATTATTTTTTTTTAATTCTACTCACGTCCACAGCAATTCCAAACATATCCACTTTAGTCTCCAACTTGTTGAACTCCTGGAACCTCTGAAGGTGGAACAGGTCGGAGTTGGTGATGGCTTCCACCAGACGAGAGTAGTACTCATACTGATCTTCTGAAGGATCAGTGTTGAAGTACTTCTTGATGACTGCTGGAAGCTTTGCTTTGTTGAGACGATTCTGGGTGAGGGATAAAACTATTTTATTAAATGACTCCGCACGGGTGTCATCTCTACTATATTATCATCATCATCATCAGCCGGAAGACGTCCACTGCTGAACAAAGGCCTCCCCCTTAGACCGCCACGCCAAACGACAATTCGCCACTTGCATCCATCGGTTGCCCGCGACTCTCACGATGTCGGTGACCTAGTGGTCGCCTACCTACGCTGCGTCTTCCGGTCCGTGGTCGCCATTCAAGAAGTTTTCTTCCCCATCGGTTGTCAGTTCTACTATATTATGCATGTTATATACATAAAAACCTTCCTCTTGAATCACTCTATCTATTAAAAAAACCCGCATCAAAATCCGTTGCGTAGTTTTAAAGATGTAAGCATACATAGGGACAGATAGAGAGCGATTTTGTTTTAGAATACGAGTACATATGTAATGATAATGATGTGCCCAGTATTTTCTCAAGTAAATAATTCAGCTGAATATCAGTATTATACATAGAGCGACTGTCTATCTGTACCGTCAGCACGAGTTTGACTTTGAGACGTAAAGTAAACTGGAACTTTGACTACTTCAAATTGACAATTTTCAAGGAAAAAAATTGGTTCCTTCTTCGCACACCAGAGGCGCTGTTCCATATTTTCATACAAGAAACGCTGTAAATACTGGAAAAACCCTGTAAAGTAAAATAGTGAAAACTCGTGCTAAGGGTACTGACCTTCACAGCCTAATAACTGGAAACTGAACCTATAGAAGATATCCATTATCTATTGTTATATATTAAAACCTTTTCCAGAATGTAACGAACATTTTTAGAAAACCTCATTAAAATCGGTTCAGCCAAACGCGAGACAGTCGCGGACAAACATACATAATTATGTTACCGGCCAAACCCGATTTCTAGAGCTAGCTCTTCCTTCACAGGACCAAGTCGACGGAGCCCCGCTTGACAGGGCTCCTACTTCTGGATGGTTTATTTTATTAGGTTTAGATTATTCTCTTCTAACCTCAAGGGCGATTTGCCTATGCACTTAAAACGAAAGCTAATGGACATGTGTATTCTCCCCATCCTGACATATGGTGCTCAGACTTGGTCTTTGACTGTCATTCAGATGTCCAGACTCAGGGTTTGCCAACGAGCGATGGAGCGCAGTATACTAAATGTAAAACTAACTGACCGAATTAGAAACACCATACTGCGCTCCAGAACTCAAATAGCTGACGTAGCTCACAAGGCTGCAAGACTAAAGTGGGACTGGGCAGGTCATGTCTGCCGGATGCCGTTACAACTGTGGGCTCGTATAGCACAGGAATGGAGCCCTGAGACAGCTAGGCGGGGTCGCGGCAGGCCTAGGAGACGATGGCGGGATGCTTTGGATGCCTTCCATGCGAATTGGCGAGAAGAGGCACAACATCGGCAGAAGTGGAAGGAATGGGGAGAGGCCTTTGCTCAGGAGTGGGACAGTTAAGGCTATTAAAAAAAAAAAACCTCAATTGTCCGAGTCGAGGTGCCAGCAAGTTCCGAGTTCGCAATAACTAGTTTAACCTAGTCAACGACGATAATTAAATTACTAGACTCCGCATGCACGATCTAAGGAAGAAAAACTATTCTGTCAACTCAAATCAAATCAAATCAAATCAAAAGCATTTATTTCAAATAGAACAATAGGGCACTTTTGAAATGACAAAACCATAAAAAATATAATTAACCCCCGACGGAAAAAGAGGGGTGTTATAAGTTTGACCCGTCTGTCTGTCTGTCTGTGGCATCATAGAGCCCGAACGGATGAAGCGATTTCAATTTAGTTTTTTTTGTATGAAAGGTGACTTACCTGCGAGTGTTCTTAGACATGTTTGATGAAAATCGGTTGAGCCGTTTAGAAGTTATGGGCGTGAAAGTGGGGAAAGGTAACCGAGGGTCTGCAAATATACTCGAGTTGGGTATCAAATGAAAGCGTACTGAAAGGGAATATTGATGACTTAATCGGGAGTACTCTTAGCAACAAAAAAATTATATAAGTATGTACCTATAAAAAGTATAAAATAAATAAAAAATTTAAAAAACCCCCGACACAAAAACCAAGTTCCCTTTATAAAGTAAAAATAATAAAAATACGTCGCTTTGGGGGACTGCAAATAAACAGGAGATGATGAATAATTTGGAGCAGTCCCCCAACGCGACGTATTTTTATTATTTTTACTTTATAAAGGGAACTTGGTTTTTGTGTCGGGGGTTTTTTAAATTTTTAATTTATTTTTTATGTTACATAAACCGAAGTTTATTAGACCTCAGGTCGGAGAACGACGCCGGGGTCGCGGGACTGTCTCATAAGGTAATCCTGAAACGTAAAGAGCTATTGGAGTATCACCGTTAATTTTAGTCAGTACAAGTCTGACAGTCCTTCCTGTCCCGACCTGAGTGGGAGGAATCATTTGATAATATTAACACGATGGAAAAAATATGCGTTAGGCAACGACGACACAATTGGCGCAGTGGTTGAGAAATCGACTGCTCCAAAGCGTGTCGCGGGTTGGTATCGCGTATGGAACAAATATTTGTATGATCTGCAAGTAGTTGTTCCGGGTCTGGGTGTTTGTGTATGTGAGTTTATATGTTTGTAAACGCACGCACTGGTGAGGCGTGTAAATAGCCTGCACCTTTATGAAGGTTGTGACAGAATTTGAATTAAGAATCTACGTAAAAATTGTAATGGCGGACCTCAAAGTAAAACTAATTTCCCTATTGATGAGTCCTCGAGAAACCAATACCAAAATATTATTAGCAGCAAAATATGCCCACGTACCTTGACAATCCAGAGATCCCACTCAGACCCAGGGAGATGGGAAGATACCTCGTTCATGCGTGCGTGATGGCTTGTAGGTAAAAGCTGCCAAGCTGAGCAAATCTTCTTAAATCCACCGGTGGAATGGTTAAAACTCCAAAAATCAACACTGCACTATAAGTTCTCAATGAAGCACAGATGCAGGTCCATTTATTTTAAGTTTATCATCAAGGTCTCATCAAAAAAGGATTTTTTTAAAGCGGAGCACAGAACACACACAGTGTCTTTCGAATGGCGGCGGGAGGCAAAAGCAGCTCGCTAATGCCATCTATCGGTCATGTTGCGAGTAAACTCAAGAAAGTTTCGATACAAAATGGGCGCTGTGGAAACAAAATATTGGCGCGAGGATTCATCAATACACAAGTTAATATATTAAAATTGAACTACTAACATATTGTATTAAATGGAAAAATCCTTAAATATTTTTTATTTTTTTTATTTTTAATAGTAGATTGTTATACAAGGGTGGAAAGAAATCAATTCCCATACGAGGTATTTAGACGCACGAGCGAAGCGAGGGCGGCTATAGTCCGAGTGGGAATTGATGACTTTCACCCGTGTTAAACACTCTACTTTTCATTTCAAATATAAGGAAAGTAAAAAATAGTAGTTTTTCTAAAATATTTATTGATAGTAGTAGTACATGAGTACCTATTTAATAGTCTTTTTTAATTTAAATTTCAAATATGGAACTCACCGCCCGCGTCACCGCCGCGGGCCATCCCACTTTAAAAGGTATTTTTTTTAATTCACATTGGCCGTATACAAGACCGCAGAATCGATATTTTTCTTAATTATGTAAAAAAATAACAGCCGACTAAATAACCAATTTTAGTTCCATTCATTCCCGCCCTAGGGAGGGAAGCAATTACTATGAGTCTTTCCCGCCCAAGGGAGGGAAGCATCGTTTTCGACCCGCTGCTCTTATCAAACAAACACTACTTTCCGAGTATGAGAAATGAAAAAGTCATTGACGCTTCACCACCCACGATACAGGAGAAATTCCTAGTGTCCTACGACTGATGATGATGAAGATGATTAAAACCTATTCGTTTATTTCCAGATGATCTGCATATTTAGTACAGCGTTTGGTATCTGGATCATTTCGTCTCCTGCCTCCCTTTGGACTGTTATCGATGCTACTGGAAGCCCAACCATCAAGGTAACAGATTATAGAAACACTTGCGTAATCGGCCTACAATTGTCCCATAGCTGGGAAGCTATGTTTTCTTTCACCGTTTTTGAGAGCAGTGGTGATGAAATAAATTACACAATATCATGCGCCTAGTTGGTTCCGTAAAGCGGAGTCGATACCACTGGGTCCAAAATGCTCCCATTTTGAAAGATAAGTTACCAAAAATAAACATCAAATTCTTTCAAGCCAGCCGCACTAAACAAATCTATTTGTTCATATAAATAGCTCGTCAAATAACAAATGATATCGTGATAGGACAGCCGCATGGCGTATCTGCATGAATTATAAATTAGTTGGCAGAACGCAAACTAAAACTAGGGACCATATACCTAGCTATTCAATAAAAAAATGATTATATCAGCGCATTATTCTTTAACCGACTTCTTAAAAAGGAGGGTATTTTTATTCAAAAAAAATCCGATAAATATATTATTAAAAAATATTAGACCCGTATTTTTTCTTTTGTCATCAAAATTGACGAAGATACAACGCTTCTAAAAATCACAAAACGTCACTCGGTCGGTACAATTTTACAAGCGTAATGCCGACTCCAGAATTTGGAAGCGTGTTATCAATATTCAAATATAAAAAATACGTGTCGGCACACCGAATAATGGGCGACTCGCCGTCTCTGTAGAGGAGCCCCGTCACAATGCTGACACTCTGGCGCGCGTGGAACACAACGCGCAGTCGACCCCGGCGATACGGCATGTTCCATGGTCGGACAGCGAGTCGCCCATTAATCGCCGCCCGCATGGCCGCGCCTACGGTGGCCGGAGATCGTTTGGCGACGTCCGTCACCGTGAGTGTCTACCACTGCGGCTGGGGCGGAGGGAGGACGCTGTCCTCTCCCTCACGCGGCCCGCCTCCTACTTCGCAAGCATGACTGCTTCGCAGAAGGAGGCGACCGCCTCCCACTCCGTCTCGGGTTTGAGGACACCAACGACGATATAATACTAGACTCCGCATGCACGATCTAAAGAACAAAAACTATTCTGTCAATCGCTGAGGTATTACGTAAGCGAGGGGGACGGGGTACTGCGTTGTGATTGGCTAACTCGAGGCCTGTTCTGTCTCAAGATATGTTTACGGCTCACAGGAGTGGTCGAAATAAGACGGATATAAGACTTTTTTTCCTAATGTGTTGGCAGAGATCGGTCGCCTTTTATTAGAAGTCTAGTAATATATCGTCGTTGGAGGACACATATGATTTTAACCGCGATAAAAACCTTTAGGTACAGGTGTTAATACGCTATCAATTGTTCCAATTTCTGTCCCCTCTAATACTTTAACTATCGTGAAAATACACCAAATAATTGACATACAATACTCCTGATAGTTGACACGACATGATCCGTATCAGTTTTATCCGGGTCATCAGGTAATTACTGACAATAACCGGGTGGACGCCGGGGGAGAATGACGGGGCGAAGTTTTGTGGGGCACGGGACAATGCAATTTTGATTCGTAGTAAGTTGGTTCAATCTGTAAACTTGTAACTTTATTTTTGGGGTTGGAAGATCATTAAATGAATGTTGATGGCTGGAGAGGAAGAGGAAGGTCAAAGAAAAGATGGATGGATTGTGTAAGGCAGGGTTTTTCAACCTTTTTCATGGCACCGACCCTTTTACTTTGTGACAAAGAAATATTCAATTCAACACAGTTCCTCATTTTCATAATTAGAGCTCAGATACTTAAATGAAAATAAACAGATTATTATAATTAAGTAACCTTTAGTTGCGCCTTTAGTATACATTTATCCTAAAGGCGAACATCGGACCACATGACGAGAAAAGTGCTCGATATTGATACCCAGCCCAGAAGACGCGGTAGACCCCGTCTTACATGGATGTCAGTTATTGAAAAAGATCTGACACAATTAACATCCCAGACGACCCAGGACAGACCGTCCTGGCGAAGATTGACCAGAAGGGCTGACCCCAAATAAATGGGATTAAGGCCAGGCAGAAGAAGACTGCTGTCAAATATTTCTTTTGCATAAGCTAAAATAGCATACTTTAGTTGTTTGTATGTAAAGTTAATGGTCTATTTTTATCGAAGGCTCCAATGAAATTCAATAGAAGTGCATGTCACCGCGTGGCACCGTGTCGACCCGGTCACAAAGTAAGTACTGTGCTGTTGAAATGTGGAGCAATTATGTAACGACTGTTATGTTGAAAAGTGTGCAATTATGGAGTTTTCACTTTATGTTGTTTGAGTTCATTTATTTATTTAAAGGTACAACAACAGGGGGTACTAAGACAGGAAACCTCCACGTGAGCGGGAGGGAACTCCAGTCAACGGGGACTAGAGTTCCCTCTCGGACACGTCCGGGGGGAAGACCAGTTTTTCGGGCCGGTGCACCCTGGGATGCGGGGAAAAACTCTTCCTTAGGCACTGTGTGCACAAGGAGTCTCTTTGCCCGTATGCGAATAGCCTGTCGTGTGGACGCTCCAACGCGTGTCCCTCTGATCAGCAGAGGGCACAGCGGCAGAGCTTTTTTTTTTTCCTTTGTAAAATCATAAAATGAGTCCTCCCACCAAGGGCAGGGCGGGAGGGACTGTCAGACTTGTACTGACTAAAAATCCAGGGTGTCCTTCAATAGCTCTTTACGTTTTGGGGTCTTGGATACCTGACAAGACAGTCTCGCGACCCCGGCAGGCTGTGGCCTTTTAAGAGTGGAGCGTCAGATTGCTGGTCTAAGGGGGAGGCCTATGTTCAGCAGTCGACGTCTTCCAGCTGATGATGATGATGATGATTAATATATATCATCGGCAAGGCTAACTTCCCGGGTCGGGAATGTCTTATCAGTTAACTTTGACCCTGGAACATAAAGGGCTGTCGGGGAAAAGCTCCACCACCTCCACGCAAGACGGGAGGATTGCTTTTTCACGACCCTCACAGGCTCGTACGTACATGTCATGCCTAAACTCGCTAATTATAATAAAAATTGTTTGTAATGCGTGAAGAATATCTAATAAAATACCGAGCGAGCTAAAAATACTAAATACTAGATTATTTTAAAGTTAAGTATTACGATTGGCTATCTACTAATTGATTTTAGTGTAAAAAGAAAAGATAATGAGAAGTTTTCTTTTTCGAGTATTTAAAAAAAAAGTAGTTTCCAAGAACTCTGTAGATGGCGTTGAACTGACTACGTTACTAGATTTATGCCTTCATTTTTGCACAAATCCACGAGGAACAGACTTCTCTTCTTTTCCTCTTGGGACATTTTCTTTATGGCGTGGAAAACTCATAAATTAAAAAGACTGGTCAATGAATATTTTTTTCTTTTTCATTGTTGTTATTTATTTCCAAATGCCAATGGTGTGATGTGATGTGACTGACAATGACATGACATGCCGTTTTAAGATCCCAAAATTACAATCAAGTGAAAAAAATCAAAAAATGACGACGTTCCGTTCATTGCAGTAACATACCAAGTTCAGCGCCATCTATCCATCGACTAGGGGAACAGTCAAAAGAAAATCCCTCATTGGCAAAATTGTATGCACAGAAAATTTACACTGTACTACTATAGGCCCGTACCGGCTTCGCACGGGTGGCCTATTATTTCTTTTACAAAAAATGTGATAAATGAAGAACCGCTCGACCGATTTTGTGCAAACTTCACATTATATACCATCTCCTAAATAGTCTAAAAACAACCTAAACATTTGGTTTGGATCAATGATATTATAAATGAATAGATACGTTACCTACACGACATTCTATCTTCAAAAACGGCACACTAACGCACACATGAATAACTGAATATTGCAAAAGCACACTACATCACGATTAGTCGCTAAAGTAGGATGGCATCGCAAGTGATAAAGAGACAAATATAGTCAAGGTTTGTCAATTGACCACATTTGAGCGCGTCACGAATCTACACCTTTTTGCATAAAATATCATTGGTTTGGATAGGTGAGCCCGTTCTTGAGTTATAAAATAACAACAAAGACTGGCATCGATTTTGATTTAATTGTAGATTTAATTTCTTACCATCACCATCTATACCATCATCAGCCTATTATGTTCCCACTGCTGGGACACAGGCCTCCTCTCTGAGAGAGGGAGTGGGCCATAATCCACCACGCGGGCCCAGTGCGGATTGGTAGATGTCACATATCTTCGAATTTTTGGTTCTAGGACATGCCGGTTTCCTCACGATGTTATCCTTCACCGTTTTGAGAGCAGTGATGATGAAATAAATTACACAAAGTAATGCGCCTGGTGGGGTTCGAACCCACGACCTACAACTCGTAAGTCGGGACTGATACCACTGGGCCGCCACTGCTCACATCTATACCATATATTTATGCAAATTGATAATTATTCTATTCTATTCTATTGCCTTTTATGTTCAACGATCACATTGACCTTTCTTTTCTTGGTCACGTGAACTCAGAACGTTACAAACTAAAGAAGATTACGGAGTCTGTAACGTTTGACCAACACTCGTTTGGGCCATGAACTTTTCATCCAAAGAACTTTTGTTCCACGAACGTTTCGCCCACAGAACTTTACGCCAGTGAATGTTTAACCAGCAGAATGTTTTGTCCAATAACTTTTCACCCAAAGACCGATTGGCCAACAGACACCGGGACTGCTGAAAGTAAATAAATCCTATATGAAATCCAACTAATATAGTGGTTTTAAATAATATTACCGACAAAATTAACAAATCCATATCCTTGTCCACAGGCCTTAGTCCAAGACATGCTAACTCTACAAGTTGGGATCGCTTTGACTGCTATCTCCATCTTTATATTCTTCATTTGTTTCATGGGATTCTACGGAGCCATCACCAGGTCGCCATTTTTGTTGTTCATGGTAAGTAAACAAAAAAAAAACCAAGCTCGTTGCATTGAGTTATTACAACGACGATATATTACTAGACTCTTAATAACAGGCGACCAATGTCAGTCAACACAATAGGCAAAAAAGTCTTATATCCGTCTTATTTTGACCACTCCTGTGAGGCGTAAACATACCTTGAGACAGAACTGACCTTGAGTTAGCCAATCACAACGCAGTATCCCGTCCCCCTCGCTTACGTAGTACCTCAGCGAGTTGACAGAATAGTTTTTGTTCCCTAGATCGTGCATGCGCAGTCTAGTAATATATCGTCGTTGAGCTATTATTACTACGAATAGGGACGACACCATGTATCAGAACTATGCTAGATCCAAGATATATACTATCCAAGATGAGTGCACGCGCACAAGTTCATTCAGTTGTTTGACAGCTCTGTGGCGTGCTCTAGGCGCGTGCACTCATCCTGGATGGGACACAGTGGTGATGCGTGGTGTCGTCTCTCGTAGTAATAATAGGTCAATGGCTCGTTGCTAAATAATTACAGCCGCACAGGCTGATGAAGATGAAGCCGCGCTTGCAGACGTTGGTCTGTGGATGTGTGACCATCTGTCATAGCGAGTTTCCTCCGTGCTCGGAAAGCAAGTAAAGCCGTTGGTCCCAGCTGTCATTTGTAGATTTTTGACAGACGTTACTATTAGGTGCTATTAGTCAGTAGTTCTAAAAATCTGACAACCAGTCTTACCATGGGGTATCGTATTACCTAGTTACTGTGTTGTGGAGGTCAGATAGTCAGTCGCTCCATGTAAAATACTGATATTCAGCTGCATCTGGTTCGACTGGAAGCAGACCACAATATTGTAGTTGGGAAAAGGGAGGCAGATAATGATATTACGATTTATGTCTTACTAGCTTCTGCCCGCGACTTCGTACGCGTATCCTTTTGCTTATGCCAGCGACAACGGGATCGTCAAAATCTAAGATCTGAAAAGTCTATTACCCAATTCCAAGAGCCCGGCAAAAAAAATAATCGCTTTTGGCCAGAAGAGTACAATAATATTCATCGTCATCGAAAATCGGTCCTAAACTGTTACCGCCTTTACTACGTGAAAGAAATCCCAGCTTATGTATGTGAAATTAGTGATAGCTTTGATTTCCATATCAGGTGTTCCAAAACAAATAGTGCTCATCAAGCTGAAAAACTTTTGCTAAGACGTCATTCCTCGGGCACGCCGCAATAGCGGCGGTAAGACCCCTCTTTGAGGAGTGGCTGGAGAGACGTCACGGCGTCCTTACCTACCGCATGACGCAGGTCCTCGCCGGGCACAGCAGTTTCGGGAGGTACCTGTGTCTGATGAGAAAGGAGGAAACGCCTGGGTGTCACCACTGCGAAGATCTCCGGGAGGACACAGTAGAGCACACGGTGCAAGACTGCCCAGCTTAGGCAGAGCACCGACGTGTCCTCACGGCGGCGATAGGCGGAGACCTCTCGCGCCTGGCATTGGTCTTGGACATGCTGCGGGGCGAGACGGAGTGGGAAGCGGTCACCTCCTTCTGCGAAGCAGCTATGCTCGTGAAGGAGGGGGTGGGCCGCGAGAGGGAGAGGACAGCATCCTCCCTCCGCCCCAACCGCAGTGGGTAGACGCCCACGGCGTCGAACGTCGGCAGACGACCTCCAGCCACCGTAGGCGCGGGCATGCGGACAGTGAGTAAAGGACACCTCGCTGTCCGTCGTGTTCCACGCGCGCCTAAAGAGCGTCAGCAAAATGACGGGGCCCCCTCACAGAGGGCCAAAGCCTGACGGGGTCGCGGGACTTATTTCCATCACCGTGACCCCGGAACATAAAGGGCTATTGAAGGACACCGTGGATTTTAATCAGTACAAGTCTGACAGTGGGGGTGGGAGGCCTCATTTGATGATTTTACCACGCAAGAAAAAAAAACGTGATTCCTATATGTTATAGTGTAGCTGGGCTCGTGGAGTTCCACATTAGGTGTTCCAGATCTTCAATTTTTATACGTCAACAGAGAATGCTCATCAGGCTGAACAACTTTGCTAAGACGTCATTCCTGTACATGTTATAGTGTAGCTGGGCTCTTGGAGTTCCACATTAGGTGTTCCAGATCCTCAATTTTTATACGTCAACAGAGAGTGCTCATCAGGCTGAACAACTTTGCTTAGACGTCATTCCTGTAAATGTTATAGTGTAGCTGGGCTCTTGGAGTTCCACATCAGGTGTTCCAGATCTTCAATTTTATTCTCTCAGCAGAAAATGCTCGTCACGTGGAACACTTTTTGCTATCGCACCATTTTTGTATCTCTTATAGTTTAGCTGGTCTGTTGCGGTTCTGCGCCAGGTGTTCAAGTTTCCAGAATAATTTATAGCCTATGTTTTGACCAGATTTAATACCTATACAACAAAAAAAGAATCATTCAAATCCGTCCAGTACTTTTTGAGTTTATCCCGGACATACATACAGACAAACAGATAAACAGACAAACAGACAAACAGATAAACAGACAAACAGACAAAAATTCTAAAAAATATATTTTTAGCTTCGGTATCGATTGTAGATCACACCCCAAGTATTCTTTTAAAAAAATATTCAATGTACAGTTTTGACTTTCCTACTATTTTATTATATGTAAATAGATTTGACAGGACTAATCGCTACACATCTTAATCTTAATATATATAAATCTCGTGTCACAATGTTTGTCCTCAATGGACTCCTAAACCACTTAACCGATTATAATAAAATTCGCACACCATGTGCAGTTCGATCCAACTTGAGAGATAGGATAGTTTAAATCTCAAATTTTAGACCGGGTCCTCCACCCGTGCGAAGCCGGGACGGGCCGCTAGTAAATAATGTAATGTTAAGTTTTTCAAGGCTATCTATGAGTATTAACATATTATTTAAACAGGGTACCGTCAGACGAATGCTGGGGGCGGGGGAGGTGAGGCAGGGGTGAATCGGGACAAAACTTAGCAGGGATTTAATGTGATTGGTTACCAATAACTTCTCAATTTTATTTATTAACTAGCTGTGCTCGCGACTTCGTTCGCGTGGATGTCGGAACTTAACAATGTATTTTTTATCAAATTGACAAAGTTTCATATAAACTTTCATCCAATATTTTATTCCCTTGGGGGTAGAATTGATCAAAATCCTTTCTTAGCGGATGTCTACGTCATAAAATCTACCTGCATGCCAAATTTCAGCCCGATCCGTCCAGTGGTTTGGGCTGTGCGTTGATAGCTAGATCACTATGTCAGTCAGTCACCTTTGAGTTATATATATTTAGATTTATACTACATTAATTTGAAACCTTGCTGGCAACATACCATCATAATTTTTCGTTAAAGTCCACTTCAAAGTTTTGTCCCGATTTACCCCTGCGATATACACCGTTAGACTGTATTTAAGGGGAATGCTCAAACCAGCCCGCGAAAATTCAAACTTTCTAGCGTTTTTTGCAATTTGCAGACCATTGCTAAGGTTTATGTTGATTAGAATATTATCCGCGGCTGTAAGACGTAAGTAGTTACTGAATTATAACCTGTTGGTTATAATTCAGTAACTACTTACGTCTTACCTTTATGTAATACCTGCGAATTGCAAAAATAATAATAGTCTGCGAATTGCAAAAAACGCAAGAAAGAAGAAGGGTCATCTGTGACCCAGCCCCGGCGCAAATGAAATGTATCTGTTTTTTTGTTATTTTATGTACATTCAATAACAGGTTTATTTTTTTTCAATTTCAGTGGCTAACTTTGTTAAATTGCTTAAATAAGCGTTAGGAAAAATGTTGAAAATGCTAGCTGTCTTCGCGGTTTCACCCGCTGCTAGGCTCCTATTGGTCGGAGTGTGATGTTATATAGCTCCTTTATAGCTCAGTCTTTTTCAATAAATGGACTATCCAATACCAAAATATTTTTTAAATTATTCGAACCAGTAGTTCCTGAGATAAGCCCTTTCAACCAACCAAACAAACAAACTCTTCAGGTTTTTTAACTGGGCGTGGATGGCTATGTCCGAAATTATGAGGAATATCGAAATACGTTGAAAGGAGTCTTTAGGCCGGTTTGACGATAGCTAAAACTGCATTTTTGGATTTTTGAAAATTCAATAATTCTGGCCAGGAATCAAACCCGCTGGTTTGTAAAAAATCTCATTATTATTACACTATTCGATAATGTTGCTAATAAGGATCAAATTCTGGGAAGTAACCATATATGGCAAACTTAAGGAAATGGAAGATTTTTATAAAATTGCAAAGTTTCTTGTCACTTGTGCCTTGTAAATTGATGAGTTTTTTTTCAATTATACTTATTCCTTAAGTTTGGCGTATATGATTACTTCCCAGAATTTGATCCTTATTATCAACACTATCGAATAGTGTAATAATACAGGATATGATTTTTTTCGAAACCAGCGGGTTCGATTCCTGGCCAGAATTATTGAATTTTCAAAAATCCAAAAATGCAGTTTTAGCTATCGTCAAACCGGCCTAAAGACTCCTTTCAACGTATTTCGATATTCCTCATAATTTCGGACATAGCCATCCACGCCCAGTTAAAAAACCTGAAGAGTTTGTTTGTTTGGTTGGTTGAAAGGGCTTATCTCAGGAACTACTGGTTCGAATAATTTAAAAAATATTTTGATATTGGATAGTCCATTTATTGAAAAAGACTGAGCTATAAAGGAGCTATATAACATCACACTCCGACCAATAGGAGCCTAGCAGCGGGTGAAACCGCGAAGACAGCTAGCATTTTCAACATTTTTCCTAACGCTTATTTAAGCAATTTAACAAAGTTAGCCACTGAAATTGAAAAAAAAGAAACCTGTTATTGAATGTACATAAAATAACAATAAAACAGATACATTTCATTTGCGCCGGGGCTGGGTAAATTTTGTATGGACCGTGACCCTTCTTCTTTTGAATTTCGCGGGAGAAATTTTGATTTTCGTACATGTTTAAGGTGAATGCTCCAGCATTCACCTTGTTAAATACGTTTAACAAGGTGTACGAAAATAGAAGGATTAAACACCTGTCTTTTAATAATATAATCATTCTTCAATCACATAAAAGAAAATATTGTACCAACATACTATTAATATCTGGGTCAATGCTAACCAAATGTATTTGTTTGTGTATCTATCGATTGGTCTGATGCGCGCCTGACACCATTTTTATTCGATCGAACATCAATGTTAGTTTATAAGTATAGATGGATATTTCCTGACTGCAATTAACATGCAATAATAGTAGATTACGCACCAAGGGAGTAAAGCATTGCCTTACGTCACGAGCGTATTGAATCCCGAAGCGACACTATGGATTCTGAGGGTGAACCTCCGTAGCGCAGCGAGGAGGTTCAAGTGTCAATTCCCGAGGATTGTATTAATTGAATGAAACGAGGTTATTAAGTTAAGAATCCTTAGTGTAGCGAGGGATTCAAGTTAGCCCAAGACAAGGCAGCTTTACTCCCGAGGAGCGTACTCTGCTTTTCATACCTACTGCGAGGAAATAAATTCGATTTTTGAAATTTGATGTCGTACGACAACCTTCGAACGTGAAGTTGGCACCACTGCAAGCGACCAGCTGTTGCGGCCAGCGGCCGCCATTACTGATACAACTCCTTGGTGAGAGTTTTCATACGGTTTTCTTTGAGGTTCCAAATTCAAATCACATTATTCCCACGGGAATAATGAAATTCAGTACAATATTATTGCCCGGCTCGAGCGAGAGGGAATAATGACTTGCTTTACAGTAGGTTTGCCTGACAATAACTTGACATTTACGAGCAAGTAGTGTGAAAAATTTGACTATATTAAGTTTCAATTATGAATTCGATGACGTTGGCGATAGACTACTAACTTAGACTTAAGTACTAACTTGATTTTTTTGTTCCAGTACTCTGCGCTCGTGCTACTACTCATGCTACTAGAATGCGCTCTATTATTCTATTTCTCAAGCAATCTTGTTGAGGTAATTATAATTTTAAAATTTTCTAATAACTCGCCCAAGTAAGCAATTATGAGGACTCATCTGATGATTTCACCACGAGAAAAAAAAAAGTAAGCAATTATGTTATCGACGGTGAATTAAAGACCCCAAGTTTATGGCTTTTTTTAGCGTGGTAAAATCATCAAATGAGTCCTCCCACCCCGGGCAGGGCTGTCAGACTTGTACTGACTAAAATCCACGGTGTCCTTCAATAGCCCTTTATGTTCCGGAGTCACGGTGATGGAATAAGTCCCGCGACCCCGGCAGGCTTTGGCCCTCTGAGAGGGGGCCCCCTCTTAGGTTTATGACTACATAGGAAAAACTGGGGTTGGAACCAGTGGAGTAGCCACAGTCGTATCAGGCATATCAATTATACAGGGCCCCCAAGTGTTAAGGCCCCCCAAATAAAAATATAAAATGTTGCTCTCAAGGCAATCCCTCACCGGGAGCATTCGCGTGTAATGTAACATTATAGATTCGACTTTGAGCATTACATTACAATACTACCTCCCTGACTGACGAGCATTCGCGTACATGTAAGCTGGGTTTATATTTGTCTGACGTGTTGTGTTGTGATGCATCAGAGCGGTATCGGTTTAATACATGATATGCCTGTTGGTCCGGTGGTTAGTGACCCTGACTGCTATGCCGCGGATCGTGGGTTCGATTCTCACCCAGGACAAATGTTTATGATGAGCACGATTATTTGTTATGTGTCTGGGTGTAATTTATCTATAATATGTATGTATTTAGAAATATATAAGTATGTTTATCAGTTGTCTAGTACCCATAACACAAGCTCTGCTTAGCTTGGGACTAGATGACGTTGTGTGATAGTTGTGAATCCGGCTTTAATATAGATTTGATACAAGGTGCGCATTGTGATGCTCGATTGTCTTCACTCACACTGATGAAATGTTTGAATCTGTAATGTTACATTACAAGTGAATGCTCGCGGTGACAATGCTTGAGGTTTTTAACCAGCGCTTGCCGAGTTTGGTCTGTGGATGGGTGACCATCTGTCATAGGAATTTCCTCCGTGTCTCGGAAAGCACGTGAAGCCGTTGGTCCCGGATGTCATTTGTAGATCTTTGACAGTTGTTACTGTTAGTCAGAAGCTCTAAAGTCTGACAACCAGTCTTATCATGGGGTATCTATTACCTAGTAATTGTGTTGTGGAGGTTAAATAGGTAGTCGCTCCATATAAAATACTGATATTCAGCTGCATCTGGTTCGACTGGAAGCCGACCACAATATACTTGGGAAAAGGCAGTTGCAGGCCTGTTGGTCTAGTGGTTAGTGACCCTGACTGCTATGCCGGAGGTCGTGGTTTCGATTCTCACCCAGGACAAATGTTTGTGTGATGAGCATGATCATTTGTTCTGTGTCTGGGTGTAATTTATCTATAATATGTATGTTTTTAGAAATATATAAGTATGTTTATCAGTTGTCTGTCACCCATAACACAAGCTATGCTTAGTTTGGGACTAGATGGCGTTGTGTGATAGTTGTGTTATTATGTGATGAGGTTCCTGAAATGATAACAGTTTTATGATTATTTCAGAAAGGACTTCAAGATGATGGGCAATGGACGCATGCTATGAGAGTCGCTTTCAAATGCTGTGAAAATAAGTAAGAATTTATTTCTTTAAATACTTCTAAATTTATATAACTCAAAGGTGACTGACTGACATAGTGATCTATCAACGCACAGCCCAAACCACTGGACGGATCGGACTGAAATTTGGCATGCAGGTAGATGTTATGACGTAGGCATCCGCTAAGAAAGGATTTTGATCAATTCTACCCCCAAGGGGATAAAATAGGGAATGAAAGTTTGTATGAAACTTTGTCAAACTGATAAAAAAAAAATGTTAAGTTCCGACATCCACGCGAACGAAGTCGCGGGCACTGCTAGTGTAATATATTTGTTTTGTTGATCGTGGTAAAGTCGCCAAATAAGTCCTCCCTCCGTGGGTGGTGCAGAAGGGACTGTCAGACTCATATTGACTATTCAAGAGCATTTACATTCCCCCCTATCGTAGTTATATAATCAAATGAAGCCTCCTACCCAGAGCGGGGCGGGAGGGACTGTCAGACTTGTACTGACTAAAATCCACGGTGTCCTTCAATAGCCCTTTACATCCCAGGGTCACGATTACCTGATGAGACAGTCCCGTGAGTTAAATTTCCCCCCCTAACTTACTTTCGCCCCTAGGGTAACAATTGACGGGGTCCCCCTATAGAGGGCCATAGCCTTGCCGGGGTTGCAGGACATACGTACACCTCGACTCCGGACACAAAAGGCTACCGAAGGACACCGTGGATTTTAGTCAGTACAAGACTGAAAGCCCCTCCCGCCCTACCCTGAGGGAGAGGACTCATTTGGTGACTTTACAAAGATTAAAAAAAAATAGGCTATTAAAACATCCTCTACAATCAATAGGAGCCAAGCAGCGGGCCTGAAATCATGCTAAGGTAGGTACCTAAATTGCCTATTGTTTCTCGACCGAGGCACGAAACAATGTACGCGAGCAAAACAAAAAGCTGACACTGGTCTCTAGCCGGCGGCAGCGCGCGTAACCGAACTGCTTCGCGCGGCAATTGCCTCGCGCGACAACTACCTCAGGCGACAACTGCCTCGCGCGGCAACTTCCTCCCGCGGCAACTGCCTCGCGAGGCTGCTGGCACCTATGTTGTTGTTTGTTAATTTGTTCTTCATTTTTGTTGCCACAGTACTTCAATACCAGAAACTAAAAAGCCTCCGTGGTCTTGCTGCGGTCCTGATGCATACCCTGACAACTGTACATCATCACAAGTGTATAAGAAGGTAAGGATCCATTATGATCAACGACGATATATTACTAGACTCCTAATAACAGGCGACCGATGTCTGTCAACACATTAGAGTTTAGACAAAAGAGTCTTATATCCGTCTTATTTCGAGCACTCCTGTAAGCCGTAAACATACCTTGAGACAGAACAGACCTTGAGTTAGCCAATCACAACGCAGTACCCCGTCCCCCTCGCTTACGTAGTACCTCAGCGAGTTGACAGAATAGTTTTTGTTCCTTAGATCGTGCATGCGGAGTCTAGTAATATATCGTCGTTGATTATAATAGTTCCATTTTTCATTTGATAATTCGTTTTTTTTTGAGGTTAATTATTTTGTCTTAGTACATTTTAATATCATTTGATTAAAAATTAAAAAAAAACCCCCGACACAAAAACCAAGTTCTCTTTAAAAAGTAAAAAATAATAAAAATACGTCGCGTTGGGGGACTCCAAAAAAAAAAGGAGATGATAAATAATTTGGAGCAGTCCCCCAACGCGACGTATTTTTATTATTTTTTACTTTTTAAAGAGAACTTGGTTTTTGTGTCGGGGGTTTTCATCAAACATGTCTAATAGTTTTCAAGGAATGAAAAATTTAGCTGCGAGCAGGATTCGAACCTGCATCTTCTGGATAGGTACTCCAGACGCCTTAACCAATTAGGCCATCGCAACCACTTACACTCGTAGCTGAATTTCTCGTTCGCTTGTTTTTCTGAACGCTGCATAAAAAAATCCTGCTCGCAGCTCAATTTTTCGTTCCTTGAAAAACATATTTGAGAAAGACGCGACGCAGGCGTTATTGCGTATAACAATATAACATGTCTAAGAACACTCGCAGGTAAGTCACCTTTCATACAAAAAAAAACTAAATTGAAATCGCTTCATCTGTTCGGGCTCTATGATGCCACAGATAGACAGACAGACAGACAGACAGACAGACAGACAGACGGACAGACAGACGGACAGACAGACGGACAAACAGAGGGACAGACAGACCGACAGACAGACGGACAGACAGAGGTACAGACAGACAGACAGACGGACAGACAGACGGACAGACAGACAGACAGACGGACAGACAGACAGACACGTCAAACCTATAACACCCCTCTTTTTCCGTCGGGGTTTCCTGACGGAAAATTCTAATGCGATACACATAATATATCTACTTACCAAGTTTAAACAGGATAGCTCTAAAACTTTCGGAAAAAAGTGGCTGTGACATACAGACGGACAGACAGACATGACGTATCTATAAGGGTTCCGTTTTTTGCCATTTGGCTACGGAATCCTAAAAAGTGACTACACGAAAAACGTTACTCATCATCATCTGCTTGCCTTTTCCCAACTATATTGTGGTCTGCTTCCAGTCGAACCAGATGCAGCTGAATATCAGTATTTTACATGGAGCGACTGACTATCGGACCTCCACAATACAGTAACTGGGATACGATACCCCACTGTAAGACTGGTTGTCAGACTTTTAGAGCTTCTGACTAACAGTAACGACTGTCAAAGATCTACAAATGACAGCCGGGACCAACGGCTTTACGTGCTTTCCGAGACACGGAGGAAACTCAATATGACAGATGGTCACCCATCCACAGACTATCTTTGGCAAATGCGGCTAAAGCTGGAAGATCGGCCTGTGCGGCTGTAATTATTTAGCCACGAGCTTTTCCACACATATGAAAAATATTCCAAAACTATCATACAACGCCATCTAGTCCCAAGCTAAGCAGAGCTTGTGTTATGGGTACTTGACAACTGATAAACATACTTATATATTTCTAAATACATACATATTATAGATAAATTACACCCAGACACAGAACAAATGATCATGCTCATCACACAAACATTTGTCCTCGGTGGGAATCGAACCCACGACCCCCGGCATAGCAGTCAGGGTCACTAACCACTAGACCAACTTACAGACCAGTCAGTCAGGCAGTCACTAGAAAAACTTTACTAATTATTGTTTTTGTTCCAGGACTGCCATGCATCAATTGTTAGTTGGTTGGATCGCTACCAATTGCCAATATACACATCCCTAGCAGTACTACACGTGGTGTTGTCATCCTGTTCTTTCATACGACGGTCGTGTCATGCGTCTCGTTCTTACAGCTAGCGTTCGCAGCGGCGCGTGAGCGGTAAGTCATACATCATTAGGTGCGTTATCACAGGGCGAGCAGCCACGCGAGCCCGCGAGACTTTTGCCGCGCGAGCAATCTGCCTCGCTGGGCTGTTCGCTCTGTGTGGAAGCTTCTTTTGTTTCTTGACCGAGGACGATATAGAATACGCGAGCAAAACGAAAGTCGACACTGGATGGCTCTGGCGCTCAGTCGCAGCGCTTGCTTCGGCCGAGACACACTAAACGAGCTGCTTCGCTCAGCACATGCCTCGCGTGGCTGCTCGCTCTGTGTGGACGCAGCTAATCATTTTATAAGCTACTAGCTCGGCAAACGTTGTTTTGCCATATAAATTATTTTTACACTTAGGGGTATGAAAAATAGATGTTGGCCGATTCTCATAGATCATACCGGATAAGCACAAAAAATTTCATCAAAATCGGTCAAGCCGTTTCGGAGGAGTATAGCAACGAAAACTGTGACACGAGAATTTTATATATTAGATTTGACTCAAAAAATAAAATAAGTCCAAAAGATTCTGGCAAAATTATATGAGAACCATGCAGGTGTCTGAGGTGGTCTTTTGAAGAAAGAACCACACAGATTTGAGTGGACCTGTCCAGTCAGTGCAAGCATTTGTCAGTTATCGTGTAGCTCGACTCATAATTTAAGGAGCTCAACTCGACGTTTTATACGTCGCCGTCGTAGTCAAACCCAACCAAGAGCATTAATTTGTGTAAACTTATTTCATCACCACTGCTCTCAAAACGGTGAAGGAAAACATCGTGAGGAAACCGGCCTGTCTTAGAACCAAACATTCGAAGACATGTGACATCTACCAACCCGCACTTGACTCACAGAGAGGAGGGCTGTGTCCCAGCAGTGGGAACATTATATTTGGCAAGCCTGTTGGTTTAGTGGTTATCGACCCTGACTGCTATGCTGGAGGTCGTGGGTTCGATTCCCACCCAGGACAAAAGTTTGTGTGATGAGCACGATCATTTGTTCTGTGTGTGATTTATCTATAATATTTATGTATATAAAAATATATGAGTATGTTTATCAGTTCTCTAGTACCCATAACACAAGCTCTGCTTAGCTTGGGACTAGACGGCGTTGTGTGATAGTTGTGGAATATTATTTTGATTATAAAAGCTTATAATAATGACGACTGATTCTTCCAATTACATTTCAGCAACGCAACATCCTCCTCCCGTGTCTCCAGAGGCACCAGACCCTCCGAGAGTGCGAGCAGGATGGAGCAGCCGCGTCACCCCCACAGTGGAACCGGCTAGCGAGGATGTCATCATGCTGGTTGTTGGCAGGGCAAGGATCGGTTGGGTGGATAAGTGAATTCAGTGGTTGAAATGTCTAAGAACGTGAATAAAGTGATTGAAATGTCTAGGAACGTGAATAAAGTAATTGAAATGTCTAGGACCGTGAATAAAGTAGTTGAAATGTCTAGGAACGTGAATAAAGTGATTGAAATGTCTAGGAACGTGAATAAAGTGATTTAAATGTCTAGGAACGTAAATAAAGTGATTGAAATGTCTAGGAACGTAATAAAGTGATTGAAATGTCTAGGAACGTGATTAAAGTGATTGAAATGTCTAGGAACGTGAATAAAGTAGTTGAAATGTCTAGGAACGCGAATAAAGTGATTGATATATCTAGGAACGCGAATAAAGTGATTGAAATGTCTAGGAACGTGAATAAAGTGATTGAAATGTCGAGGAACGTGAATAAAGTGATTGAAATGTCTAGGAACGTGAATAAAGTGATTGAAATGTCCAAGGAAGTTAAATAAACTCATACTCAAGCAATAATATAGGTTGGATACATTAAGTAGACCACTTTTGTAAGACGACTAAAAAGTCACGGTGTATAGTTCTAGACATAAGCAAAATAGATAAATGTTTTTACAATGAAAACTTTTTACATAAATTAAATTATTCAATGAGGTGATTCAGATCCAATCGTAGCACAGTGCTACTCCGTAGCAAAGTGATTGGCGAAGTATACTACGACGTAGTAAATTTCGTAGCGAAGTATACTACGCCTTAGCGAGACTCGTAGCGAAGTATGGGCCCACACATAACTGCGAATTCGAATCGCATCGAAAATATTTGCGATCTCGAGCGAATGCATCTCAAAAACTTGCGATCTGATTCGCATCGTGCATTTCTGCGATGTGACGTCATACTTGGTGACAACATTTCAGCCCGCTCTGAGACAGTCTTGTGAAACTCTGAACAATATATTATTTTTTATGCAGTTTGAATAAAATTATTAAAAATATAATATGTGGAATTGTAAATTGTTTATTTATAGTCTCAATAATAATATTTTTTTTGTTAAAGATTTCATGTCAATGAATTTGTAATGTAATTTAATTTAGTTCAATGTATTTTTATTCATATTAAAATCGCATGCTTATTATTGAAATAAGCAAAACTAAAAAAAAATAACACTTTTTTTTTTTACTTGGTATAATCATCAGATGAGGCCTCCCACCCCGGGCAGGGCGGGAGGGACTGTCAGACTTTTACTGACTAAAATCCACGGTGTCCTTCAAAAGCCCTTTATGTTCCGGGGTCACGGTGATGGTATAAGTCCCGCGACCCCAGCAGGCTTTAGCCTCGTCATTATGCTGACGCTCTTTGAGGTGCGCGTGGAACACGACGCGCCGTCGACCCGGGCATGGTCCATGGTCGGACGGCGAGTTGCCCTTTACTCGCCGCCCGCATGCCCGCGGCTACGGTGGCCGGAGTTCGTCTTGCGACGTCCGACGCCGTGGGCGTCCACCACCGCGGGTGGGGCGGAGGGAGGACGTTCTCATCTTATCTGGAACGTATGATCACCTGAACCTTACGATACGCCACACGAATTCGCATCGCAGAAAATCGCATTGCATGTTTCTGCGATGCGACGTTGCATCGCATCGTAGTTTTGTGTGGGAGCCCCATACTCAACGACGATTTATATTACTAGACTCCGCATGCACGATCTAAGGAATAAAAACTATTCTGTTAACTCGCTGAGGTACTACGTAAGCGAGGGGGACGGGGTACTGCATTGTGATTGGCTCACTCAAGGTCTGTTCTGTCTCAAGGTATGTTTACGGCTCACAGGAGTGCTCGAAATAAGACGGATATAAGACTTTTTTGCCTAATGTGTTGACAGACATAGGTCGCCTGTTATTAGGAGTCTAGTAATATATCGTCGTTGCCCATACTACACCGTAACTTGATTTTTAACGAAGTATGCTACGACGTAGTAAGTTTCGCAGCGAAGTATGCTATGCCGTAGCAGGACATGTAGCAATGAGGGATTTTCTTTTGATTGTTTCCGTAGTTGATGGATAGATGGCGCTGAACTTGGTATGTTACTGCAATGAACGGAACGTCGTCATTTTTCGATTTTTTTCACTTGATTGTAATTTTGAGATCTTAAAACGTAACTTACATGTCATGTCATGTCAGTCACATCACAACAAGGAAAAAGAAAAAAATATTCATTGACCAGTCTTTTTAATATATGAGTTTTCCACGCCATAAAGAAAATGAGCCAAGACAAAAAAGAAAAGAAGTCTGTGCCTCGTGGATTTGTGCAAAAATGAAGGCATACATCTAGTAACGTAGTCAGTTCAACGCCATCTACAGAGTTCTTGGAAACTACTTTTTTTTACAATCGAAAAAGAAAACTTCTCCAATTGAGGCACAACGTAAATTAAGAAATGTTTTTTTTGTAAATAATTTATTTTGTAAGAAACAACAAGGCAAAAGAAATATTGTATGTTTTTTAGAAACAATTTAGTAACAACGCTTGCTCACTAACTTTTATATTTTATAACTAGCTTCTGCCCGCGACTTCGTACGCAAATCTTGTTGCTTATGCCAACGACAATGGGTTCGTCAAAATCGAAGATCTGAAACCCAACTCCAATAGCCCAGGTAAAAATTCAATAGGAGTTTGTCCAGTAGATTTTTTTTTTTCTTAATATACCTATTTATCGTCATCAAAAATCAGTCCTAAACTGCGACCGCCTTCACTGCGTGGAGGTAATCCCAGCTTTTTTTTTTTGACGTGGTAAAATCATCTAATGAGAAAGAACAAGGCAGGCCGAGAGGGAAATCCACGGTGTCCTCTTTTCCAATAGCCCTTTATGTTCCGGGGTCACGGTGATGGAATAAGTCCCGCGACCCCGGCAGGCTTTGGCGCGGCCCCGTCATTATGCTGACGCTCTTTGAGGCGCGCGTGGAACACGACGCCCCGTCGACCCGACAGCGAGTTGCCCTTTACTCGCCGCCCGTATGCCCGCGCCTACGGTGGCCGGAGATCGTCTTGCGACGTCCGTCGCCGTTGGCGTTCACCACGGCAGGTAGGGAGGAAGGAGAACATTGTCCTCTCTCCCACGCGGCCCGCCTACTCCTTTGCGAGCATGACTGCTTCGCAGAAGGATGCGACCGCTTCCCACTCCGTCTCGCCCCGCAGCATGGCCGCACCTGTGTCCTCCGGGTGATTTTTGCAATGGTGACGGTCAGGCGTTTCCTCCTTTCTCATAAGACACAGGTCCCGAAACTTCCGTGTCCGGTGAGGACCTGCGTCATGCAGCAGGTCAGTGCGCCGTGACTTCTCTCCAGCCAGTTCTTAAAGAAGGGTCTTACCGCCGCGATTGCGGAGTGCCCAGAAAATCCCAGCTTATGACATTTTATAATTATATAGTGAAATTAATGATTGCTTTGGTGTTCCAGATCTTAATTTTTTATACATCAATAGATAATGCTCATCAGGCTGAACAACTCTTTCTAAGACATCATTCCTATATTATGTTACAGTGTAGCTGGGCTCTTGAAATTCCTCATTGGGTGTTCTATATCTTCAATATTTATACGTCAACAGAGAGTGCTCATCAGGCTGAACAACTCTTTGTAAGACGTCATTCATATATATGTTAATAGTTTAGCTGGGCTTTTGGTTTTTCCATATCAGGTGTTCCAGATCTTCAATTTTTAGACGTCAACAGAGAGTGCATATCAAGCCCAACAACTTTGCTAAGACGTCATTCCTCTACAGGGTGACTTTGAATAAATGCGACAAAATGAAATGAGAGCTTCAGTTACAGTAACATAGTAATTATAAACTGTTTTTTCAACAATCTAAACCGATAAAAAAAATTACGCGATTTTCGTTTTCAAAAGGTCCATTGATGTTATAAGCTTTATTTAAGTACGAATCATCGGTATTCCAGCATATAATATGCAAAATAAATGTAAGAAACATTAAAGTATCAAAAAATCTCGTCCCACTCATCGCAGTGCTCAATAATCATCGAGCACTCATGTTATTAAACGTTGCCGTTCATAGCTTAACACTGACCAATTATTTTTAAATTTTACATTTGATATTTTATATGTTTTCTTGACAACACGTATTATTGTATATTTCAATTTGTCGCATCTATTCAATTTCACCCTGTATATGTTATAGGGTAGCTGGGCTCTTGGAGTTCTATATCAGGTGTTCCAGATCTTCAAATTTATTCCCTCATCAGAAAGTGCTCATTACGTGGAACAATTTTTGCTATCGCAGCATTTTTGTATCTCATATAGTTTAGCTGGTCTGTTGCGGTTCTGCGCCAGTTGTTCAAGTTTCCAAAATAAATTATAGCCTATGTGTTGGCCAGACTTAATACCTATACAACAAAAAAAGAATTATTAAAATCCGTCCACTACTTTTTGAGTTTATCCCGGACATACATACAGACAAACAGATAAACAGACAAACAGACAAAAATTCTAAAAACTATATTTTTGGCTTCGGTATCGATTATATATCAGATCCCAAGTATTTATTTTAAAAAATATTCAATGTACAGTTTTGACTTTCCTACTATTTTATTATATGTATAGATATAGATGATAAATAAAAAGTTTTTACTTTCAACACAGAGTTTATATTTTGACGGATTAATGTCAGTAACGATTTAAAGTTTTAAACGAACGATAATGATTTAAACACATTTCTGGGGGCCTTAAATTCAACCCTAACTACGGCTCTGTACTCCCGTGTCCTGATTCTCACGACTGCATACTCGCCCCACGGTGTGCGGTTGTGTTTGATACACGCGAACGTGCCAACAGTAATTAGGTCAAATTGAAATCGATAGTTGTTCGTTTATAATACAAACTGCGGGTTGCAACGGAAAATTAGGCCATATTTTTAACCCACGACGGAAAAAGAGGAGTGTTATAAGTACGACGTGTCTGTCTGTCTATCTGTGGCATCATAGAGCCCGAACGGATGAAGCGATTTCAATTTAGTTTTTTTTTGTATGAAAGGTGACTTCTGCGAGTGTTCTTAGACATGTTTGATGAAAATCGGTTGAGCCGTTTAGAAGTTGAGGGGGTGAAAGTGGGGAAAGGTAACCGAGGGTCTGTAAATGTACTCGAGTTGGGTATCAAATGAAAGCGTACTGAAAGGGAATATTGATGACTTAATCGGCAGTACCCTTGTTTCTTAGCATCATGAAATGATAAAAGTATGTACCTATAAAAATTATAAAATAAAAAAATAAATTTAAAATTTAAAAAACCCCCGCTACTAGAATCAAGTTCCCTTTAAAAAGTATAAAATAATAAAAATACGTCGCGTTGGGGGACAGCAAAAAAACAAGAGATGATAAATAATTTAGAGCAGTCCCCCAACGCGACGTACTTTTGTTATTTTTTACTTTTTAAAGGAAACTTGGTTTTTGTGTCGGGGTTTTTTAAATTTTATTTATAAATTGTAACACTCAGATTTAATGGCGTTGAAAATAGTAGAGTATTTTACTGCATAAATAAATTGAAAATCTATTGAGCCCGACTGCAATAATATTGATAAAATATGGACAGAACACGTATTTTTTTTTTATAAATGTATATTGACATAAATAAAACGCGAATGTAAACCTAATTGTATTTGAATGTCTGTAAGAAAATAAGCTTATGTTGGGTCAACGACGATTTATTACTAGGCTCCTAATAACAAGCGGCCGATGTCTGTCAACACCTTAGGCAAAAAAGTGTTATATCCGTCTTATTTCAACCACTCCTGTGAGCCGTAAACATACCTTGAGACAGAACAGACCTTGAGTTAGCCAATCACAACGCAGTACCCCGTCCCCCTCGCTTACGTAATACCTCAGCGAGTTGACAGAATAGTTTTTGTTCCTTAGATCCTGCATGCGGAGTCTAGTAATCTAACGTTGTTGTCGTGGGTCATAATTCAATTTTGTCGATTGAACCAAGGGTGATTGGCTGAACATAGGTCCCAGGTATGATTCGCAGGTAGGGCAGTGTAATTCCTATAAAAATGGTTGATTTTTTTTTAATAACACGGCTTTTTCATATAAATAATAATGTATTTATTAGTTACATGGCAAGTTTGAGATGCATCAAGAGATTGAAAGTTTTAACAACTTTTTATTGTAAGATTAATGATTTCAAATAAGTTATAGAAGCAGGAATAACTTTGATCTATATAAAGAAAACGACGATTCTCATTTACTCGCGAGTATGGAAACATACTCTATGGTATATTTCTCTGTGGTCTGTCAAAATATCCAGCATTCAAGATTAAAAACTAATTGTGCTACAAATAAACAATAATTGTAAATCACCTGAAGTAAAAACTTCAGGTGATTTTCTGTTTTTATTGCAGGTAAGGTTATTTCTAATTGATTGTGTAATATTGTAATGTATAATATTTTCTTCAAATTATCTTGTAACAGAAAGAAATAAATGAAACTGTTTTTATTGCAGAAACCCAACTTGAGTTTTTATTTCGAGAAGGAGTGGCACGAAAGATTATTATAAAACAACATTAAAAGTTTTTACTTCAGGTGATTTACAAATTGTTTATTTGTAGCACAATTAGTTTTTTAATCTTGAATACTGGATATTTTGACAGACCACAGAGAAATTTACCATAGAGTATGTTTCCATACTCGCGTCTATAATTCTGTCGGGAACGCGGCAGATTCAAACTTAAGAAAATGACGTCTCGAGTAAATGAGAATCGTCGTTTTCTTTATATCTATAATATTAAAATGTTAGAAAAAAAAAAAAACAGTTTTAAGTGCGCTTGATAAATATCTATCTGTCATAGCGAGTTTCCTCCGAGCCTCGGAAAGCACGTAAAACCGTTGTTCCCGGCTGTCATTTGTAGATCTTTGACAGTCGTTACTGTTAGTCAGAAGCTCTAAAGTCTGACAACCAGTCTTACCATGGGGTATCTTTTTACCCAGTTACTGTCCGATAGTCAGTCGCTCCATGTAAAATACTGATATTCAGCTGCATCTGGTTAAACTGGAAGCCGACCACAAAATAGTTGAGAAAAGGCAGGCAGATGTTTAAGCGTTCATTTTCTATTATTACTACGTATAGAGACGACACCACGTATCACCACTATGTCCCATCCAGTATGAGTGCACGCGCACAAGTTCATTCAGTTGTTTGACAGCTCTGTGGCGTGCTCTAGGCGCGCGCACTCATCCTGGATGGGACACAGTGGTGATGCGTGGTGTCGTCTCTATACGTAGTAATAATAGCTCAATGGATGTGTTGATAAACGAATGTGATTATTATTTCAGTAATAATATTCAGGCGTGGTATCATATTTCTTCTGTGCGTCAAGTATGGCTGTCAGATGTTTGATACGTATCGTTTCGTGTGACGGCGGCATTTCTTTGACCTGAAAAAAAGTTTTTAATGTAAAAAGTTCTTATTGCTTTTCGTTTTTATTAAGTCCACTATCGTTGAAAACTAGCATAATGTCCCGTTTTTTTAATAGAAAACATTGCCCTACTTTTGTACAATATACTGAGCCCCTTTTTTTTTTTTTTTACGTGGTAAAATCATCAAATGAGACCTCCCACCCCGGGCAGGGCGGGAGGTACTGTCAGACTTGTACTGACTAAAATCCACGGTGTCCTTCAATAGCCCTTTATGTTCCGGGGTCACGGTGATGGTATAAGACCCGCGACCCCGGCAGGCTTTAGCCCTCTGTGAGGGGGCCCCGTCATTTGCTGACAGCTCTTTGAGGCGCGCGTGGAACACGACGCGCCGTCGACCCGGGCATGGTCCATGGTCGGGCGGCGAGTTGCCCTTTACTCGCCGCCCGCATGCCCACTCGCCGCCCGCATGCCCATATACTGAGCCCTAATCACGAATTTCAGTATTTTACTTTACAGCGATGGTGCGATGTGTGATGAGCAATGGTGGCCCAGTGGTATCGGTCCCGACTTACGAGTTGTAGGTCGTGGGTTCGAACACCGCCAGGCGCATTACTTTGTGTAATTTATTTCATCACAAATGCTCTCAAAACGGTGAAGGAAAACATCGTGAGGAAACCGGCATGTCCTAGAACCAAAAATTCGAAGATATGTGACATCTACCAATACGCACCGGGCCCGCGTGGTGGATTATGGCCCACTCCCTCTCTCAGAGAGGAGGCCTGTGTCCCAGCAGTGGGAAAATTATAGGCTGATGATGATGATGATGACTTTACAGCGTCTTTCCAGTACCTTTGCCACGAGTTATCAGTATTTGAGAACTGGAACTTTGACAATTTCAAATTGACAATTTTCAAGGATAAAATTAGTTCCTTATTCGCACACCAGAGGCGCTGTTCCATTTCTTTCATATAAGAAATGGTAAATTAAATACTGGAAAGACTCTGTAAAGTAAAATAGTGAAAACTCGTGATTTATAGTGTTTATTGTATGGAGCGGGACAACTACTTGTAGATCATACAAATATTTGTTCTGTTAGGGGATCGAACCCGCGCCATCCAGCACAGCTTTCAATTGCTCAACCACTGCGCCAACCATGCTATACAGTTGTATTTTAAACCGACTTCAAAAAAGGAGGAGGTTCTCAATTCTGTCGATTTTTTTAAATAATAATAATATATTATTCCACAACTATCACACAACGCCATCTAGTCCCAAGCTAAGCAGAGCTTGTGTTATGGGTACTACACAACTGATAAACATACTTATATATGTCTAAATACATACATATTATGGATAAATTACACCCAGACACAGAACAAATGATCATGCTCATCACACAAACATTTGTCCTGGGTGGTAATCGAACCCACGACCTCCGGCATAGCAGTCAGGGTCACTAACCACTAGACCAACAGGCCTGTTGCAGGACAGTCCAGTTTTTAATGTATGTACACCGATTACTCCGAGGTTTTTGATTCTAAAAATAATAGATCTATCACAAATGCGCTAATTTCTCTTACTTTAACAGCTGTCGTCTTGTTAATAACTCTCTTCTCTTCATTCTTCCTTCCAGCAATAGTTCTAAATAGTCTGGCCATTAAGAAGTACAGGATCTCCACGAAGCTGATAAAACTTGCTCCGAGGAAGAGGCCGGCTGCTCCGCCAAATGATACTGGCAAAAAGTAATGAGTTTTTATGCGGCATGATTAAAAAAATTTCATAATGTTTTTTTTTTTGACAATTATTTTTCTTTATTTTTCAGTTTAATTTACAGACTATAAATAAAAACCTACTAGTAATATCTACAGGAAAAATAATAATAAATAAATAAAGAGAAAACATTCATAGAGCGTCAAAGAATACGTCCACATCGCTGTCAACGGGAACAGTGCCCAGAACGCTGGCAGCATTGCCACGTTGTATGGCAATGCTAATTCGTTGGCCAAAGAATAGGCCAGCCCTTTGGGTCACCTAAAGAGTCGACTAAACGCCTGGCGATATCTTTAAAAACGCTGTGGGCACTCGGACCCCATGGCCCCAGAGTTTCAACCCTAAACGGCTCAAATACATAGCTACTAGCTAGGCCAATGTATTTGCTTTTAATAATTTTGAGGCACAGAAATGACCAAATACTTTTGTATTATTAGGCTTTATTTTAATCAAGAGATTTTACACACGACATCTTTTATTAGTGTTGTCTATTGAGTGACACAGAGTATAAAACTTACTTGTCACAGAGGCAAAGGTTTAAAATTATTCGTTCTATTTATTTGCTAACACACCCCCTTAATTTTACAACCTTTGTGTTTTACAATTTTTTAGTATCTTAAAATAAATTTTACAATATATTTTTAAATTTACAATGTTGGTATTTTAAGTTTACATCAGTTTGAGAAAATTAAATGAACTTAGCTTTAACAAAACATACATTTTATACTTATTAAAGTATTAAATAAACTACTTCAACAAAATATTTTTAAATTTGATGTATTTTTCAGATCCTAGGCTTTTAGTAAAAAAATCAGCTAAATTATCATTAGTATTGATGTATTGAATATTTATCAATCTTTTGTTGACAATGTCCTTTAAGAAATAGTACTTAATGTCTATATGTTTGGTCCTTTTGGAGTTTTCATAATTCTTTGCCATGCATATAGCACTGGAGTTGTCTATTAAAAGTGTATTGTTTTCTCCAGAACAGTCGAGGTGTTTTGCAACTCCTTTTATATTGAGTAGGTCCTGTGCTGTGACAGCTGCTGCGACATATTCCGCTTCTGCTGTCGAAAGTGCCACGCAGGGTTGTTTCTTTGATGACCACAATACAGGATTATTTCCATGAAATATGATGCTTCCACTGACACTCTTTCTATCCGTGCCGTCGCTAGCCCAGTCTGCATCTGAGTATGCTATTATGTTGTTATTCTTACCTTTGGTGTATATTATTCCTAGTTCTTGAGTGCCTTTCAGGTATCGCAGAATTCTTTTTCCGGCCTTCCAAGCAGTCTTATTAGACTTATCTAGGTATCTACTGAGGTAAGACACTGAATATGTAAGATCTGGTCTTGATATTGTAGTTAGGTAGAGTAGGCTTCCTATGAGTTGTCTGTACAAATCTTTCTTTTCACCTTCTTCTTTATCTATTTCTGTATTTATTTTAAAATTTACTTCCATTGGAGTCTTAGCTTCTCTGCATTCCTTCATGTTGAATTTGGTAAGTATTTTATCAATTAATTTAGTTTGTTTAATTACAATTTTATCTTTGCTTCTATCTATCTCTATACCCAAGAATGTTTTTGCTTCTCCTAAATCTTTTGCATTGTAATCTTTCTTTAGTGCTTCTATAATTTCTTCACTCTCTTTTCCTATAATCCAGATATCATCAACATATATTATCATCCAACAATTTTGTTTGTAATACAAGCATGAATCATATTCTGAACGCTTGAATCCTTTTTCTTTTGCAAATTTGTCTATTGTATCATTCCAGCACCTTGGAGATTCAATAAGACCGTATAGTGCTCTGTTTAATTTTAGTACTTTGTTTGTATTTTCAGGTGTGTATCCTTCAGGTGGCTTGATGTATATTTCAGATTTTACTTCACCATTCAAGAAAGCTGTAGGAATGTCGAGCTGTCGTATTGGTAAGTCTTCATTTACTGCTTTGGATATCATCAGTCTGATGCTTGACATTCTTGCAACAGGTGAGTACATTTCTGTATCATCTTGCAATTTCTGCTGAAAGCCTCGTACGACTAATCTAGCCTTTTTTGTTCCATCATCTTTATGCTTAAATATCCACTTGGTATCTATTTCTTTTTTCTTTTCAGGTAAGTCTGTTTCTGTCCAAGTTCCAAGTTTTATTAAAGCATTTAATTCTTTTTCTATTGCTTGTCTCCATTCATTATCTTGATAAGCTTCTTTGTAAGAATTTGGCGCTTCTGCAGATATAGCTTCATTTATTGCTATGTTGGTTTCATAGTTTTTTAAATATGTAGGTTTTTTAACTGCGCGACCTGATTTTGTTCGAATTGGTATTGCCTTTTCTTTGTTTCTGTCTTCTTCTTCTTCTGTATTTATTTTATCATCTTCTGTGTTTATTTCATCTGCTTCTGTATTTATTTCATCTTCTTCTGTGTTTGTTTCGTCTTCTTCTATATTTCTTAGGTCTTCTTCTGTTTTTATTTCTTCTTCTTCTGTGTTTCTGTCGCCTTCTTCTATGTCTGTTACGTTTTCTTCTATGATTCTTATTTCTTCTTCTGTGTTTCTTACGTCTTCTTCTGTGTTTACTTCAGCTTCTTCTGGACAACTTCCTTCTGAGTTTCTTTCTTTTATTTTAAGAAAGATGACGTCTCTTCTTATTTTAATTTCCTTTCTTACAGGATCCCATAGCCGGTAGCCTGTTGGTGCATAGCCAATCATGATGAGTTCTTCACTTCTTTCATCTAACTTCTTTAGTGGCGTAAGAAGTTTAGCATAAGTGGTGCAACCAAATGTTTGTATATTTTTAACATTAGGTTTTCTGCCTGTCCATTTCTCTACAGGTGTCTTTGTCTGCCCTTCTTTTGGTGTTCTATTTAGAAGGTAAGTGGCTGACCGTACTGCTTCTCCCCACAGGTTCTTATTTAATTTTGATTGAAACAACATGGCTCTTACTTTCTCCATGAGGGTGCGGTTAAAACGTTCAGCCTTTCCGTTTTGTTGTGGGCTGTATATGACAGTATAGTCTAACTTTATTCCTCTTTTTCTGCACCAATCTTTAAGTTGAGCTGATGTATATTCACCGCCATTATCACAACGTATTGTGCTGACTTTTTCACTTGTGTGGCGTTCTACTTCCTGTATGTATTTAGTCAGGTAGGTGAACACTTCACTTTTATGTGCAATCAGGTAAGTATATGTATATTCAGTGTAGTCATCAATAAAGGTGAGCACATATCTATCACCATCCCAGGTTGTAGGTGTGACTGGTCCGCACACGTCTGTATGAATGGTATGTATTATTCTGTCAGCTTTGTGTCTTGTGTAGAATGGCAGTCTTGTTTGTTTTGCTTTGATACATATATCACAGCTTCCAGACATATTATTTATTTGTTCTTTAGTTATATTTATTCCTTCAACTGTTTTTATAATATTTTTTAATGTTTCTTTTCCAGGGTGACCATACCTCACATGCCAGTCTTCAGGGGTTTCAGTTTTGCAGGACAGTAAGGCATCTTCAGAGTCTGTAGTTAAGTCTATATTATATAAACCATTATCATTTTTTGTTCCTTTTAAAATTATATTTTTATTTTTCTTTACAATAACATTTTCTTTTGTGAATAATACCTCTCCATCTTTTTCAGTAATGGCATGGACTGACAGGAGACTTTTCTTCAAATTTGGCACAAATAAAACATTTTCAAAATTCACATCTGCCGTTTCAATTTTACCCATTAAATTTGACTTTAAGACATTATGTTTATTTGCTGTTTGTATGTTTACTAAGCAGTCCTTTTGTTCTTTCAGAAGTACCTCTTTGTTGGTCATATGGGTAGAACATCCGGAATCAATCACAAATGTTTCAGTCAATAATGAGACGGCATTCTTATTCTTTTCTTTCTTTCTTTTGTAATAACAATCTTCTTCTTTATGATTAAACTTTTTACAAATTGTGCACTGTTGTTTGCCTTTAAAAAAACAATTTTTCTCTTCATGATTATCTTTTTTACAAATTGAACACTTATTTTTATTTTTGTATTTCTTACTTGTCAGTGCCTTAAATGCAACTGAACTTTGTTGTTCTTCACTATTATTTCTTTGTTGTTCCACTAATAAACGTGCAGTGAGATTGTTCACAGTCTGTTCTGTTTTTGGGGTTGATTCCCATGCTGTTATAAAGTGTTTGTAGGTATCTGGTAGAGTTGATAGTATTTTTGAGATCAGCATATTATCATTTATTGTTTCACCGAGACTGTTTAACTGATAAGCATAGTTTTCTAACATACCTATGTGGTAGTTCATGTCTTTACTGTTGTCGTATGCGTATTGAAAGAAATCTTGTAGTAATCGACATTTTTGCTGACTAGTTTGCTGTTGAAAGATTATAGTGAGTTTGTCATACATTTGTTTAGCTGAGTTGCACGACATCAATGAATATAGTAGTTTTCTGTCGATGGTGCTTGTTATAATGCGTTGCGCTCTTGCATCCAACTGCATTTCTTCTTCATCGAGTTTTGTTGGGCCTTTGGTAACAATATTTTGAAGTCCTTCACTCTTGAAGGTTATATTTATGGTGAATTTCCACATGGGATACGTCTTTTCGTCTGTAAGACGTTGTATTTGCTTGATGGTGGTGTCCATTTTGTATGGTTTTGTAGTCCGTCGTAGTATCACACGGATTTGCACCGTTTTTCTCACAACTTTTATTTTAAACTGGCTAGGCTAATATTTAACCCAACCACGCTCTGCTACCATTTTAATAATTTTGAGGCACAGAAATGACCAAATACTTTTGTATTATTAGGCTTTATTTTAATCAAGAGATTTTACACACGACATCTTTTATTAGTGTTGTCTATTGAGTGACACAGAGTATAAAACTTACTTGTCACAGAGGCAAAGGTTTAAAATTATTCGTTCTATTTATTTGCTAACATTTGCGCCGCTTGGAGCTTATAGTTTTTTTTTCATATTGTTATATTGATCGTGTTGTGAGACCAATTAAAAATCAAAACATTTATTTCAAATAAGCCAGTTAAAGCACTTTTAATATTATTAAACACTACAAAAATTATGGTGCTACAGTCCCAGTCACAATACATAAAAACTGTGAAAGTACCGTAGATGCCCCATTCCAAGAAGTAGATCTCCATGGAGAAGAACGGGCAAAAACTCAATGGACACTCTTTTTAGATCTACAAGCTTCTCGAAGGTTCCAGAAGGTTCTCGAAATCGAGTAGTGTTGAGCGTTTGTTTTAATAAGTGATTTTGGTGTCATTAAAGATAAAAGACCAGGTGGCCTGACGTCTTACAGCGTGAGTAGTTCAGCAGTGGGAACGAGATGGGGCTAGACACCTTGTATAGCTGTGTCGTATACATTTTTGTTCTATTTCGGCGCTTTTTTAAAGCCAGCAAAAAAAGCGCTCGTGGGAGTGTCGTCTATGAGTATCTTACTCATGGCATTTAGAAATCATTATTAAATTTTTTGGCACTAAAATATTGATAAATATGATATGATATTTATTATAGTCAGCTGTCCTAGTTGTCCCAAGTTGGGCGCCAATACACCAAATGGCGCCCAACTGGGACAATGTATTTAATGCTTTGAATATTTAGTTAAATTTTACGTAAACTGAATATAACTTAGTTGGCAAATAGATAGTGTACACACATCTACACATCAAGCTATACAAAACCAGTTTGTGTTGGTCTCGCTTTGTACGATTTTTACACACAATAAACGGTCAGCTAATACTGGTTTTGTATAGCTTGATATGTAGACATGTGTACACCTTATTTTGAATTATCCCAGGTTTGGGATTGGGGACTACTGCATGCCTTGAAAAAATATCTTGTAGTCCCAGTTAATACATAAGTCTACTATACATTCTGTAATGTAGGGTATTCTTAAGTTGTGTCCACTATAAATACTGTTGTACACCCGCCGCGTACTTAGTCAATAAATAGCTACCGAACGAACTAAATAGTTTTACTTAACGATACTACAGTGGCGACGAGGATGGCTAAATTCGGTGAATTTGATATGAAGACTGGAAGCTGGCAAACATATTGTGAAAGGCTGGAGATGTATTTCTTGGTGAACGCAGTAAAGGAAGACCTAAAACTACCGACGCTTATAGCATTCATGGGTGAACCGGCATACGAATTATTAGTGAACTTGTGTAGCCCGAAGAAACCGGCGAACATGACCTTGACTGAGGTTGTGAAAGTCATGCAAGAACATTTGCAGCCAAATCCATCGATTTTGGCAGAACGATTTAAATTTCGACAAAGAAGACAACAGGCGGGAGAAAGTATTTCGGATTATGTTGCAGAATTGAAAAAAATTACGCGGTATTGCGAGTTTGGCACAAGTTTGGACGATAATTTGCGAGACCAATTCGTGTGCGGTATCATGAGTGACCTTATTAGACAACGATTGTTTGCGGAAGGAAACATAAAATTCATCAAAGCAGTATCGGTGGCGAGCGCTTTGGAGGCGGCGGAGCGGGATGCAGCCGCTGTAGACGGGCGAGGAAGTGTCAGTGGGCCAGCCGCGGCCGACGCGAACGCTGTGGCGACGGGACTGGAAGGTTCGAGAACTGTTACGGTGTCGCGACGTAGTTCAGTGGCATATGATCAAGCGGGAGACTTACATCGCATGCAAGTGAGAGGATGTGCTGCATGCGGGGATTACCGACATAATAAGATAGATTGCAAATTTGCAAAGTACCAGTGTAGTAAATGTAAGGAGGTTGGTCATTTGCGTCGGATGTGCCAGGAGAATGGTACACGGGTCATCGGGGACTATCGAGGCCGCGGACGATCGGGGGCCGGAGGCGGCGGAGCAGGCAGAGCGGCGGCGGCGGCGGCGCGCTGGTGCGGCGCGGGCGCTGGAGCGTACCGCGCGGCTAGCCGGGGCCACGAGCAGGCAGGGAAGGCGCAGCCGGGTGCACACGGGCGGCCCGCTATGCACACGTTCGAGGCTCATTGGGAGGAAGACGGGGAAGATGAGGTGGAGGAAGAGGAACCAATTTACCAAATGTCGTTAAGTCAATACAGGCCGGTGAGCATAAAAATTTTAGTAAACGAGGTTATGTTAACAATGGAAATTGATACCGGGTCTCCTTTATCGTGTATCTCAAGTAAAACTTATAAAGAATATTTTTCGGGTATACCGTTATTACCATGTAAACTTTCAGTCAAGTTTTATAATGGGAGTAAAGTTCAACCAATGGGCTATCTAGAAGTGACCGTTACCTATAAAAACCATAAAAAGAATTTAGATTTATATGTATTTGAAACGGGGAGTACTACACTTTTAGGAAGGCAATGGTTATCGGAATTAAATATCAATATACCCCCTATAACAATAAATAACGCGAGGTTGACAAAAGAGGAGGATTTAACGGTTCAACAAAAAACTAATATTGTAAATAATATCTTTTCTAGGTATCATGAGTTATTTGATGGCGGATTGGGGCGTTTCACGGGCGGTCGAGCGACATTGCATTTACGTGAGGGTGCCGTGCCGATATTCTGCCGCGCGCGACCGCTGCCGTACGCACTGCGCGCGCGCGTGGATGACGAGCTCGAGGCGATGCTGCGCGCCGGCATCATCGAGCCTGTTCACACCTCCGACTGGGCCACACCACTGGTAATTGTACATAAGCCGGATGGCGCTTTACGTTTATGTGCTGACTATAAAGTTACTGTGAATCGTAGGTTGAGAGTTGATAAGTATCCTGTGCCAAAGATAGACGATTTATTTACTAAATTAAGCGGTAGTAGGTATTTCACAAAACTAGATTTATCTCAAGCTTACAATCAAATATTACTAGATGAATCCAAGGTTTTTACAGTTATTAATACACATAAAGGTCTTTTCAGATACAATAGATTAGTGTATGGACTCGCGTCGAGTCCGGGAATTTTTCAAAGAATAATGACTCAATTGTTTGATAAAATACCAAATGTGACAATATTTTTAGACGACATACTAATCACGGGAGATACGATTGAAGTACACATAGATACAATTAACAAGGTTCTTAAAATATTGCAAGATAATGGCCTAAAAATAAAAAAAGAAAAGTGTGATTTTTTGAGTAAGGAGGCAAAATATTTAGGATTTATTATTAGTAGGGAGGGCGTTAGAGTAGACCCAGATAAAATTAAACCCATTATTAAAATGTCTTTTCCGACTAACGTATCCGAACTGAAATCATTTTTGGGTATGGTCAATTTTTACGGAAAATTTATTAAAAATTTAAGTTTCTATTTATCACCATTTTACGAATTATTGAAAAAGGGTAAACATTGTGAATGGGGTCAGACACATTCTCAGGCATTTAATAAAATAAAAAAGTTACTGATTAGTTCAGAAATATTATCGCACTATGATGAGTCACGGCCCGTTATAGTGACGTGTGATGCGAGCTCTCGGGGCATTGGCGCTGTGCTTGCGCAGCGAGCGACCGACGGCCGCGAGTATCCAATAGCGTATGCGTCAAGGACACTCACCGCGGCGGAATATCACTATAGTCAAATACATAAAGAGGCTTTAGCTATTGTATTCGCCGTAAAGAAATTCCATCAATATCTTTATGGCAGACCATTCGTGTTAAAAACAGATCATAAACCTTTAGTTAGTATTTTTGGATCGGAATTAGGAATTCCAAGTATGACTGCTAGTAGGTTACAGAGATGGGCGTTAATTTTATCAGCCTATGATTTTAAAATTGAATATGTGAATACAAATTCAAACACGGCAGACGCTTTGTCTCGATTAGTAGATAGTTATAAAGCTATTAGCGAAACAGGTAGTGAGGAAGTTCCCGAACAAACATACCTTCACTTCGCCTCGGATGCTTTGTTACTTAAATATGAGGATATTAGAAAAGAGACAAAAAGAGATCCAATGTTAATGCGTATATTGAGCTATGTTAGGGATGGTTGGCCTAAAGAAATAGAAATAAAAGAACTTAAGCCTTATTTTAATAGACGCAGTGAAATATATACTGAGTTGGGTTGTCTTATGTGGGGTCATAGGTTAATAGTACCAAGAATTTGTCAAGATAAGGTTTTGAGGGAGCTACATGATACTCATATGGGGATAATTAAGACAAAATGTATAGCTCGGAGTTATGTATGGTGGCCAGGAATAGACGAAATGTCGGAAAACCTGTGTCGCAACTGCACAATTTGCGCAGAAATGGCCGAGGCACCAGTTCACCATGCACCGCAGCCGTGGAACTGGCCGTCTCGTCCTTGGACTAGGTTACACGTAGATTTTTTGGGGCCTATTCAGGGTCACAAGTATTTAATAATGGTCGATTCAACTTCAAAATGGATCGAAGCATGCCCGGTCACTTCGACTACGGCTAAAGCAATAATAACTAAAATAAGAGAAATATGGTCACGTTTCGGTATACCAAAACAATTAGTATCGGATAACGGGCCTCCTTTTAGTAGTGAAGAATTTAATTCATTTTTAGAAAATAACGGAGTAGAACATGTTTTTTCCGCACCATATCACCCCGCTTCCAATGGTTTGGCGGAAAATGCAGTCAAGCAGTGCAAAAGGGTGATTAAAAAAGCGATTATTCAAAATATAGATGTAGAACTTGCCCTTCAACGGTTTTTACTGGTGTATAGGACCACTGAACATAGTACCACAAAGGAAAGTCCGTCACAAATATTACAAGGCAGGATATTAAGAACTCGATTAGACCGACTTAAACCGTCGCGCGAGAAGCAGGTGGCTGACGCGCAGCTCCGGCAGAAAAATGGGGCAGGAGGGACGCACCGCACTCTCGAGGTGGGGGACGAGGTTTGGTGCCGGGTGTACCAAGGATTAAAGAGGTGGGTAAGTGGTACGGTCATTCAGCGCTTGAGTACTACAGATTATCAAATAAGATTATTAGATGGCACAGAGATACATAGGCATATTGATCAGTTAAAGTTAAAGTGTAGGGCAAATCAATCTCAACAGACGGATGACGTAATGGTCAGCACAAAGGTAACGCCAAATAATGCTAACCGGTCTTTAGGCAATGCATTGGTCTTTCCTACAGTACCGGTTCCAAAGATATCCAAAGAGGTGTGCTTAAGTGGAGGTGTGGGAGGTTCGGGATGCGATAGGGATGGGCAGGTACATTTAGATCCTGGGGAATTCATCGACTCATCAGAAGAGGTACATGAGGGATCCAACAGTGTAACCTCGACCGCCGGTGAAACGCGTCCCGTTAGAAATAGGAGACCTCCCCAAAGATACGGTCAGCCCTAATGATAATTATAGTTTAGAGTATGTCCTAGTTATAAGTTGGGTAAATAGATTTAAGTATGTAAATAGATTATAGGTAATGATGTGTGTTAATTTTAAGTTAGTACATAAGTAATTATTGTGTTAATTTTAAGTTAGTAAATAAGGGTGGAGGTGTAATGTAGGGCAGGGTTTTTCAACCTTTTTCATGGCACGACCCCTTTAGGATGAAAAAATATTTCGCGACCCCCCATTTACCGGTTGCTGTTTTCAAGCATTCAATTTGACGGTACGGTTAGCGATGTTGCACTGCTATGCTGCGTGTTACGGGTTCGATTCCTGCACTGAGCAAATATTTTTATGATCTACAGTGGCGTATTTTAAAATCAGCGCCTTCTAAAAGAAACACTTAAACTGCGCTCGCTGCATAGTTTATTTTTCAATAGTAGTTTCCACAAAAGTATTATTGAAAAATAAACTATAAAAATCGAGGTCATTAGGTCATCGAAACTTAAAACATATTTACAGGAGCGAGCTCAGCGAGCTCGAAAATTTTTACGTTTCGGGGCTACAAAAAGCCATATCTACATAGAAGAGTGAACGCAGTGAACTCTAAAAGTTTCCGTAGTACGACAAAAAAGTTTTAATCTAAAAGCAGGAAAAAAACATTTAAAGACTTGAAGAGCGAGCGCGGCGTGCACAGTAAATCTACTATTTCTGCACCAACATAAGACAAGATTTCATTGAAAAGTGACCTGAAATCGTTGACTTTTTTTGACGCTGCCAAGCATTCATTAATGGGCGAGCGTAGCGAGCCGGGAAAATTTTAGAGTTTTTTTTCCTAATAAATCTTTTGTAAAACTATGTTTTTTTTACTGCAGTAGCTTTCCCAACGTTCTAGAGAAGCTTCGCGACCCCCCTGAAGAGGCTTCGCGACCCCCCAGGGGGTCGCGACCCACAGGTTGAAAAACCCTGATGTAGGGTATTCTTAAGTTGTGTCCACTATAAATACTGTTGTACACCCGCCGCGTACTTAGTCAATAAATAGCTACCGAACGAACTAAATAGTTTTACTTAACGATACTACACATTCCTTTATAATTTTATAGTAAACCTCTTTCTTATAATATAAGTAATATATTAGTGAAATGCGGGCACTCTTTATAAGTACAATTCTGATTAATTATTCTGGGATTACAGGCCTGTATCCTTAGCACGAGTTTGCACTCTTTTACTTTACAGCGTCTAATTCAGTATTTACAGCGTTTCTTGTATGAAAAATAGGAACAGCGCGTCTGGTGTGCGAAGAAGGAACTAATTTTTCCCTTGAAAATTGTCAATTTGAAATTGTCAAAGATCCAGTTTACTTTACGTCTCAAATATTGAACACTCGTACTAAGGGTACTTATGTTGTTAAGTTAATCCATATTTTATACAATGTGTATAGATGTAAACGTACCAACAAGATCCTGAAAATGGAACACGATCTCCCTGGTGTATCTGGTCCTCGGCGCTTGCACTGTGAACTTGACTGAGCCATGCTGGTTGAATGGGTGCTTATCCCTGCATCGACAAAATATCGATACCTCCTAAGTATAATGAGTCAACTGACATTATAGTAATTTTACAGGAGAGCGATTTGAAGGCAAATCGTTTATATTTTAATGAAATCAAATTAATTCTAAATAAAGTAAATGTTTTTTTAATTAAAATTGTAAGCTCTTCCTTTGGTATAAAATGATTTTGCTGATTTTTGTTTTTAAATGACATTTTATGTACACACATCAACAGAATCTAGGGATACCTTAATTCTAAATTGTTTACGAATTTTTAGTTTAAAATCTTTTTAGTTTTCATAAAAAGTTAGTATACAGATTGAAACCTTATTTATTGTATTTTCAAAATTTAAAAAATAAATATGTAAAAAAAAAAGAAAAAACAAAATACGGCGGCAAAATTGTTAGTAATTCGTTACGTTAAGGAAAATTAAATTTGTTTTATTAATATTAATTAATGAAAAGGGATTAGATTGTTATTCATTTTTAATTTAACGTTTCTTGTGAGGTTTAGGAGTCATGACACGTCGTCATTTGAGTCGAGATGAAATGTTAAGAGCCGTGGGCATGCTAGAAAATGGTGCTATTCAGCGCGTCGTTGCTGAGGCCCTACACACCAGCCAAAACGTGATATCAAGGTTGTGGTCACGTTATCGTAGTATTGGGGATGTAGCTGAACGGCACCCGGGTAGATATCGCGTTACTACGCAGAGACAGGATCGATTTCTCCAAATGACCGCTAGAAGACAACCAAATATCACAGCGATGCAACTAGTACAAAGGCTCCAAGAAGACCACCAGCTGTTGGTAAGCGACCAAACCGTGCGAAGGAGGTTGTATGAAGTTGGTCTTCATGCTCGAAGACCGCTGCGTGTTGCAGCATTGCGACGTGGCAATCGCGGTCGGCGGCTTTCGTGGGCTCGGGAGCATTTACCATGGAGTGACGAACAATGGTCTTTGGTGCTGTTCACAGACGAGTCCCGGTTTGGGTTTCATCCGGATTCACGAAGAACATGCGTTTGGAGAACTCCAGGGAGACTTAGCCGTCTACGGCACCCTCAGGAGGTCCACTCATACCAAGGCGGGACAATCATGGTGTGGGCAGGAATTCATCTTGGCGGACGAACCCACCTCATTTGGATCCAAGGTAGCATGACTGCACAAAAATACCACGAGGAGGTTGTAGAGCCTCTTATTGTCCCACACAGAATCCAAATGGGCCAAGAATTTCTACTCATGCACGATAATGCTCCTTCCCATACGGCGCGGCTGGTGTCGGCCGCTCTCCGAGACCACGATATTCAAGTTTTGGATTGGCCTGCACAGTCGCCCGACTTAAATCCTACGGAGCATGCCTGGGACATGTTACAACGAAAAGCTTTGAGAGATTTCCCGCCAAATTTGACGACAGATCAACAACTTTACGAACACTTGCAAAGAACATGGGACCTCATACCGCAGCAAGACATTGACAATCTAATTTTAAGCATGAACAATCGATGTCGATCGTAATTAATGTAAGAGGTGGCAACACTGATTATTAGTAATTATATTTTATAAGATTTTTTCAATTTTCATTCAAATTGATAGCTTTATAAGAAGAAATGAAGTTTTTTACCATATTAATTTGCTACGGCGATTAAAAAAATTAACATTTTTAATTGAAACAAGAAAATCACGAAATGTTTTTTATATTTTAATATAGACCTTAAAATAACCTATCATTCTTCCATTTACTACATTAGAAAATTCTTCATAGATTTTTAGATACTTGATGAAATTTAAAATATCCCTAGATTCTGTTGATGTGTGTACATGACTGGGTATACGCCGGCGGGACTCAATAGTGAAATGGTTTAACTACCAGTTATATTCATGTACGTTGTCCATCAAAATCCATCGTTTACACCAAAATCACATGAAATATGATGGTCGTTTTATTGATATAATTTTACTTTTGTTTGTTTTCGGGGTTTTCTGTCTCGCTTAATAATAATATGTTGGAATTATATCACTTGACTCATTATACTAGGAAAGCTCTAATGTTAACATTTGAAACCTCAACGTATACTGGACCAACTTAGTTTACCGAGGTTTTTTTGTTAGTATTTTTCTTTGTAATACTTTACGATTTGTGGGATTAATAAACGCTAGGAAGAAGAACAAGAATCGTAAACCAAAAAACAACTCATTTAGAAGAATCATAATGTATTTTTCGCCATAATTAAGTATCTAGGACTATCTATCTTTTTAACAAAATAGCTTTACTAAAAGCTATACAACGTATACAAATTACTATTAAAAAATATCAATGTTCCATCATAATTACATAAAAAAAAATTATAAGAACCTGAATCCCTTTTAAAAGTAACGTAAGTTCAAGTTACTTTTTAAAGGGATCTTGGTTTTTATTTCAGGGGGCTTTTTGAAATTTTTATTTAATTTTATTTCAAACTTATTATAGGTACATACTTATTATATATCGTTTTATGTTGGGCGGTTACAGCACATAAGTTGCAAGAGACGACAGTTGAAAATAATGTGGATTACCTAGGCAAAAGTACTTTCGCAAAAGGCCAAGCCTATGTAGCCATAAGTGGAGTAAAAACCTTGGATGCTGTAGCAATTTATGAACTCGGCCAAAGGAAATTATTTAATAACCCATATGACAAATGATCTTTAGCAGAATTGAAAAGACAAATTACATATAAAATGAAGCTAAGAACACTCTCGATTAAGTCATCAATATTCCCTTTAAGTACGCTTTCATATGAGACGCCACTCGTGTATATTTGCAGACATTCGGTTATTTTTCCCCACTTTTACCCCCACAACTCGGCAGAACCGATTTTGATCAAACACATCTAAGAACACTCTCACGTAAATCACCTTTATTAAAAAAAAAACTTAACTGAAATCGCTGACAGACATACACATCAAACTCGTAATACCCCTCTTTTTCTGTCAGGGTTTAATGTACTGACTAAAATCCACGATGTCCATTAATTGCCCTTTACGTTCCAGGTCACGGTATTCGTTAGTCCCACGACAACAAACGATGCTAAGAACACTCTCGATTAAGTCATCTATATTCCCTTTCAGTGCGCTTTCATTTAAGACCACACTCCAGTTTTTTTGCAAACCCTCGGTTACCACTCTCCACTTTCACCCCCACAACTTTTAAACGGCTCAACCGATTTTCATCAAATATGTCTAAGAACACTCGCTGATTTACATGCGAGTATAGTTTAATAGAAAAAAAAAAACTAAATTGAAATCGCTTCATCAGGTCGTATGGTGCTACAAACAGACAAACAGACAGACACGTCAAACTTATAACACCTTAATGACATCCACGATATAATTATTATATACGAATAATAATAGGTAACTTTACGAAACAGGATTATTACCTATAATTGCGTGTGCATTCGCCGCCAATCATCGTATACTGAGCCGAAATAAACTTGTATTGATGCGCGCCCCGCGTACACTGGTACAACTTTATTTAGATCAGTTTACAATGAACGATTGTAAGTGATGTTGAAATTGATTTAGTATACGTGAAATTATCTCGGTAATTATTGTACTTTTTAATTTTTTTTTTAACACAAACTTGAAGATCACGATTTATAAAGTTCATTTATGTAAAAAAGTAAAAATACCTAAATTTGTTAGTTGACTCAGTATACTTAGGAGGTATCGATATTTTATTTAAAAATACATAGTATTTAGTTTTTTTTTGATAAATAAAAACGTAATTATTAAAAATAGAATGTGCACATCGCAATAATAATAACAAATATATAAATATTCCACATCTATCACACAACGCCATCTAGTCCCAAGCTAAGCAGAACTTGTGTTATGGATACTAGACAACTGATAAACATACTTATATATTTCTAAATACATACATAATAATATTATAGATATGTTACACCCAGGCACGGAACAAATGATCATGCTCATCACACAAACATTTGTCCTGGGTGGGATTCGAACCCACGACCCCCGGCATAGCAGTCAGGGTCACTAACCACTAGACCAACAGGCCAGTCAAATTGCTGTTGTCAAATTGCTCTATTTGATAAATTAAAACTTATCCTGGAAGGAGGAGGAGTGTTTGAAGAGGTGCTACGGCATATTCACCATTTGGCTTCTGTAGGTATCTACTTGCCGGACACAATGTTTCGGTAGGTAGCTATATCAGATTGGGCGGGAAAGAAGGCCTGAGTGTCATCACTCTGTGGACCACTTGGAGGTTTTTTTTATCGTGGTATAATCATCACATGAGTCCTCCAACCCCGGGCAGAGCGGGAGGGACTGTCAGACTTGTGCTGACTAATCCACGGTGTCATTCAATAGCCCTTAGCCTTCTAAGGGGAGCCCCGTCATTTTGCTGACAGCTCTTTGAGGCGCGCGTGGAACACGACGGGCCGTCGGCCCGGACACGGTCCACGGTCAGACAGCGAGTCGCCCATTACTCGCCACCCGCGTAGCTATGACTCTTATTTTAAGATTAGAGTATGTAGTAGCTCACCAGATCTGATCAGCAGTAGAAATCTCCTCATAATTACTGTCAATGCACTGCGGTGCGCAGGAACACTTCTGTCCATTATTATTGGATAGTTTTTGTGTGTAGTTGGCTAGACAGGACATGCCTCCAGGAGTGCATTGTGGACCCTCTGGAAAAATAATGCATGATCTTATTAAAACATTATAAATGGATACATTTTTTTTTTAATCCGGAACACGGATATTCGGCGAAGAACCAGAGTCACCGACATAGCTCGTAAAAGTTGCAAGTTGAAGTGGCAATAGGCAGGCCACATCGCTCGTAGAACTGACAACCGATGGGGAAGAAAGGTTCTCGAGTGGCGACCACGGACCGGAAAACGCAGCGTAGGTAGGCCTCCCACTAGGTGGACCGACGACATCATGAGAGTCGCGGGCAACCGATGGATGCATGTGGCGAATTGTCGTTCATCGTGGCGGTCTAAGGGGGAGGCCTATGCTCAGCAGTGGACGTCTTCCGGCTGATGATGATGATGATGACATTTTGTTTTACTCTTTTGTGCAAACACGGTTTTGGGCAAAATTTGGCATCATCATTAGCCTATAAATGTTCCCACTCACACAGGTCACCTCTCTGTGAGACGGAGTGGGCCACAATCCACCACGCGGGCCCAGTGCTGGTTGGTATTACACACATGTCTTCGAATGTTTGTTTATAGGACATGCCGGTTTCCTCACGATGTTTTCCTTCGTCGTTTTGAGAGCAGTGGTGATGAAATAAATCACACGGTAATGCATCTAGCATGGTTTAAACCCACGACCATTGTTTACTTGCGTCATGTATATACGTCATTTAGATACTTCGTGCTGAAACAATCAGAAAACATAGCAGTCTCATTCGGAAGTCAGGATCGATGCCACAGGGCCACCTTCGCTCTTTTCCAAAAAAACCATTCCATTCCCCCTATCAGACGTCACAGTATCATTTACTAGTTTTTCATGCATATCATTCCTTACACAATCCATCCATCTTTTCTTTGTCCTTCCTCTTCCTCTCCATCCATCAACATTCATACTCATCACTCTCTTAGTCACAGTCCCTGCACACACACTTGTGCATTTTATGTCCCGCGCAATTGGCTTATCTCCGTTAAAATAGGCCGCTGTGAGCGAAATCGTGGGACATTATTATTACGTTGGACCCGATTTCCTTTACCAATTAAAACCAATCAATCATCATCAGCCGGAAGACGTCCACTGCTGAACATATGCCTGCCTTCCCCTTAGACCGCCACGACGAACAACAATTCGTCACTTGCATCCATCGGTTGCCCGCGACTATCACGATGTCGTCGGTCCACCCAGTGGTCGCCTACCTACGCTGCGTCTTCCGGTCCGTGGTCGCAATTCGAGAAACTTTCTTCCCCATCGGTTGTCAGTTCTACGAGCGATGTAGCCTGCCCATTGCCACTTTAACTTGCAAATTTTAAGAGCTATGTCGATGACTCTGGTTCTTCGCCGAATATCCGTGTTCCAGATTTTATCCCGCAAAGAAAATCCGAGCATAACTCTTTCCATTGCTCGTTGAGTGACTCTTAGTCTCTCTAAAAGGCCAGCAGTCTAAGACCACGTTTCAGAGCTATATGTAAATTAAAACCAATCAATAGATATTGTAAACTAGCTTCTGCCCGCGACTTCGTACGCGGATCCTGTTCGTTTATGGATAAAATAGTAGATTACGCACCAAGGGAGTAAAGCATTGCCTTACGTCACGGGCGTATTGAATCCCGAAGCGACACTAAGGATTCTAGGGGTGAACCTCCGTAGCGCAGCGAGGAGGTTCAGGTGTTAATTCCCGAGTGAAACGAGGGAATTAAGTTAAGAATCTTTAGTGTTGCGAGGGATTCAAGTTAGCCCAAGACAAGGCAGCTTTACTCCCGAGGAGCGTACTCTGCTTTTCACACCTACTGCGAGGAAATAAAATTCGATTTTTGAAATTTGATGTGGTACGACAACCTTTGAACGTAAAGTTGGCACCACTGTAAGCGATCAGCTGTTGCCGCCAGCGGCCGCCATTACTGATACGACTCCTTGGTGAAAGTTTTCATACGGTTTTCTTTGAGGTTCCAAATTCAAATCACATTATTCCCACGGGAATAATGAAATTCAGTACATATATTATTCCCGGCTCGAGCGAGAGGGAATAATGTCATGCTTTACAGTAGGTTTGCCTGACATATAACATGACATTTACGAGCAAGTAGTGTGAAAAGTATCTTATGTCCGCCTCCTGACTCTAAGCTACCTCCTGCCAATTTTCAGCTAAATCTGTTCTGCCGTTCTTGAGTTATAAGTGGTGTAACTAACACGACTTTCTTTTATATATATAGATATATAGATTACCTTCATAGAAGTAGTAGAATGGCACGCAACCACAGAATTCCTTCGCTAGTTTACTTCTACACGTCAAACGACAAGTGTTTGTGCTGTGGACCTAAAACCAAACAATAGTAATATATTTTCAACACATTTGCTCAAAAAATGCAATTACAAAGCCTGTATACAGTGTTCGAAAGTTAAAAATTACGCACCATACAACGGAACGTGCGGTAAAATAGGTACTCTCACCTAAGTACCTATTTTACCGCATACCCCGTTGTAAAGAACGTTTTTTACGGTTTTTTTTTATTTCCAAAAAAAGATTGAAGTATTCCACCAAAGTGTTTCACATTGTGAGAATAAACAATCTGACTGATCAAAGTTGTTGTGGTTGGTCGTTTTCACGGAGAAGACCGGGCAAGAAACTCCATGGTTACTCTTCAAAAATGTGCGATGGGAAAATACAAACTTAAGAAAAACTTAACAATATGGCCGCTTGCAAATGGCGTCCTGTTGACGCCATTAAAAATGGCGACCTGTTTTATGCGGCTACTTGCTAGTTTTTTATATGTAAGGGCCTAGCATTCAAATTTCCGGGCGGCGAGTAAAGGAAAACTCGCTGTCCTTTGACGGCGCGTTGTGTTCCACGCGCGCCTCAAAGAGCGTCAGCAAGATGACGGGGCCCCCTGTTGAGGTCCATAGCCTTGCCGGGGTTGCGAGACATACGTATACCGCGACTCCGCTACACAAAGGGCTACCGAAGGACACCGTGGATTTTAGTCAGTACAAGTCTGTCTCCCGTCCCTGCCCGGAGCGGGTGGAATCATTTGATGATTTTACCATTTTTTTTTACGTGGTAAAATCATCAAATGAGTCTTCCCACCCCGGGCAGGGCGGGAGGGACTGTCATCAGACTTGTAATGACTAAAATCCACGGTGCCCTTCAATAGCTCTTTATGTTCCGGGGTCACGGTAATGAAATAAGTCTCGCGTCTTAGCCAAACAGCAGACAATAGCAACGACAATCGTTATCGTTCATCAGTCACCAATACATTTTCAACTTTATACCCCAGCGCATAAAGTTCACAAATCGAATTCGTTTGTTTCGTTCGTTAGCGATCAGCAGTTTTTAATAGATTTTCGACTTTACGCGCTGGGGTATAAAGTTGAAAATGTATTGGTGATGAACGATAACGATCGTCGTCAGCTGTCGTCTGCTGTTTGACTAAGGCCCCTGATGATTTCACCATGAAAACAATTGAACTTTCTATACTCCTCTCGAATTTCTAACCTTCCTCCCAGTAGAAGCCGGCTCATCAGTATACGAGCAGCCCCTCCTCGACGGCTGCAACTCTTTAACTCCCCTTCCGCAGCGAGACTCCATGACACTCAGCTCTGTGTTCCTCACGAGGGTCAGGCGAACCTCTGACGGGGAGTGAGAGAGGTCCATCACGTCGTATGGGGAGTGGACGTAGAACTGGAAGAGATGTGTTTGACGTATAATGACAAGCCTGTTGGTCTAGTGGTTAGTGACCCTGACTGCTATGCCCGGAGGTCGTGGGTTCGATTCCCACCCAGGACAAATGTTTGTGTGATGAACATGATCATTTGTTCTGTCTCTGTTTGTAATTTATCTTTAATATTTATGTAGGTATTTAGAAATATATAAGATAAATATTGTTTTATTCTATATTGGGGATATACATACTACATTTAAAAACTAAACTTAAAGGTAAAATATTTACAAAAATGATTGAAATAAAACAAAAAAAAAAGTTACAGGGCCTCGAAAAATTCATCCACATCGTTGTCAATGGGGAAAGTGCCCAGATCGCTGGCAGCATTGCCTCGTTGGATCGCAATGCTGATCCTTTGACCAAGATATAGGCCAGCCCTCTGGTCATACGCTTGGCGATGTCTTTGAAAAGTTGGTGGGCGCTCGAACCCCGTGGCCATAGTGTTTCAACCCCAAACGGCTCAAACACATAGCTACTAGTCAAGCCATTGTATTTAATATACAAGTATGTTTATCAGTTGTCTAGTACCCATAACACAAGCTCTGCTTAGCTTGGGTCTAGATGGCATTGTGTGATAGTTGTAGAATATTATATTATTATTTCATGGGTTTGCTCATGACCTTAGTCTATGTCAGGAGTGACTAAGACAAGGTTGACGATGGAGCGAGCTTATTCAGAAGAAGCCTATGTTTACTGTAACTTTGACGACATTAGGGTTGTATGCGTTTGGAAACACAGACATAGGCAGAGAGTTCCAGTCCTTCGCTGTCCGCGCGGTCGAGCGGTGCTTTTATCGCCACCGCCCCGCCGCGCTGCCGTCCGCGCGGTGAGGCGGTGCATCACACATGGGGCGCCGCATCCGCGCGGTTCATCATGGGTGCAGGACGGGTTGCAATTTAAAAATGGATTTCGATGTCAAAACCATTTTTTTTTCGCCCTCCGCGCGGGGCACCGCAACGAAATCCGCTTTACAGCCACCGCCGTCCGCGGCGGTGCGCGGTACCGTGTGATAAATCAAAATCAAATTGTTTATTTCAATTAAACTAATTGCAGGCACTTTTGAATTGTCAAAAGACATAAAATAAGTTGGACCCGGGTACGTCCTTGGGACCCGGGTACGTCCTTAAACTACGTCCAGCCACCGAAGGACGGGCAGCAGCGTCCTTGCCAAACCTCGGTGACTTCTGCGATCCCCAAGCCGCCTGCCAAGCGTGGGGATTATGGCAACCCCCCCCCCCCCCCCCCATTATGATTGACAAGCACAGCACACGGCCCCCAGTCCCCGGCAGCTCCGCTATTCTTGGTCTGGGTAGCGGACCGAGTAACGGCGGAGCAGGGGGTGCGAAGAATCCCCGGCAGATGCCCCGCTACCACCCCCAACGAACTTTGGCCCTGGCAACACACAACATCCGCACACTGAGGACCGATGAGAAGATTATCGAGCTGGAGGAAGAATTGAGCAAAATGCGCTGGGATATCTTGGGACTATCTGAAATCCGAAGAGAGGGTCAGGATACGATGGTTCTAGATTCCGGCAACATGCTCTTCTACCGGGAAGGAGACCGTAAATCCCAGGGTGGTGTGGGATTTCTCGTCCGCAGGTCCCTCATCAACAACGTTATGAAGGTCGACAGTGTGTCGAGCAGGGTAGCATACCTTATACTCAGAATAACCAACCGGTATTCTTTGAAGGTCATACAGGTATATGCGCCGACCTCGACACATTCTGATGATGAAGTAGAGGCATTGTATGAGGAGATATCCGAGGCCATACATACCTCCGAAACATACTTCACCGTTGTTATGGGGGACTTCAACGCGAAGGTGGGCGCACGGAATGGCGATGAGTTGAGAGTGGGGCCATTTGGGTATGGGCAGCGAAACCATAGGGGCCAGCGACTGGTCGACTTCATGGAAAAGGAAGAGCTTCATTTGATGAACTCCTACTTCCAGAAGCGGCCATCCAGGAAGTGGACGTGGATGAGCCCCGATGGTACTACCAGAAATGAGATCGACTTCATCATGACGACCAAGAAGCGAATATTCAGTGATGTCTCTGTGATCGCCAAGGTAAAAACCGGTAGCGATCACCGAATCGTCAGAGGCACATTGAATATCAATGTGAAGCTTGAAAGGTCTCGTCTGGTGAAGTCCACGCTCCGACCTGGTCCTGCCCACATCCAGAACCCCGAACACTTCCAACTCGAACTGCACAATCGCTTCCAGTGCCTAACCGAATGCGAAACTGTGGACGAGATTAACGATGGGTTGGTGGAAACTGTCCAAGCTGTGGGGTCTAAGTTCTATAAGACCCCACGCCGCAATAAACCTCAAAAGCTCTCGAACGGAACCATCAAGTTGATGCAAGACCGGACTGAGATGAGGCTGCAATCTTCAGCTGATATGTCGGAATATGGCAAACTCAATAGACGAATCTCGAAATCAATGCGACGTGACCTGCGTGCCTATAGTGCAGCACGGATCAAAGAGGCGATCGAGCGGAACCAGGGCTCAAAAGTCTTCGCAAAGAATTCGTCTATTGGGCAAAGCCAAATGACAAGGGTGAAGATTAACGACGGCAGCATCATTTCGACGAAACCGGAGATCCTAAGAGAGCTTGAGAGGTTTTACGGACAGTTATACACATCTACACGACAACCCAGTGTCGGTACAGCTCGAGACGCAAGAGCTAAACTGACTCGGCACTACACTGAGGATATCCCGGACATCAGCCTGTACGAGATTAGAATGGCTCTTAAACAGCTCAAAAATAACAAGGCGCCGGGCGATGACGGAATCACAACAGAACTTCTGAGAGCGGGTGGAAAACCGGTACTTCTAGTCCTCCAGAAGTTATTTAATTCCGTCATACTCGAAGGCACTACGCCAGAAGCATGGCACAGGAGTGTGGTTGTTCTTTTCTTCAAAAAGGGTGACAACACCTTGTTGAAGAACTACAGGCCAATCTCACTTCTGAGCCATGTTTACAAGCTGTTCTCAAGAGTCATTACGAACCGTCTCGAACGCAGGTTTGATGTCTTCCAGCCTCCCGAACAAGCCGGTTTCCGAAAAGGTTTTAGCACCATAGACCACATACACACGCTCCGCCAGATTATACAGAAGACAGAGGAGTATAATCGGCCATTATGTTTAGCGTTTGTGGACTATGAAAAAGCCTTCGATTCAATCGAAACCTGGGTAGTATTGCAGTCCCTCCAACGATGTCATATCGACTATAGGTATATCGAAGTATTGAAGTGTTTGTATAGTAACGCCACCATGTCCATCCGACTTCAGGAAGAGAGCACGAAACCAATCCAATTGCAGAAAGGCGTGAGACAGGGAGACGTTATTTCTCCGAAACTGTTCACGAACGCGTTGGAGGACGTTTTCAAGCTCTTGGAATGGGACGGACTCGGCATCAACATCAATGGCGAATACATCACTCACCTTCGTTTTGCCGATGATATAGTCATCATGGCAGAATCGTTGGAGCACCTCAATGCTATGCTCAGCGACCTCAGTATCGTTTCCCAACGGGTCGGCCTTAAAATGACCATGGACAAGACGAAAGTCATGTCGAATGTCCATGTGGCGCCCGTACCGGTTGTTGTTGGGAATGATACTCTCGAAGTTGTAGACCATTATACTTACCTTGGACAGATTGTTCAGTTAGGTAGGTCCAACTTCGAGAAAGAGGTCGCCCGAAGAATCCAACTAGGATGGGCAGCGTTTGGGAAGCTACGTGATATCTTCTCATCGAAAATCCCGCAGTGTCTCAAAACAAGGGTGTATTAACCAGTGTGTGTTGCCAGTGATTACATATGGCTCTGAAACGTGGTCTTTGACTGCTGGCCTTTTAGAGAAACTAAGAGTCACTCAACGAGCAATGGAAAGAGCTATGCTCGGAGTTTCTTTGCGGGATAAAATCCGGAACACGGATATTCGGCGAAGAACCAGAGTCACCGACATAGCTCGTAAAATTTGCAAGTTGAAGTGGCAATGGGCAGGCCACATCGCTCGTAGAACTGACAACCGATGGGGAAGAAAGGTTCTCGAGTGGCGACCACGGACCGGAAAACGCAGCGTAGGTAGGCCTCCCACTAGGTGGACCGACGACATCGTGAGAGTCGCGGGCAACCGATGGATGCAAGTGGCGAATTGTCGTTCGGCGTGGCGGTCTAAGGGGGAGGCCTATGTTCAGCAGTGGACGTCTTCCGGCTGATGATGATGATGATGATAAAATAAGTACAAAAAAAGTTATGGTACAGTCCCAGTCACACGACATAAAAACTGTGAAAGTACCGTAAGTGCTCATTCCAAACCGTAGATCTATGGAGAAGAATGAGCAAGAAACTACATGGACACTCTTTTCAATCGCCAAAATTTTTACAAAACTTTTGTTACATCATTCATCATCAGATGGGATGAAAGTGAGAACGATGTGGCAAGTTATTAGTGTCCATAGTAAAATAAAAGAAAAAAAAAAAAAAATAGACCATGTCAGCTAAGCTAATAAATAATTGCATTAGTCAGCGAGGTGTAAGCGCTGTGAACGCGCGTCACAAGGCTGTTATAGAGAATAGCACTTTTGATCTTAGACTAGTATAATCAAAAAACGGTCAATGGGACTATTCGTTAAAATAAAATATTTTATATTTGGATAGAGATCAATTACTTACGTATGCTGTATCTGGCACGTCCATGATGATATAGCAACTCAACGAGGAATATTTACAAGTTTCAGGCCAACGGCGAGTATCATTTGGGTTGACAGCACTGAAAAAAAAGCATTGTTTTAATTTACATAATAATCTGGCCTGTTTCTCCCAAACAGATAAGTAGAGGAGACCGGCATCTTTGAATCAATTTAATTTGTTTATAACTGTACTAGCTTCTGCCCGCGACTTCGTACGCGTATCCTGTTGCTTATGCCAGCGACAACGGGATCGTCAAAATCTAAGATCTGAAAAGTCTATTACCCAACTCCAAGAGCCCGGCAAATAAAATAATGGCTTTTGGCCAGTAGAGTACAATAATATTCACTATACTAATTTCACTGTATGTGAAATTAGTGATAACTTTGATTTCCATATCAGGTGTTCCATATCTTAAGTTTTTATACATAAACAAACAGTGCTCATCAAGCTGAAAAACTTTTTCTAAGACGTCAGTTCCCGGGCACGCCGCAATAGCGGCGGTAAGACCCCTCTTTGGGGAGTGGCTGGAGAGACGTCACGGCGTCCTTACCTATCGCATGACGCAGGTCCTCACGGGACACACAAGTTTCGGGAGGTACCTGTGTCTGATGAGAAAGGAGGAAACGCCTGGGTGTCACCACTGCGAAGATCGCCCGGAGGACACAGTAGAGCACACGGTGCAAGACTGCCCAGCTTAGGCAGAGCACCGACGTGTCCTCACGCGAGACGGAGTGGGAAACGGTCACCTCCTTCTGCGAAGCAGCTATGCTCGTGAAGGAGGGGGCGGGCCGCGAGAGGGAGAGGACAGCGTTCTCCCTCCGCCCCAACCGCAGTGGGTAGACGCCCACGGCGTCGGACGTCGGCAGACGACCTCCAGCCGCCGTAGGCGCGGGCATGCGGACAGTGAGTAAAGGACAACTCGCTGTCCGACCATGGACCATGCCCGGGTCGACGGCGCGTCGTGTTCCACGCGCGCCTAAAGAGCGTCAGCAAAATGACTGGGCCCCCTCACAGAGGGCCAAAGCCTGACGGGGTCGCGGGATTTATTTCCATCACCGTAACCCCGGAACATAAAGGGCTATTGAAGGACACCGTGGATTTTAGTCAGTACAAGTCTGATAGTGGGGGTGGGAGGCCTAATTTGATGATATTACCACGCAAAAAAAAAGACGTCATTCCTTTATGTTATAGTGTAGCTCGGCTCTTGGAGTTCCACATCAGGTGTTCCAGATCTTCAATTTTTATACGTCAACAGAGAGTGCTCATCAGGCTGAACAACTTTGCTAAGACGTCATTCCTGTACATGTTATAGTGTAGCTGGGCTCTTGGAGTTCCACATTAGGTGTTCCAGATCCTCAATTTTTATACGTCAACAGAGAGTGCTCATCAGGCTGAACAACTTTGCTAAGACATCATTCCTGTACATGTTATAGTGTAGCTGGGCTCTTGGAGTTCCACATCAGGTGTTCCAGATCTTCAATTTTATTCTCTCAGTAGAAAATGCTTCTCACGTGGAACACTTTTTGCTATCGCACCATTTTTGTATCTCTTATAGTTTAGCTGGTCTGTTGCGGTTCTGCGCCAGATGTTCAAGTTTCCAGAATAATTAATAGCCTATGTTTTGACCAGATTTAATACTCTTAGAAGATTCGCAAGCTGAGAGGGCGGGGATATCGTCCGATAGTGGTGACGCAGCGAGTAGAGGGGGCGACACAACGTGAGCGGTGCGGTCTCGGAGCTCGATCACTTTTGCTCGAGAGCTCGGATGCGACGGACGTTAATGGGGAACGCTGTAGTTTAAATTATTTCGGTGTCTAACGGTTTTTATAATAGTGCTGATTTTGTGATTTAGTTATTAAAATTTAATAGTTCTAGGTAGATTTGCTTTTTCTTTTTAAAAAATTAAATAGACTTCTGATCGATAAGATCAGAAGTGGGATAGGATTAAAAATTACACGCGACTTTGATCGTTCGCCATCTATTTTTGCTGTGAAGTGTTAAGTTCGAGTGCAAATTCAAAGTACCCTACCGCGTGTTAATTAGTGTTTCAGTTTTTAGTTTTTGTGCGTGTTCAGGCTAACGGCCACGTGTTGGCTAAATTGAGTTCTGTTTTCATCATTGTCTGTAACGTAGCGTGCTAGGTTATAATAATTATGTCGGATCGTGAGCAAACACCTCGTGAAATTTCATCTAAGCGTAATTCTCGCGACCACCGTCGTAATGCGTCGCATAGCCGTCGAGACCGCTATCGTGAGACACGTAGCAGGTCTTCTAGGCATAGGCGCGATAGATCAGTGAGTTTTGAAGGTCCACGTAGGCGCCGCGAGTGTTCTTATAGGCGTCGGGACAGCTATCGCCGCGACCCTATTAACGAAGTTCTTGATCGACTGAACGCTTTAGAGGAACGCTTGCCTTCTAACGAAATACAAACGTCTACTCCCATGTCGTCGCATCCGTGCACGAAGAGCTACACGCCGGCACCGGTGTCGGCTGCCGCTGGGGAACCTGCTCCCAGTATGGAAACACGTGCTGCGGGGACCGCCGCCTCCGAGGCGTCGCGTGAGGCTGACGCTGCGGACAGGATTGTTGGTGCACTTTCATCCCTGATTCAAGTAAGATCGAACCATTATTATATTTCGAATTTTGATCCCAGTGTACATGACTTTGATGTGTGGTGTGCTGAAGTGGATAAAGGGCGCGAACTGAGTCATTGGGGCGATCGGGAATGCTTGGGACGAATTGGTGGCTGTTTGCGTGGCGATGCGAAAACGTGGCTGAACGATTGGGTGACCAATGACCGAACGTGGACGAATTTTAAATCTGAATTTCGATCATTGTGTCCGCGGGAAGTTGATATGGCCACTGTGCTATATGAGGTCATGAGCACCAATTCAAACAAGTTCGCCACATACGCGGAATATGCCCGAAAGTCCTTATTGCGATTGAACATCGTCAGGGGGCTTTCGGATGAACTGAAAGCCGCCATAGTAATCCGTGGTATTTCTGATCCCCAAGTTAAAGCCGCGACCACAAACGCAAAGCTGGGGTCAAAAGATCTTGTAGAATTTTTGTCAGTATATTTGAAACCTAAAAGTGCACCGACCACTGTGGGTAATCCTGTTCGCACGTCAAACTCAAATACTGATCCGCGTAAGCGCAAGGCCGCTGTGCAATATGGTCGGTTGACTTGTTTTTCCTGTGGAGACGTAGGTCATAAACAGGTTCACTGTCCGAAAAGGTCTGCTAAGGAAACGAACTCTGTGGATTCCCAAGCAAAAACCGAGCAAGACACACGTACAACCAAGTCGGTTTCTAAAGTCGCGAAAACTTGTACTTACTGTAAGAAGTCTGGGCATTCTGTCGAAACTTGCTTTATTAAAGAACGTTCAGAATCTAAATCTCAGAACAAAGATAAAACCAGGAACGTAAATTTTTGCTCAGAATCTGCTCCAGACAAAACAATGTGATGTCTGCTGTCATTCAGAATGTACCTGTAGATGTTTTAGTAGATTCTGGTTCGGATATTTCGCTCATATCTGATTCCGTCTTGAAGCATTTTAGTTTGAATAAAATTCCTACCTATCGCCGTATGCGAGGTATTGGAAGTCAGGACATAGAGTCTACATCATTTGTAAACACTATTATCGAGTTTCCCGAGCTTTCTTTGGACATAGACTTGTATGTTGTATCCCCGAATTGTATCCAAGCTCCAATTCTGATAGGCACAGATGTTCTAAATCGTCCCGGGGTTACATATATTCGAACGAATGACTCTCAACGCTTGATTAGAGTATCACAAATACAAAACGTGTTAACTGTAGAGTTCACTAAAATAAACACGCCTTTGGTTGGCAATGACAAAGAGAGTTTGCTAGCTCTGTTAAATGAATTTCCCAAAACTTTCACCACTGGGACAGCGACCTCTACGGTTAATACGGGCAGTATGGAAATCAAGCTGAGCAGTGATATTCCAATTAACTATCGGCCTTATAAGCTCTCTGCAGATGAAAAACGTCGCGTTCGTGAAATTATAAATGATCTGTTGAGTAAAGGCGTGATCCGAGAGTCACAGTCCGATTACGCGAGTCCTATAATCCTAGTCAAGAAAAAGGACGGGTCTGATAGGATGTGCGTGGACTACCGGGCTCTAAACGCTGTCACTATCAAAGAACGATTCCCGTTACCGCTTATTGACGACCACATTGACAGATTGGGAAGTTTTAGATATTTTACCAGTCTAGATATGGCCACCGGCTTCCATCAGTTGCCGATGAAGGATGACGACTCTATAAGCAAAACAGCATTCGTAACGCCTGAAGGGCATTATGAATATTTAAAAATGCCCTATGGGCTCGCTAATGCTCCTATTGTATATCAGAGAGTCATTACCAAAACTTTGAAGCAGCTTATGGATGCCGGTAATGTGCTAATATATATTGATGACGTCCTTATAATGTCTAATTCTGTCGATGATGGCCTGAAAACTTTACGCGAGGTGTTAAAAACCCTAACTGACGCTGGATTTTCTGTAAATCTAAAAAAGTGTACGTTTTTGGACACTGAGCTTGAATACCTTGGTCGACTTATTGGTCATGGTCAGGTACGGCCGAGCCCAGGTAAGACTGAAGCTCTTGTTAGGTCTCCAAAACCATCTAATGTAAGAGAGGTTCGTCAGTTCCTGGGATTGGCCGGGTACTTTCGTAGGTACATAGCAGGCTATGCCTCAAAAACCGCTTGTATTGCCAAGTTGCTCAGGAAAGGCGAACCTTTCAAATGGGGAGCGGAACAAGAGCTGGCACGTGACTATGTTATAAAAAGTCTAACAGAGGAGCCAGTTTTAGCAATCTTCGATCCCAAATTGTCCACTGAGCTTCATACCGATGCGAGTGCTATCGGTTACGGTGCGATTTTAATGCAAGAACATGAGGGTAAACGGAAGCGAGTTGTCGGCTATTTTAGTAAATCCACTCAGGGCGCAGAGTCTCGTTACCACAGCTACGAACTCGAGACGTTAGCAATTGTTCGCGCATTACAACATTTTCGGCACTACTTAATTGGAATTAAGTTCAAAATTGTCACCGATTGCAACTCATTAAAGTTGACCGAGCGTAAAAGAGACTTATTGCCACGTGTTGCGCGCTGGTGGATCTACATGCAGGATTTTAACTTCACATTAGAGTATCGAAAGGGTTGCCTCATGCAACATGCAGACTTTTTGAGCCGACAGCCCGCTACTGTTCTCCAAATACAAAATCCAAGAAATTGGGCGAAGATTGCTCAGACGGCTGATTCGGAAACTCAAGGCTTAATGGAAAAGCTAAGAGATGGCCAATTAGATTCCTCCCGTTTTATAATAAAAAATGATTTGTTATACTATAAGTATGTGACTACCGGTGAGGATGCTCGCTTTCTATGTTTTATTCCAAAAGGTCATAGACTTAGTCTGTTAAGAGTATTCCACGATGATCACGATCATATTGGAATAGATAAAACTACAGAGCTTATTTTGCGTCATTTTTGGTTTCCCGGTTTGAGACCATTTGTAAAAAAATATATCGGTCATTGCATCGTTTGCTTGTCGCACAAGAAAGTACCTCGAGCCCCCAGTCAGCCGATTGAATCCTGGACGAAGCCTGAAATCCCGTTTTCAGTGATTCACACTGATGTTCTTGGACCTCTAACGGAGTCGAACGGGTTCCGGTATATACTTCTCGTTATAGATTCTTTTTCGAAATACTGCCTATTGTACGCTCTATACAGGCAAGATACTGTCGAATTGAAGCGTGTATTTTCAAACACAATCTCACTTTTTGGTACTCCGTCAACAATTATTTGTGATCGTGCTCGGATGTTTGAAAGCGCTTCCTTTCAAAGCTGGGTCACAGAGTTGGGCTGTAACGTGCATTTTATCACGCCGGAAATGCACCGAGAGAACGGGCAGGTCGAGCGTTACTGCCGGACGGTCCTCAATATGTTGCGTATCGAGGTGAACAACAAGGGTGCTCAGTGGTCTGATACGTTATGGAAGATTCAGCTAACTCTGAACATAACAAAGCAGGCCACGACCCACACCTCACCCCTGCAGTTGCTGACTGGTGTCGAAGGCACGACCCCAGTCCTGAGATCTTTGGTGCGAGATGTCGCCCTGAATGACTCTCACTCCAACCGAGAAGCGCTGCTCACACTAAGAAGACAGAGGACATCTGAGTTGCTGGCTGAAAATCAGCAGCGACAGGATGCATATGTGAACGAGCGCCGTCGACAGCCACGTACATTCACTGTCGGCAGTTTTGTTTTTGTTAGCAAGGGATCTCAAAGCACTGGGAAATTGGACTCCGGGATGCGCGGCCCCTATAGGGTTGTGCAAGCATTACCACATCACCGATACGAGCTTGAGCTGTTGGCTGGTTCCTACGGGAAGAAGACTCAAACTGCCGCAGAACACATGGTTCAGTGGCGTGGCGAGTGGACCCCGGATGCGTGTGAAGCATTTTTCGGTGACGGTGAGTATTTTAAGTAACCCCGACCAGTGGTTACTTGCCCCGACCAGTGGCATTTGTTGTTATAGCCCCGACCAGTGGCTACTTGCCCCGACCAGTGGCATTTGTTATTATAGCCCCGACCAGTGGCTACTTGCCCCGACCAGTGGCATTTGTTGTAATAGCCCCGACCAGTGGCTAGTTGCCCCGACCAGTGGCAATTTTGTTTCTTATGGCCTCGACATTGTGGCTATCTGGAGCCCTGCCAGTGGTTTCCATGACGACGCTGTGGATGTTTCGGTAATGATTGAGGTCCGGAACTCTTTCATTGGCGATACAATTCACAGAGTGCTGTCTATTTTGATGCAATTGCTTGTAATTTCATCTCAATGGACAGTTGGACTTCAGGCTCGCAGAACAGCTCATAATAGTTTCCGATCCATTATGTTTTAGATGACGAGTCTACCAATGAGGACCAAAGTGCAGCCGACCAGGCAGAAAACAGCTCGTGTGTGATGCATGGACCGAGCGAGGATCAGGAAGCGTTAAGAGAAAGCCAAGCTGACGAGGACGTGCAGCTGTCAGGAACGGCCGTCTTAGAAGATTCGCAAGCTGAGAGGGCGGGGATATCGTCCGATAGTGGTGACGCAGCGAGTAGAGGGGGCGACACAACGTGAGCGGTGCGGTCTCGGAGCTCAATCACTTTTGCTCGAGAGCTCGGATGCGACGGACGTTAATGGGGAACGCTGTAGTTTAAATTATTTCGGTGTCTAACGGTTTTTATAATAGTGCTGATTTTGTGATTTAGTTATTAAAATTTAATAGTTCTAGGTAGATTTGCTTTTTCTTTTTAAAAAATTAAATAGACTTCTGATCGATAAGAATACCTATACAACAAAAAAAGAATCATTCAAATCCGTCCAGAATTTTTTGAGTTTATCCCGGACATACAGACAAACAGATAAACAGACAAAAAATGTAAAAACTATATTGGCTTATCGATTGTAGATCACACCCCAAGTAATGTTTTAAAAAAATATTCAATGTACAGTTTTGACTTTCCTACTATTTTGTTATATGTATAGATAAACAACTGTGTTTTTTTAATCTTATTCTATATTTTTTTTCAAATCAAGTATCTAAGAAGAAGAACCTACAGTAACAAAAAAGATATCGATTTTAAAGCGTTCGGAAACTTTTTTGTTGTTTGTAAATTACTCTATGGTTGACTATAGTTAGAGCCAGATAAGTGTGGAATAAAATTCGTTCGCCCTCGTGTACCAATGTATTCCAATATTTTAAAACCATTCGAAAAATTGTAAAGAAAGTGTCGTAACGCGATAAAAATAAAGGAATCGTGATAAGAGGCGACCGTGACCTTACATTTTATTTTGAAATTCGAACGATGGTGTAATGGAATTCTAACGATGCGTTATTGGGATCAATGACCTTTATTCCATGCTTATATGGCGTGGACTATATACCTATTACTTTTCTATATTTTTCACTAGGAATTTCTCTCCTATAAACTGACATACACAAACACCTCAGAGCCGGAACAACTACTTGTAGATCATACAAATATTTGTTCCGTAAAGATCGAACCCGCGACACGCTGCACAGCAGTCGAGCTTAGCCACTGCGTCAACCTGGATCAAAAAAGTGGAAGATCGTGTATTGTAGTGCTCTTTGGGGGAGACCTCTATGTCCAGCAGTGGACTACAATAGGCTGTAATGATGAAATGATGATCTCAAACTTACGAAATAGCCACATCTGCTAGCGCGAGAGAATTCGTGACGTAGCAAGCACCAGCCTCTGTCATCACTGGTATCCACTTGTAGGTGGCTTCCTCCGAAGATCTGGTCTTCAGACCTAAATCTGGCATTAGCTGTTGAAGAAGATAATCAGGAATTACCCCCTACGTACACAAGGCGACGCAAGTCTCCGATACCTTACGACTTTGTCCTCCATTGACGCGTGCCTGTGTACAGTTCTCCCAAATTAATAATGCGCATAGAAATCTTCGTCACTGTTCAGCAACGGTCGTATTCCCCGAGCGTCGAAAGACGATATGTATATAGAGTGGTTAAGTGCATTTTCTTCATGCATAATTTAGTAGAATATGTGTTTTGTGCCAAAAGAGATAAATATTGATTTATCAGTTACGAAATTGATTCGATTATTCGATGTAAGTAAATAGCGAAGAATACGATACGATTGAGAATATGCTACAATCTAACAAAACCAAGAAGGGTGTAATAGCAGCTCTATATAATTCCACACAGAGAGAACACGTGCAGTCACCACCAATATTTATAGACGACTGACGGACCTTTGACTGACCGGCGACAGCCGCCGACCGCCCTTGTTTTCAATTGTTTCACATGATTTGACATATGATATTGACTCCTGTTTCTTTCGAACAAAGTACAAAATGCAAGTGCATTGTTTAGGGCTCTCTTCGATTTAATGATTCGGGTGTTTCCGGGAATACGACAATTAGCGAAGATTTGCATGCGCATTATTAATTTGGGAGTACTGTACGAACCTCTATGGATTTGTATTGCGATAGTCGCCTGGATACCGAAATCGTAAGGTGTCGGAGACTTGCGTCGCCTTGAGTACGAAAGGGCTTAGAGTGATTTGGTGCGTCCACAAAGAGCGCGCAGCCTCACGAGGAATTTGCCGCGCGAAGCAGTTTGTTTGGTGTGGACGTGTCTCGGCCGAGGCAAGCGCGCGCTGCCGTGGGCGAGTGACTGAGTATCCGAGCCATGCAGTATCGGCTTTTGTTTTACTCGCATATATTGTTTCGTGCCTCAGTCGAGAGACAATGTAAATATATAAATACTTCTACACTAAGCGCGCGAGTTGAATGCAGAGCTTAGGAATGCGGTAGTGCTGTTGACAACGATGTCAAAGTACTACACTGCAGGCGCGTGAGGTGGGGCGTGCGGGTAGCGGGGGGCTCTTCACCTCAGACCCCGACTGCATTCAACTCGCGCGCTATCTGTAAATAAATACATATTACAGATAAACTACCCAGACACAGAACAAACAAACAATCATGCTCATCACACAAACATTTGTCCTGGGTGGGAATCGAACCCATGACCTCCGGCATAGCAGTCATGGTCACTAACCACTAGACCAACAGGCCTGCAAAGGCGCGTCCACATATTTTGATGCACTAGCTATTGAAGGACACCGTGTATTTTAGTCAGTACAAGTCTGACAGTCCCTCCTTACCGGCTGGGTAAGAGGACTTATTTGATGACTAGCTGCTGCCAGCGGTTTCACCCGCTACAACTCGAAAATAATACCACGGGAACATAAAATCGGGATAAAAACTATCCTATGTGTTAATCCAGGTTATAAACTATCTGTGTACCAAATTTCAGCCAAATCCGTTCGGTAGTTTTTGCGTGAAAGAGTAACAAACATCCATACATCCATACATACAAACTTTCACGATAATATTAGTAGGATTTTAACCATGCTTAAAAAAAAGTAGTAAGCGTTTATTTTTTTTAATTCTACTCACGTCCACAGCAATTCCAAACATATCCACTTTAGTATCCAACTTGTTGAACTCCTGGAACCTCTGAAGGTGGAACAGGTCTGAGTTCGTGATGGCTTCCACCAGACGAGCGTAGTACTCATACTGGTCATCTGAAGAATCGATGTTGAAGTACTTCTTGATGACTGCTGGAAGCTTGGCTTTGTTGAGACGATTCTGGGTGAGGGATAAAACTATTTTTCAACACATTTGCTCGTAAAATGCATTTACAAAGCCTGTATACAGTGTTCGAAAGTTAAAAATTACGGACCATACAACGCAGCGTGCGGTAAAATAGGTACTCTCACCTAAGCACCTATTTTACCGCACGCCCCCTTGTAGAGCAGCGTGCGTTTTCTTTACGGTTTTATTTTAATTTCCAAAAAAAAAGAAAAGAATTCCACCAAAGAGTTTCACATTATGAAAATGAACAACCTGACTGATCGAACCTCCTTGGAAGAGCTTTTGCTCAATACGTTGTCTCACTTTAATACTAAAGAGTAAATGAGATGAAAGATGTAGTTCTAATTTTCACCACGTGCATGTGGCGCCATTTTCAAAGTCGCGCCATTTTCATATTAGGAACTTCAAAAATTGTTGCGACTAATCTGAGTTCAAGGAAGGAATCTGTTATTAATATGGATAAATGTGTTGAAAAACATTGTATGACACACGTGCAGAAATTGGTATTTACAAACTCGTGCCTACGTCTACTCGTTTGTAAAAACCAACTTTCCGCACTAGTATCATAAATAACTATTATTAAATGACTCCGCACGGGTGTCATCTCTACTATATTATCATCATCATCATCATCCGGAAGACGTCCACTGCTGAACATACGCCTCCCCCTTAGACCGCCACGACGAACGACAATTCGCCACTTGCATCCATCGGTTGCCAGCGACTCTCACGATGTCGTCGGTCCACCTAGTGGTCGCCTACCTCCGCTGCGTCTTCCGGTCCGTGGTCGCCATGAGAGAATCTTTCTTCCCCATCGGTTGTCAGTTCTACTATATTATGCATGTTATATACATATAAACCTTCCTCTTGAATCACTCTATCTATTAAAAAAACCTGTATCAAAAGCCGTTGCGTATTTTAAAGATATAAGCATACATAGGGACAGACAGAGGGAAGCGTACTATGTTAGTGATAGTGACTAAGTAGCTGCTGCCCGCGACGACGTCGTCTGCTTGAATGCATTGAAAAAACAGGTCCACTGCTTGTTCCCCGTAGGTGATGATAGCGTGATAATATGTCGACCAGACATCTTAATAATATTCGTGCCAAAGAAATAAATACGTGCTGGATATCCATAAATGTACTAACATTTTCCAGAATGTAAAGATAATTTTTTTGAAAACCTCATCAAAATCAGTTCAGCCAAACGCGAGATAATCGCGGTCAAACTTACGTACAAACATACAAGTCAAACTGAGAACCTATACTTCTTTTTGAAGTCATTTGAAAAAGGAGATACACATTTTTTTTTACTTTCAACTTGAATCCGGAGGCAGAAGATTAAATCCTAAGTAAACTACACAGTGTGTTTACACCTTTTTAACACTGTGCCTGAAGAAAAACTGTTTTTTTTTCTCTCCTTACTTCAATGACCCAGCATAAATAAAATGTGTAGAATGATTTATGGCTAGAAAAGAAGATGGCTGCCAACGCCACGCATCACCACTGTGTCCCATCCAGTATGAGTGCGCGCGCCTAGAGCACGCCACAGAGCTGTCAAACAACTGAATGAACTTGTGCGCGCGCACTCATACTGGATGGTACACAGTGGTGATACGTGGTGTCGTCTCTATACGTAGTAATAATAGCTCAATGGCTGCCAACCACAGACCTTATAGCACATAGTGATCGCTGGCACACTGAACCTCCAAGACCTGAAATCCTTCTCCAAGGTCACGACAGTTGGAGACTCGTTGTAGCGCTGCAACTGACCCAGGGACACGTCTACTGCTCCCCAGGTCGCCAGAGCTGTTGCTGCCACCCATAGGATCCTGGGAAATTAAATTAAGCTGGTGAAGATCGGCGACCTCACGAGCTCGGCATTTTTCGAGGCCATGCTGCGGGGGCGAGACGGAATGGGATGCGGTCGCCTCCTTCTGCGAAGCAGTCATGCTAGTGAAGGAGGAGGTGGGACCCATGATAGGACAGCGTCCACCTCAAAGCCAGCCGCAATGGTAGACGCACGGCGTCGAATGAGGCAAAACGATCTTCGGCCACCGCCACCGTAGGCGCGGTTATGCGGGTAATGGGGGACTAGGCGCTGCCTGACCATGGACCATGCCGAGGTCGACGGCGCGTTTTTGTTCCACGCGCGCCTCAAAGATTGTCAGTATAATTCCGGGGGTCTTTTATAGAGTAAAGCCTGCCTAGGTCGTGGAACTCATGAATAACAGTGACCCAGGGACGTAAAGGGCACCGTGGAAGGACACCGTGGATTTTAGTCAGTATGAGTCTGACAGTTCCTCCCGCCCTGCCCTGGGTGGAAGGACTCATTTGATGATAAATAATAATGATAAATGCTATTTATTTTGTAAGTTGGTTATAAAAAACACTTTTACACGTCATAATCAATATTTTTAAAGCTAGGTGAGGCCGGTGTTTCGTACCTGACTACTCTGAGAAGAAACATCCGAAACAAACTCAGAGGTCACAGTCTCTTTTAAAGTCCAGACATTGTTCAGGTCATACGAGGACCATGTGGGTGTCCGAGACGGTCTTTTGAAGAAAGAACCACACAGATTTGAGTGGACCTGTCCAGTCAGTGCAAGCATTTGTCGGTAATCGTGTAGCTCGACCCAGACCTCAAGGAGCTTAATGATGATTTAACCACGTAAAAAAAAAATTACAGGGACATATAAAAAAATTGGTTCTTACCGCTCTATCCAATGTCTTCTCGGAGCAGCAATATGATTAAATCCATGAATACTAGTTTCCTTGCAGAACTGTCTTCCTCCTTTGACAACTGACTTCACTAAGGAGGTTACACACCTCGTGATGAAGCAGGGTTTCTCTTCAGCATAATATATTGGGTAATCGGTGGTATACATGGCTTGGAAATTGTCCTTCTAAAACTTAGGAAGCTTGCCGAAGACGCGACGCGATTCGAACGAATTCCAACTACAAATAAAAATCAACCTTACCACTATGACATATGGCATAAAACACGTTGTTATCTACGGGTTGATGAAAAACAAAACACGATGGCCATGACGACGTCAAGTCAATCAAATTGCATCATTATTTCTTAGTGGCAAGGTTGATTTTCACTTGTAGTTGAAATTCGAATCGCGTCGCATCGCGCCATGAGTACGAGTAAAGTCCTTTCGCGATGCGACGCAATTGACCGATTTCAACTACAAGTGAAAATCATCCTTACCAAGTAGGTACTACTACAAAGACTTGTGGCAAGTGTGTTTTGTTTTTCATCTACCCGCAGTATTTTATGTCATATGTCGCAGTGATAAAGATGATGATGATGCTCAGATTAGACCTCATTGTGACGTTACAGATTCGAATTCGCTCTTAGTCAGGGCACGCCGCAATCGCGGCGGTAAGACCCCTCTTTGAGGAGTGGCTGGAGAGACGTCACGGCATCCTGACCTATCGCATGACGCAGGTCCTCACCGGACACGGAAGTTTCGGGAGGTACCTGTGGCTGATGGGAAAGGAGGAAACGCCTGGGTGTCACCACTGCGAAGATCGCCCGGAGGACACAGTAGAGCATACGGTGCAAGACTGCCCAGCTTGGGCAGTGCAACGACGTGTCCTCACGGCGGCGATAGGCGGAGACCTCTCGCGCCCGGCATTGGTTTCGGCCATGCTGCGGAGCGAGACGGAGTGGGAAGCGGTCGCGAGTAAAGGGCAACTCGCTGTCCGACCATGGACCATGCCCGGGTCGACGGCGCCTCGTGTTCCACGCGCGCCTCAAAGAGCTGTCAGCAAAATGACGGGGCCCCCTCTCAGAGGGCCAAAGCCTGCCGGGGTCGCGGGACTTATTTCTATTACCGTGACCCCGGAACATAAAGGGCTACTGAAGGACACCGTGGATTTTAGTCAGTACAAGTCTGACAGTACCTCCCGCCCTGCCCGGCGTTGGAGGTCTCATTTGATGATTTTACCACGATAAAAAAAATAAAATAAAAAAAGGCCACTAGTCAGTACGAGTCTGACCGAAACGTGTCTTTTTTGCCGATTTTTAGATTATGGTACGAGACAATACGTGCGCGAGCAACTCGCAATTTGCCGATTCTTTTAGGTTTATTAGATTTTATCGTGGTAAATCATTAAATGAGTCCTCCCACCCATGGCAAGACGGACAGTCAGATTCGAAGTGACTAAAATCCACGGTGATCCTTCAATAACCCTTTACCAACGACGATATATTACTAGACTCCGCATGTACGATCTAAGGAACAAAAACTATTCTGTCAACTCGCTGAGGTAATACGTAAGCGAGGGGGACGGGGTACTGCGTTGTGATTGGCTAAGGCAAGGTCTGTTCTGTCTTAAGGTATGTTTACGGCTCACAGGAGTGGTCGAAATAAGACGGATATAAGACTTTTATGCCTAATGTGTTGACAGACATCAGTCGACTGTTATTAGGAGTCTAGTAATATATCGTCGTTGCCCTTTACTTTCCATGGTCACGATTACCTGTTATAACAGTCCCGCGACCCCGACTGCACTAGAAATGCGGAAAGAGTTTGAACCAACCAACTAAAATATGGCAGATACCTACTGTCCTATATTATGCATTTAGCTTCTAATTAAGGGCGCATAACCAGAAAGTTGAGTGCAGTGGTGGCCCAGTGGTATCGGTCCCGACTTACGAGTTGTACGTCGTGGGTTCGAACCCCGCCAGGCGCATTACTTTGTGTAATTTATTTCATCACCACTGCTCTCAAAACGGTGAAGGAAAACATCGTGAGGAAACCGGCATGTCCTAGAACCAAAAATTCGAAGATATGTGACATCTACCAATCCGCACTGGGCCCGCGTGGTGGATTATGGCCCATTGCCTCTCTCAGAGAGGAGGCCTGTGTCCCAGCAGTGGGAACATTATAGGCTGATGATGCGGTTAACCAGAAAGTTGGCAACGTCGCTAATAGCTGTCAAATATTTTCGAGTTTTAATTAATTTGGCAATGTTACTGTGTGGAAATAAGATATAATGCTCTGTAAAAAAATAGAAACTTGTTATAGGAATGCAATTAAAACACTGAACTTAATGTTGTAACTGTTTTAGGTGTATAAAAGGCATTAGGAAAGTTTCCAAATGCTTTTTACGTCTAAAACTACGTATTCGGTGTTACGATATTAATTATTGCATTCCCTAATCAACTTTTTTATGCACTACAGAGCCAGATTTCTTAGTAAAAATCATTAAAACTTGTTAATGTTTCACAGCCACTTGCACCGATGGCAACTTTTAGAATACGCGCTCTTAATAACTCAAGCGTGTTTAATATATTGAACATGAAAAATCCATTACAGTTTGTACTGATTAGTTTAAAATAATTGTTGTAAAGTAATTCGCTGAATAAGTAGACTATGTATTGTTATTTCATATACAATTATAATAATAGGGTAGTTTACTGCATAAATAAATTAAAAATCTTTTTTTCCGATAGCTTAAGTATTGAAAAATAATTAACACGTGAATATCTACGAATATATATGAACACTAGCGGCCCGTCCCGGCTTCGCACGGGTGGAGGACCCGGTCTAATATTTGAGATTTAAACTATCCTATCTCTCAAGTTGGATCGAACTGCACATGGTGTGCGAATTTTATTATAATCGGTTAAGTGGTTTAGGAGTCCATTGAGGACAAACATTGTGACACGAGATTTATATATATTAAGATTGACAAAGATAAAACGCTTCGCAATGAGGGATTTTATTTTTTCCGTCAAGTTCAGCGCCGTCACGGCGCTGAACTTGGTAACTGCAATGAACAGTACCCATTTTTTTTTGTGGTAAAATCATCAAATGAGACCTCCCAGCCCGGGCAGGGCGGGAGGTACTGTCAGACTTGTACTGACTAAAATCCACGGTGTTCTTCAATAGCCCTTTATGTTCCGGGGTCACGGTGATGGAAATAAGTTCCGCGACCCCGGCAGGCTGTGGCCCTCTGTGAGAGGGCCCCGTCATTTGCTGACAGCTGACCAGTACCCCTAGCACGAGTTTTCACTATTTTACTTTACAGAGTTTTTCCAGTATTTACAGCGTTTCTTGTATGAAAATATGGAACAGCGCCTCTGGGGTGCGAACGGAAAGGAACCAATTTTTGTTATTTATTGTCAATTTGAAGTCGTCAAAGTTCCAGTTTACTTTACGTCTCAAATACTGAAAACTCGTGCTGACGGTGCTGAACGTCGTCATTTCTTGATTTTTTTTTTTACTTGACTGAAAAGCGCCGTATTCACCATCTGTCACGGCTGTACGTCAGCCCAAGGTCGCTGTGATGGATGTAGCATACACACTATCGTGCGCGCATCCAGCGAGCAGAATATATCGGACGAATTAAAAGAGAGAACGTGTTTTATTAATTTAAAATGCCAGCTGTTTTAACAAAACGCCAAAAATGGGAGTTCTTTTAATGTTATCAGCAGCAACAGAAGTCAGGAAAAAAATAGCAAGAGGTTTTGGATCTCGCTGGATGAAAAATGGGTCGTGCACATCCAGCAAACAATTAATAATAATTATTGACGTACGTCAAGCCTATTCACGGTGTTTTTGCGTCGTGCATCGTGCATGGCCTTGGCGGGACGTACAGCAGATGGAACGTGAATACGGCGCTTAATTTTGAGATCTTAAAACGTAAAGCGCCGTATTCACGTTCCATCTGCTGTACGTCCCGCCAAGGCCATGCACGATGCACGACGCAAAAACACCGTGAATAGGCTTGACGTACGTCAATATTTTTTTTAAATTGTTTGCTGGACGTGCACGACCCATTTTTCATCCAGCGAGCACCCCCACCACCGCGAACGTCGTGCAGATGGACAGTGAATAACGCGGACGTACGTCAGAGCAGTCCAGCATCGTGCATGCTGGACCGTGTATAGGCTTGCTGTACAGCAGATTTAACATTTAGAGCTTGTCTCGAGAGAAGACTGCATGTTAAAATGGATAGTGAAACACTTTCAAGATTTATTGAAAAATATAAGTTCCACATTTGAGTGTATTCTGTACGTTTATGATAAAAAAAAATCCAATATCTTTTCCTTTTTGTTTTCCTCTTTTCTGTTGCTGCTGACAACGGAATAAGTCCCATTTATTGGCATTTTGTTAAAACTGCTGGCATTTTCTAAAACACGTCTATAATCGTTCGATTGATTCTGCTCGCTGGATGCGCGCACGATGGTGTGTATGCTACATCCATCACAGCGACCTTGAGCTGACGTACAGCCGTGACAGATGGTGAATACGGCGCTTAAAGCGCCGTATTCACGTTCCATCTGCTGTACGTCCCGCCAAGGCCATGCACGATGCACGACGCAAAAACACCGTGAATAGGCTTGACGTACGTCAATATTTTTTTTTAATTGTTTGCTGGATGTGCACGACCCATTTTTCATCCAGCGAGATCCAAAACCTCTTGCTATTTTTTTCCTCACTTCTGTTGCTGCTGATAACATTAAAAGAACTCCCATTTTTTGGCGTTTTGTTAAAACAGCTGGCATTTTAAATTAATAAAACACGTTCTCTCTTATAATTCGTCCGATATATTCTGCTCGCTGGATGCGCGCACGATAGTGTGTATGTTACATCCATCACAGCGACCTTGGGCTGACGTACAGCCGTGACAGATGGTGAATACGGCGCTTAACTTACATGTCATGTCATTGTCAGTCACATCACACCATTGGCATTTGGAAATAAATATCTACAAGGAAAAAGAAAAAAAATATTCATTTACCAGTCTTTTTAATTTATGATTTTTCCACGCCATAAAGAAAATGTCCCAAGAGAAAAAGAGGAGAAGTCTGTGCCTCGTGGATTTGTGCAAAAATGAAGGCATACATCTAGTTCGTAGGTAGTCAGTTCAGCGCCATCTACAGAGTTCTTGTAAACTACTTTTGGGACTTTTGGGGACTGGTGACCACAGACTAGAGAGCATACCTGGTGACGTCATAATGCCTGTAAAATTATATCGACCGTGTGTCGTTTGTAGTGTGGGGCAACATAAAAATGTGACAAATGTGAAAATGTGACAAAAAAACAATGTATTTTTTAAAACTTTTCTTTATTTTTACTTACAAATAAGCAACTCTTAAAGCTAAAATTAATAAGTATAATAATTTAATTACAATGGTCCCTTAGTATGTAAATACTTGTATCAAAAAACGTTTATAACCTGTTGTATTTTATAGCGCGACATGGTCCTTTTGGCACTTCAATAAAATTATCAGAAAGGACAAAAGCCAAACTGCAATCGATAAAAGAAAACGTTTAATCGATTTTTAACTTAATATCCAAGCGCATAAAGTTCAAAATCCACTAGACTACTGAGCGATATTGAACGAAACAAACGAAAACGCTCTTTATTCTTCAATAGATTTTAGACTTTATGCGCTATGATATAAAGTTGAAAATTTATTAAGGTCGGCTGAGCGTTAACTGTTTATGTAGGAGCTCTGCACGCAGTAAAAAATTAAAAGTGTATAGTGTCAATTTTGGATAATTAAAAAAATAAAAATGGCCGCGCGCCAAAAGAACCCTTTAGCCAGTTATTATTTATTCGTTAATTATTGCATTATTACATACAAGGCAAAGGATAAGACAGACTTTTTCACATTGCTAACTGGCTCGTATAACTTAGCATTTACAAGCCGAGCATTTAATTTGTGTCAACAAATGAGGGATTTTCTTTTGATTGTTTCCCTAGTCGATGGATAGATGACGCTGAACTTGGTATGTTACAGCAATGAACGGAACGTCGACATTTTTTGATTTTTTAATCCACTTGATTGTAATTTTGAGATTTTAAAACGTAACGTACATGTCATGTCATTGTCAGTCACATCACATCACACCATTGGCATTTGGAAATAAATAACAACAAGGAAAAAGAAAAAAATATTCATTTACCAGTCTTTTTAATTTATGAGTTTTCCACGCCATAAAGAAAATGTCCGAAGAGAAAAAGAAGATAAGTCTGTTCCTCTTGGATTTGTGCAGAAATGAAGGCATAAATCTAGTAACGTAGTCAGTTCAACGCCATCTACAGAGTTCTTGGAAACTACTTTTTTTTTATTACTCGAAAAAGAAAACTTCTCATTGTAAAATTGTATTGCAAAAGGACAGTTATCTTTATCGTTTCTGTCGTAAGACATCCACTGTTAACCTCCCCCTCAGGTTTCCATTACGGGCCTACCACACGCACACGCTTCACCACAGTTATGCCTGTGCAAGCTTCTCGTATGAAAAAACAATACACGGTCGTCATACCTGGATAACGCAACACAAGTATCACGACCTGTGTGAAAACAAAGCGTGCTATTTTCCGACTACCTGTTATAACGTCATGAAAACTATTTATTTATGGGAAAACAGCACAATTAACCATTTTAATATTAAAACCGACGTCCAACTAATGATAGATTTAGATGAGCGCGAAAAGCGTAAGCTAGCCCGGGTTTCAGGCACGCGAAGTAGTTGCTCTTGCGTTATCTAGGTATGTCTATATCTGTGTCGGCATCACTGAACGCCCAACCCAACAACGATATACCTATTACTAGACTCCTAATAACAGGCGACCGATGTCTGTCAACACATTAGGCAAAAAAGTCTTATATCCGTCTTATTTCGAGCACTCCTGTGAGCCGTAAACATACCTTGAGACAGAACAGACCTTGAGTTAGTTAGTTAGGGGAATCACAACGTCCCCCTCGCTTACGTAGTACCTCAGCGAGTGGACAGAATAGTTTTTGTTCCTTAGATCGTGCATGCGGAGTCTAGTAATATATCGTCGTTGGCCCAGCCACACACAGGCAAGCAATGTACTCTGTGCAGACAAGTACGCGCAGGCCGGGCTAACTATGGTGAAGCTTATGCGTATGGTAGACCCATAAGGTCAATTAATAATTGCAATAAATCAATACAAGATATTCGAAAAAAATTGAATGTGCATAGTTTGTGCAATAAAAGATAGTTTGGCAAATAACTTACGTTAGGTTTAGAACCTTAGATTATAAAATCTACAGATTCCTAAACGTAGTAAAGAGGCGATTAAAAAGAAAAAGAAATACCCCCTTTGTTCCACCTCTATGTCAACCGCCAAGGAATTACAATGAAATGTGAGCATGATGGTCATCATTATCAGCTTATAATGTTCCCACTGCTGGGAAACAGGCCTCCTCTCTGTGAGAGGGAGTGGGCCATAATCCACCACGCATGCCCAGTGCGTGTCGTTAGATGTCACATATCCTCGAATTTTTGGTTCTAGGACATGCCGGTTTCACGATGTTTTCCTTCACCGTTTTGAGAGCAGTGGTGATGAAATAAATTACACAAAGTAATGCGCCTGGCTAGGCTGGGACTCGTAAGTCGGGGCCGATACCACTGGGCCACCACTGCTCATGCGGTATGGTGGCGACCAACACGTTTATAAAATGTTGACGAACACAGAATCTGGAAATTTTATAATCTTAAGTTCAGAACTTTAAATTATTATTAAAATAGTAAAATATTACCTTCACAAGTTAGTTAAATAATTTAAAAAATAAATACTAAATTAAAATAAGATGAACTTATTAGGTACTAGCTTCTGCCCGCGGTTTCACCCGCGTCATTTTAGGCGTTTGGTCCTATGGTTCCTGTCCCCATCAGTTCCCTTGAAGAGCGCTATTTCCGACGTCGTGGGTATCTTCAGTGGTGGCTGGGGCGAGAGGTAGAGGATGTCTTTTCCCTCACGCATTCCGACTGCTAACCATTCCCCTTACTTGCCACTGAATCCTAAGGTACCTCCCGAAACGAAAAAACGAAAACCGGTAGGACTGCGTCAGACTGAAGGTGAGGACGCAGCCCGTAGCCTTTCCAAACGATCCTTAAAGTAGGCCGGTCAATATCGACATAAAAAACCAAACATTTCAAACGCGCATGTAACTACGATTCTTTTATATGTTGTTAAGTCCCTTTAGAGTTTAGAGTATTTAATACCCAAGTTTGCAACCATGATAACCCTGTTCTGTGAATGTCAATGTCGAATCAAAATCGCACTTAACCAGTTTTTAGTATTTGTTGTTATAGCGGCAATAGACACACATCATCTGTGAAAATTTAACCTATCTAACTATCACGGGTCGTGAGAAACAGCCTCCGAAACATTACATTACTTTATAACATCTACAGAAACCAGCAACAAAATCACATTTTTTGTATCGGAGCCCCCCTTTTTTTAACGTGGTAAAATCATCAAATGAGTCCTCCCACCCCGGGCTGGGAGGGACTGTCAGACTTGTACTGACTAAAATCCATGGTGTCCTTCAATAGCCCTTTATGTTCCGGGGTCACGGTAATGAAATAAGTCCCGCGACCAATGAGAGCCCCCCTTAATATTTATTGTATTCTGGTTTTTAGTAGGTTTTGCTATAGCAGCAACAGATGTACATCACCTGTGAACATTTCAAATTTCTAGCTATCACGGTTCATGAGATACACACGCAAAATATACTAAATTGACAGCACAGGGTTTTCAGGGTTGCAAATTATAACAAAATGGTAGTTACATGCGCGTTTGCAATGTTTGATGTCGATATTGACCGGCCTAAATAGGGATTTTATCGACGCAATAGTGACATAAATTACCCAGCCCGTCATTATTTTGTCGCGGTATTATTTTGAAACTGTGATATCTCCTAAGATATTAATTGAAATCAAATGATGTAAAGGGCAATTTCGTTCAAAATTAAATGTTTGTGATGATTAACGTATTTATTTGGATAAGGATAAATATCATGTTAATGAAAACACCTTCGCAAATAATGCATTACTTTAAAACAAATTTGGTTCCCATAAAAAAGGTTATAGTGACTTAACCTTTAAAGATAGATATATGCTCTCGCGGACTTTATTTTAGAAAATTTTATGAGGAATAATTCCGTAGTACATAATTTTTGCGAAACTCTAACCGTTTACGCAGCGCACGCAACGGAAGCTCTAAAAAAGGAATACATTTTCCCGATTTTGAAACATTTCTCATTACTGCTCCGCTCCTATAGGTGATAGCGTGATGTTATATAGCCTATAGCCTTCCTCGATAAATGGACTATCCAACGCAAAAAGAATTTTTCAATTCCAACCAGTAGATCCTGAGATTAGCGCGTTCAAACAAACAAACAAACAAACAAACAAACAAACAAACAAACTCTTCAGCTTTATAATATTAGTATAGATTCACAACATTGCAATGCCTTAAAAGCAATTCCTAAGATTATTTTTTTTGATCATATTTCTTTAGGTACAAGCTCTCTTCTCCCATTCTTTAAGCAGAAGTTTGATTCCATCTATAAAGCATTTTCTAGACTGCTTGAACGATACTGACTGCTCAAGTCAATGTGTAGCCAGCCTTATTAATGAAAGGACAATGGCAGAAAAATAGTTGACAAAAGTGATAGCGACTAGAAATATCTTTTTTTTTATCGTGACATGTGTCCTCCCACCCCAGGCAGGGCGGGAGGGACTGTCAGACTTGTACTGACTAAAATCCACGGAGTCCTATAGCCCTTTATGTTCCGGGGTCACGGTGATGGAAATAAATCCCGTGACCCCGGCAGGCTTTGGCCCTCTGTGATTGCCCCGTCATTTTGCTGACGCTCTTTGAGGCGCGCGTGGAACACGACGCGCCGTCGACCCGGGCATGGTCCATGGTGGGACAGCGAGTTGCCCTTTACTAGAAATTTCTTAGATATAAAATGAGTTTAATTACTTTTTCTATGATTTTTCAAATAAATATCTATTTTGTTCAAGGCCAGAATAAAAAACATACATTTTTGGGACTATCAAATGACTTTTACACCTTTTACTCCATCCAAATGTCCTAAAAACTTAAAATCTATTTATCTTTTTTTGAAGCCCTATAGCATAAATCTTGAAGTTATTTAGGGTCTGAAACTTAACATCTTAAGATATTTTTGACATGTAGACACTACCATTTCTTCTCACCTATTTTAATGTATAAAACACTTCAAATACTGCCATTGTCCTTTATATCTGTTTCTCTTTTTTAATTTTCTCATAATAAATTCATTGTGTGATTCTGATAAACTAAACTTACTAAGGCTGCTTGCATTTAGTTTACTTACTTTTGGGTTAATCTTTTTTTTTTGCACAAATAGTATGTCAATAGTAAGTTTCAGATCAACACCAATTTAGTTTTCTTACAAAATCATTTATTTATCGTTTTCACAAAAAAAAAAATTTAATCATGACTTGCCGTTTCAGAAAAATGCATATTCGCATGACTTTCACTTAAATAAATAAAAACAACAGATTATTTTATTAAACTTTAAAGCCATGATAAAAAATTATTAATTACCCATAAACCAGGTTGTGGAAGTCAGATAATTGGTAAAATAATGGTATTCAGCAGCATCTGATTATTTTGAAAACCGAATCGAAACAGTATTAAAAATGCTTGACAAATTGTTAAAAGAATGAGAGATTTAACAACCACAAGATTATTCTCCCTTCCAAACGAAAGCGCTCAATCTAAACGTACCGCTCATATCCCAATTAAAAATCCGTTCCCCTGCTTTTGAGCCCCCAGCTCCGGCAATCACTATCAACGGCATAAAATGCTCCGCAGCCCTCAACGGATGAGCTTCCGTAGCTCCTTTCTGCTGCCTCCAGTTCACTAAACCTTCCTTTCTTGCTTCTTCGCTGTCAGCCGTGCAAACCTTGTTTAAATACTCGTCAAATTCTTTGTTAACAACCGCAGATTGGTACCTGTTCATCATAAATTCTCTCATATTATGATAGGACATTCCGGAACCTAAAATAGCTATACCTTCTTTCCGGAACTCGTATAACGCTTGTCCGAGCTTATAATGTTGTTCCGCATCCTGGTTTGAAAGTACAGAGATCTGTACTATAGGAACGTTGGCTGAAGGATTAATCAACATCATAGGAACAAAAACTCCATGGTCCCAACCTCTTTTCGGATCCAATTTTGAATTTATTCCCGCCTTTTTTAGCGTTTCGTGTATCTTTTCGGCCAGTGCTGGATCTCCGGGCGCGTTGTATCTGTATTTGTACGATTCGGGCGGGAAACCGTAGTAGTCGAAGTATAAATCGTGATGATCTGCCGAAGATATTGTTACCTCCTTCTCTTCCCAGTGAGCAGTGACTAATATTATGGCTTTTACCTCTTTCAAGTTTAGATGTTTTTGGACACCGTCGCGTAAGAAACTTGTGAGTCCTGCGTGTTCTTTGTCCCCGAGAAGAGGCAGTGGACCTCCTCCGTGGTTAACAAACATTGCAGGAGCGATTAAACCCATCTTTTTTACACTACCAGTGAAAAATCTGATTATATTCATAGAAAGCAATGACACGGACACTATAAAGGCCACTTGTAATAGAATCGTGAATGTATTGAGTACGAGCATGTAAACTGGTTTTGTATGACCTTATCGCACATAAATAATGATTGCAATTAACCTCGAAGGTTATTGTTTTCGATTATAAAAAATTTAATGAAAAAATCTGTAAATAATTTGACGTTTATCAAAGTCACGATGGTTTTGACTTTTTGACAGCTGCGTTCCAGAGCCATTTCATATTGTTTCACAAAATATCAAAAGTTCCTCAAAGGTTTATTGAAATAATTATAATAATACATACATGTAATGAAAAATAATAAAAGCTTTGTGATAAGTACTTTTTTTAACTAACCACCTTGAGCAAAATTGATTACTCTGCTTTACAGGTTTGGAAGTTCCCGAACGAAACCGGTTGGGGAAGAAAAGGATGCCACGACTGCAAGAAAGAGAAAAGAGCTTCCCTCCATTTAAAAATGGCGTCTCTCTGAGTTGTCCTTTTCGCACTGGCATAATTTTGAAATTATCTCAGTTATCTGCTTACAAAACAATTAAAAATCTTGTTTATTTACTGTAGGTGACGTTAATACGTATCTCAGAATATAGTTTAGGCGAAAAATAAGTCTGCTTGAATTTAAAATAAGCCAAAAATGTTGTATGGGCGAGGCGGTTTGTCCGAAAATCTACGACAATATTTAGCGTTGAATAGCTCGTTTTAGTGTAAAAATTAACAAACAAAGTGTAAAAATGGACAAGAAAAACAAAAAGAAAACTGTGATCAAACGTAAAAATGAAGAAACGGGTGACGGAGAGAAGAAACAAAAAATAATGGTGAATCGTAAACATGTCGAAGAGAAAGAAAAAGTGGAAGTGGTGAACCAGGTCGTGGAGGTCCCTGTGGAGCAGGGACAGCAGATTGTGCACACGGGACAGCTAGTCGAGGGCAACTTCGAGCAGCCTGTCTTCGTAAATATGAAAGGGGAGCCCGTACAACTGGGTCCGAATACCGTGATCCTATACGAACAAAGCGGCAACCCTTCGAATTTCGCTTTTGGCGGGATGTGGACCATGGACTCTTCTGGGAGGATCGTGATGGCAGAGACAATCTATGACGTGAAAGGAGAGCCAGAGGAAGAAGGTGCTAATTTTGTGCAGAGCAACACTGAAGTAACTACGGTGAGTGCTATCTTTAATCTGACTATAAACTGTAAATTCCAGGCAGTGAAACTTCGGCCTTAGTTCTGAGAAGTCTTTATTATTGTATTTTAGCTGTACAATCCATGAAGACAAAGAGTTATTCCTGTATTCAGCTTTATCCACTGTAAACATTGATACATTTTGAACCATTGGGACCTATGCACAGAAACTTTTTATGTCGGCTTCAAGTTAGGGCTCCCCGCACACGGGCACAACCACAAAACACTGCCACTGCCATAATAATAATATTCCACAACTATCACACAATGACACAACGCCATCTCGTCCCAAGCTAAGCAGAGCTTGTGTTATGGGTACTAGACAACTGATAAACATACAATATTTCTAAATACAAACCTATATTATACTTAGATAAATTACACCCAGACACAGAACAAATGATCATGCTCATCACACAAACATTTGTCCTGGGCGGGAATCGAACCCACAACCCCCGGCATATCAGTCAGGGTCACTAACCACTAGACCAACAGGCCAGACAAAAGTCAAGTTCTTGTAGTTTTAATATATTTTATATGGACTCGCAGCACACGGTTATCGTCGGTGGCCCCCACCCACTAGCCGCTTCTAGCTTGTCGTGGCGGCGTTAGTGGCTGTCGCGAGTGTGCGGCGACACTTATACCGGATGCAGCTAAATATCTGTCATTTACTTAGAGCCTACTACCTATCAGAACTCGCACAACCCATAAACTGGGTAATACTCCTTGGTAAAACTGGTTGTCAGAGTTTCGAGCTTCTGACCAACAGTTAATTTTTTTTAATTTTTTTTTTGAATATTTATTTGCAAACATGCGATCGGTTCTTGAACCATAAGCAGTTGTTTTAGAAGAGTGTTTGGCATGTTAGGCTGGCCCTCCCATTGTTAGGCTGCCTTTGGATATTGCTTTACTCAGAGTATATTATCCCAAGTGTGCAGTCTTTTAAGACGTCTTGTTGGCAGCGATTTACTTAGAGCCTGAGCAAGTCGGTTTTCGTGATTTATTATCCTCTCTCTGTAAGCTTTTGTCATAATTCTGATTTCCTCTTTGATGGTGTTAACTTTCAGATAATCGTGGATTTCATCCATTCTTGTGTACCATGGGGCATTCACTATGGCTTTAAGCACGCCATTTTGAAACCGCTGGAGTATTTCAGTGTTTGAGGTTTTTGCTGATCCCCACAGCTGTATGCCGTAAGTCCAGACTGGTTTTATAACTGCTTTGTAAATCAGGACTTTGTTATTGACAGAGAGTCGAGATTTTCTTCCCAATAACCACTCCAGTGTTCTCCATCTGTGATTGAGTTCATCACGCTTTATTTGGATGTGGGTCTTCCATGTTTGTTTACGATCGAGGTAGAAACCGAGGTACTTTACTACAGTATTGTGTGGTAGCTGCTCATTACCCAGTTTTACAGTAGGGCAGTCTCCCTGTTTAAGGGTAAATGTGATGTGGTTGGATTTAGCTGCACTAGCTTTGATGCGCCAGCTCTTCATCCAGGTATAAAGCTTATCCACGTGCGACTGTAGCTTACAGGAAGCTACTTCCGGGTTGGCGTCAGATGTCAGCACTGCAGTATCATCGGCAAAAGTGGCTGTCATTACAGTTTCCGATTCAGGGACATCTGCTGTGTATATCAGATACAGGAGGGGGCCTAGGACAGACCCTTGTGGGACTCCAGCTCTTATGTCGTAAAAGTCTGAGGTGGCATCATTAATTTTAACAAAGAATATACGATTTTCCAGGTAAGATTTCAATATCAGGAACAGGTTGTGTGGTAATGTTCTTTTCAGTTTATACAGCAGGCCAGGGTGCGAAACCTTATCAAAAGCTTGCTGTACGTCGAGAAACACCCCTGAGCAGTATTTTTTGCTTTCAAGAGTATTTCTAATATGTTCACACACTCTATGGACTTGTTCTACTGTCGCATGTCGTCTTCGAAATCCGAACTGGTGTTCTGGGATAGTAGCGTTTTCGTTTATGTATTTACTAAGCCGTTTTGAGATAATTTTTTCATAGACCTTTGACAGTACAGGGAGCAGGCTTATTGGTCTGTATGAAGATGTAAGGTGCGGTGGCTTTCCCGGTTTAAGGATCATAGTTATTTGAGAAACTTTCCAGATGTTGGGGTAGTACGATCGATACGACCAACAGTTAATAACTGTCAAAGATCTTCAAAAATAATAACCAGAACCTTCGGTTTTTCATCCAAATGTATCCACTCAATAGTTTTTGTGTGAAAGAGTAAAAAAATTCATCCATCCTCAGAATTTTTTACATCAGTTACATGCAACGCACTAAAAGACTTTTTATTTTCATCATGGTAGAATTATCAAATGAGTCCTCCCATCCACCGCAGAACGGTATTATCAGACTTGTACTGACTAAAATCCGTACTGTCCTTCAATAGCCCTTTACGTTCTCGGGACACGGCAGTTCCGTAGTCCCGCAACCCCGGCAGGCAATGACCCTCGCCTGATGCACTAAATGACTTTAAATTTACAATGTCCTTCAACAGCCCTTTAAATTCTGGTCATGGTAAATGATAAATGATGTTTATTTAGCAAATTGATTTTGACAAACTCTTTTACACGTCAAAAGGCACTATTTTTAAAATTAGATGAGGCCGGTGTTTCGTACCTGACTACTCTGAGAAGAAACATCCGAAACAAACTCAGAGGTCACAGTCTCTTTTAAAGTCCAGACAATTTTGTATTAGAAAAGTTATATGAGAACCATGCAGGTATCTGAGGTGGTCTTTGAAGAAAGAACCACACAGATTTGAGTGGACCTGTCCAGTCACTGCAAGCATGTGTCAGTTACCATGTAGCTCAACTCATAACACAAGGAGCTCAACGAGCTAATTTGCTACTCCCCTGACCATGACAGTTTATGGCCTTCTAACGCACCTAACAACATTAATTTTTTTTTAATAATTCCAGCAACAAGTCGAAGAACAACAGAACACATATCAGCAGTTTGAGCTCAGCTCCGGAACTCAGGTGGACGGCCAGCAGGAATATGAAGTGGCCATCATTGAGAACCCACCAGCAGAGACTACGGAAAGGTAAGGTTTTTTTTTAATTCTAACCTTTTTAGTGGATACAGATACGCAAG